>OX104069.1:91654586-92002095 GCA_944474145.2 Dicrocoelium dendriticum | reverse complement strand
GTTATTTGTTAGATCTTCCCTTTTTCGCTATTCCGAATTAACCACCCAGAAATTTCTCCGCAGCAATTCTAGCCCAGCCGAAGAAAAATCAAAATTCCAACAGCCTTGACCACGAAAAACGTGTTAACAAAAACTCTGCCAACGTAGCCAGAAAATGCCGCCGAAAACACTGTCCTCTCAACTCTGAGGCAAAAGTCCAATTAGCCGGGTGTTTGAAAACGCATTCGTCCGCTCGATCGATTGCCTGATCGACCGCACGGGGTAGGCGATTCTCTTTAGCCCAGCTTTCAGTCACCATTATATACTTTCCCTTTTTTCTTTTATGTTTTTATCTGATTCCCGGATACCTCCCCTCCTGAAGCTGTTGCCGTTGTGTATGAAGCTAGCCGGGGATTAACCTGGAGCCTCCTGGAAGGGATTCTTCGCCTACCGGTGCATCGCCTTGGCTCTAGTGTTCTGGATTCGAATTCCGTACTCTGCGGTCTGGTATTACTCGTCTGATGACAGGGTTCTTCTACTGGCTCTGTAGGCAAGTTGAAGCTGTCTGTCAACAGGTCAAATGGAAGCTTGGCGGATTCTATTGCTTGTGGCTGGCACATGGTTGTTCGCAGTTGGTTTGCATGGCGTACCCATACCTGCGTTCCAACCAGCACGTCGTAAATGACGCTTCCGCGTTTGCACTGGATCCTTCTTCGCGTCCATTTTGCGTGTCCACCCCGATAATCACGCACAAGTACTGGCTGACCCGGTGTAAACGAACGTTGCTTGGCACCAAACCGCCGATTAAAATCACGTTCCATCTTTAGGTTCCTTTCACTAGCTATGGACTCTGAGGATGGCCGAACTGCATCAAATGGCATGCGAAGTTTTCTCTTCATCATTGTCTCTGCTGGTGATATTCCACCCGGCGTTTGTGGATTTTGTGTAGATCGGTACAGAAATAGGAAGCGGTCGATCACCTCCTCTAGGTCTCCCTCCCTTCTTGATTTGAGGAGAGCGCGTTTGAATGTATCCACAAACCTCTCCGATTGGCCATTCGATTGTGGGTGGAATGGTGGAGACCGCACGTGTTTGATGGCGCAACGTTGGCAGAATTCCGTGAATGTGGCCGAAGTAAACTGTGATCCATTGTCCGTCACTAATGTTTCAGGGCAGCCGAACCTGCTGAAAATTTGTCGCAACCTAGAGACGGTTGCGCTGGTTTTCGTGCTTCTCATGAGGAACACTTCGGGCCACTTGCTGTAAGCGTCGACCACTATGAGAAAGTTCTGGCCATTGATTGGGCCTGCAAAGTCGACATGAACACGACTCCAAGGTTTAGTTGGTTTAGGCCATGAGCGGAGTTCAGCCTTTGGCGGTGCCCTTGAGGCGGTAGCGCAGTTGCCACAACTTTTAGCTAGCTGCTCTAGCTGCCTGTCCATAAACGGCCAATATACAAAACTTCTGGCAAGCGCTTTTATTCGGTTGAGCCCTGGATGTCCTGCATGGAACTGTCGCAGCACTCTTTGTTGCAACGCCTGCGGGATGACTACTCTGTCTGAGAACATGATGCAATCGTCCACAATGGAAAGCGAATGTCTTCGCTGATAGCACTGCTGCATTTCGGCAGATGAACACGAACGTGGCCAGCTGGTTCTGTGGAAGTGTGCCACCTTCTTCAGGATTGGGTCTCAAAGCATTTCGGCCCGCACAGCATCGGCCGTAACTGGCATACCATGTAGTGCCTCGTTCACCAGGAATTTGACATCAGGTTCGATTTCAACTGAGGCAATGATGGTGTCCTCGTGTTCTTGTTGCTGGGAATCAATGAGGCGTGACAACGCATCTGCTTGGCCCAGCGAATTCGTTGACTGATAAGGGATTTCAAAATCATAGCCCAGCAATGTAAGTGCCCATCGTTGGAGTCGATTGGCTGTATAGGCAGGAATTCACTTCTTCGAGCCGAAAATGGCCAGCAGCGGCTTGTGTTCCGTCAAGAGTTTGAAGCGGCGACCATACAGCATTTTGTGAAATTTCTTCACAGCAAACACTATGGCCAATGCCTCCTTTTCGATCTGACTGTAGTTTCTTTCGGCTTTCGTTAGCGTCCTGGCGGCATGTGCGATCGCCTTCTGAGATCCATCTGGGAACGTATGGGAAACTACGGCACCGATTCCTAGACTCGATGCGTCTGTGGCAAGGACAATTTCCCGGGAAGGATCAAAATGAATTAGGAGTAAGTCTGAAGCCAACAATGACTTGACCCGCTCAAACACAGTCTGGCATTCTGGCGTCCAATTCCAGGTTTGGCCCTTGCTCAACAACTTATTCAATGGGGCACGCAGGCGAGGTAATTCGGGCAGAAAAGCGCTGTAATGACTGATTAGGCCACAGAATGAACGCAGCGACTGCAAGTCCACAGGTGGTGGCATCTTTTGAATAGCTCGGATATTTTCTGGATCAGGGCGACGACCGTCTTTTGAGAAGATGAAACCGAGAAACTTGATGGTTGGTGTGAAAAAGGTACACATATCTTCGCGGATACGGAAACCATATGACTGGATACGAACAAGCACTTCAGCGAGCCGCTGAAATAGTTCTTCTGCCGTCCGACCCATTAAAATGATATCATCCAGGTACGCCGCGGCTCCAGAAACTACCGCGAGCATGGTGTCCATCAGCTGCTGGAAGATGGCTGGTGCTGTTTTCACGCCAAAAGGGAGGCGGTTGTATTGGTACAAGCCACGATGAGTGTTGATGGTCAGCAATTCTCTTGAGCTTTCATCAACCTCAACCTGGAGGTAGGCATCGGACAAGTCGAGCGAAACACATCCCACCATTTAGCTTGGCAAAGATATCTTCTGGTATCGGAAGGAGGTATTGATGGTCGTCCAATGCGGCATTCAAGCTGGTCGAAAAATCGGCGCAGACTCGCACTTTACCGTTCGGCTTTTTCACAGCAACAATCGGCGTAGCCCATGAAGAGTAGTTCACTGGTGTGATGACACCGGCTCGTTTCAGTCGGTCGAGCTCCTGATCAAATGCTGTCATGGCTGCATACGGTACCGGTCTTTTTGCTCTAAAGACTGGCTTGGTTCCTTCACGAAGACACAACTTTGCTTTGAACTTAGTGCAGTGGCCGAGACCATCTTCAAACTAGGTGACAAACTGCTGCTTTAGCTTTCTGGTCATCTCTTCTATCGACAATGATGAATGTACTGGGTCGGTTTGTTCTGTATTGCAAATCTGACTCATTGGAGCATCAAAAAGTTGTAATTTTTCCATCCAGTCAAGTCCAAGGAGGTTCAAGTTTGGTCAATCAGACAAGTAGCAGGTTCCGGCCTTTTCCACTCCGTTGAATGCAATTTTGCAATTTATTTCTCCGACCAACTTCAGCACTCCACCGGATGCATTGTGAGCGATTTTGTTGGAATCAATCATTTTCGGCTTCTTTATGTGCTTCCAAGCGTTCTTGGAAATGATCGTTATATCTGATGCCGTATCGAACTGCAGCCGGGTTGGGATTCCGTTGATAAGCACAGTGATAAATCGGCGGCGTGTTTTAGAATCGCTGTGAAACGTAGCAATCACCGATAGTGATTCTGCGTCAGGTTTTCTGAAATTCTTCCTTCGGTAGGACTGCTTCACATTTCTTGGCCGGGACTGATGGCAAAAGTCTTCCTTGTGGCCGCGTTTATGGCACTTATCACAAATATGACGCTTGAATGGACAGTATCGTGCGAAATGCCATTCACCACATGACCAATAAGGTGTAGGCGGCTTGTTCGGCTTTCTGTTGAACGACTTATTCGAGCCAGATTTTCTTGCTTTTTGCACAGCATGAACAGTATCGGCAATGGTGGGGCGACTCTGCTCAAGCATAGCCGTGTCGTGTTTCGAGGTAATTAACCGTTTGCATTCGCCTACAAGAGACTTCAATGTCAAATCTGGATCTTGATCCAAATTAGCAAGGAGCCGAGTGCGGATTTCCGCGTCGCGTGGAGACTGTAAAGCACTGACAAATATAAGACACTTAAACTGGTCATCCGTCAAACAGCATAATTTGAAACGTTCATATTCGCGGTTAACCATGTCTGCTAGTGCCCCATAATCGTCTGTATCACGCTTTACAATTTTTAGACATTGATAGCGAATGCTAAACAATGATGTCGACTCACCAAAACTTTCTTTGAGTGTTGCCACTGCTTCGTTGAAAGTGATGTCCTTCGGCACTTTGGGCAATATGTGGTCAAGGAATCTTGTATGTTCATTAGTTCCCAGATTGCGGAGCAAAAGGCGCACTTTCCATGAATCATCTTGACGGCTGAAATCCGTCTGGAACATATCCTCCCAACGTTTGAACCACGCCTCGAAAGTGGATTCGGAATCAGCATCATAATGAAATTCAGTGATTGAATTCGTAAGAAGATCAAGTGAAACAGCCTGCGTGTCCCGTGTAGCTGCTCCGTTTGATTGTACGTTTAAGCACTGCGTTAAAATTTCAATCAGTTTCATTTGTGCTTCCAGCTGGGATTGCTGCTGAAGAAGCAGCTTTTGCAAATGTTCGGCAGAAAAATTTGTAACATTTCCGTGCTTGTCCGTCGCCATTGTTAGATCTTCCCTTTTTCGCTCTTCCGAATTAACCACCCAGAAATTTCTCCGCAGCAATTCTAGCCCAGCCGAAGAAAAATCAAAATTCCAACAGCCTTGACCACGAAAAACGTGTTAACAAAAACTCTGCCAACGTAGCCAGAAAATGCCGCCGAAAACACTGTCCTCTCAACTCTGAGGCAAAAGTCCAATTAGCCGGGTGTTTGAAAACGCATTCGTCCGCTCGATCGATTGCCTGATCGACCGCACGGGGTAGGCGATTCTCTTTAGCCCAGCTTTCAGTCACCATTATATACTTTCCGTTTTTATGTTTTTATCTGATTCCCGGATATTTCCTATATTATTCTCGGGCTGGCTGGTTTGCTCTATGTATGATGTGGCTTTACGGATTGCACTGGTCCCAGAATTAGCAGAATTAGCAGAGCAGATGGGAGGCCATCAGGTCCGGCATGGAAGGATAATCTGAGGACCTGAACTTCTCGAGTAATGGTACGCACGTCAAATGGTACTGCGCGTAAAGTATCATGGGTGCAACTAGGAATATTAAGGGGCAGCGTCAGGTTAGCAGAGGTGAAAGAGTCGCATAAGTAGCGGTTCATGACTTCACATATTTCAGCTTGCTTACTGGTAACTGCGTTGTCTGGACGGATAACCGAGTTAATCGAATTCGAAGCGGGGTTGCTTCTGCGCCTCATCAAGTAATTTAAGGCTTTGAGACGGTTGACAGAGTTTAGGGCAGTGTGTCCTTCGGACAGATTTGCGGTAGTTAGTGAATTTCTCCACTCCAACAGGACTTCACTGATGCGAATGAGGAGGAAGTAATCTTGGGTCCTGCTGTACTTCGAACGTAGCTTTTTAAGCTTGATGAGAAGTTTGCGAGGTGATCTGCGTCCTGCGGTGACTGTATTGCATTTTGTTTCGTTATAAGTGCAAGTATATCCAGGTAGTAAGTGAGATTTCGATATAGTACAGAAGTGACAGTGCCCGCATCTGCAGCCAGAAAGAGTGCATCCCAGCTGTTGGATCTCAGAAGTAGAACAAAGTTTGTCCAATTGACGCTTTTGAAGGGCCGTACAGAACACGATGTTCTAGCCACTGGGGAACGAGTGATGGATAGTTGCAACGAGAGTTTTACTATTTTATGTTCGCATCCAGGGAAACTATCAAGAACGCTAGCGGATGCACGTGCAACTCCGTTGGCAGAAAGTAAATCTAAGGTGTTATTGTGCCTAGTGGGTGCACGCACGTGTTGATTCCACACCAATGCATATGAGTTGTCCACAAAGGCACAGTATTTTGGTGGCGCAGATTGTGTTTGCCAGGCCACTTGTAGTATGTTGAAGTCATCACCGATTAACTTATAGTGGTTAGGCAATAGGGATACTTCGGTGAAGAGTTCCACTAGACTGCGTATACCGATTGTGTTAGTGTGTGGAAGATTATACAGACAGCCAATTAAGAGAGCGTGCTGTCCTCTACTGGTCTGAATCCAGACTGAGTCTTCCAGAGTACCCATTTCTGGGGTCTACTGAACCACAGCAATCGTTGACAGTCCACATGTAAGTAATCTAATGAAGCATTGCTTTCCGGTAAAGCAGGTGGGAAGGACGTCTTATCGTTTATCGTACTCAAAATGTGCCGAATTTTGTGCAACACAAATTGCTGGTATATATACGATGTGCAAGCATAAACAGCAAAAGCCGACTGCCGTAGAAGTGTCAACCAAAATCCAGTGCGAAAAAATGAACCAAGAAACGTCTACCAATCTCGTACCTTCCTGTTACATCGAAGGTTCTGGAGAAAGTCATTCTCGTTATAATGCCTTCCAGACCACCATTCAAGGCACCCTTACAGTTTGCTTAGCGTAGTTTGAGGTATAACCTAGATGCCGTGGCCTACCTCGTACCTACTGTATTGTCAAAAATTATAATTAAATGAATAGTTTATTCTCAACTTTGTCGATGCACACCAACCCAGGCATTGTCAAATTTACAAGCGATTATGCTGCGCAACAGACACGTTGCGATGTATGTAATCGGCAGTGGCCAGAAGTTGTACAGGCGGCGGAAATCGAAGAAGTAATCATTAGGAATATAGCTGTCACTAGATGATGATACTGGGTTCAAAAGTGTGTGGTATAAACAGCAAAGGCACTATAGACGTAGTGAAACGGCAAATGTAGACTGAGAGTAACTTATTCTTGCACGTATCAGGAAACGATTGAAATATGACTTGTCGACTTGCTAGTATGGAGTTGTGGGACTTGACTTTGTTAACAGCCAGTCATATCCTCCATGTCGAAGAGTTGTTAAGCAGAAATCTGTGGTCCTTTTACAGGAAGAACGCTTGCCAAGCAAAAACCTACAGCCTCCTGGAACACTGCTGTAAATCCTTTTGAACACTAAGTACCACTGGCAAAGCAGCATGCCGACTGGCTTCACACTCAGTTGCTAGCAGTTGAATGACTTCCAATTTTTTCTTCTTTTGACCCTAATTTATTGTATATTGAATTCAGCTCCTATTTTGGTCAATATCGCAACTCTTCAACGGTGGTCTAGGTACCCCTAGCGCCAGCAATACATCCCAGTCTTCCTTAGACTTACATCACTACAGTGCCTCAACTTCCTTATCCTCTTGGACCAGTCCGGCCTTTGATGCTCCAAATGCCCACAGGCCGCCAACAAGTGCTTTCCAGTTTTGCGCATCCAATGTCTTTGCCAACGGTACTCTTTGGTAAAAGCAACCACATAATACTTGGCTCCGTCCGATCCATTATCCGTATTATTGGTCCACCCTACAGAACTTGAAGTTTCCGGCCTCTGATTAAGTTTTGCCTCTCGGCTCCACTACCAAGCTTTTTAGCTCACATTAACGTCTGCCACTCTCATTCACATCCCATGTGGCTCCTTTCTACTACCACTACTTGCCTGCACTGTACTCTATAGTCTTTAAATCCCCTTCTATCGTACGGATGGCTTTCTTATTCCACAAGCACAAGGTTCTGAGCACTAGAAAATTTTCGGTTCTCATCCACTTCTTTGTTTAACCATACCCTACTGTACACTTGTTCGGCACCTCTTCTGGTCAATATTGGAGCTTTTCGTGTGAAACACTTAGCACTTGGCGGTGCTGTCTGTATTATTCCCTTACTCTTGGCCACTTTCGGAGCCGGCACTACTATCTTTTTTCTCTACAGCTGTTGCAAGGTTTGCTGACTGTTCTCTCTCTCTTGCATTCAACGCTGAACACCTATCAGATTATGTCGAGCCTAATAAAGCGTGCCGCTCCTGTATATCAATTAAACAGGCTGCAAGCAACTCACCAATTAGTGAGCTATAATTTGCAGTCTATTTTTACCTCAAATTTCCACCGTGGATGTCCACCTTAGTGTGGCACACCTAGCATCTTTTGGGACTGCGGCTCACACTACTGATATTACTGGTCCCTTACAGCACTGGCTCTCTAAACATTTACTCGCTACAGCCTTAGTATACAAGCACTTATCGCAACTGTTATTATCGTTGAAGGCCTAGCAGGGGGCAGTTCTTTCTCATAATTAACAGGACAGAAATAACGAAAATTCTTGTCCTCAATATGACTTGTTTGCCGCACTGCAGAAGTCTCTATCATTTTCCGTTCCTCCAGGTCACTATAGGGTTGGCTTTGCAGATGCATGCGCATATGGGTTTGTAATAAGTAAAGCTATGGTGCTCTAATGTCCAGTGCATGCATGCACGTATTGCGTCCACCCAAATGCAAATATATTGTCCACAAAAGCATAGTAGCTTGGAGGGGCAGAAGGTGTTTGCCAGGCAACTTATGGCTAGGGAACGTCGCCATCGATTATATTATATTGAGTAGGCAATAGGGGTATTTCGGTGCAGAGTTAAACTGGACGGCATTTACCGATTGTGTTTGTGTGTGAAGGGTTATACAGACAGCCAAATAAGTGATCATACTGTACTCTAATATTTTGAACCAAGGCCGAGTCTTCAAGACAGCCAATTAAAAGTTCTTGAAAGGATGGCTCCACGAATGCCTCAGGCACGTAAATGAGGCATCTACCACCATGGTGGTTGAGACATACGTTGCTAAAGGAGCTGTATCCCAGGATTCGCAGCTATGCATTGGGAATGTTACCATCGTGCCGCATTTCTGTGATAAGCACCACCTAGAGGCCGGATAAGGACAATGACGGGGTTGATAAGTTGAAGCTTATGGATGAGGGACTTTGCGCTGATGAGAAGTAGCGTTAGCATCAACTTGCAAGGCTGCACATCTGACGAATTATCAGCAACATAAGTAATCTGCGTGGCTTACTTAGATGTCGTCGCTGTCGTCCCAGGGAGAGTGCTACCAGTTATAAGGCTGCAGAATTGAAGCAAAATACTACTGTTGGCGTTACTATAGATCAGTTCGGGTTGTAGCCTGACAGGTAGCCATGAGTCCGCATAGTCATCATGTTAAACGAGGCCAAGGAGACAGATGCCTGATTGTGGGAAAAGATACTAGTAATCGCTAAGTTGCTAACCTGTTTTTGACACCGTAGGATTTTACGCTTAAGTAGTGCACTTAATCCACTTATGCGCCATCCCATTCCAAAATCTTAGTTTCATATTATTATTGGTGGCTTTTGGGAGTAGTGTAGAAAGTAGAAGCCACGATTGTTTGCGCTACTATCTAAGTCTGGCCCCTGCTACGGTCTGTGTTCTTTCACTATTACTCTGCTCCATGTAACCGTTTGGTTGACAGCCTAGGTTCCCTTAATCTTCTAAGGACGAGCGGACTCTGCTATATAGTTACTCCGGCTTCTTCACACGCTTTCCCACCGTCCAGTTGGCTTTCTATTGGCAAGATAGCAATCCACCTTCTGGTGTTTCACCGCCAAATGTTATATGATATGATAATATGAAACGAAGATTGTGGAATGGGATGGCGCATAAGTGGATTAAATGCACAACTTAAGCGTAAAATCCTACGGTGTCAAAAACAGGTTAGCAACTTAGCGATTACTAGTATCTTTTCCCACAATCAGGCATCTGTCTCCTTGGCCTCCTTTAATATGATGACTATGCGGACTCATGGCTACCTGTCAGGCTACAACCCGAACTGATCTATAGTAACGCCAACAGTAGTATTTTGCTTCACCTCTGCAGCCTTATAACTGGTAGCACTCTCCCTGGGACGACAGCGACGACATCTAAGTAAGCCACGCAGATTACTTATGTTGCTGATAATTCGTCAGATGTGCAGCCTTGCAAGTTGGTGCTAACGCTACTTCTCATCAGCGCAAGGTCCCTCATCCATAAGCTTCAACTTATCAACCCCGTCATTGTCCTTATCCGGCCTCTAGGTGGTGCTTATCACAGAAATGCGGCACGATGGTAACATTCCCAATGCATAGCTGCGAATCCTGGGATACAGCTCCTTTAGCAACGTATGTCTCAACCACCATGGTGGTAGATGCCTCATTTACGTGCCTGAGGCATTCGTGGAGCCATCCTTTCAAGAACTTTTAATTGGCTGTCTTGAAGACTCGGCCTTGGTTCAAAATATTAGAGTACAGTATGATTACTTATTTGGCTGTCTGTATAACCCTTCATACACAAACACAATCGGTAAATGCCGTCCAGTTTAACTCTGCACCGAAATACCCCTATTGCCTACTCAATATAATATAATCGATGGCGACGTTCCCTAGCCATAAGTTGCCTGGCAAACACCTTCTGCGCCTCCAAGCTACTATGCTTTTGTGGACAATATATTTGCATTTGGGTGGACGCAATACGTGCATGCACGCACTAGACATTAGAGCACCATAGCTTTACTTATTACAAACCTATTTGCGCATGCACCTGCTAGCTTGCTCGGCAATCACCCTGAATGCGACCATAAAATAGTAAAGCTCCTCTTCCAACTACCCATTGCTTTTCTTCAGGTGTCTGGACAAGCGTGGTCTATTCGGCTCTTTTAAGGCAATAACGGGACAAACTGCTGTATTTCTGAGATACACCAGCTAAGATAGATTCTTGCTCTCTACAGATAAGGACACTGCCTCTTCTGTACCTTATCGTGGTCGCAATTACCGTCTGGAGATATTTGGCGCTTTAACGAAGCAAAAAGCGACGCAGCTGCCGAGTAGTGCAGCACCACACGCAAAATACTCGGAAATCTTAAGAACCAACGCTGAACGTGCAACTGGACCCTAGAATTCTTCCTCCTAATACGCATCAATGAATTCAAGTTGGAGTGGAGAAATTCATTAGCTACCGCATATCTGTCCGAAGTACCTGCTGCTTTGAACTCTGTTAACTATACCAGAGCCCACAAGCATCTGATGAGACGCACAGGCAACTCCGCTTCGAATACGAATGAGTTAATTTTGCTTCCGGAATATTCAGCTACCCGTAATCTAGCTGAAATATGTGCGATCTCCAACTGCTAGTTCTGCGAGTCTTTCACCTTTGCTAATCTAAACCTGCCTCTTACTAATCCAAGTTGCACTGATGCTACTTTACATCCATTCCAATTTAACCTTGTACCACTACCCTTGAAATTCGATACATCCAACTAATTTTCCAAGCCGGACCTGCTGGTCACTGGTAGGCATTGCTGTTTCAAAGTGGCCCACGGATATCGCCCTCCTGCTTCGTAACATCTTCACTCTCTCCATAAGGCACGAAACATTTCCCACGCATGGTAACATGCTGTCTTCTTGCCAAAGCACGAAAGGCTGTAGCGAGCCAAGAATTGAAAATTACCGAATCATCAGTCACACAATAGTCGCTTCAATAGTGCTGGAGTGGAGCGTCAAGGAAGAGCACCGCCGCTTCTTGCCCCATCGTAAACTTAATAACAACTCCCAGCATGGCATCGTCCCTTCCAAATTTGCATTGCCTGAATATTTTTGGCTCTTCTGTGTTATTAAATCGCTCAAATTAACGTTGTCATACAGTTTGTAATATTTACTTAAATCACATCGGCATCCTATACTCGGCCATCTGGTTTTCTTTGGACTTTCGGTTCAAGTCGTCTATGTGCCGTTGTGGTATCGTGCTCCATTTTTTATAGTGATGGCTAGACGTTTTTTAGCTATGAGAGGCAATAAACGACTTGTGCAATCAAAGACATTCCCTACTGTTGAACAAACCTTATCTTTATCTGACCTGCGCAATATCCAACGCATAGACCAAATTGACTCTATCGTGATGGCATTAATTAAAGTTCGAAAGTTTCCAAAAAAGTGGTTTTAAATCTTACAACAGCACCTGACATATTTGCACCCATTCCTTCCCAAGAATGCGACGTCATGCTTATTGACCCCCTAACTGAAGAGATGCTAAAAATTCACGCACTTGAAAATCAAGTGAATTCGCTAATAAGCAACACAATGAATATCATTGAGGCTTTGTTGCAGGTGATGCCCCTAGTACATTTGTCCGACATCAAAAACCTACAGTCATCTATCCTAAGCCAGGCTGACATGCTTTTGGATGTACGTGCTCAAGAAGCCAAATTGAGCTTGCGGCGCGCTAATTCTTTCATCCTATTCAATGTCTCAGATCGGCTACCACTTGAACATTTGCTACTTAAGCTGCTAAACGTCCGCAAATTGCCGTTAGATTTCTGCACTGCTAAACGCTTAAGAAAGCGTTTCTGCCGAACATGCCCCATCATGCTTAGGTTTGCAGATCCTGAGTTTGCGACACGCTTGATGGCCAACAGCTTTCTCCCCAAACAACTAGCCAACTTCAAGGATATAATGAGCAAAGAAGCTATAGCCCCCTGCAAAGGTCGAAGAGGCGCACCTCTACATCATCATCCAACACAAAAGCCCGCTCTGAACCAAAAGCTGCAAAGTCCGTCCCATGTTTTACCAACTGTGTGCCGTTGATTCAGATTCCTCACAACAACAGTGTCCCCCACAAAGTTTTCAACCGAATGCGGCACAAGTCGAGCAATTGCAGCTACGCCAAATTGCGATAATTCAGAAAATGAAATATCCGGTGCCCTAGTGAATTGGGACTGCGATACGTGCGATCATGATACGGAACCAGCAATCCTGCGTATCGCTTCAATTGCTACTCCCAACACCTATAGGGAACGTACCACCGCGGACCCATCCCGCGAAAGACCACAAATACACTGTAACGCACGTCAAAATTTTGACATCCACACCTACAACGAACCAAGCAGAGATCCGCAGGACCCACGAAACCCGGATTCACAATGCCGTTGACAAGAAACTATCTGATACACTCCAACGCTTGGACTAAGGCGAGGCAGCCGGTAACGGTCAAACCATTTTCCCCAATCCATCAGTCCTCGACGGGGTCTGTGGTCCCAACTAGGCTACGCCAGCCTCAAGCTAACCGTTACCTACTCGAAGCTTCCAAGTTGTTACCTCTAACTTGCCAGCCTGCCCTTTCTGGATTCCTCGCACCCTTGTTGGTGGTTTGTTTCAAATATCTATATAAGCAACTAAGAATAACCGAGGACGTAGTTTATTCATCAGTTCTATGGAAATAATAGTACTATTCATGTTTCTTCGTACTGGCGAACGGTTGTGAAATAGGGGTCATCCGGAAGGGGAAAAAACGCTGACATCATTTAGAGGCGAGCCTCATCTGCCACATCACATGATGGTAACCGGAACAGCGTGGTTATCTGCAGGGAGGATGCTTGCCATGCGAATACATAACACTTCCCGGAATATGGCCGACGAACTTTCGCTGAAACGGGGTTAAACCAAACCAATCGAATTTGAAACGGCGCGCATTTTTTCGCGTGACTGTTTAGCTTTGCAAGAACTGCGCACAACTACTTTGTTGGTCATTTTGTGTTATCAATTATTAACACAACGTTGTCTATATTATCTCCCCCATGGTGTTTTTGTTGTCTGCGTTTGGTGTCGTACCAAAGTTTACAGTTTACACGTTGAGTTTCGCTTCGCTTTCCTTCGTTTACTCCTGGGTACTACAAGATAAACGTTTTACTCCCTCAGTTTCTGCAAACCGAGCAGTACAAGCAAAAGCAACTTCAGCACCATCAGCTTGCTAATCTGTGATGACAGATTGCAGGATCGTGTTTAATCACCTACTTAGTGCAGCTGAAGTCAAAATTTACCACGTAGTAACTGAGGTTAGCGTGTTTAAAAGTAAGCTGCTTATGATGAATGTAACTTTGAAGAACACGAAACGGCTGTCGCTTCTATCGGCCTTAATGAAAACTGATAATCCAAATGAACTGAACGTGGCTGGCGAATTACTAGCAATATTTAGCAACAAGTACCGGAACGTGTACGTCATTCCAAGCGAGCCGGCGCATTCAACGTACCTGATTGCTTGCCATTTCAAAAGGTAAAGCGTTCTGTTCTTAGTCTATGCAACACCCCACCGCGTTGCTGTGCGTGCAAGCGTCTCGCAAGTCCAGTAACAGTCACCCTTGCCTTATAGTTTTGTCTTTCTGTACTCTACAACTTGCTTAAGCCTTCGTAGATCGTAGACTGACTGTCTCCACGGGGCAAACATTTAGCCGATTAGCAGTAAGCGTGGCCAAACCCCGCTTTAAATATCATTAATGTCGTCAATAATGTCAATGGAGAGGGACAATGCTTTTATTGACTCAGCTGCAGAAACACAGGCCAATCTGACCAGCAGACCAGTGATAAACCTCGACTTGTCTCCGAAACAAGGTCACAGTATGAATGCGAACCCTGCAACGGAGTGAAGCTTGCTTTGGACTGAAGATGACGAAGGATCTTCGTCTGCACTGGTTGCTATAATAATCGATTCCTTTAGTTTATGAATTATAGCTACGTCGACATGCATGGTAAGGACACAGGCGTCATACGTGGTCAACCTTCTAATCACATTTCACACCGGGTATCTAACTTCCTAACTCCACTGCCTACTGTCACCGGCCCTAAGCAGAAACACTCTTTCAACTCCAAACCCACGATAACAGGGCGCTTCTTCCAGTATGCTCTGAACAGGTCTCTTTCGCCCTCACTGTCAACGAAGGCCGTTGAAATTGCAAGTGATATGTCTGTAGGAGTTGTGATTACAGTATATTTTAACTTTCATTTTATCCTTTCCGTTACTGATCAGGTTGTACCATTTGTTTAATCCATAAATTTTGAATACAACGATTCCTGCGCTCTCATGTCATGATGAGTACGTTTGCTGATGGGGAACGTGCTCCACAACGGTCGTTCTTAGGAGATAGTAACTCTCATACCCTAGGTACATCCGACGAGCTTGAGGAGGTAGAGTGGAAGGAACATGGTTTGGCGTTTAAATATAGAAAAGAAATTCCGTATAGTTGAGGAGTAATACCTTTGTGGTACGTTAAACGTTAAGGAATGTATTTGTTGAAATGAGCGACTTAAGGTCGAGGGATGTGGTCACGGAATACGAACTGTTGGTTGCCATGACAGCATCGCTACCTAAGTAAATAATTGGTGCTATTTGCTAAGATGAAAAATAATGCGAAAGAAAAATTTGATATATAGGAGATAGGGAACTAACGCCATTTTGCGGGTAATAAAACGTCTTAAAATGTTGTTAAAGAACGCAGTACGTGGTGATGTTGACGTTGCCGACATAAGAAATGGCATGGTACATAAGACTGAGGCTTTGGTTTGATGCCCATGACGCGTGATAAATGACAAATGATTGAATAATTTGTGAAATGTTAGAATGCGGTGTACAGCGCAACCTATTATTAAGTTACTAAGTTTGACATTGCAACTGCTAGGGAAAAATATTTCAAATCCATATTTGATGCATTTTTTACCGAATGCGCAATATAAGCTATGGTTTGCAAAAGGACGAACTTACTTTTGACTAGGTTTCAAAACTTGACGTCAATCCTAAATTGAAGACGCCGTCGGAAACGTGTGCGGCTAAATTTACAGCTTAGAAACGGGTACCATTTAGTAGCGCGATATATTAATATATAAAGTTTTGTGACGTCACAAAAAAACCCAAAAGCGCTATCAGTAGGCTGATTATAATCATTGCATTGATCATAAGTCCCACGCTCGGTTTACGTCGTATGTGGTTGCTGTCCGCGCGGAAGCTAAAAGATTAAGGTTGATGAATTACCTAAATATAAACAATGCGTACATGAACTCTGTGTTTGTTGATCTTGTATTTTGTTTACGTAACAAAAGAAGCATGGTTTTACAGGAGTGGAAAATATAAAGCACACGTGTTAGGAAATTAGGTGCTTGCTTTACGGTAAATTATGAAAGCATAGCATGATTTCTGTGTGAGATACTGAGAACTTAATTGCCGAAAACATGCCGACAAAATGAAGAATATGTAATTCCTGCTTGTAAAGTGTTGGTGAACAAATATAGCCCTGGAAGGTGTGAAGCATCATACGGCCGCAATATACGAATAACAAAAGTGGTGGTTCTATAAGGGAAAGCACCGAAGTAAAAAGACGGGTTTGCCAGACAACTTTGCCCGGTTACCACCCAAGGATGCGTGTTAGTGGTCATGTTATTAATAGCGACGTAAGCGGAGCTAAAGTCGGGTATCGACTGAGAATTGATCGGCCAGCAAATACCAGTCCGCGTAAAACGAATCGAACTATACCGTCAACATGATTAACCCGTGGAGTGGAACTCACGCACACTGGCTGAAAACCGGACGCACAAAATGAGCGACCTTGACCTCCTAAATTAGCATGTTTCTGCTACCTATAAATACAGTTAAGTTTGGTGCAGGTAGGCTCCCTGTTTACCGAGCCTTGGTCTTCTGTATTCCGTCGGTTGATTGAGCGCGTGACTGAGAAGTCAAACAGTCGCAGTCTCATAGGGCAGCTAGCAACAGTACAACCGTCGTCAGTGGCAGAGAGCAGAGGTAAGAAGAAGCGTTACAACAGTGAAGAAGAAGCGTTACAGCTGTGGCGACAGGAGCCCGAAGAAGCCAAAAGCGCAGTCAGGTTTGAGCAATTGCAGTCCCTGTTGCAGCAACAGCAGGCGCGGTTTGAGAAACACAGGCCAAGTGGATCGAAACGCTGACCAAGAATTTGTCACTACAAGCAGGATCAGTGACAGGAACAAGTGAATGTTGCCCCTCAGCAGAAAAATGGACCCAGCAAGTTTGTGAGTTCCGTTACGATGCTGATGCCGGTATTACCTTTGAATCGTGGTTCCATAAATACGAAGACCTGTTTCGCGTTGGTTTAGCCTGTACATTAGAGGACACGATAGTACGCTTCATGCTGCGGAAATTGGGTTCGGCCAAGCACGAAAAGTTTATTAATTTCATCTTGCCGAAAAAGAGCGCTGAGTTAACATTCGATGAAACGGTTGCTACTTTGTCCCAGATATATGGAGAGCAGTCGTCACTATACAATATCCGATACAAGTGCCTGACAATGACCAAGCGAGACGACGAAGACTGGGTTACCTACTTGAGTCGCGTAAATCGGGAGTGTGAACAGTCGCTGTTTCACAAGAGGACAGCTGATCAGTACAAGTGCCTTACTTATGTGTGTGGTCTTCAAGCAAACAAAGATGCGGATGCCCGAACAAGAGTACTGAGCAGCAATGAACAAAATCCCGAGATCACACTGCAGGAAGTAACGAACGAATGCCAACAGTAATTGAAATTAAAGCATGATGCTGCATTGGTCCACCCGTCCTCTAGCCAGCGCAGTCAGGACATCATGTGCAGGGTCAGCAGAAGTTCTCAGAAAGAATCGGTGCTTGTGAGTTCACCACATTTTGCACACTCTTCTGCTTGTTGGTTTTGCAGAGAATGGCACTTTGCTCGAAACTGCCCGTTCCGAAATCACAATTGCAATAGTTGTGGTAAGCGAGAACACAAAGAGGCGTGTTGTCTTGCGAAGAGACCAACAATGAGCGGAATACGGCGTCGAATCCCGGTGCGCTTCCGATGTCACAACGAGGGCAAAACTGTGACGGCGACTTTCAAGGTTGACGGTGTCGGCAGGCGTAAATTTACCACTTTGAAGATCAACGATAAGTAAGTTAAGCTGCAGTCGGCTACTGCGTCAGACATCACTTTGATTTGTCGAGATACATGGTGTATGCTGGGACGACCACCGCTGGTCCACACAGACCACACAGCACAAAAAGCCTCCGGCGGTATTTTGAAACTTCACGGAGAGTTGCATTGTCAGATCAGTTTCTGTGCTCAGCACATTGGTAAAACCTGTTTTGTGACAGATCAACAAGGATTGAATTTGCTAGGTCTCGATTGGATGGAGGAATTAAAATTTCTTGACCACTCCGTTAACAATATTTGCCAGAAATTACAAGTTGAGAAACTTGCAGAGACGCAGAATATGAACCTCGGGCTTTACAGTCAAATTGCAGAATTGAAACGACGCCACAAATTTTGTTCGAACCCCGTATGGATGCTGCCGGCTAGCCAGAGCTAAGCTAAACCTCAAAACGTACGTCAGATCAGTCTTTAGCCCAAAACGTCCAGTGCCGTACGCAACGCAACCAATATTGGATTCTGAGTTAAATAGGTGGCAATCGGAAGGCAGAATCGAGCGCGTGCATTACTCCGAATGGGCGGCACCCATCGTTGTGATAAAGAAGGGAAACGACAAGGAACGTATTTGTGCTGATTATTCAACCGGTTTAAATTCCATGTTGGAGAACTACCAGTACCCTTTGCCTATACCCGAAGATTTGTTCACCAAGCTTAACGGTAGAAAATGGTTTGCGAAACTCGATCTAGCTGATGCTTACATACTACTTCCAGTAGCCGAGAGCCGCAAAATTCTATTGAAGGTCAATACGTATTTGGGTCTTTTCCTGTACAAGCGGTTGCCATTCGGAGTTAAAACTGCTCCCGCCATTTTTCAACAAAGCGTGGATACGCTGATGAACGATATCCCTGGGGTCGCAGTATACCTGGATGACGCATTGATTATGGTGTCTGACCCACAAGCCTTGCTGGCCACGTTAGAGAAAGTGCTCACTCGTCTAGAAGAAGCTGCTTTCCGGTTACGAGCGAAAACCTGCGATTTCCTCATGGAAAGTGGCAAATTTCTCGGGTTCATCATTGACAAACATGACAGACGTCCGGATCCCGCTAATATATAAGCCGTCAAGCAAATGACGCCACCAAGGGATGTTGCCAAACTTCGTTCATTGCTCGGTCTTATAAGTCATTATAGCGCCTTTCTGCCAAGTCTACACCAGACTAGAGGTTCTCTGAACCAGTTGCTGATGAAAGGGAAAGAATAGCGCTGGCCAACTTAGTGCCAACAATACTTTGATATGGTTAAAATAGCGCTCAGTTCTGATTTACTTTTGACCTACTTTAATCCAAACTTGAAGATTGTTGTTGCTTCGGACGCCCCCAAGTATGGGGAAGTTGCTGTCATTTCTCATGTGTTTCCTGGAGGAGAAGAGAAGGCCATTGCGCACGCAGCACGGTCGCTGACAGTGGCAGAGAAAAGGTACAGCCATTTTGAGAAGGAAGCGCTGGCGATTGTTTTCGCAGTGAAACGATTTCATAAGATGCTATACGGTAGACCTTTCAAACTGATCACGGACCACAAACCCCTACGCTTGATATTTGGATCAGAAAGGTATTCCTGTTTTCACAGCACGTCGCTTACATAGATAGGCAACCGTACTGCTGGCTTACGATTTCAGTGTACAATATGGATCTACACAACAACTCGGCCAAGCTGACGCTCTATCTCATCTTCTCGGTTCTCACTTGAAGGAAAACGATGACTAGGTGATTGCATCTGTTAAATTAGAGTCGGAAGTTCAGCGCATCTTTGTTGACAGTGTAAGGGACTTGTCAGTAACGTAGGACACGATTCGTGCAGAGACGGCTCGAGACGATATCTCGCTGAAAGTGATAGGGTTTGTGCAGTCCAGTTGGCCTATTGTCAGAAATTCGAATGCGTTACAGCCTTCCTTTAATCGACGCGGATCCCTTTCGGTCGATGACAATTGTATAATGTTTGAAGACCGAGTCGTGGTTTTTAAGGAAGTTGCAAAAGCGAATACTATGGCAGTTTCATGCAGGACATCCGGAAACCAGCCGAATAAGGGCACTGGTGCGAAGTTTTGTATAGTGACGTCAAATGGATGCAGAAATCGAGTAGTTCTGTCAAAGTTGTGAATCTTTCCAACAAGCAACAAAGGCACCTCTGAGATGTTCGTGGCACCCTTGGCCCGAGTCGGAAAACCCCTGGCAGAGAATCCACTTAGATTATGCGGGACCAATCAATGGTCAATCTTATTTGATTTGTGTTGATTCCTGCACAAAATGGCCCGACGTGATTCCGATGCAAAATCCTACCGCCCAGCGCCATAGCAGTGAGCTAAACAAACTGTTCCAATATTTTGGCACCCCGGTGATGCTGGTTACAGACAACGGGGCCCAGTTCCCGTCAACGATGTTCAGAGAATTTTGCAGGCAAAACGGATTCCTGCACAAGGTTTCGCCGCCGTATCATCCACAATCGAATGGGCACAGCCGAAAGGTTTGTACATACGTTTAAACGTTCTCTTCTCAAAGCGGAAGGAACGAGGGCGTCACGAGATGCAATTCAGCCGTTTTGGAGAATGTATCGAAACACATCGAACCTAAACACACCGGAGGGTAAATCACCATCTGAATATCTACTTGGACGAAAAGTTAGAACGACATTTGATAGCCCGATTCCTAGAAATGTTGAAAAACGCAACGGACAACCGGGAAGCAGGCAGGATACCAGGCTTCGCACGTTCAAGATTGGCGACTTGGTGTATGCACCAAACTTCCAGACCCCGGAAAAATAGGTCAGCGGAAAGATTAGTAGAAAGAATGGTAATGTTATTTATGAGATATGGTCGGAAAAGACAGGTGGACCAGACATAGCAATCATCCACGACAGCGGCTTGGCAAAACTCAAAGAGATCAAGAACCAGCAGCACCACAGTGGGACATACTACTGGATACATTTGGTTTAGAAAAAAGAACTAATCCACAAAGCGGAACACAGCTGGTCGCACAGACGCCACACGACGTGACATGCAGGCCAAGTCAAAGACGAAGACAGCCGCGATGGCTGCAAGTAAACCCTAGGGTTAAAAGCTACCACCAAGCCCAAGTGCGGAAAATAGATAGGAGCAATCAAGTTGAAGGGGGGAGGTAATAGAGACGTAAGCAGAGCTAAAGTCGGGTACCGACTGAGAATTGATCGGCCAGCAAATACCAGTCCGCGTAAAACGAACCGAACTATACCGTCAACATGATTAACCCGTGGAGTGGAACTCACTCACACTGGCTGAAAACCGGACGCACAAAATGAGCGATCTTGACCTTCTAAATTAGCATGTATCGACTACCAATAGATGCAGCTAAGTTTGTTGCAGGTAGACTCCCTGTTTACCGAGCCTTGGTCTTCTGTATTCCGTCGGTTGATTGGGCGCGTGACTGAGAAGTCAGACAGTCGCAGTCTCATAGGGCAGCTAGCAACAGTACAACCGTCGTCAGTGGCAGAGAGCAGAGGTAAGAAGAAGCGTTACAACAGTGAAGAAGAGCTTTACAACTTTACTTTAACTTTTTATCATGTCAGGTGTTTTATTTATAGAATGTGAGTGGGTAATGAAAAAGAACTGTTGTGTTATTTATAAGCAAATCATTTTGCGTTTGCCGCTTAAACCTGCAGATGCTCCGATATTTAAGGTTCGCTCTTTATCAGCGGGCATATTCTACCATGTGCTAGCTTCACTGTGGGAAGTCAACTGGTTACCTGTGGTCCCTAGTTATAGTAGTGTTTAGTGTTTTCCCTTTCTCCTATCCTTCTCGTCTCGTGTTCCGTGTAGCTGCATTCGTTATCAGGCAATTTGTGTTCACATTGCTCAGTTCATTTATGGAAGTTACAAGACCTTGAGCTGCGGAATATTGTGGATATCACGGTGGGTCCTGGGGAAATTTAGCGTGATTTGGATAGACTCTGGCAATGGTCTACCTTATGAATGATGCCCATAAATAGGGCCAAGTGCTCTTTTCTCTGAATCGGGGCTACCAGTCCTCCCACCAGTTATGTTGTTGGCGGTGTTGGAATCCCAGTTGTCACACAACATGTTAATTTTTGAGTCGTGCACTCATCAGCACTTCATCCTGGCGTCAATTGAAAGGATTCTGCCTGTCCTTGGGTCTCGGACGATGTTGTTTATCCGCCCCCTTTCTGAATCGTAGCGGCAAATTTCTTTTTGAAGCTATTTTCGGCATGTGTCCAACCCAACTTGGAACATTGTGTCCAGGCTTGTCCACCATGTCTTATCCTAGAGGAAATAGACTTGGAGCGGATATTACCAGTGGGCACTCCGATATCGCAAGTTCTGCGGGGTCAGATATATCCTGAAGGCTTGCTCAGATCGGGGATCCACTCCATGCGCTACGGAAGGATAACAGGGGGCTCCATTCTCACGTAACGTAGTTTGACGGGAGAGACCGATTGATTTTTGCCGAAATCGGCCATGGTGTTCATGCGTACTGCAATTGCTAACTTCAAGTGGATGTAGGGAACGCTGACAACCCTCAGCCTTGCATTCCCAAACGGTATGCACCGGAAGGGAACCGCAAGGCCCAACTTCCCGGTGCCATAAGGGAGTATCCATTCTTAGGCTTTGAGAACATATTTTTCACAGCAGCAATGGGTGCCTTGGAGACTATGCGTCTGGACTATGTATCTGTGGGAAGAATTGACCGATATTACTGGTTACGCTGCCGTACGTGAGCGGGATGTCTTCGTAACTTCGTTGATACGTTGCATCTAGTAAACCCCCAGAGATACGGTGTACAAGCATCCACACAGTGTACTGAGTGTGGTTGAGCAGAAGCTGTATATGGCTTCCCAAACATATGGCCCGTTGGGACACGGAAGGAGCGGAGAATGGGACAAGTCCTACGTAACACTTCATCAGTAGCTCCCTTCTACCAGAGAGTATGTCACTTACAGCTGCTATGATAAGTAACTGACGGAACTGGAGAAAAGTAGAAACCATAAAACGGTGACCAACGAAACGAACTTCGGAACACCCTGTGTAAGCCAAAGCAATAGTTTTACTATAGGACAAAGTAGCATTAGTTATACCGAAACAGCTAGAGTGGCTGCTGAACCAAGGGTATCTAAAAGCGGCAGGAAAGGTTTTGGAAGCCGTAAGCCGTTCATCCCCGGTCGAAATACTCACGCACGTGTGGGTGTGGTCATGCAAACTCATCTCCACTCATCGGATGGCTAAGCAGATGGGAGGTAAGATGACGTCACAAATACAGCGCGAGCGCAAGAAAGGCATATAGTACCCGTAGCTCTTCAAGCGTACTTCTTTAAATAAATAAATAAATAAATAAATGCTTTATTCTCGACTATGCGAGGCACGCCCATGGAGGCATGATCAGATATGTACAACTGTACAAACATTTTATGGCAACTGTGACAGTAAGAGTAGACAATTGGTCGTATGTCCATGATAATATAAATAAATTGATAGTTTATTCTCAGTTTCATAGAGAGGCACCAACATAGGCATGATCAAGGTTTAAAAACTGTTGTGTATCACTATGCCACATCGGGTTCAACCGTGTGCAGTTGAAACGGTGTCAAGAAGAGTTGATATTTGAATCTAGTCGACTTGCTAGTATGTAGTTGTGGGCTGTGACTTTATTCAGTGGCGAGTCACATCCGCCACGTCGCAGTGTTGTTAAACAGACATTTGTGGCTTTTATAGGGAGAATGCTCGCCAGGCGAAAACCCACCACGTCCTGCAACACTGCCGTAAAGCATTTTGAACATGAATGTTGAACTGGCAAAGCCGCTTGACGACTGGTTTTACCTTCGGTTTTTCGCAGATAAGTGGCTTCTAAGTTCCTCCGTTAGTTGGACGGGTATTTTGATCTGGGTAGCCATGATTTTTGAGGTCGGTGGATTAGAGGGACGTCGCGATTTTTCTTCTTGTTGTATGCCAGGTGAGCAAAAGGTTCAGTTTTTCCACTGTCCAGATTTTTCAGATGTGTAATATAT
The DNA here is from genome assembly GCA_944474145.2 of Dicrocoelium dendriticum. Classification (NCBI taxonomy): domain Eukaryota; kingdom Metazoa; phylum Platyhelminthes; class Trematoda; order Plagiorchiida; family Dicrocoeliidae; genus Dicrocoelium; species Dicrocoelium dendriticum. Next base: position 91,978,476 of record OX104069.1, on the reverse strand, counting down.
GGGAGTATGAGGATATGTACAGTTCTCCATACTGGACAAGGGTTATGGTGATGGTGGGTCGGTCCTTGCGGAGTTTTATCATCCTCCATGTCAGTCCTTGTGGGTTGTTACGTCCCTTTCCATACATTTTATCTTAGTTCTTGGCAATGCACAAGGGTACTTTAGGTTAGCTGGAAGTTTACGTCGTTTAAAGGTGCCCAGAAAACGGCAGAATTGGGGTTGCTTCTGATCTCCGTAAGCATACCTGACCACCCCATCGTGTATTATCCCGATGGCGAGATAAGCGTACATGCCGGAACCGTCCCTTAGGGGAGGCACCGCATACAGGATTAGTGGGTGTGCCTAACGATCAAGACGAAGCAGACTTGTGGTGATGAAGCAAGGAAAAATACATGAAAATGGAAAAACTTACAAGCACCGATGGCAGGTAAAATGCTCTTGTCCATTGTACAAGGCGCACAGTGGATGATATCAAAGGCCGCAGTCAGAGCATAGGACCCAGTCTTCCACCTGTCCGCTCTGTGCCTTGCAGTGTGCTTCAAGGAACCAAGCGCACTTCCTTAACTTTCCGCCTCGTTATCTGCTTCCAGCACGATTACTGCCGTTAATTCCATCGGACTACGAGTTCTAACGCCCGGTCGTTTACAGTATTGTCGCAGAACTTTCATCATGTGTCGGAGTAAATAACGACGTGTCGGTACTCATACATGGCGGGCAACATTGTATCATCACAGCTGGTCGACCCGTGACGGCGAAACCACGATGACTTTCACTTGAGGAACTACAGGCTGCTAAGCAACAGTTCGAGCACACGCTCCAGCTCGGAATAATCCATACTTGAAGCAGTCAACTTCACTGCATCGTGTTTAAAGCGACCGGTGGTTGGAGTTAATGTGTTGACTATGGTGCACTGAATAACGCCACCGTTCGCAACCGCTACCCGATCCGGAATATACACGCTTTTTCGTCCTGATTAACTGAAAAGTCGATATTTTCTAAGATCGATCTGGCCAGGGTGTATCACCAAAATCCCTTGGCCCTGGAAAACGCTGCAAAGACGGCAGTGACCACTTCTTTTGGCTTGTACGAGTTTCGTTGTTTGCCATGCGGTCTCCGCGAAATCGTTTTAACCCTTCATGGACCGTGTTCTTCCTGGTTTAGACTGTCGTTGTTAACACTGATGATCTTTTATTCGCAAGTGCTTCTGCTGACGACCACAAGACACACCTACGCAAAGTTTTCGAACGTTTCGAACATCATGGTAGCTCAATTAACCCTGATAAATGCATATTTAGCCAACCTTCCAGCGACTTCCTGGGTCATAGAATTGACTCTCATGGGATTTGCCCCTTGGCAGATATAACGCAAAATATCATGGAAAATCCATGACCACAGTCCGCTCAGAGCCTCCGCAATTTTCTTGGCTTGGTTAACTACTACGGACTGTTTATACATGACTGCGCTGCAAACCTTCCACGTTTAACTGATTTCCCAGAGGCAATTAAAATGGTTCATTTTCAATTCGGACGCCGAAGCCACGTTTGCGGCAGTCAAGCGAAAGCTGAGCCAAGCTACTCCACTTGATTAATTGAGAACGGACGATGACGGCACTAAATTTAACAAGACAGACGCGTCACAATCCGCCGTTGGTGCCGTAATGCAGCAGCTCGCGAGTAACGAAATTCAACCCTTGTCTTTTTTCTCACTTAAGATTCAACCCGCGCAGAAAAAGTGCAGTGCGTTCAGTCGAGAGATCCTTGCCATACACCTGGCAGTAAAGGGTTTCCGGCACATTCTTCGGGGCAGACGTTTTGTCAACTTGACAGATCCTAAGCCCTCTGTGCATGCTTTTATGTAACTTCTGAAAGTTACCTAAATACAGAGACCCAACACGTTGATTATGATTCCATATGTTGTGTTGAAATTCGCTATATGGATGGTCCTAACAAAATTGACGACGGCGTAGTATCCCGTGCTCAAATCCAGCAGTTTTCACGCCCGCAAATCGACCCAGAGGAAATGTTGGTTGACCAAGCCAGTGACCAAACGTTTGACGTGGCTTCAATCAAAAACAGTTAGAACTTGACCAAAGCATTGAAGGCGGGTAGATTAGGTTTTTCAGATGGTGGTTGAACCGTATGCTTAGCTTGACAATTTTGTTGCAAACGTTTCGTCACAAATCGAGGTGACATCCTCAGTGCGTAGTTGAATGGCATGCAATAGCTAAGAGTAGCGTAGAGGAGCCTCGGTGAGAGTGCGCTGGGCGTGGTGTACGTGCGCTTTTATGTCTCTGTGGTTGCCCGTGGAGACGAGCAATCCTATTGGCTGGGAATTCGATCCGCGTTCACCTGGGTTGCCAGGCAGGTGACGTCCGACCTTGACCTGCTGTGTTTCCTGGCCTATGTCTGCTTGCTCTGTTGTGTGAGTCTGTCTTCAGTTCTGGTTGTCGAGGCCCACGTTCCATCGGATTTAATCGATCGCATTGTCGGTCGTTCGCCATAGTGTTGCGTATACTGCATCCAGTTTGATGTGTCGATCGATTGAATTCGTTATAGAGTACCAGGCTTCCAAAACTCCCTCGCATGTGTTGTACTTCCGTGTGCTAGTATCTTTACATTCTCCAGATCGAAATAGTAGCCTTCATGATCTTCATGCGCAGAAAGCTACGAGTGCGGATCATGTCTGCTGACAGCCGCCTTGTGTTCGGTGAATCGCGTACAAAGTTTACATCCAGTTTGTCCGACGTAGTTTTTATCGCGGTCGCTGCATTTTATCTGGTAGAGGACATTGCATTGGTCGGCTTGATTGACTTTTACTTTTGGTCTTGAGATCAATTTCCTTAGGGTGGCATATGATTTGTAAGCCACAGAGATGCCATGTGACTGCAGCAATCTTCCTGTGAGTTCGGAGACGTTCTTGATGTAAGGGGCACTATCCGTTTGTTTGCTTGCTCAGGTGACTGTTGCTGCTTTTGCTGCGATGTTCGTTACTTTAGGCTTCTTCTGATGAAACTTCTCGGATAACCGTTTTTTTAAACACTCGATATAGGTGGTTTTCTTCCTGTTTCCGCGATTCGCTTGCGCTGCATTGCGTATCCGTTCTTTTGAACAGGGTTTGAATGCAGCTCTTCTTGTGATTCATCTGAAGGTTGCTATGGTAGTTTAATGTCTGGTCGGTATGTGTTTTCTTCCGATTTACGCTCGTTTGCAGAGCGCCGTCGATATTCCTAGTGACCAGTACATCCAAAGATGGTAACTTGTTAGCCTCCTCTAATTCAATTGTAAATTTGATATCCTCGAATGTGCTGTTGAGCAAATCGTGTACTCTGTACTGTTATGCGATGACAAATGGGTCGTCCAAGTATCGCATCCAGAGGTTTGGACTGATAGACGGCAGTGTAACGCGCTCCAGTTTCTGCATCAACGCTTCTGCAATGAGCCCGAAATCGGTGATCCCATGGGCGTTCCTCTCAGTTGTTGGTACACTTGTCCATCAAAGCGTAAATAAGTGGTCAGGCAGAGGTTCAGGAGTTCCCAAAATCTTTCAGGTAGTGTGGTTGTCTTTGAGTTTACTTGACTCTCTTGAAGTTCGCTCATGGTTTCTTTGGACAATTCGTGACCGATTGAGGTGATGGGTGCGGTGACATCAAAGGAAAGCATCATTTTGTCGTCTTCTATTCTGACACTATGCCGTCTTTTGAGGAATTGCTCAGCATTGTTGATGCTATATTTGGACCTAGCTATCATATCTTTCAACCTTCTCCACAAATCCTTAGCTAGTTTATATGATGGGGTTCCGGGGAGTGGGACAATTTGTCGTAATGGGACTTAATCCTTGTGTACTTTGAGTAGTCCATATAACAGGGCAATGTTTGTATCATCAGCCTTTATTCTCCATCTCACTGTGGCGGTGAGCTCGTTATTTGTTCGTAGTTTCTTCAACGTTGTGTTGATCTGGTTGCCCAAGTTTGAACTTTGACCTTGCTCGATCTGGCGATATGTAGTTGTGTCGGATAGCAGTTCTTTGGCCTTGTTAGTATACTCCGGTTTGTCCACTATCACGGTCATGCTCCCTTTGTCTGCTGGTGGGATTACAATATTCTCGTCTTTCTGTAGACGTTTGAGTGCATCCAGTTCCTCCTTGGCTAGAGTCTACGTGACTTCATTCTGATTTAGTACTGGGGCACCTGTCTGCCGAATCTATTGCTGGGTCTCCTCTGACAGTCCATTTGATTTCAGTGCGTGTTCTAAGCTAGCCAAGTAGTATTTGGGGCAGGCATCTTTGACGTTGAAGTTGAGCACCTTGATCAAGACATCCTCTTCGGTTGCATTGAGGTGACGGCATGAAAGATTTTTTATCCATCCTTCACTACTAGTGAAGTAATTTCTCTGTCAGTTTCTATAACTATGTTCAATGCAGCTTTGCGTCGGTTCTTCGTGCTTTTGACTCGACGTTCGATTACGCATTCAAGCGCTGTTCGTAGCTGTGAGTCAATAATGCTGAGGCAATTGGTTCTATTGCCAATTATGACTTTCGCATATTTGCGTAGGCGGTTGTGGGCATCCGTTATCATCAGGTTGACCATGCTTCCGCCGTATTGCCTTGCTGAGTTCCAAGCGGCTGGATGGTTTAACGCTGGTCTGTGGTTTGTAATCGCTGGCAGCACCCTCCTTCTCAGGCATTCATGAAGGACGTAACGCTGTTCGCGTGCGCAAGCTTGTCGGCAGGCAAAGGCTGCCCAACGACGAGCTTGTTGCAGTGCTGTGCGCTCGAATTGGTTGGCTGTAGCATTGAAGACTGGTAGCTCAGGTGGTTCAGGTATTGGTTAAACCGTTCGCTGAGCTTGGCAATTTTGTTGCAAACATTTTGTCACCAATCGAGGTGACATCATCAGTGCGTAGCTAAGTGGCATGCAATAGCGAAGAGTAGCGTACAGGAGCCTCGGTAAAAGGCACTTTAACCAAAGTGGATTTCGCCTGGCAAGCGTCCTCTCTATAGAAATCCACAAATATCTGCTTAACAACACTGTGACGTGGCGGTCGTGATTCGCCACGAAATAAAGTCACTGCCCTGTGGATGTCTGGATAATACTCTCTAACCCACCGACACCAATCTCCTACTCGCATATGGATGACAATATCAAAGATGGAAGGTTAGAGCAGCACAACTACAAGCACAAAATATACAGCAACATACACGTACACAAACAATGACATACATACATACCCCACACACAAACACAAACTGCCATGGCAAAGACATCGGTGTTTTGCACATTCTTGATCATGCATCGTTATGTCAAAATGCTCATGCATGTAAAGACGTGCCTCAACTTGTTGAGAATAAAGACTTATTTAATTACTTATTTACTACCTAAAAGCTTTTGGAAACTCCTGAACCTCTGCCTGACCACTTATTTACGCTTTGATGGACAAGTGTACCAACAACTGAGAGGAACGCCCATGGGATCACCGATTTCGGGCTCATTGCAGAAGCGTTGATGCAGAAACTGGAGCGCGTTACACTGCCGTCTATCAGTCCAAACCTCTGGATGCGATACTTGGACGACCCATTTGTCATCGCATAACAGTACAGAGTACACGATTTGCTCAACAGCACATTCGAGGATATCAAATTTACAATTGAATTAGAGGAGGCTAACAAGTTACCATCTTTGGATGTACTGGTCACTAGGAATATCGACGGCGCTCTGCAAACGAGCGTATATCGGAAGAAAACACATACCGACCAGATATTAAACTACCATAGCAACCTTCAGATGAATCACAAGAAGAGCTGCATTCAAACCCTGTTCAAAAGAACGGATACGCAATGCAGCGCAAGCGAATCGCGGAAACAGGAAGAAAACCACCTATATCGAGTGTTTAAAAAAACGGTTATCCGAGAAGTTTCATCAGAAGAAGCCTAAAGTAACGAACATCGCAGCAAAAGCAGCAACAGTCACCTGAGCAAGCAAACAAACGGATAGTGCCCCTTACATCAAGAACGTCTCCGAACTCACAGGAAGATTGCTGCAGTCACATGGCATCTCTGTGGCTTACAAATCATATGCCACCCTGAGGAAATTGATCTCAAGACCAAAAGTAAAAGTCAATCAAGCCGACCAATGCAATGTCCTCTACCAGATAAAATGCAGCGACCGCGATAAAAACTACGTCGGACAAACTGGAAGTAAACTTTGTACACGAATCACCGAACACAAGGCGGCTGTCAGCAGACATGATCCGCACTCGTAGCTTTCTGCGCATGAAGATCATGAAGGCTACTATTTCGATCTGGAGAATGTAAAGATACTAGCACACGGAAGTACAACACATGCGAGGGAGTTTTGGAAGCCTGGTACTCTATAACGAATTCAATCGATCGACACATCAAACTGGATGCAGTATACGCAACACTATGGCGAACGACCGACAATGCGATCGATTAAATCCGATGGAACGTGGGCCTCGACAACCAGAACTGCAGACAGACTCACACAACAGAGCAAGCAGACGTAGGCCAGGAAGCACAGCGGGTCAAGGTCAGACGTCACCTGCCTGGCAACCCAGGTGAACGCGGATCGAATTCCCAGCCAATAGGATTGTTCGTCTCCACGGGCAACCACAGAGACATAAAAGCGCACGTACACCACGCCCAGCGCACTCTCACCGAGGCTCCTCTACGCTACTCTTAGCTATTGCATGCCATTCAACTACGCACTGAGGATGTCACCTCGATTTGTGACGAAACGTTTGCAACAAAATCGCCAAGCTTATGGAACATTTTAAGCACCAATCTTAAGATTGCTGCAATCGTCCGTGCTTGATTCCGACGCAATATTCTGCTGTGATATTTTAACCGGTAAACTACCCCGTTGTTTTCTGCGGCCTGCCGACTTGTGGTTTTTTCCTTCTTAATTGATTTTTGCACCCACCTATTAGATCTAATATGAAGGCAATGGCCGCCCTTCACATCTGGCTAAATATGCGAGCAGATATCCGACAATGGGTCAAAACCTGTCTTAAGTATCAAACGTGCATGGTTCTCAGACACATTGTTACCACTCCCGAAACTTTTATTACCCGAAGCCCGTTTTAAACCCATTCACCTTGATGTAGTAGGACCGTTATCAGCTTTTACCGGTGTCACTTATCTGCTGACTTGTGTTGATGGCTTTTCTCGTTTTCCTTACGCAATTTACTTATGTAAGATATCCTCTGGAACTGTTGCTCGTGCCTACTGTGATGCGTGGAAGACATTATACGAAGTGTCCTCCACTGTCACTACTGAACTAGCACTTAATTTCAAGTACAACCTTTTCCCAGACTGAAATCTTTTGCTTGGTTTTACTGATTTTTAGACGTCTGTCAATCATCCTGCTGTCAATGTCCTTGTTGAAGGAGTTCATCGACAAGTGAAAGCTTCCATTACAGCTAGTTAGCATGATGACCGTTGGTTTGAACTCCTTTCAGCTACTTTGCTTCATATTTGCAATGCCGTCAAAGAAGATTTGGATGCTGCTCCGTCAAACTTGTTTTTAGCACAACTCTCAGACTCCTGGAAGTGAGGCCACTAGACACACGAAGCACCGGCGATTTGAATCCTTGACCCCACGCTGAACAACTGAAGCACCATTTTTGAATTATTCTTACATATTCTGGGAGAGTGTAGGTATCAACCAGTAAGTAGAAGGCTTCACCCAAATGCCACTGCTAGCCGTCGATTCTCTCTCCCTAAGTACCGTTATCAGTTCTTCGTATTGCATACATCACCACGTTTTAGCTGCAGCGTGTCATTGTACGTAGCATGCATCTTTGCGCTAGGAGCCACTCCTTATCTCTCCAACTCTTACTCTCTTGGATCTTTTGCATCACATACCTTCGCTGGTTTGTTGACACATCTTGTCGCTTTAGGGATCCCACAGCACTTAGAAGCCTTCATTCAAATGCGATTACTGTTCACTGCTACTCTCGCGCCTAGCGCCGTTATCTGTCCTTCATCTTACTTCTGTTTAGCGGCAGTTATTTTCGTAGGCTCCAAACATCTCTGTGCGTATTGGGAGCTTGCTTGGAGCCACACTTTTATCCCTCCAACCTGAAGTCTATTAAAGAGTCTGTCCACTATACACTTGCTGTTTGTTGACCTATTTTGAGACACTGTAGGTATACACTAGTAACTAAAAGGCCTCCTCCAAACGCCAAGGCTAGCCACGGATGCAGCCACTCCGTAGTGCCATTATCAGTACTTTGTCTTCCTTCTGGCACCTCTGTTTATCAGCAGCCACTCTTCGTAGGCTCCAAACATCTCTGCGCATATCCGGAGTCTGCCAAGAGCTACCCTTTTATTCCTCCAAACTTTACTCTTGAGACTGTCTGCGTCACATACATTTGCTGTTTGTTGAGATTTGCTGGCACACCGTAGGTATCCAATAGCAACCAGAAGGCTTCAACCAAATGCCGTTGTTAGCCGTCGATACTCTCTCTTCCTTAATGCCATTAACAGTTCTTCGTATTACCTACATCACCACGTTTTAGCTGCAGCGAGTCATTGCAGGTACCACGGATCTTTGCGCTAGGAGCCACTTCTGATCTCTCCAACGTTTATTTTTGGATTGTTTGCACTATATACCTTTGCTGGTTTGTTCACTTTTTCTGTCACTGTATGTATCCAGTTATAACGTGCGCAACGGTGACTGCTATTGCCGGGAACGTGAGCAGTAATTTTTTGACCATGGTGTGTTTCGGGTGTTTTGTTTTAGTTCTAGCAATACTTAGCACCTTATCATTTCCTGGCGCAACGATTTGAATAAGTAGGTACACTAAAGAAATTATCTATCGTTCCAGTCCAGCTGAACCTGAAAGTAGAGGGCTAAACGCCCATTCACTCGCTGTCCACTGGTTCTCTCCCTTAGCATCATCATCTTTCCTTCCACTTGTCTTCATCACGTTTTCTGCAGCCATTCGTTGTAGGCTCCACACATCTTTACGCATTACCGGAGCTACTAGGAGACACTGCTTGCTTTTCCATCCAGTTATCTGTTAGAATGTCTGCAGCACTTATTTTTATTGGCTTGTTGATGTATCCTATCACATTCTAGGCATCCACTTGTGACCAAACTGCTTAATGGAATGGTTGCATCTGGCAACCGAAAGATTTTCATAACGCTATTATGTCGATCGTCGTAACACCAGCACCTCTCTTTAAGCGCAACTAGTGGTCGCAGACATTAGGCGTCTATGCGCATATCCAAATCCTGCTAAGAACCATTCTTTCATTCCTCCAACCTTTACCCTTGGGACTGACTGCGTCACATACATTTGCTGTCTGTTGAAGTTTGTTGGCACATCATAGGTATCCACTAGTAACTAGAGGGCTTCACCCAAATGGTGTTGCTAGCCGTGGATACTCTCTCTTCCTTAGTGCCATTGTCATTTCTTCGTATTACCTACATCACCACTTTTTAGCTGCAGCGAGTCATTGTGGGCAGCATAAATCTTTTCGCTAGGACTCAATCGTTATCTCCCCAACTCGTACTCTCTCTTGGATTGTTTGCATCACACACCTTCACTGGTTTGTTGACCTCTTCTGTCTCTGTAAGTATCCAGTATAAATAGAAGGCTTAATGCGAATTCAGTTGCTCCACTGGTTCTCTTACTTAGCACCACTGTTCTTCGATCCTCTTCTACTCACCACGTTTTCTGCAGGGATTCTTTGTAGGCTCCATACATATTTACGCATTTCCCGAGCTACTAGAAGATATTCCTTGTATCTCTACCCTGTAATCTTTTAGAATGTCTGTATCACTTACCTTCGCTGCCTTGTTGATGTATTCTGTGACCCTGTAGGAAACTACTAGTGACCAAACTGTCTAATGGAACGGTTACGTCTGGCCAACCAAAGATTTTCGTAGCGCCATTATCTGTCGATCCTCTTAACCTCACCATCTTTATTTCGTGGTAACTAGTGGTCGTAGGTTTCGATCCTCTCTGCACATATCCAGAGCTTCATAAGAGCCACTCCCTATTATCACTAACCTTCATCCTTTGGGACTGTCCGCGTCACATACATTTGCTGTCTGTTGACCTATCCTGGGACACTTTAGGCAATTACTAGAATACTTCACTCCATTGCCATTGCTAGCGGTCGATGCTCTGTCCCTTTGTACCATTAGCAGTTCTTCCTATTATATCTGACACCACTGTTTCGCAGAAGCCATTATTCGTAGGCTGCAACCATCTCTGCGCATATCCGGAGGTTCCTCAGAGCTACTCTTTTACATCTCTTTAGGACGGCGTGCTTCACATACGTTTGCTGTCTTTCGACTTATTCTGGGACACTTTAGATATCCACTAGCAACTAGAAGGCTTTACCCCAATGCCATTGCTAGCCGTCGATGCTCTCTATCTCTCTCCCTTAGTACTATTATCAGTTCTCGGTTACCACTTTTCAGCTGCAGCGGGTAATTGTAGGTAGGATTGATCTATGTGCCAAAAGTTACTCCTTATCTCTACAACCCTAACTCTGATTTGTTTGCATCAAATCTTCGCCGGTTTGTGGACTTCTTCTGTTACTGTTGGTATCCACTGGTAATCAGCACGCCTACTCCAAATGCCTTTACTGGCCACTGATACTCTCAATCATAGCGCCACTATCTGTCGCTCTTCTAATCTTTCTCGCTATTGCAGCAATTCGCCGTACGTTCCATGTCCTCTCTGCGCAGATCCTGAGCTTGCTAGGATACACTCCTTGTCTCCTCATCATACATTCTTTTTAAATGTCTTTATCCCTTATCTCCGCTGGCTTGTTGATGCATTCAGTGCCCATATAGACATACACCAGTCACCAAGCGTCTGATTGAAACGGCTACAGCTGGACACTGATAATCTTTGCCAGCGCCACCATCTGTCGGTCGTCTTAAATTCGGCACCTCAGTTTCGAAGTAGCTAATAGTCATAGGCTCCATGCGTATGGGATTATCCAGTGCTTGTTAGGAGCCAATCCGTTTCTCAATAACCTATATTCCTTTCAAATATCTGCATCCAATCTTTCCGCTGCCCTACCGCCAATTGACCCTTAGATCTCTCTCGCGTCAACCTATTTATGTTCACTTATTCTGCGCTCCTTATCGTAATACGATAGCTACTTGCTGTTTATGCACCTTGCAAGAACAATCAACATTATAACGCTCATTGCTCTCCCCCAAGCAAGTTTTGGCTCATACTAAACCGATACTTAGTAGATTGCTTACTGGTACAACGCTCTTGTCCGTACACAGGCGTTAGCAATCCACGCATACGGCTAATAAATAAATAAATATTTTATTCTCGACTATGTGAGGCACGCCCATGAAGGCATGATCAGATATGTACAACTGTACAAACCTTTTATGGCAACTGTAACAGTGACAGTAAAAAATCGTTCATATTTGCGTGATTGGAACTGTACAATGGTGACAATGCGAAACAATAATTTGGCTGTCATGAGATCCGGGACCTCAGCTAATAATAGATTGAGAGTCCTGAATGATCCATTGGAAGGTAATGGAAGAGCACGCGCAAGAGATATATACTAATAGAGTGAGTTCGTGCCAAGTAAAGCAAACGTAAACGTATCGTGGGAAGTAAAAAGACGACAGTATATGCAGATGTATAAGTTCCAGTGTAACGAACCTATCTAGAATTGTGACGCTAGTTGACCCGCCAGTGTGAAGTTATGGGCTGTGACTTTATTTGGTGGCGAGTCACATACGCCACGTTGCAGTGTAGGTAAACGGACATTTGTGGCTTTTTATAGGAAGAACGCTTGCCAGGCGAAAACCCACCACGTCCTGGAACACTGCTATCAATCCGTTGAATGGCAACTTGTAACTGGCTATGTGTCTTGTTAAACGTTTGTTTGCTCAGTTATTCGCAGTCAAGTTGCATCCCATAGTTCTGCTGGCTGATGCAACAGCTGGTTGCCTATTGCGTTCCTGGGTCCTGACCATTGGTAGGTCGGGTACTAAACATCGTTTTGTATTTGATGTGTTGATCCTTTGCAGAACCACGTGAAGTCTTCTCTGGTTATGTATATTTGCCGCGGAGCGAAGAATTCGTGTCCAGCTGCCCTCACTGGACATCGGTGGTTGAGTGCAAATGGTTAGAGTGGAAGTAGGGCCATGGTCCAGGTAAGTTCTTGTTGGTTATTTCGTCCCATCCCAGACGGAGGCAGTACCTCAGTGCAATCCCGAAGCTCTCAGATATTCACGATCTCAGAGAAAAGGGAGAGAGGAACAGGCCGAGAGAAGACCGAACAGGACAGTCAATGTACCTAGCATTGGATCAAAATCCTACTTTAAGACATTTACCTGAGACAACTAGTGTATAAGGTGAAACAGCTATTAAGCTAAAGATGTTTTTAATTACGCCGAAGGCACGGCCTAATAGGTAAAATACTTTCAGGTTGAATAGCAGGATTCCGGTAAGAAATTCATGAGGTATGAGCCAACGTTGCTCGAATTCTACCTGAGACTAAAAGGTTGGTGTGTAGTCACGATAGTTTGTTATCGGAAATCAAAAGACAGTGACGATGTGGCCGTATTTATACATGCTCCTCGGGATAAGGATTACCTAAGACACAATAACCATATTGTACATGGGTATATGAAGCTAGGAAGCTGAGCATACTAGTAGCAGGCTAAGATTAAATGGAAATGAAAGCAGGACTCAGTGTTGAAGGTAAGACGATCAGGAGATAGCGATAATGGACCGGGTTTCAGTGGCCAAAAGTACCTGTTGTGTTAATCATTCTAGTTACTATTAAATAACTACATTGTCGAAGGATTTGACAGCAAACCAGCAAACCAAAAGACATTTTCAGCATAATTATTGTTGCACAGTGTACCAGTTTTCGTCTCAAGACCAAATGTTTTAACATAAGACTTTAACAATTTTTAACACCATGCCTGTTCTTGCGGTCTTCTCTCGGCTTCCATCACTTTCCCTTTTCTCCGAGGTCCGGAACTACTTGGAGATCTGGAATTGGACTGAGGAACAATTTTCGCCCAAGACGGACGTAACCACCGACAAGGACTTACATGGAGCACGATTGAACACAAAAATGACCCAACTACAATCACTACAACCCTTGTTCAGTATGGAGAACTGGACACATCTTCATACTCCCATACATTATACATCTGAAAAATCCAGACAGCAGAAACTTTGAACTTTTACTCACCTGGACACAAAACCAGACGACTATTCGCGATGTTCCCCTCCTCAACCGGCCTAAACATAATGGTGGCCCGATCAAATTACCTGTCCAACTAACAGAAAAAATTAGGAGCCATTTGTCCGCGAATAACCGAATACGAAATCAGTCGTCAAACGACTTTGCCAGTCATCCATTAATGTTCAAAATACTTTACGGCAGTGTTGCAGGACGTGGTGGGTTTTGGCCTGGCAAGCGTTATCCCTATAAAAAGCCACCAATGTCTGCTTAACAATAATTCAACGTGGCGGATGTGACTCGCCACTGAATAAAGTCACTGCCGACGACTACATACCGGCAACTCGACTAGACTCATATTTTAACTCTTCCCGACCCATGCAAGTAAATGTTACTGTCTGTCTACCTGCACCGTTTCATTGCACTTATAGTGCTTTGACCATTTCAACTATGCACGACCGAACCCAACGTATCGTTTTGCTACACAGTCGCCAGTAATCCTTGATTATGCCTGATTTGGTATGTCCTTAAATTTGCAAATAAACTATTTACGTATTTATTTATTTATTATACCGGCTCAACCTCGTCTAAGCAGGCGCGAGCAGCGCATACATCCTGACATACATGGTTGTTCATTCGGCTGTATCTGAATCGATGCTGTTCGAGAACCGTTGACTTCGCCTTATGAAGGTACCTTCAATATCTTATCGCGGAAACCGAATTAATTCGTTTTGGATCATAATGGACTCAAGGAGTCTTTGAGAGCTGATTGTCTTAAACCCGCATACGTCGAGTCAACGTTGGATGTTTCAGGGTAAATCTCAACCACTCACAACTCTATTGCGCTTGGGCCGTAGACCAATGACAAAGGCATGACGGATTCCCAAACTTAGGAATCCATGTGCCCACCAACAACGATCCTATCCACACACGTTCCGGTTGTGTTGATTCATTCCCCTCCCGGCTAGTACAGTATTTCCCATGAAAGCTACATCAAGGGTTGCTTACCAGCGGTGGCTCTAGGGGAACTTCTGAAAGTGCTGTGATTACACTATATTTTATCTTTGTTTCTATCTTTCCGATACCGGGCATTTTGTACCATTTGGTTACATCCACAAATTTTTAATACAACACTTTCTGTGCCCTTGTGTCTCGCTGCTTTTGTTAGCTGCGGCCACATGTTTTTACTAGTCGGAGTTGTATACTTGAATTGCTAGTCGAGATTGGTATCCCATTGACTGAATTAAGCACCAGGACGCAATTGTGATTTTTGGTCCTACTACTTTGAGTTTTATCCTATGCTTGTCTTTTGCTTCAGCACTCGAGCTTATCAGTTAACGGTCCTCTACATGTCGCGCAGCAACTCGGACACGCGTGTTGGCTCTACTACTGGTCTGATCGGCCAGACTTGCAGACCTGATGTTGTTTTTACTGGCTATTGACCAAAATCGGCCGAATAGCCACGACTGGCACTAAACCTCGGAAACCTAGAACAACTCACGCCAATCCAAGAACAGGAAACACATTAAAGCATGGCTTTCAGTGCCAGCGTGGTACAGTAACAACGCAGGTTCCAATATTTACAATGCAGGAGCATTAAAGTGCAGATCCCAGCAGTCATCAGCTCAATTTTTTACGTGGTAACGCCCTAGCGCATCTTCTCAACCCAAAAGCATTTCTACTTGAAAAGCCTGATCCTGTTGTTCAGTTGCTTAACAGCGGCTCCAAGAGTGGTTTTTGGCTTACAACCCCGAGAAGCTTGAACAGCTCACGCCAAACTACCGGGAGAAAGAGCCATAAGGCACGGCTATTAAAGCCAGTGTGGGAGCATAACACCATTTTATCTGTATGGCTCAATCTTAATCCCTCGACTAATCCTGTGTCGCGGGATCGGTCTCCCTCACTTCCAGTGGCTTGCCGGATCTCATCACTCCTGTGTAATATAGCCTCTTTGATATTTAACCTGTCTGTCCCCGCTGACCCTCCCCACAGTTGTTCTCAACATAATTGTACGACCCAATCTCAGTGCGTGGACTAAACTATTATTTTCTGAAAGGTCTTCTGCCATTCTACTACTCCCAGATGTCCGTAACATTTCAGTCAAAGGTCTGACAGCGCCTTCGCTCGCTTCCATTTACCTCTAGACCCCTGTTACTTTTATTTTCCTCTTATCCAAGGCCTTCTCTGTTATTGCGCTCCACTTTTATCCCCACGGCTTACACTCATTGCGCCGAACCAAACTATCCTCATGTGTATGGTCTCCTTCGCGTTGACCTCGCTCCTGATTACTGGCGGCACGCCGACCATTGCTAAGGGTTTCTTGTCTATTACTTTCATTAGTATACTCACCTTACCTCTCTTCATGTTCCTCTGAACTTGACCTTGTGTTCGCATTTGCCTATTAGTGTGACCGTACGTGGGATAACGACTCTCAATGTAAGGCAGTTTTGGTCCTCTGTGACCCTTTTCTCTAGATTCTGAAGGCTTTTGTACTGTGCAATTATGAGCGCGTTAGCGTACTTACTCTCACCAATTTCTCTTCGCGCTGCCGTGCGCATTCATCTGCTCCTAGCCGATTCTTTGAATTTCCTTTCCTCTTGGAACGATGCGTTACGTGCTGTTGCTCCCGCGTTTGGTCTAAACGTAGTGGCCTTAGTTTCACCTAAGGCGCCTGTCGCATCCGGACTGCTGTCATCATCATCGGTTTACCTGTTTCTCTCCAACGATCATATTACTCGCTCAATTCTGCAAACGCGCTTTGTTTTATCGGTCTCTTGACCCTGCGCGTGTAGCACCTTCTTCCTACGTAGCAGCTCTAGACCGAACCACACCAGCGACGTGATGTGAAGAACGCTCTTGCAAATCATGTATACTAAACAAAATTACATGTTTTTAATATATCATAGGCACTGTTGCGCGCCACCAGTCTTTCAATACTACTTCCTGATTCATTGCTGTCTCTCTGTTTGGCAGCCTCGTGGCCGCTGCCCGCTTTTTCCCGATATTTTCAGTTACGACGGCGAAAACAAGAAGGGTTATCCACTGTAACTGGCTGACTCAATCTCAATAGCCAGCTTACTTAAACACTTGATCCTTTCTCCAGGAGATGGAAAACCCACTCATTGTTCCAAATGAAGCTCATTCCGCCATCCTGGAGACGCCAATTTCACGGGGGCTAAACAAACCTTTTTAGCTCGCCTCATACTCACAGGATAATAATTTATTCACTTGGAATAATATATTTATATGCATCCCCTGTTCCATAAAAGAAGATAAAAATGCTGGCGGGATTATCTCGGTTAGCTTTGCATATTCCCCCGGCATACAAAAAGTGGTTTCTGTGCCATACATTTCTGAAAGAACCACCCGATTCCGCATTCACCCCGAGCTTTTCCAATGTCATTTCACGGACAGTTTTGCGCTTGTATAATTGGCTTGTCCAATGGCCTTTCATGGAGTTTCCACTTGACCACAGAGACAATTACCCTTACTCACATTTGAGGGAATTCCGATTCCATGTTGCGGTGTAAGAAGCTTGTAACGATCCCGCAATAGACAAATTAATGGCCTTTTCGGCTGTTATGGACGTATTCAGCCACAAGGAACAGCTACACTAACCATCCTCATGACAGGTCCAGCGTGGATAGCGGGACACGGTTTGCGAACCAGGCAAGTATGTAACTGAACAAGCCAGCCTCTCTTAACAATTTTTACCCACCTGCACCCTTTACCATTCGATTCTGCGACTCTTTTGCTTCATGGATTGATTACAACGACTACTGCCGGTACGCTATCAAGCCAAACGGTTAATCAAGGAAGAACTTTGGCTGTCAACTAACTGCGAATAATAGCGTGCAAAATCGGTCTGCACGATGCATAGCCTGATATCACTACAGTTCAACGGAAGTTACGGCAGTGTTCCAGGACATTGTGGGTTTACGCCGGACAAGCGTTCTCCATATAAAACGCCACAAACGTCCGCTTAACAACACTGCAACCTGGCAGACGTGACTCGCCACTGCTAAAGTCACTGCTGAACATTTCACACTGACGCAGTCCCTAGACTTCTACATACAAACTGTGCAACAGATTTTACTATGACGAATGCTTTGATCCAGCACAGAACATTCCGATTTCTTAATATTCATTGATTGCACAAAAACCTTGTTTGGGCTGCTGTGCTAATGGATTACTACATGGCGAAATCACCTCAACTTGTGTCTTGACACAACGGTCATGATAGAATGTTACGCGCCCCAGCGCTATCATATTCCCTGTTCTGACTATTACCTGACAAAATGCTCGCTCGTACGGACTACATCTTTCGCTTATATCTTTCATTAAAACGAAATGTTTTCTTTTTCCAAACGAGGTATGCTTGTATGCGTATTTGCTCGCGCCTTCACAGGTGCGTCTCGTTTTACCGAGAACATGCCATATAGTTATTTATTTATAAACCGATGTACAGATGAACAGAAGCGCAGATCGCCGAAGAAAGCACTTTCAATTATGAATGTGGTAATGCCTCAGCGCCTCTTCACGCCTAGCGAAGCTTATCTAATTGAGTAACCACATATTACATGGCTCAATTGCGGCCGCAATCGCGCCAATTCAAGCAGCGCATCTTTAACACATCTCCATACAGTTTTAAACACACTAGTTACGCCGGCATACAAACCTGCTAAACAACTACTTGCCAGTCGCAACACCGCTTAGTGGTGACCACCCAAGCTTCATATATCGCGAACGTAGATTAGTCGGAAGCAGCCGAATGCTTCATTTAGTAAAGCGGGTTACCTACCTGCAACACTGTCGCCTATGCAAGGTGACCGTACGAACCAGACCAAATAAGCACCTTAACCAAAGCAGTTTACCTTAGCCCCACAAATTCTACTAATTGTCATGGGACACTGCTGAACACGGCCGGACTTATACATCACAAACAATGCAGTTCCATCTAGCACAACTCCTGCAACTTTTGCAAACAATAGTCTACTTCCAGCCTCAACTTCATGTCTGCCGCCTACCGACTCAGAGTTGGTAACCTTCAAACATTCTACCTACGAACTTTCTCCTGAAGAATCCAATGTCATGCCAATTCAGACAGAAGGCTTTACCAAGTACTGAGTATCACTGAACCCAGTACTTTACCAGGTCGCTGGCAAAGTGCCCAACAACTATCCATCTGCTTCTCGTCCTGATACTGTCTAGTTACGCACCAGTTTCCTGCTCCAGCTTCTGTTCTGAAGACCTTTAATGAACAGTCCCCATATCCACGCCACTGCGATTTTGTTACTTCATGTCCCGGGCACGAGGTCAATGCCGATGGCTGAGTGGTCTGCACGTTTGCTTTGCAACCATAAGGTCACCGGTTGGAATCCGCGTAGGGGTGGGCGTCCTCGCGGTATGCTCAGCCTTCTCGCGCCTGGTGGTGGTCGCGCTGGCAGCAAAGAGTCCTTACGGCGTACAGCTGACACATTATTGATTATCATTATTAATCTAGATAGAGCTAACTAAATCTCTCCAGCCTGTTTTAACACCTTTCTCATGGGATTTGCCGAAACACGGGCCACCACGCCAAATTTGTAAATCACACACCCTCTCCAGCCAACTTCTGCTGACCCCTACAACTATTGAAGTAATCCCCATACAAGCTTTCTTCCGTCGTGCAAGCATAGCCATGTATTCAGCGCAAGCCGCTGTTTTGCCTCACATTTCTAGCTGTTCATTTATCCCTTACTCGCAGTACTGTCTTAGGATTTTTTACCAGCTCACGTGCTAGCATTCCCTGGCTCCATCCAGCTTAGTACTATTATCTTAGCACCCGAGCTGCTGCGGTCAGGCTTCATGTTCTGATATCTTCAGCTATTCAACGCCTTTCCGTCAATTAACCTCTCTTAGCTTTTTAGTTCTTCACGCCTCTCATCTGGTCAGCTAACAGATGCCCGCTAGCTTCTCGTGTCGTCTTGCTGGCTTGAACCCCAGAAGAGTTTCACTCAGCGCTTGAGTGTTATCAATCCGCTGACTTACCACCAATTGACCTTTGCATTTCTTTCGTCGCAAGCCAGTTATGCCTTCACTTACTTATTCTGCGCTCTCAATCGAAGTAGGTAGGCTATAAGCAATTCATCCACTATACCAACGTCGCTGGTCTTTGAATACTGTTTTCTGTCTTCCCACGTAATAGTTGCATCATAGCAAACCAATACTGCGTTTTAGGCACAATAGCGTAACGCTCTGTAGTCATTATAGATGGTTGCCACCAGTCTATACGGCCATTGCTTACGTAGAACATTCAAAAGACACTTTCAGTACAAAAATTGTTGCACATTGTATATCGTTTGTCTCCACTCTAACTGTTATACCATAGGACTTTAACAACGTTTGGTTCCACGCCGGTTCTTTGAGGCCTTGTTTGTCTGTCACCACCCCATTTCTCCAAGGTTCGGAAGTGCCTGGGAATCTGGGATTGGACCAGGAAACCGCTTTTGCCCGGGACAGGATATAGTAACCCACAAGGACCTACAAAGAACATGGCTGTACAACCAAGATATACAACGGCACTCCCTACGACCACCGTCGTCCAGTATGATAGCTGGACACGATGCCTTCACAATCCTGAAAAGAAAAAGTAAACCTGAAAAATCCGGACGTAAGAAACTGATGTTTTGCTCTCCTGGACCCAAATAAAGACGAATCTTCATGAAGCTCTCACCCTCCATGGACCTCAGCCATTATGGCGGACCTGACCAAAGGTACCTGATCAACTAACAGAGGAAATTGGAAGTCAATTGACTGCGGATAAGCGATCGTGAACTCAGTCGGAAAGCTGCTCTGGCAGTTGTACATTAGTGTATAAACGGACTTCAGACTGTGTTCCAGGACGTAGTGGGTGTTCGTCTGGCAGGCGTTCTCTCTATAAAAAGCCACAAATGTCCGTTTAACAACACTGCGTAGTGGTGGATGTGACTCGCCACTGAATAAAGTCACTGCCCACAACTACATACTGGCAAGTGAAATAAAATCGTAATTTAATATTTTCCTGGCACGTTCAAGGGTAAGTTACTCCCTGCCTACCTGTATCCTTTTCACTACACATGTAATGCCCGGACTGTTTACACTATGAACGTTAGAACCCATCGTGTCGTCATGCATTGATGGCTTTATTTCTCATGATTAATTTTGCATTCCCAAACGCCTGTACAACTTTCGGCTTACTGCCGATTACATACATAGCAGCGTGTTTGTTGCAAAACATAATTGCATGTAAATTCTGATCATGCCTGGATTGGTGTGTCTCGAAGCATTCGAGAATATACTATTTATTTCTTTATTTATTACCTTGTGCCACATCGCCTAACGTATACAAGCCTTGAACTGCAGATAATAGCGCAGTTGGAGCGTCTCTACTCCGGGCTTGTTACGACACTACTGCAAAACCTGACGACCCGATGACGGGACAATGCGAATACGGCTCGTATAATTTCTTCCTCCTCAATGTACGATCAATTAGAAATAAAATACGCCTTCTAGGCCCATTTACTTTTCTAGCCAGCCAGCATATGTTGCTGACAACAGAAACATGGCGCTCGGCGGACGCTTCTGCCCCGTTCCAGGGTCACCACTTTCTGTAATGGACATGCCAATAAACGCGGTGGTGAGACCTAATATAAGGCAAGAATGTGTTATACACATCCTCTTTAGAAACAATATATCTATTGGCAATTCTGAACTCTTGGTGTGGATTCAGGACTTTGGAGGGCAACTTTAGCTCCAGCTTGACTGCTTATACAACCTACCAATTCCACTTGTGCTAGGGTTGACAAAAGTGTCAGGCTCTTTTAGGAAGTCTTATTCCTCCAGGCACGCTATAAGATCGTTGCCGGTGACTTCAATCTGCCTCGTTTGTCGTGGCACCGATGGACCGCAGCGCTCAAGTGTAGGGCCATTTTTGACACCATTTCCGGCCTTGAATGGACACAGCATGCGAATGTACCGACTATGCAATCTAGCACACTGGCCCTTCTTTTCACTGACAGTAGCTCGCACGCGTGCGCCAGCTTGTTAGACAACATACCGGGCAGAGACCGCAAGGTGGTGAAGCTGTCTTTTGCGCTCCCTGAATCCCCTCAAGCTGCAGCCATAAAATATGAGGTATTTCGGCCCCTCCAGCGCAACAGCTGGGAAATGGTTACCCCTCTTCTCCGAACATCACCTTAGGACGACTTCATTCTCTCCGACGATATAAATGCTGCGATCAAAGGGCTTTATAACATAATCACCAGCTGCTAAGACGTCCTTACTTCAAAACAACGGAAGAGCAGAAAGCGACAAACTGTTGATGATACCTCCACACTCAAACTGACCAGTAGTCTAAAGAAAATGCGCTCCGGCTGCACCACGGCCAAACTCTTCCACCTAATCATCCGTATGAACGAAGTAAGGGCAGACTGGAAAAGTTTACAAACTAATGCCGGTACATTAGGTGGGCGTGCAGCGCTTTGTACTGAAAATAATGCAACGTCCCGTATTCGACTGATGAAGCAGCCGGGTGGCAGCTAATATACCCCGATTACTACCCTGGTGCTTCTTGATAAAAGTTTATTTAACGGTACGATCAATCTTTGCTAGTTTATTATCACGCATTTGTGTAACTCCCTCACCAACACTGATTTGGCATTGCTGAATACGATCGCCAAGTTTACTGACGACCATATTGCACTATCGCCTTTGACATAATCAGTATAAAGCGCGCAGTTAGATAGTTGAAACTGTCCCACTACCCAGGTCCTGAATGTAACGTTCTTCCGTAGTAATATTTGGTGGCCCGGGCATTCCAGTCCTTCTCCTCAATGTCCTTACCATCTAAATAAGGAGCGGTCGCTACGCGGTTAACAGGAAGCTGGCAACCGTCATATCAGGACACAAACGAGGCTTTCGCCAAAATGTTGACTATTTTTGTCCTATTAGTCACACATCCACTGTGTCTGTACTCACGGAAAGAATAATCAAGAACGGAATACTTTGCATTCTACTGCAAAGCTACCTTATCAGTAAGACCCAGCACATGTTTCTGCAGACAAAATCCTGGAAAACCTGCCAGTTTAATTCGTAAACTACGTGACACACTCCACCGTCCTAGGTCACGCATTGGTCATTATCTTTCTGGGCATGAAAAATCGGTTTGACAGTATGCCACACTAAATTTTAATGACTGAGCTAGCAGCATTCAGTGTCTCCATCCATCACCTGTCATGGTTTTCTTCTTACCCTTCCAAACGAACGCCGTCAGTGCAAATAAGCGATATCTCATCCAAAAAGGCGTCCGTAAACAGTGGAGTATTCCAAGGCAGCGTCCTTGGTCCTCTGCAGTATTTACTGTCAAGCAAGGATGTATTCCAAGTTTTCAAACACGACACTCCGTACCCTGTTGCCGACGACATAATCATTGATCGTAGCAGTCAACATAATGGCCATTCCAGCATCCAAAGCCATCTCGGCGCCCTTAAAACATGGTGGGCCCTATGGTACTTAACCTCTCGCCAACAAAATTCAAGGTCCTTTCCTATCGGAGCTATATATACCACCACCCCTAGATAACAGCTTCATTGTGCACAAATTCGATGTACAATATTCCAGCTCACTGAGGTTTGCGTAACCAAGGAGCTATAGCTCTGCCCAAGTCAGGTCTATCATGGGCTTTACACCGACGTCAATGAAGCTTCTAGTCTCAACTCATGCTTTATAAATTGTGTACCCGAAATATAGTAGAGAGACGCTCAATAGTTGTTAATAACAAGCAACAGTGACATGATGCTTAACGCGACATTTAAACGTTACTTCAATAGGCGCGTTCTAGCACCATTTGCGTTCAATTATCCAGGCCGCTGCAAGCAGCTTAGTCAGGAGACACTTGGGCTACAAAAGCTTACAAAGAACCTCGTTTTGCTATAAACGCTAACCAAAATATCGGAGACAAATGACACTAGGTTTTTCACCCGTTTGGAAATTGATGTTATCCTGTATCCAAGGGTACACTCATTATAACTCCCCCAAACACGTTGCTCCATGGGTTCTAACTTCCTCCTCCATATCATTTTGCTTGCACATTAGCGTATTGTACCAAGCTTTTAGCGTATTTCATTTTCGAAATAGCGTGCGGTACTTTCAAGTTAGCGAGGCTGAGAACGCTGCTTTGGCGTCCTTGACACCATCATTGGGGCGTAAACCAATGGGACACCGGTTAGAAGCTGCCAGCCTAAGAGACAGACAGTCCAATGAAAGTGGTCGACCACCACCTTCTGTTCTGCCTTGATGCCCCTCTGGAGTAAACCTCGATGCCCCTCGAGTAAACCTCGACGATTGGTCTCCAACCTGAAACCGATCAATAGGCAAATTGTGATGTGTGTCAAAGGATGAGATGCTAGCTACCACATTATACAAAGCTTAAGACTTAACCAATGTGGACAGACATACTAACCAGCACATGAGGCGGTCTATGGCGATCACTGGCGGCTACCTAATGGTGGATTATGCAGCGGCCTAACCATGGTGGCGTAGACAGGCAACCATCTAACTGGCAGTCCACAATGCAGCAATGGCTGCTAGGCGGTTAGACAATTGTGTGCGAATGTCATTACAACGATCCTGGCGGACATAGTTCCCACAGAAGTTAGTAGACCAATCTGAAGCTGAACAACGAAAATTCTAAGGTTGCTTAATTCGATCACAGTTGATGACTCAACAAAAATAATAAGACTGCAAGTGGGGCGTTGACACGACGTCAGTGAGTGTTCGTTTGTCTCCATACCCATGGGCGAAATGTTAATCAGTTATCGCTTCAGTGTCTCCGTGTATGGCGTTATGTAAAGGTCATAGGAACCTATGAATTCTTAGGATAATTAGGTTTCACTTCCATATGGTCGCCCATGGAGACGTTGACAAAGAGTAACCTAACTGGAATTCCACAGTTCAGCTATGGCTGCTAGGTGGTTATACAATTTTGTGCGATTGTTATTGCGACGATCATGGAGGACATTGTTCCCATTGAAGCTGGTAGACAAACCTGAAGCTAAACAACGAAAATTCTGTTTGCTTACTTCAATCAGAGTTGATGGCTCAACAAAATGTGAGAGGATTCTAAGTGTGGTATTGACACGATGTTAATGAGTGTTCGTTTGTCTCCTAACCCATGGCAGACTCTGTTAGTCAGTTATCACTTCAGTGCCTACATGTATCGCGTTATATAAAGGTCATAGGAACCTATGTATTCTTAGGATAATTAGGCTTTACTTCCATATGGTCGCCCATAAGTGTTGAGACGCTTTTACAAGTGGCTCTCCAAATTGAACCATTAGAAGCACAGTCAATGCAAATGGAACCTCCCCATTACGTCAATGGACTGGCATGCCCTTCTCAAAGAATCCGAATTACTCAACAACGTAACACTTAAAGGGGACACAATGACTACGGTGTTTATACATCCCACATCGTCCTGCTAGAAAGAACGCAAGACTTATAATTAGTGGCGACGCAAGCATGTTACTCTGATACTTCAGGTGAGTACTTGGAACAAATAAACACTGTTGTCTCACCCACGGGCGTTCCCGCAATGTGTTTGCAATCATTTACAAAGGCAACCGCGCCCACTAAGCCTGCTATGGATCACTGTTTCAGCTAGTTTTAGAAGCATTCATGTATGCACGCCGTGACACAGGTTGTTAGCGACTTAGCAACTACTGGGAAACATTTTGTCATTAGAAAGTAGGTAATTCCGGAGACCTTGTTGAAGGGGGAAAATTTCTCCAAACTCAATGCTTACTATGCGTATGCAATGCTCGTAGGCACCTCATACCAGGACCGTAGGGTCACTTGAGTTTTAAAGCTTATCAATCACTTGGAAGTGAAGGGTAAATATCATGTTGAAACGCAGGCATGACAGGCATCTTACGACCTTGACATAGCGGCGGGTCCATGGGTCCTGTAGCGGTAACTGAGTACCGAAGTGGCCCCAAGGTGTGGCGACGAATGAACACTCACTAATGTCGTGTCACCGCCACACTAGGAACCCCCCTCTCTGGAAAAATGGCTACAGATGCAATGATGATCTTACCTACGCAGCGAACTTGACCTTAGTATACAATGCGCCGACTACATATGCAATGCCTATCTACGCTATTCACATGAGTGTACGGCCAACTGAAAAATACAGCACGAGAAATTTGTAGCTGTAAAGCTTCTTAAAAATTAGATTTGCCTAGTTTCAGCTTTACCTTCTTCATACGAATTATTGCGTTGTTTCCGATTACCTCACACTGCGTTAACAATCACACACACATCCTAAGCGTAGTCGCACACCTATCGATTCTCCAGATTGCTCGCAGTGGCACGATTACACTATGCATACCGCATCACGTGTGGCTAGATAGGCTAGCGAGCAAGAAGGCAACTTGCATTCAACCCGTAAGCCTACAAATGTTCCCTTTCAACAGGGTTGCAGCCAATCCGCTTCCTGTCACTACTCAATTAGTTGTCATCACGCTCGTGTAAGCCATCAAAGCTCCTCTTACAACAGGCTGCAAACGTTACATACTCAAGAAAGCCACCAATCTGCTTCTTATTACCACTCACAGATTTCCTCACGCCCCCGTACTATTAAAACTTCCTTACGCCAGGTTGGCAACGTGACCAATCATTGCATATGTATTGCATATGTAGTCGGCGCATTGTTTACTAAGGTCAAGTTCGCTGCGTAGGTAAGATCATCATTGCATCTGTAGCCATTTTTCCAGAGAGGGGGGTTCCTAGTGTGGCGGTGACACGACATTAGTGAGTGTTCATTCGTCGCCACACCTTGGGGCCACTTCGGTACTCAGTTACCGCTACAGGACCCATGGACCCGCCGCTATGTCAAGGTCGTAAGATGCCTGTCATGCCTGCGTTTCAACATGATATTTACCCTTCACTTCCAAGTGATTGATAAGCTTTAAAACTCAAGTGACCCTACGGTCCTGGTATGAGGTGCCTACGAGCATTGCATACGCATAGTAAGCATTGAGTTTGGAGAAATTTTCCTCCTTCAACAAGGTCTCCGGAATTACCTACTTTCTAATGACAAAATGTTTCCCAGAGGTTGCTAAGTCGCTAACAACCTGTGTCACGGCGTGCATACATGAATGCTTTTAAAACTAGCTGAAACAGTGATCCATAGCAGGCTTAGTGGGCGCGGTTGCCTTTGTAAATGATTGCAAACACATTGCGGGAACGCCCGTGGGTGAGACAACAGTGTTTATTTGTTCCAAGTACTCATCTGAAGTATCAGAGTAACATGCTTGCGTCGCCACTAATTATAAGTCTTGCGTTCTTTCTAGCAGGACGATGTGGGATGTATAAACACCGTAGTCATTGTGTCCCCTTTAAGTGTTACGTTGTTGAGTAATTCGGATTCTTTGAGAAGGGCATGCCAGTCCATTGACGTAATGGGGAGGTTCCATTTGCATTGACTGTGCTTCTAATGGTTCAATTTGGAGAGCCACTTGTAAAAGCGTCTCAACACTTATGGGCGACCATACGGAAGTAAAGCCTAATTATCCTAAGAATACATAGGTTCCTATGACCTTTATATAACGCGATACATGTAGGCACTGAAGTGATAACTGACTAACAGAGTCTGCCATGGGTTAGGAGACAAACGAACACTCATTAACATCGTGTCAATACCACACTTAGAATCCTCTCACATTTTGTTGAGCCATCAACTCTGATTTAAGTAAGCAAACAGAATTTTCGTTGTTTAGCTTCAGGTTGGTCTACCAGCTTCAATGGGAACAATGTCCTCCATGATCGTCGCAATAACAATCGCACAAAATTGTATAACCACCTAGCAGCCATAGCTGAACTGTGGAATTCCAGTTAGGTTACTCTTTGTCTACGTCTCCATGGGCGACCATATGGAAGTGAAACCTAATTATCCTAAGAATTCATAGGTTCCTATGACCTTTACATAACGCCATACACGGAGACACTGAAGCGATAACTGATTAACATTTCGCCCATGGGTATGGAGACAAACGAACACTCACTGACGTCGTGTCAACGCCCCACTTGCAGTCTTATTATTTTTGTTGAGTCATCAACTGTGATCGAATTAAGTAACCTTAGAATTTTCGTTGTTCAGCTTCAGATTGGTCTACTAACTTCTGTGGGAACTATGTCCGCAAGGATCGTTGCAATGACATTCGCACACAATTGTCTAACCGCCTAGCAGCCATTGCTGCATTGTGGACTGCCAGTTAGATGGTTGCCTGTCTACGCCACCATGGTTAGGCCGCTGCATAATCCACCATTAGGTAGCCGCCAGTGATCGCCATAGACCGCCTCATGTGCTGGTTAGTATGTCTGTCCACACTGGTTAAGTCTTAAGCTTTGTATAATGTGGTAGCTAGCATCTCATCCTTTGACACACATCACAATTTGCCTATTGATCGGTTTCAGGTTGGAGACCAATCGTCGAGGTTTACTCGAGGGGCATCGAGGTTTACTCCAGAGGGGCATCAAGGCAGAACAGAAGGTGGTGGTCGACCACTTTCATTGGACTGTCTGTCTCTTAGGCTGGCAGCTTCTAACCGGTGTCCCATTGGTTTACGCCCCAATGATGGTGTCAAGGACGCCAAAGCAGCGTTCTCAGCCTCGCTAACTTGAAAGTACCGCACGCTATTTCGAAAATGAAATACGCTAAAAGCTTGGTATAATACGCTTATATGCGTGTAAAATATTATAGATATTTCCGTGTATGGAATATGCTACCGGAAGCCGTCAGAGCAACTGATAGTATAACGCCATGATTTAGGGCCATAGATATACCACGAATTGTTCCTGAAGATGCCGATATCCTGGACACCTGCATCCCCGAGTATATGCTCTGGGATAACTGCCCTGATCATAAACTGACTGGCTGGTCGGCCGAACAACCTTTTCGTGGTGCCAGCTGGGTGGTTCGGGTAAATGCCATTCCAGCAAATGATTCGGCAGCAGTGTTCCAGGATGTGGTGTGATTTCGCCTGGCAAGCGTTCTCTTTATAAACAATCACAGATATCCGTTTAACAACCCTGTGACTTGGCGGATGTGGCTCGCCACTAAATAAAGTCACTACCTCTTCCGTTTTCCGGAGGATCATTCACAAATTACGCACGTCAGCTAATTCAAAGCTTTCCATTAAATCCCCCTTTGATGACGAACACAACTAACATCACACATAAAGTCACCTTTACCCACTCACACAGCATGGCCCCTTTCAAATACACAGTTAAACATACTTTTACATGTCAAGGCACACATGTATTCCTATGCTATTTGTCAAAATGCACCAATTTGTGCAACTTTCGGTCCTAGATGTATGTAGTACCATGATCACGCCCTTGATAATATGCATCGCAACGGCGAGATTAAATGATTAATTAATTAATTAATTTAGCTTGTTGTGTGGATTAACCTCAATGTGCTTACAGCCCTGTCAGATTCTTCAACCAGCATTAATGAAGCACCCTTCATTCCGAATCTGTACGCTCCCTATCACCCTCTTTGCTATCATTTCTTATACAATCGGACGGCATACTCAGTGCTCTGCGTGACACAGTCCCATTTGACCAGTCTCTGACTGCATCCAAGCCTACCAAGGGGTAAAGGGTCTAGGACTTGCAGACTCAATGCTAAGGTTTCCACACCTTAACAGCCGGCTGGAATTGCTTACACTTTAATAATTTAATCATTCCCTTTCCGTTTCCGCTGACACTTTATTTATCCTCACACCATAACTACACGATTCAACCACAACGCGCCGGTTAACTCAGTCTCGTCTGATCGGTCTCCTGCTTTCGACTTTTCTCAGAATAACGTGAGATCCACTGCCAATATTCGAAAGATGAAACGCTCTATACCTCTTTAAAACGAGTGCCTCGTTGTCTTTCAAACACCTTGCAAATAAAGCGTTCTATCCCGACCATCTTCCTCTCCTAATCACATTCTTTGCTCTTAGCAACTGCATCATTGACTTCTCCACACCTTAGCAGTAAACCATTTTTCTATCCCGGCCCCGTTATGTGCTTGCTGGGTTCTCTTCCTTTACTACTTTTTGATCGGATAGCCAATCCATAGAGCCTTGCCATGACCTAGCCTTATCTGACAAGTTGGCTTCATTGTGACTTCTGCTAGACTACCAAAATGTTAACGAACTATGCCGTGTCGTTGCAAAGCAAGGTCTCACTAACATCGACTTACAAACGTAACCTGTCTATTCCTTGACCCTTGACCCTTGTTATACCCTTCTTTCTACCTAGTAGTTGTAGTCTGAGGCACACCAGCGACGTGATTTAAAGAACGCGCTTGCAAATCATGTATACTAAACAAAATTACATAAATTTTAATGTATCATAGGCACCGTTGCGTGCCACCAGTCTGTGTTTGTGCTTCTTGCTTCGTTGCTGTCTTTCTGTTTGGCTGCCTCTTGTCCGTTGCCCGTTTTCTCTCGAGATTTCCACAGATACATCCGCCAAAACAAGAAGGTTTATCCACTGGGAATAGTCGACCCACTTTCAATAGCCAGCTGGTTTACATGCTTGTACTTTTATCCGGGAGATGAAGAACCCACACATCGTTCCAAATGGAGCTCTTTCCGCCATTCTGGAGAAGCTACCACCACGTGGTCTAAACAAATGGGTTTAGCTCGCCTCGTACTCACAGTAGAACAATTTACTCACCTGGAATAATGTAGTTACATGGATCCACTGTTCCACAACCGGAGACTGACAATTCTGGCGTGATTACATTCACTGCCACAAACATTCCGATTCTCCAGTCACCTGGAGCTTTTCTGATGTCCTTTCACGGACAGCACTGCGCGCGCATAAGCGACTTTTCCGATGATTTTTCCTGGAGCTCTCACTTGGTTATGGAGACAATTACACTTACATTTGAAGGAAATACTTGTCCACTTCGCGGAGAATAGCATTTACTCCTGTTTTGGACATATTCAGACACAAGAAACAACTGCACTCACCGTCCCTATGACAAGTCCAGCATGGATAGCTGGACACGGGTTGCGAGCCGGACAATATAATAGAAAAAGCCGGCCTCTATTAACAATATGTATACTCACCCGCATCATTATCATTCGACTCTGCGACTCTTTTACATCATTGACTGGCTTCAACGACTATTGCCGGTTCAGTACTAAGCCATTTGGCCAACCAACGAAAAATTTTGGCTGTCAACCGACTGCGAATAATAGAGTGCAAAATCTGTCTATACGATGTATAGCCGACTAGCACTACAGTTCAACGGAAGCTACGACAGTGTTCCAGGACGTGGTGGGTTTTCGCCTGGCAAGCGTTCTCCCTATAAAAAGCCACAAATGTCCGCTTAACAACACTGCAAGGTGGCGGATGTGACTCGCCACAAAATAAAGTCACTGCTATACATTTCACACTGACGCAGTCCTCAGCCTCCAACATCGAACCTGTGCAACTGATTTTACTATGAAGAATGCTTTGGTGGAGTACAGATCATCCCTGCTTCGTAATGGTCATTGATTGCACTAAACTTTGTTCGGGCTCCTGTGCTCATGGATCACTACATGTCAAATTTACCCCCCACTTGTATCTTGACGCAACAGTTTTTGTGCGCCACGGCGCCATTATGATCCTTGGTCTGACTATTACCTGACAATATGCTCGCTCTTATGGACTACATCTTTTCGTTTATTCCTTTCATTGAAAAGAAATGTTTTAATATTCCAAAGAAGCTTTGCTTGTATGCATATTTGATCATGCCTTTTAGAGGGGTGTCTCGTTTTACAGAGAATATACTATCTATCTGTCTATCTATCTATTTGTCTTCCAACGTTAACTTTAATACTCAAACTCAGTGTACCGATTAATCCAGTCTCGTCTGATTGGCCTTCTGCTCTCCGACTTTTCTCAGATTACTGCAGCATTACCGGGCATTGTTCGGAAGACTAAACGCTCTGTACGCCTTCACGCGAGAGTATCGTTGACCTTTCCACGACTTAGCAGCAAACGTTTTCCATACCGACCCCTACGCTTCTTTGCTGCGGTCTCTATTTTCAATTCTTCTTAAATCAGACGGCCAAATCTTAGGGTCCTATCCTAACTTAGTCTCATCTGGCCAGCCTGTTTCTTTGAGACTTCTACCAGGTTACCAGGATGTTAACCGTCTAGACCCTGGAGACTGAAAGCCATATCGTTCTCAATTCAGCAGCCTGCTAAACGGTCACTATTAGTTCTAATAGTAACCTCTAGCTCTGACCTGTCCCTTTCTGTTGATTGGCTCCATTTGGCTCGCAAAATTAACTGTACGACGCAATCTCAATGTACCGACTACTCTAGCCTCGTCTGATCGGTCTCATGTTCATCGACTACTTTGACGTTATCGGCGATTGTTTGGAAGACCAAAAGCTCTGTTATCGTTATTTCGAGAGCCAAGTTAACTTTAACATCTCTTGTATATAAACTTTAGCTATCTCTACTCGGCTCTATATCGCGCACTGCCTTTCTTTCTTCCTCAACCTGTGAGCCAGCGCACAATACCTTGCCGTATTCGAATCTGACCAGTCCGCCTCCACTGACTTCTAAATGTTTACCCATATATAAGCGGTATAGGATCTGTAGACTCTAAAGTAACGTATCTCTCACCTGGGCAGCCTGCTGGTATTGTTCACCCTTTATTAATATAGCCACTTCCACCTCTAACCTGTCCCTTTCCCGACCCACAACATTTGTCTTCCAACATTAACTGTACGACACAGTTTCAGTGCGCCGGCCACTCCAGTCGCGTTTGATCGGTCTCCTGCTCACCGACTACAATGACGTTACCGGCCATTTTCCGGAAGACTAAAAGCTCTGCTTTCAAACCTTCTTCAATTGGACAACCAACTCTTATTGCTCATACCTAATTTAGCCCTGTCAGATAAGTCTGGTCTAATTTTAATTCTTCCAACCTACCGAAATGTTGCTTCTTCTGAGTGATATACTTTCCCATAATCTGCCCACCTCGTACTCCTCGCTCCTGTTCACACAGACTAGGCATATGCGCCTCAGGATCCCTCAAACTCTCTGCTTCATCTTCATTTCTAATTTAAAACAATCTTTCCTTCTCTGCTGGCCCCTGTTCTGTTCGCTTCTCGTCGTACTTCCCCACTTACGATACATTTGTATATGCAATATTTAAATAATAAGTACAGGTATAAGGGGGCAATAGTTCAGTCATCGTTGTAATTGATCGATGGTGTTCCAGATGCATTCCTTCGTCTATCTGTGTGGCTGTCTTTGTATGTTGCCTTTTTTCCAGAGATTGTCATAGGTACGGCAACATGTACCCAACTCCATCGTTGCGACAACGATACGAGGCACACAGTTCCTTTATCTGGGCAGGAGCGGAAGATAACCAACTGGTTTTAGAACTTACTAACCGGACCAATCATTAACTAACTAAATAAATAGTTTATTCTCGAATTTGTCGAGACACACCAAATCAGGCATGATCAGCATTCACATGCAATTATTTTTCGCAACATACACCTTGCTATGTATGAAATCGGCAGTAAGCCGAAAGTTGTACAGGCTGCGAAAATTGTAAAAGTAAGCATAAGGAATAAAGTCGTAAACAAATGACGATAATTTAAGTTCTAGCGTGCATAGTGTAAACAATAATGGCACTATACCTCTAGTGAAAATAATACATGTAGGCATAGAGTATATTATTCTTGAACTCGTCAGGAAAATAGTAAACTATGATTTTAGTCAACCTGCCCGTATGTAGTTGTGGGCAGTGACTTTATTCAGTGGCGAGTCACATTCGCCACGTCGCGGTGTTGTTAAACGGACATTTGTGGCTTTTAGGGAGAACGCTTGCCAGGCGAACACCCACCACGTCCTAGAACACTGTCGGAAGTCCGTTTGTACACTGACGTTCAACTGGCAGAGCAGCCTCCCGACTGCTTTCACCCTCGGTTATCCACAGCCAACTGACTTCCAATTTCCCCTGTTAATTGATCAGGTACCTTTGGTCAGGTCCGCCATAATGACTGAGGCCACTGGAGGGCGGGAGCTTCACGAAGAAGCAGTTTCGTGCGTGTCCGGGTAAGCAAAATGTCAGTTACTTGGGTCTGGATTTTTCAGGTATATGTATCCCTTTCCGAAGTGTGAAGGCCTCGTATCCAGCTAACATTACTGGACAACGGTCATGGTAGTGAGTGCAGTTGTATCCAATTGTTGTACATCCAAGTTCTTTGCATGTCTTTGTGGGTTACTATGTTCTGTCCCGGGCAAAAGCGGTTTCTTGGTCCAATCCTAGATCCCCAAGAAGATCCGGACCTCGGAGGAAAGAGAAGGTGAGAGACAAACCTAGCCGCAAAGAACAGATGTGGAAGCAAACATTGTCAAAATCCCATGTTATAACATTTGGTAGAGACAAATGATGTGCAATGTGCAAAAATGATTGTGCTGGATATGTCTTTTGTAGGTCCTACGAAAGCAATGGCCGTATAGGTTGGTTGCTACCTTCTACGTGGAATACAGAGTGTTGTGCTAATTAGCAAAAACGCAGTATCGGTTTGCTATGATGCAACTATTGCGTGGGAAGCCAGAAAGCGGAATTCAAAGACCAGCAGCGTTTGAATGGTGGATGAACAGCTGGTAGTCAGCTTACTAAGAGTATACTGCTATGGCCGACTGAGATGGGAAAGGACTGTGAGAGAAATTACCTCCTACCTAAGAAAGCGTCGAAAACTTTGCTGCAAAAACGGACACAGAATACTAGGTGAGAAAGGATTGATCGATAGAAGTGAAGCAGTAAAGATCAGTTAAGGGAAAGCGAACTGCGGAATAAATGTATATGTAGCGTCGTACAGAGGCACAAGTTATTCTGGGGTGCTAGGAAACTGGTACTAGAGTATGCTGATTTAGGAAAATCCAGTGAGTCTGTTGGACTCATAAATGGGTACGTTCGCAAACATAGCTGCGAGTACGTGAGAAATGAACACCTATAAATGCGAAGCTAACGGGTGTCCGTGTGTTGAGCAGATGAGAGGAGTGATGAACTAAGAGGCTAAAAAAGGTTAAGTGACAGAAAGACAGCGAATAGCTGGAATGTAAACGTACATTGAGGTTGCTGAGGATAACGGAACCTAAGGCATAGCCGCAGCAGCTGGTGCGCTGAGCTAAGAGTACCAAGCTGGATAGGACAAGGGAAGGTTAGCCCGAAAGCTGAAGGATTGCATATGAGTTAGTCTAAGAAAATACAGCACGTAAGGGATAAATAAAGATCTAGAAATGTGAGGCAAAACAGTGGCTTGCGCTAAATACACGGATATGCTCGCACGACATAAGAAAACTAAGGGCGTTTTTGTGGTGAATGGACAGCGGACGAGAGAAGCGCAAGCATACGATGCGGTTGTTAAATAGTTCAGACAAGACAAATCGACGCGCACATAATCAAATTATGTTGGGGTGCAATGGAATACAACTGAGAAAACCTGAGCCAGGAGAAGCCAGTGAGACAGCTGAAGTACAGGTACTTAGGTGTCGCAGACGCGTAAGTGACAGCTGAGTAACCAAAAAGGAGCAGCCGCGCGCTGACCGGATAAGATAAGGAAGATAAATAAATAAATAAATATTATATTCTCGGTAAAACGAGACACACCTGTAAAGGCGTGATCAAATATGCATACAAGCATAGCTTCTGTGGAATGTTAAAACATTTCGTTTTAATGAAAGTTATAAAAGAAAAGATGTTGTCCGTATGAGTGAGCATACTGTCAGGTAATAGTCAGACCCAGGGACATTATGGCGCTGTGGCGCGCAAAAATCCGTCACAACACAAGTTGGGGGTAATTTCGACTGGTAGTGATTCGTGAGCACAGGAGCCTAAACAAGGTTCTGTTGCAACCAATAACCATTACGAGATAGAGATGATCTGTGCTCCAACGAAGCATTCATCGTAGCAGAATTAGTTGCACAGGTTCGATGTAGAAGGCTGAGGACTACGTCAATGTGAAATGCTTAGCTGTGACTTTATTTTGTAGCGAGTCACATCCGCCACGTTGCAGTGTTGTTAAGCGGACATTTGTGGCTATTTATAGGGTGAACGCTTGCCAGGCGAAAACCCACCACGTCCTGGAACACTGCCGTAGCTTTCGTTGAACAGTAGTGCAAGTCGGTTATGCATCGTATAGACCGATTTTGCATTCTATTATTCGCAGTCGGTTGACAGCCAAAATCCTTCGTTGGTTGGCGGAATGGCTTAGTACTGATACGGCAGCGGTCGTTGGGGCCAGTCAATGCTGCAAGATTCGAAGAGTCGAATGATAATGATGCAGGTGAGTAAACACATTGTTAATAGAGGCCGGCTCTTCTATTATATTCTTGCTCGGCTCGCAAACCATGTCCAGCTATCCACGCTGGACTTGTCATGGGGTCGGTGAGTGAAGTTGTTTCTTGTGGCTGAATATGTCCTTAATAGGTGAAAACGCCATTCTCCGCGAATTGGATTTGGGATTCCTGCCAATGTAAGTAAGTGTAACTGTTTCCATAGCCAAGTGAAAATTCCATGGAAGACCATCGGAATAGCCAAGTAAACGTGCGCAACGCTGTCCGTGAAATGACATCAGAATAGCTCCAGGTGACTGACGAATAGGAATGTTTGAGGCAGTGAAGGTAATCACGCCAGAGTTGTTTGTCTTCGGTTGTGGGACGAAAGAACCATGTACATATATTATTCCGGGTGAGTAAATTGTTCTCTGAGTACGAGGCAAGCTAAACCCTTTTGTTTAGACCCCACGAAGGTAGCGCCTCCGGAATGGCGGAATGAGCTCCATTTGGACCAGTGTGTGGGTTTTTCATTTTCTGGAGAAAGGACCAAGCGTTTTGAGGATGGGTCGGCCAGTCCCAGTGGATAAAGCTTGTTTTGGCGGATGTAACTGCGGGAATCTCGGGAAAAACGGGAAACGAGCTAAACATGTTGAATGAAGAACGGAGAGCAGGCAAGAAAAATGCAAGCATTCATTATTTTATTGTAGGAGCCACATCATATAAGGCCAAACCACGGCTGTGCGTAGATACACAATTCATGCTAGGATGCTAGGATGATACTAGTTGGGATAGAGCCTGGGAAAGCTAGTCCAAGAGCAGGACGCTTTTAGGGAAAAAAGTCGAAGACGTTCTAACAATTAAGAGATATGAGAAAGTCTAGAATAGAGGCTAAGGAGCGGCTGTGCACTGACTTGATGAGTTAGAATGGAGTAATAGAGAAAGCTGAAAAACTTACATGAAAGAAAGACATTAAACAGGCAGAATGCATAAAAAATGCACGTAGACTGAGGACGTGGCAGCATATGAACCAGAGGCGCAAAAATACTCAGTACTGTTAGGGTGCTAAGGTTTAGTGCTAAGGTAGACTGAGCCGGAAAATGCCAGTGAAAAATTTGGACTCCAAAATGTGCAGGTATCACAGACGGTGCAGCGAGCTACGGATAAAAGAGCGCTTTAAAAGGAGAGGCTATGGAGCAACTGTGCGCCGACCACATGAGTTATGTTTACGCAACAGAAGAGAGTTAAGTATATTTTCATGAATAAGGGACAGCTAACGGGAGAAGCGCAAGCTTACGATGAGGTGGTCTAACAGTCCAGAGCATAAGAGGATAAGACTCAGGGACCCGCAGATAATCAAACCACTCTGGGTGCTACTGGATTATAACTAAGGAGGCCTGAGCGGGGAGAAGCCAGTGAGAGAGCTGAACTGCAAATAATTAGGTATCACAAATGAGAAAGTGACAGATGAGTGTTTGGTGAGGAGCGGGTAATGGATAGTTGACCGTCAAGAATGGAGCGGTTAAGAGCTGCTCTGCACAGATCAAGTAAGTTATGTTTACCTCACAGAAGAGAGCTAAGGAAGATTTCATGATAGAAGGACAGTGCACGGACGGGCGCAATCATATGATACGACTTTTAAATAATTCAGAACATAAGAGGATAAGAGGCCGCGACGCGCAGATAATCAAACCATGCAGGGGAACTAATGGAACATAACTAAGGAAGCCGGAGTCGGGAAAAGCCAGTGAGAGAGCTTAATTAAATTTAATTATGTCGCTGGTGGGAAGGTGCCAGCTGTGCAACTAGCAAGCAAACCTGTGCCGGGCAAAGCCGGTGAGAGAGCTGGACTTCAGTATAAGTAGGTATTAGACGTAGCGGGTAATAGTTAAAGGCGTCTAGAAAGGAGCGGCTGTGCGTGGAATACTTGAATTATGTTTGCGCTACAGAAGAGAGATAAGATGGGTTTAATGAAGAAAGGACAGCGAATGAATGATGCGCAAGCGTGCACTCCGGCTGCTAGGTAGTTCAGCGCATAGAGGCTAAGACATGTCGACGCGCAGATACTCAAATTATGCTAGGGTGCTAAGGGGATATTACAATGGCAGCTAAAGCTGGTAAAAGCCGGTGAGAGAGCTGAACCACAATTAATTAAGTGTTACAGACAACTAAGTGACAGCTGGGCATCTATCAGGGAGCGGCATTGCGCTGCCTTGCTGAGATAAGGAAGGTCGCCAGAAGAGAGCTAAACGATGTTGAACGAAGGAGGGAAGCAGAAAGGAAGGATGCAAGCATACATAAAGTCAACTGTGAGTCACAACATATAAGGCTGAACCACGGCGGCGCATAGGTACACAATTCATGCTGGGGTGCTGGGATGATACTACTTTGGATAGAGCCAGGAAAAGCTAGTCCGAGAGCTGGTCGCTTGTAGATAGAAAATTGGACGACGTTACAACGAGAAAGAGCTATGAGACCGTCTAGAATAGTGAGTCTAAGGGTCGGTTGTGCGCTGACTTGCTGAGATAGGAACGATTTCTTGGAGAAAGCTAAAGGGGTCACATGAAGCAAGCTTATCAAACAGGCAGTATGCAGGTATACATTAATTTTGCTGAGGACATCGCAGCCTATGAGTTATAGGCACGCAGATACTAAGTGCTGTTAGGATGCTAAGATTTTAGTGCTAAGGTAGACTGAGCCGGAAAATGCCAGTGAAAAATTTGGACTCCAAAATGTGCAGGTATCACAGACGGTGCAGCGAGCTACGGATAAAAGAGCGCTTTAAAAGGAGAGGCTATGGAGCAACTGTGCGCCGACCACATGAGTTATGTTTACGCAACAGAAGAGAGTTAAGTATATTTTCATGAATAAGGGACAGCTAACGGGAGAAGCGCAAGCATACGATGAGGTGGTCTTATAGTCCAGAGCATAAGAGGGTAAGACTCAGCGACCAGCAGATAATCAAACTACTCTGGGTGCTACTGGATTATAACTAAGGAGGCCTGAGCGGAGGGCAGCCAGTGAGAGAGCTGAACTGCAAATAATTAGGTGTCACAGACGAGTAAGTGTCCGGCAAAGCTATGGCCTGTGACAGGAAAAATGCAAGCATACAGTAAGTTGACTGAGGGAGTTACATAACCTAAAGAGAGCAACATAGTATCGAGTGAATTATGGACAGAATACAGGACGAATGCTTAGTAAGGTAGACTGAGTTGGAAAAATCGGATAAGATAAGTGGTCAACATTATAAGTTACTGTCTTAAACGTTGCAGCGTGTAATGGTTAAATGAATGTCTAAGAAGGGGGCTAGGGAGTGGTTGCGCGCAGACATCATAAGATATGAATGATTGCCATAAGAGAGCTAAAAACGTTAGATGACCGGACTACCGACGGGCGGAGTCTAAGCGTACATTAAGGTTGTTAGATACGTCAGAGCATCAGGTGCTAATGCGCAGCGGCGCAGAGACTCAACTCATTCTTGTGTGCAAAGGTAGACTGAGGCAAGGATAATTAGTGAGAGCTGGACTTATACATGGGGTGGTTCACAAATGTTGCAGAGTGTAATAAATTACTAAGGTCTAAAGGAGAGACTAAATAGTTGCGGTGCGCCGACTTGATGAGCTCAGAATGATTGCCTGAAGGGAGCTAAAACTGTTAGACGAAAGGACATCCAACAGCCGAAGATTAAGTATACATTAAGATTGTTAAATACTGCACAGTCAGCATCTCCGAAAAATGCTAAACTGTCCAGCCAGGAGAAGGAATATGACAGTAGAGCTGCTGTGAGATGCAGATATTTTAGAGTATGGTTCCAGATGCCTGTTGGCGGTCATGAGGTGAGAGACAGAGACCGGAGGGAAAGCTATTGTAACGGCAGTTGAGGACAAGCATTAGTTTTCCTTGGAGTTGAGTGAGGTTGGATGGGGAGGACGCTTATATCTGGTTAGGTTCATTTTCTCACAGTTCGTCTTCAAGTCTGTTAACGCTTAATAAGTAGAAACATGACTGACTGTTAGGTATCGGTTAAGTTCTGAACGGAATCGGATTACATTATCAGATGCCCGTACAGTATGTGGAACCGTATTCCACACATACGCATATCTGTAGAGCTAGAAGTTTGCACTCGTACTACTGTGGGCCTTCGGCAGGATAATGGAGTGCGGTCTATTACGAAGAGGGTAGGAAATTTTGGCCGACGTTAGGGAAGGCGTTAGTGGGGTCGCAAGAGGATTACTGATAAGCTGCTACAGGAAGATGTTGGTTTTCGGCCTGCGCAGCCATAAAGGCTCTAGCACGTGTTCAATGCACCGATCGCGAAAGAGGAAAGTAGAGTGGCTCAGAAGAAGTTTGGTAAACCATTGTTGGACCTTTACAACGGCTACTCTGTCGCATTTTCTGGAGTTGATAAACACAATCGAGCAGTAATCTAGCAGAGGTCGTGCGCAGGTTTTGTATAGAGCAAGCTTTCTGAGGCTCGAACCCTTTGTTTCAGTTTGTTTAACACTGCCTCTTCCACAAACCACTTGTCTTGAGCACAACTTTGACTTCGGAAGGCAAAAGCTCCTGCCGAAACAAAGGCAGAACAATTTGTCATCCTGAGCTCCTCAATTCGCGTTTACCGCTCAATTGGCTGTGGTTTCCTATATTTCCAATCAATTTTACAACATACCCCGGGGGATCTGCGATTAGCTTTTCTGAACCAAATGCTATCCTTCAAGTCTTTAACAGCAATACAACATGTTTCAATGTATATCCATCGGAGACTTCAAGTGGTTTTGCAGCTGATCAACACATCATATTCAAGCAGAATATTTAGTTCCTGACCTACCAATCGTTCAAAACGGGACAGGACCCAGGAACGCAATAGGCGCGCACCTAACGTATCCGCCAACGATAAATGCGGCGCAACTGGACTGCGACTAACCGAGCAAAGCAACGCCCAACAAGAAAAAGCCAGTTGTAACTTGCCCTTCAATGCATCGGCGGTAGTGTTTTAGGAAGGGGCGGTTTTTCGCCTGGCAAGCGTTCTCCCTACAAAAAGCCATAACTGTCCAACCTCTATAGCTGGCCGTTCACCTTTCTCCTAGCACGCCGTTATCCGTTGTCCAACTTACTCGCGTTAACTCCTCTTGGCAGTAGCCAGTCATGTTTGGCTCCATGTAGCTTGCAAGGTGCCTCGCCTTGACTCTCCAGCCTTCATTTTCCTCTCGCGTCTGTCTCTCTAATCTTCGCCCGCATGTTGCTTTCTTCATCGAAAGTGTAGGTATTCAGTAGTGATCAAACGTCTTAATGACATGGCTACACCAGCCACTGATACAATCTTTTCTAGCGTTACTATCTATGCTTAGCAACAGCTGGTCGCCATAGCTCAAATTACACGTTGCAGATATCCGGAGCTCGGTAGGATTCGCTACTTTTTTCACAAAATACATTCCCTTGAATTGTTTGCGTCACAGATCAGATGGTTTGTTGACCTATTAGGTGTCCCCGTAAGATAAACTAGTAACTGGAGGCTTAATCCGAAATCTATTGCTGGTCACACTTTTCTCTCCTACCGCGCCGTTATGTGTCGTTCGTCCTACTCGCATCAACTCCTCTTGACAGCAGCTGGTCATTGTTGGCTCCATGTAGCTTGCAAGGAGCCACTGCCTGACTCTCCAACCTTCATTTTCCTGTCACGTCTGTCTCTGTATTCTTCGCTCGCATGTTGCTTTCTTCATCGAAACTGTAGGTATCCAGTAGGGGTCAACCGTCTTAATGAAACGGCTACACCAGCCACTGATACATGCTTTTCTAGATTTACTATCTGCTTAGCAGCAGCTAGTCGCCATAGCTTCCATATAACTTTGCGGATATCCGGAGCTCGCTCCCTTCTTACAGTGTTCATTCGTTTGAATTGTTTGCATCAGAGCTCAGCTGGTTTGTTGACCTATTATGTGCCACCGTAGGATCCACTATTAACCGAAGGCTTAATCCGAACTCTATTGCTGGCCATTAATCACTCTCCTAGCACGCCGTTATCCGTCGTTCTTCTTGCTCGCGTCAACTCCTCCTGGTAATAGCTAGTCATTGTCGGCTACTTGTAGCTTGCAAGGAGCCACTCCCTGACTCTCCAGACTTCATTTTCCTCTTGCGTCTGTCTCCCTAAGCTGCGCTCGCATGTTGATTTCTTCACCGAAACTGTAGGTATCCAGTAGGGGTCAAACGTCTTAATGACGTGGCTACGCGAGCCACTGAAACATTCTTTTCTAGCGCCACCATCTATGCTTAGCTATAGCTAGTCGCCCTAGCTTCCATTTAATTTTACGGATACCGGGCCTCGGTTGGAGTCTCTCCTTTCCTACAATGTTCATTCTCTTGGATTGTTTGCTTCACAGCTCAGATGGCTTGTTGACCTATTATGTGCCACCGTAGGATCCACTTGTAACTGAAGGCTTAATCCGAAATCTATTGCTGGTCACTCTTTTCCCTTCTAGCGCGGCGTTATGGGTCGTTCGTCTTACTTGCATCAACTCCTCTTGACAGCAGCTAGTCATTGTTGGATCCATGTAGATTGCAAGGAGCCACTCACTGACTCTCCAACCTTCATTTTCCTGTCACGTCTCTCTCTGTAATCTTCGCTCGCATGTTGAATTCTTCAGCGAAACTGTAGGTATCCAGTAATGTTCAAACGTCTTAATGAAACGGCTACACCAGCCACTGATACATTCTTTTCTAGATTTACTATCTGCTTAGCAGCAGCAAGTCGCCACAGATACATCAGCCAAAACAAGAAGGTTTATCCACTGGGACTGGTCGACCCACCCTCAATAGTCAGCTGGTTTACATGCTTGATCTTTTCTCCGGGAGATGAAGAACCCACATATCGTTCCAAATGGAGCTCTTTCCACCATTCTGGAGAAGCTACCACCACGTGGTCTAAACAAATGGGTTTAGCTCGCCTCGTACTCACAGTAGAACAATTTACTCACCTGGAATAATGTGTTTACATGGATCCACTGTTCCACAACCGAAGACCGACAATTCTGGCGTGATTAGCTTTACTGCCTCAAACATTCCGATTCTCCAGTCACCTGGAGCTTTTCTGATGTCAAATCACGGACAGCATTGCGCGCGTATAAGTGGCTTTTCCGATGATCTTTCATGGAGTTCTCACTTGGCCGTGGAGGCACTTACATTTGAAGGAATTACTAGTCCACTTTGCTGAGAATAGCATTTCTTCCTGTTATGGACATATTCAGACACAAGTAACAACTGCACTTACCGTCCCTATGACAAGTCCAGTATGGATAGTTGGTCACGCGTTGCGAGTCGGACAATATAATAGAAAAAGCAGGCCTCCATTAACAATGTGTTTACTCACCTGCATCAATTTCATTCAACTTTGCGACTCTTTTACATCCATTAACCGGCTTCAACGACTGCTGCCGGATCATTACTAAGCCATTCGGCCAACGAAGGAAGAATTTTGGCTTTCAACAGACTGCGAATAATAGAGTGCAAAATCGGTCTATACGATGCATAGCCGACTAGCACTACAGTTCAACGGAAGCTACGACAGTGTTCCAGGACGTGGTGGGTTTTCGCCTGGCAAGCGTTCTCCCTATAAAAAGCCACAAATGTCCGCTTAACAACACTGCAACGTGGCGGATGTGACTCGCCACAAAATAAAGTCACAGCTATACCTTTCACACTGACGCAGTCCTCAGCCTTCCTACATCCAACCTGTGCAACTAATTCTGCTATGAAGAATGCTTTAGTGGAGTACAGATCATCCCTGCTTCGTAATGGTCATTGATTGCACTAAACCTTGTTTAAGCTCCTGTGCTCATGGACCACTACATGGCAAATTTACCCCCCACTTGATTCTTGCCGCAAAGTTTTGCGCGCCACAGCGCCATCATGGTCCTTGATCTGACTATCACCTGTCAATATGCTCGCTCATATGGACTACATCTTTTCGTTTATTCCTTTCATTGAAAAGAAATGTTTTAATATTCCAAAGAAGCTTTGCTTGTATGCATATTTGATCATGCCTTTAGAGGTGTGTCTCGTTTTACAGAGAATATACCGTTTATTTATTTATTTATTTAACTTTGCGGTTATCCGGAGCTCGCCCCCTTCTTACAATGTTAATTCTCTCGGATTGTTTGCGTCACAGCTCAGCTGGTCTGTTGACCCATCACTTACCTTCACTGGCCTGTTGATAAACTCAACGACCCTGTAGGTATACACTATTGACCAAGCGTCTGATTGGAATGGCTACATCCGGCCACTGAGACTCTCCTAGCGCCACCATCTGTCGGTCGTCGCAGATTCGGCATCTCTGTTCAGAAGTAGTTAATGGCCATTGGCCCCACGCATATGCGATGATCGAGTGCTTGTTAGGAGGCACTCCGTATCTCAATAATATTTATTCCTTTAGAATATCTTCATCTAAACCTTTCGCTGCCCTGCTACTAATTGATCTTTAGGACTCTCTCGCGGCAACCCATTTATTTTCGCTTATTGTGCCCTCCCTCTTGGATTACGCTAACTACGTGCTTTTCATGCACCTGACAAACACTACCAATATTCTTACATTGTTTGCTCTATCCCCACGCAAATATTGGCTCATACTAAACGGATACTTCGTACTTTACTTACTGGTACAACGCTCTTGTCTCTACGCAGGCGTTAGCAATCCACCTATACGGCTAATGATTCCATAGGATATTCAAAAGACATTTACAGCACAATTATTGTTGCACAGTGTACATGCTTTTATCTCAAGCCCAAAGGTTGTAACACAAGACATTAACAATGTTCAACTTCATGCTTGTTCTTGCGGTCTCCTCTCGGTTGTCATTCACTTTCTCTTTTCTCTGAGGTCCGGGAGTTCTTGGAGATCTGGGATTGGACTGAGGAACAGTTTTGGCCCAAGACGGACGTAACAACCCACAAGGACTTACATGGAGCATGGTATAACTCCGAAAGGACCGAACTACAGTCACCATAACCCTTGTCTTGCATAGAGAACTGGACATATCCTCATACTCCCAAACATTATACAGCTGAAATATCTGGACAGCGGAAATTTGAACTTTTGCTCACCTGGACATAAAACAAGAAGAATAATTGCGATGTCCTTCTCCTCCACCGACCTCAAAAATCATGGCGACCCAGGTCAAATTACCTGTCCAAATAAAAGAGGAAATTAGAAGCCATTACTCTGCGAAAAACCGAAGGTAAAACCAGTCGTCAAGCGGCTTTGACAGTTCA
Organism: Dicrocoelium dendriticum; assembly: GCA_944474145.2. NCBI lineage: Eukaryota > Metazoa > Platyhelminthes > Trematoda > Plagiorchiida > Dicrocoeliidae > Dicrocoelium > Dicrocoelium dendriticum. The sequence goes on along the minus strand of OX104069.1, from coordinate 91,933,623 downwards.
ACATTCATGTTCAAAATGCTTTACGGCAGTGTTGCAGGACGTGGTGGGTTTTCGCCTGGCAAGCGTTCTCCCTATAAAAGCCACAAATGTCTGTTTAACAACACTGCGACGTGGCGGATGTGACTCGCCACTGAATAACGTCACTGCCACCAACTACACACTGGCAAGTCGACTAGACTCACACATCAACTCTTCCCGACACCGTTGTAACTACACACGCTTGAACCCGATGTATCGTCGTGATACACATCTGTTTTTAAACGTTGATCATGCCTGAGTTGGTGTGTCTATGAAACTGAGAATGAACTATTTATTTGTTTAGCTATTTATTGTACTGTTCCAGTCATGGACATGAACGATTTTCTACTCTCACTGTTTAAGTTGCCATAAAATGTTTGTACAGTTTTACATATTTGATCAAGCCTCCATGGGCGTGTTTCGCATAGTCGAGAATAAAATATTTATTTATTTAACACTAACTTGGCGAACGTGACTAGCCACTGAATAAAGTCAAAGCCGATAACTTCCTACTGGCAGGTCAACTAGCTTCACCATTCTAGTTTGGTTCGTTACACAGGAACTTTTAAATCTGCATAGCGTGTTGTCGCTTCTTTCTGCGATTTCACGCCTATACTGTCGCCCCTTTACATTCTACGGTATCACCGTTGATCTTTGGGTTACTTACACACGAACTCACTATATTATCGTGTCACTATTGAGCCTGCTTCTCAATTATCTTCTAACGGATCAACCAGGATTTTCAATCTATTATTAGCTTAGGCATGACTGCAATATAATGCAGACAGATTATGTCCTAACAAACGGGTCCCGATCTCACGACAGATAAACTATATTTTCGAATTTTTATCATAGTACATTTCCAGTCATGGACATGTGAACAATTTTATACTTTCACTGTAACATTTGCCATAAAATGTCTGTACAGTTGCACATACCTGATCAGGCCTACATGGGCGTGCCTCGCAAAGTCGAGGACAAAATATTTAGTTAGTTAGTTAGTTATATCTGTACTGCTCACGCGCTTGGTCCTGCAAACCAGGCTGTCATGTAAAATGTTGCAATATGGTGCTCATGCTCAATAAGCTTGCCTCACTTTGTCAAGCATAAAATATTTATCTATTTATTTCTTTAAACGATCTAGGCTTTGTAGACTAAGAACTATACCTCCCTCACCTTGACAGCATGCTGGACCTTTTCACCCTTTATAAATAGAGCCACTTAGATCTCCAATCTGTCCACCTCTTGATACACACCGTGGGTCTTCCAAACTTAACTTTACTTCTCAAACTCAGCGAGCCGACTAATCCAGTCTCCTCTGATCGGTCTCCAGCGCATAGACTTTTCACAGGCTACTTTAACATTACCGGCTATTGCTCGGAAGACTAAACACTGTACTCCTTCACGCGAGAGCCTTGTTGACTTCCCCACAATTTCGCAGTAAATGTTTTCATCCCGACCACGTCGCATCCTTGCTAAGGTCTTTATTTTCAATCCAACTTAAATCGGACGGCTAAACCTAAGTGCCCTACCCTATCTTAGCCTCATCTAACCAGTCTTCTTCCCTGTGACTTCTACCAGACCACGGGGATTTTAACGGTCAAGGCTCGGTAGACTCAAAGCACAGTCTCCCACAATTTGACAGCCAGTTCGACCTGTTCACCCTATGTTTAAATGTCCTCTTATATCCAAAACATGTCAATCCTTGCTGATCCTTTTTAATTGTCTTACAACCTTTAGTGTACTACCCAAACTCAATACGCCGACTAATCCAGTCTTGTCTGACCGGTCTCGTACCCACCGACATCGCTCCCACTGCTGTGACATTACCGGACATCTTTCGTAATACTCAGTGCTCTATACTTATCCACATGAGAGCCCTGTTGGCTTCTCTACACTCTGGCAGTAAATCTTTATCCATCCCGACCAAGACATTTTACTGCTTCGGGCTCTATTTTCAATTGTACATCAATGGGAAAGCCACATCTCGATGCCCAGCTGTAGCCTAGACTTATTTTATCAGTTTGCTTCTCTGTGACTTTTTCCAGACTACCGGGATAACTTCTAGACCCTGCGGACTCAATGCCAGATTATTATCATGTCGAGAATCCGCTTGACTTGCTCATTCATTTTCAACGCAGCCGCTTCCCACTATTTCCTAACCGTTTCTGCTTATCCATTGTATTTTCTTTTCATCTTATCTTTATGACGCCATCGCAATGCGTTGGATAATCAAGCTTCCGCTGATCGGTCTCCCTCACTGCGAGAGCCTTGCCGGACCTTATCACCCCAAGTTAATAATGCCTGTTTGGTATTTAACCTATTTCCTTTGACCCACTCCCATTTTATCACTACATTTGTACAGCCCAATCTCAGTGCACCGACTAACTATTTTTATATGAACGGTCTTCTGTTCTTCTTCTACACCCAGACGTCCAAGCCATTTCCGATCACGGGTCGCCAGCTGCTTCGCTCTCCCCCACTTACGTCTAGAGTGCTGTTGCTCTTATATTTCACATCCATGGCCTCTTTATTTTGCTCTGTGTTTATCCCAACCTCCATAGTACTGCTTACTCTCATTGCGCCGAACCAATTTATCCTACTGCCTATGGTCTCTTCCGCACCGACCTTGCTCCGGCTTTCTGGAGGCACTAGGACCATTGCTTAGGGTTTCTTTGCTATTGCTTTTATCAGTATATTCAACTTACCTCGCTTCGTTTGCATCTGCTCTTTACCTCATGTTAGCATTCGCCTATTATTGTGACCGTACCTGGGATAACGACTCCCAATGCACTGCGGTTTTGGTCCCCGGTGACCTTTCTCGCAGGAACAAGATTAAACCATTTATGTATTTATTTAGAATCTGACGGCTTTCAGGCTATGGAAATTGGAGCGCTTAAGTGTGCTTTTGCTCACTAACTATTCGTTGCATTGCCGCCTTCATTTGCCCGTTCCTCGTTGAACCGCTGCATTTCCTTTTCCGGTTGGAACATTGGCTCACCTACAGGTATCTCCTGCTTTCGGTCGCAAATTTGTTGGTCATAGTTTCATCTAAGTTGCCTCTCGCATTCTGACCGCTGTCATCACCATCGGCTTACATGTTTCTCTCCATCAATTGTATTATTTGCTCAATTTTGTTAAAGCCATTTGTTATATTGAGCGCTTGACCCTGCGCGTACAGACAATTGATCCTAGGTGGTAGTTGCAGTCTGAGCCACACTAGTGACGCGAGGTACAAAACGCACTTGCAAAGCTTGTATATTAGGCAAACTGACATTGGTTTCAGAGTATCATGGGCAATGTCGCATGCCATCAGTCCTTCGATCGTGCTACTTGATTCATCGCTGTTTGTCTATTTGGCTGTCTCTTCTCCTCCGCCCGTATTTTCCGGAGATTTTCACAGTTACACCGGGCGACGCAAGATGGTTTATCCACTGTAACCGATTGACTCGTTCTCTATAGTCAGCTAGCTTAAACGCTTTATGGTTTTTCGGAAATATGAAGAATCCACTCATGGTTCCAAATGGAGCAATTTTCGCCATCCTGGAGAGGCCCTTTTACGGGGTCTAAGCACATAGAGTTAGCTCACCTCGTAATCACAGTATCACCTCTTACTCACCTGGAATAATATGTTAACATGGATCCGCGGTTCAATAACAGTAGGCAAATAATTCTGTCGTGATTACCTTTATTGCCAAGGACAGCTTTGCTTATTCTCAACGGCATCCGAAAATCGGTTTCGGTGCCCTACATTTTCAGAAGAACATTCTGCTTCTCCATTAACATGGAGCTTTCCTGGTGTCATTTCATGGACAGCTTTGCTGCTTCGCAATGACACTCAAATAAATGGTTACCTGCAACTTTGGCGATGGCCTCTCATGGAATTTTCATCTGATCGTGGAGGTAATTCCACCCAATTATTACTTACATTTAAAGCAATTCTTATCCAATTTTGCAGACTAATAAATTCGTACCAACCACTCAGTAGACAAAGGAATGGCATTTTTGCCTGTTACGGAGGTATTCAGCCAAAAAGCGCAACGACTCTCACCATCCCCGTGACAAGTCTAGCGTGGATAGCTGGACGCCGTCTGCATAACGGAACAATTATATAACAGAAGAAGCCAGCCTCTAGTAACAATAATTTTACTCATCTTCGCCAATCATCATTCGACTCTCAGATTCTTCAGAAGCTTTGCCTTGTTTCAATGACTACTGCCTGATCATTACCAAGCCAGTCTGTCAACCAACGAAGTGATTTGGTCATCAAGCGACTACGAATAATAAAGCGCAAAATCGGTCTGTACGGTGCTTCGCCGGCTTGCACCACTGTTCAAGACAACATACTGCAGTGATCCAGAACATGGTGGGTTTTCGCCTGGCAAGCGTTCTCGCTTTAAATGGCCATAAAAGTCCGTTTAACGACACTACAACGTGGCGGATGGGACTGTCTGCTGAATAAAATCACGGCTAAACATTTCACACCAACGTAGTCCTTAGACTTCAACATAGCAGCTGTGCAATTGCTTTGTCTATAGAGAATGCTTTGATGGAGCACCAAACGTTCCGAGTTGTTCATAGACACCGATTGCACCGAACCAATAGTTGGCTCCTGTGCTCATAAATTATTACCTGGCGAAATCACGCCACGCTTGTATATTAATACAACACTTACGACCGCTTCTTACGCGCCCCAGCGCCATCATGTTCTTTGGTCGGACTATTATCTGACGAAATGTTCACCCGAATGAAATACGAACATTCCTTTTATACCTTTCATTAAAAGGAAATGTTTTACTATTCCAAAGCAGCTATGCTTGTATGCAAATTTGATCGCGCCTTTACCGGTGTGCCTTGTTTTACTGAGCATCTACCAATTATTTATTTGGTTATCTAGCCTGCACCACCTGGAGGATGTTTGGCTAGCCAGACCAGGATGGTGCGGAGAGTAACCACAGTCTGGGCAGTGCCAGGAAGCTTAGCAGTTATAATAGATTGAGCCAGATGCAAGAAAGCAAGCGGATTTATCTGCTACATCGGTTGCTGACGACAACAAGGATGTGACGCGACAGATCATGAAGCCGTTGGTCATGAGTGTCAATAGTATTGGGCCGTATGGTCGCTACAACCGTACTAGACTTGTAACCTTCCACTTCGTGAATGGCAAAAGCCTGTTTAAAGGGTTTACGCCTTTACGGTATGGCTCCTGGTACGGTCTGCAGGTCGTAGTATCCGTGACAAGCAGAAGGCGAAAGACGAAAACGAGGCTTCTATTTTAGAGCACGTGTGCTTGTTTAATGCGGACCTGGCGGCAACTAATCACAGGAGCCTTTTAACTTACCTTAATAGTGGCAGCGGATCCACTCTGTTTATACCACATGTATTACGAGCAGACGCGACCCGTGCGCAAACTAAATAAACAAAGAAGTAAATAGTTTATGCTCAAATTTATACAGACAACCCAAACCAGGCATGATCAAGGTTAGTATACCTAGTGCACAGTATACTGCAGTCATTGCTCGTGTATATCAAGAATATAGTAGCAGTTGCGAATTCAAAGCTTCAGCTCACAATGTACAGCTGTCACATGCTCTTGCATGAGTAAAATTGGTTGTTTATGTACTCCTTTATCACCAGAACTGCACCAGTACGGTGTAGCGGGTGCTTATGGCGCGTACTAGTTTAATAGGCGGGGCTTTCGGCTGCCTGCCAATGATGAACAGGCTTCAACTCGTTCCGTGCTATAGTGGATGGACATATCGTGGAGAATCGTGCTTCACAATATTATCCGCTGCGTTCCATTTCACAAGTGCAGGTTTGTGCACCTTCTACTTACCTTACTCCAAAGCTGTAGGAACCGTCTCCCGGCGCTACTCGTTCCAACTTAATTAGCAACTTTCAATAGATTATGGGTCCCGATAAATGGTGGGCTCATGGAAAGATAGAAGACCTTGGGTGTGTTGCATCGATCACGGCAGCTAAAACTTGAGTGCCCCAGGAGGCGTTTTGTGATGGTACGCTGAAAATTTTCGAGGGCTACTCTGTCGCACTTTCTTAGGTTGGTGAATATTATAGAGCAGCACTCTAGTAGAGGCCGGGCACATGTTTTTAGAGCGCAGTTCTAGATTCCTGTATTGTCATGGTTTTGATGATGCATCCGATGAGAGGGGTGCTTTAGCTGTGGAATAAACTACTTGTTCCGCGAAGTTCAGCGAACGGGAGTAGCACACGTCTAAGTCACGCACTGTTGAGCAGTTTCCTAATGGCGTGCCTTGTAGCATTAAGGTATTGGGTGGCATTGTGCATCTGTATGTAAGGACATTGCATTTTGCTGGTGTGAATGCCAACCTCCATGTTTTGCACCATGCAGCTAGTGCTCTTAAGTCGCATTGTATATGGGAGATGACGGTGTGGAAGTTTGACGGATGAAATGGGAAGAAAATTTTGATGTCGTCGGCAAAGAGGTAGGGTGTCCCATATTTGAAAACCGGGAACACGTCATTGATATAGAGTAGGTAAAGTAGAGGGCCTAAAAAGCTTCCTTGATTTATGCCTTTTCTGATTGGTTTTGTAAGTGACATAAACTCCCCAACCATTACTGACTGTGAGCGAGCTGTAAGATATGATGAGAACCAAGTGTGCAGTTTGCCGGAGATACCGTATTGTTCCAGCTTCATGAAGAGTTATGTATGTAGTACCCTGTCAAAGGCATTTGACATGTCTAGGAAGATGATGGCTAGGGCTTGCTTGTTGTCAACCTTTTGAGTTACATGTTTGAGGAACCCATATTGGCAGGTCTGACGGGATTTAGACGGCAGAAATTCATGTTGTATTCGGTTAGCAAGGTTACGAGTAAGCGGGAAGGTGAGCATGGTTTCTTTGACTATTCTTTCCATTACGGAGAAAAAGCTTTGGCGGTAAATTGAAATTTTTGAGCCCGCTGCTTTTCTGAGGTTTTACTTTCAAAGGACAGTTCCGGAACAGTGTTTACAAGTGTCATGCAAAACATTTGACTGTCAACTTTCGCTTAATCCAAAGAATTTTGGATAATCGTTTTCCCCGGATTATGTCGTACCCGTTTTCGGGTACTTACCAGCGTCGTCCATCTTTTACGGGTTCAGCCTCTGGCTATTTTTCCGGTACTTTTGTGTTTTGAAATCCGTTTGCACCTTGTTTAACCCATAACTGTTTCTGTTGACTGCTCTGCAGGTAACAGCTTGTCAGTTTTAGGTTTTGATACTTGTTTCACATCATCATCATCATCATCATCATCATCATGTCGGATTCCCTGAATACCAACGCTAATGTATCTTCGGCTGCATTGATCAGCAAATCTAATGCTGTGTGTGGCAGCGGGAGCTGCTTAAAGCCCGTGAGGGACGAGTCTGGTGGCATGCGGGGCTACGTATGCAACTGCTGGTACAATGAGACCTGCACCGATTTAAGCCCTGATAAGTACGCAATGCTTTCGACTAGCGATAGCATGCTGTTCAATTGCCTTCTGTGCCGTCGCCGTCGATCTACGGTTCTTGATGTCACTGAGGAGACATCGAGCAACGTCGGGATGGGTAACCAGCAGTTGTGGTCTTTCTTCATATCTCTTAATCGGAAAGTGGAGTTACTGATGAGGAATATGGGAGTCTCTAGTGATGTCGGCTCATTGAAGGAAGACACGCAACTAACCTCAATTGCTGTCGATGGAAATCCGACTGAGCTGATGCCTACCGTGTCATGTGTCCCAGCGGTCCAGAACGCTTCTAAAGGGGCCTCTGATGTCGTACTGGAAGCCGTCCAAACCGTGACCGAACTTATTGCCCCTGGGCCCAATAAAAGCAGGATGAAGAGGGCTAAGAAAATCTCTAAGGCTGCCTCAAAGCCTGAAGGTACTGAAAGCATTAAGGTATTGGAGGTGGAACACAAAACTCCAACTCCAATCAACCCAGTTCCATTGGCGAAGCAACGCGCGGTGTCGACTTTTGCCACACCCGCAAAGTCTGAAAAGACTAGAACGGTGAGGGAGTTGGAGGCAGAGAATAAAGCCTCAAACTCAATTACTCCAGCTCACTTGGCGAAGAAACGCGCCGTGTCATCTGCAAAACAAGTCGACACTGAGGTCGCATCGAAGACGCGTGGAGTGAATACGCCTCGTCGAGGGGATTCGTCTACCGATTGTAGCGTTATCTTTCGTAACGTTGCTGAGTCCGCGGCAGCTCTTCCAAAGGAGCGCATGCTGGATGACCTCCAGTGGTTCAAGCTCTGCGTCAAAAAGATGATTCCACCTGGTTTCCCCGGTGTCACTATCAGGAAATTAACCAGATTGGGGAACGTCCCTGTTGACACGCCAAATCCGCGACTCCGACTACTTCGTGTAGTCCACTCAACCCCGGAGGAACGCAAAGCGTTAATACCCTTTGCATTCAAACTCAAGGGTAGTAATGTCAGCTTTCAGCCGGACCTTCCACTGGCAGATCGACTGAAGTTAAAGGAAGCCAGCAAAGGCCTCAAAAGCAGGCGCGCGGCTGGTGAGCAAGGCCTTCGTCTTGTGGGTTTTCAGGTGGTCAGGCGGAAGTCAAATTCTGCCCTACCAGAACCTGTCCTGGTAGCGTACGACCCAGGGCTGGTCGTGCCGAGTTCCTCCTGGTAGTGTTTAGTAACGTGCGTAGCCTAAGGAACAAGGTACACGATGTGGGTCTACTTGTAGACAAATCTCGTCCCGACATACTTGCTATCACCGAAACGTGGCTTTCCCCTGATATCACAGACGGTGAAGTATGTTTTCCTGGCTACGCACTGCTTAGATGCGATCGCTCCGTTGGCCGACAAGGTGGGGGCGTCGCTCTTTATGTGAGTTGAAAACTCGATGTTTTGAGGACTTGTGTGTTCCAGTCGCCGGATCAAACTGTTGAAACCCTCTTGGCTATTACGTGCACTACCTCTGCTCAGTTTACAGTTGTAGTGGTGTATCGAAGTCCTGGTAGTATCTGCAGGGAGGTTATTGAATTTATTCGTACTCAGGCTGCCTATAAGTGTCTAATACTGGGTGAATTCAACTTCCCTGAAGTCTGCGGGGCTGATCTATCTTGCAGTTCGGCGGGGGGTACTTTCGGTTCGGATCTCCTTGAGCTAACATTGCAACTGCCTTTGCATCAGTTCGTGGACCTCCCGACTAGATATATGCGCAACCAAATTCCGTCTACCTTGGATCTCATTTTTGTGAAGTCACACGATTTCGTAAGTGATATTACCTACGACTGTCCTCTAGGAGCCAGTGACCATGTCTGCATATAATTTCGATGTGCTCTAACTAAGTGTCATCATGCTTCCGCTGAGGCAGGTCCAAATATTTGGCGGGCAGACTCTAACGCAATGCGAACCAAAGCTTCAGTTTTGCGTTGTGCGATCCCCGTGGCTGACACCGTTGAGACAGCCTGGGAGACGTTTAAGGCATACCTCACCGAGATCTCTGCTCCCCACATCCCATTCACTAGGAGATGGGGGACGCGGGCGCAGCCTCCATGGATAGATCATACAGGTAAATACCTGCTCAGGAAGCGCTCTAAGTGCTGGCGAACTTACCAAGCGGCTTCATCAACCAGCACCTACAAAAGCTATGGAGCGGTTAGAAATAAATGTAAGCATCCGCTTAAAACTCTTCGTCTTCAGTTCGAGAAGGATTTGGCTAACGCAGCCGTAACAAACCCAAAGAAGTTCTTTGCTTACGTAAAGAGACGTAGCGGTACAAACTCGTCCATACCGGCTTTACTACGAGCGGACGGGACCCATGGGCATACCGACTATGATGATGCCTGTATACTTAGCGAACAGTATACTGGTGTCTTTTCTCATGAGGCCTCTCTACCTCAAGTTGAGCTGGTCACCAAAGTTCCGGAGGATTCTTGCCCAACTGAAATAAGCATGACGGCGACACAAGTCTTCGCGCTATTGCAAGGGCTAAATCCTTCCAAAGCTTCTGGCTCTGATTCAATTCATCCGAAGCTGATGCATGAATTGGTCACTGAGCTAAGTGGCCCTCTGACATGCATGTGTACAATATCACTCGACAGCTGTGCTTTACCTTCTGAATGGAAAAAGGCAATCATCTGTCCGATTTTTAAGGGCGGGGACAGAGTTCTGCCCGCGAACTACCGGCCTGTCAGCTTAACAAGCGTAGTAGTTAAGTTGTTTGAAAAATTGGTAAGAGATTCTGTGGAGAATCACCTGATTAAGTTTAACCTTCTCAGTGCGGCCAAGCACGGATTCAGTAAGGGATTTTCATGGCTGACAAATTTGCTTTTAGCTCGTAAAAGCTGGGCTGAGGTAGTAGACAACGGTCACGCCATCGACTTGCGTTTCGTTGGCTTCTCGAAAGCCTTTGATACTGTCCCACATCAATGACTCTCATTGAAGTTGAGATCGTATGGAATATCTGGAGCCGTAATTAAATGGGTTTCTGCTTTCCTAGAAGGCAGAGAACAGTGTGTACGCGTGGGGCGTAGCCTTTCGCTTAGACAAGCTGTTCTTAGTGGCGTTCCGCAGGGCTCGGTTCTAGGGCCGTTGCTTTTCGCAATTTATGTCAATGACCTACCCCAAGAGCTTGGAGTACCGTCCCTATTGTTTGCTGACGACCTCAAGCTCTGGAATATTGTGGATATCCCTGGTGGCTCTGAGGCACTTTGGAGTGCTTTGGATAGGCTCTGGGATTGGTCAACCTTATGGTTGATGCCCATAAATCAGGCGAAATGTTCTGTCCTCCGCGTTGGAGGTGCTAGCCTTCCCACGCGCTATGTAGTTGGTGGAAGTGAACTCCCTGTTATCATTTAGCAGGTTGATCTAGGTATCACCCATACCTCATTGCTTCACTCTGGGGAAAATTGGAGGAAGGCTGCTTGTAGAGGGTTCCGTATGGTGTGGTTTATTCGCCGCTCCTTCGGTGTCCTAACGGCCAATATCTTTGTGAAGCTGTTCTCAGCTTTCGTGCGACCTCACTTAGAGTACGGTATCCAGGCTTGTCCACCTTGTCTTGTAAGGGACAAAATGGTACTGGAGAGGGTTTTGCGAGTGGGTACAAGGTTAGTGCAAGGATTAAGGGGGCAAACGTATCCCGAACGTTTGCTTAGCTTGGGTATGTACTCAATGCACTACCACAGAATTAGAGGAGACTTGATTCTCACTTACTGTATCTTAACGGGTAAGGTCGGTCTAGACTTGTCCTGGCTATTTAGTCCCGCCAAACTGCCTAGTCTTCGAGGTCACCCGCTGAAGCTGCACAAACAGCGTTCTGACCGGATAAGGACGAAAACTCGCTTGTCGCGTCGAGTTATTGAACCTTGGAACCCGCTTCCAGCACACGTGGTTAGGGAGTCGACGGTAGAGGGTTTCGAGCGTCAATTAGATGCTCTTGGGTGGCAGTACCAAACCTTTCCCTTCTCCTAACCGACTTGTATCTTCAACTTTCCCTTCGTTCCTTTATAGTTTTCTTCTCACCTTGGTATTATCATTATTTAGCTGACATTCCTCCTCTTGTTTTCTTAGCTTACCTTTCACTCTTTTACTTCACATAAACCGGCCTGGCAGGGACTGCTGGGCAGGAAAATGTGGGCAGTAATTGATTGGACAGAGTGTGATGCGGTCTTTGTTTTAGGCTTTTCAACATCTCCAGCAGACTTGCCAATTCCCGATCCAACGATACGCAAAAGAAAGAACATTCACGGGATTATCCTATCGTTTCGGTCCCAACTAAACTTGAACTTGTTGGATCTGTGAGTACTTACAGCGCGTAGATCGTGCCCTATATATCCGGTCCGCGACTAGACGGCCAACCAAAAGTAGCTCGCAGAAGACACAAATGTAAACTAGGGAAGAAGTTTATTGGACGGGATGAGTGTTAGCTAATGCTAAAAATAGGGCACCCGGAGAGAGCTAGCTAGGGAGAATGTAGTTAGCGTCGCAAGCGTAGACGGAGCGTCGTTTACAGTCGAGCCGCGCGCCAAAGGCGGAGATCGTTTTCGTGTTTCCAACAAACGGGAACAACGTTTCAACAGGCAAACCGAATGGTTCCCTAATACAAAAGAAAGCTATAATTTGAATATTTTAGAATAGTTTACCCAGTCGTACGGGAGAATCTCCAGGTCGCTACATACTACGCGGTAACTGGTTTTTTGGCTGGCATACTGATGGGAAGGGCTACTTATTGTCATGGCGGGAACGAGTTTCCCTTCGGTGGTCCTTGGTGACATCCAAGCACGTTTGAGGGACTGAATGATGTAATCTTAAATCTGCTGTTATAAAATTGTAGGAAATGGAAGGTAAATGTATATGGAGTTTATTCCTGAAAACGGTTAGGATAAATTAAAATGATGACTTTGGGCGTCGTTGAAGGACACGACGTAATAGATTGCAGGGAACTGGTAAATACGGGGACCTCTGATTGCACTAACGCAGTTAAATTTGAATTTCTGTGGTGCCAATTGGTACACCCATTTTGCGGCGTGAATGCTTTGCCCTCATAATGCTATGGATAGGTAGCATAAATTAATATAAATCGTTTAGTAGTACTACATAGGATATGATGTGTAAACATTTTACTGAGGTAAAGTTACTGAAATAAGGAAGGCCGAGATGGTGGCGGAAAATCAACAGATGGGAATGTGCAGAAAATGCGGTCAACAGATATGCCGGTATTTCTGATAATGTAACGCATTAAAATGTTGCATTTATTGAAACCTCAACTAACCGTGTACTGTAAACAGGAATCACTTTTAACAATGGTGTAGATATAAGGTTGAGAAAGCTGCACGGAATTTTAGTCGCACTAACAATGCTCACGGAAGATATGAAATGCGAGATTCTAAAGCAAGACATGTACGAAGTTTATTCCTAATGATGGGAAATACGTAATTAATAGGTTTGAAACTTACTTTGGATGTCTTGAAGGCAACCTGTAAGTCAATGTGAATTGGTAAATGGTAAGAAGTGCGAAAGGAGTAACGGGGATGACGAGGGCATCTCTATGTGCATAGTTGAGGAAATACGGAATGAAATAACCAAAGTTAATACGGAATGTAGGGTAACGGCTATATTATGTTACCGTAATGCCTAGTCTGTAAACGGGTACTGGTAAATGATCATGAGGTGATAGGGATTAATTATTGTTATCGGTGAAAGGGAATACGTAACTGTGCGAACGGTTTGTTGTTAGTTTGAGTATGTTGCTAAGTGTTACGCAAGTAAGGGTCATGTGGAACATGTTCATATTGCGAGATAAATATGTTAACCGCGTATAAACTGGGGTGATTGTACGCGTGATTCTGAAATGCAAATGTGGGTATTTACACACATATGCCTATTTACGTAAATAAATTTGCAAGCAGCTGCGTTAATGTTCAACGTATCTGTGTATGGATGTATATATTTATATAATTGTAATTCTATATATATACCAGTATACGTATATATACCTCTATATATACCTATATATATGTATACTTCCCTATATATATACCTATATACCAATACCTATATACCTATATAGATATATGTGCCCTATGCTAAGGCTGATGTTGCATTCTTGATGCTTCTTCACCGCAGTTGGGCTAAACCAACTTACACTTAAACTAGGTCTTTTTCAGCTGGATAAATTTCATTCCGCTTTATTTGGTTTGTTCTGCCTCCCTGAATAATGTTCTATTAACTGGCCACGTTGCTTACACTAATTGCGCTTATCTTCGGTAATTTTGTTGCGTTTGTAGCATTTTAAGTAACTTGTGGACATTTCTTACTTATCACGGATTTGTTGCTGACCAATTTACTTCATATGGTAATTTAGCGAAGAGTTATGCCACCGTATATGTATGCATTATTGGATTTATTTTATTTTTAGCTTGTCGTTTAAAGTGAATGGCTGTTGTTTGATATCCCCGGTGTGGTTGCGCTTGATGTGTATGTTGACAAGGTGCCTACCTGTCTATTACCCACTACATCGTTCATACTGCCTCCGGGAGACAGTTGGTCGTTGCTAGAGGGGAAGGGGTGCACGGTTCTTGTGGCCGTGCTAGGCTCAAAGAGCGGTTCTATGCACTCAGTGTGGAGCGGACTCCGGTCCAGCCACCGCCTTGTGTGCGCTTGATTCCTCAAATACAGCGTGCTTGTGTTTGCCTGTGAAGGAGTGTGGGCCGGCTCCGTTGATGAAACGTGGTTCCAATCCGCATGCCTCCTGGTCTTATTCCTTCGGGTTTACACTGGATATGGGGTATGTGGTTGGATCTGTGGGTGGTGCAGCGCAAGCCATCCATGGTCCCTCTGTAGGCGCAGGCGTCCTGTGGCTTGCCACAGTGACAGGCAAATCCGAAACCGGATGCCGCCAACCATATAGAGATATATATACCCATGGTTGGCGGCATCCGGTTTCGGATTTGCCTGTCACTGTGGCAAGCCACAGGACGCCTGCGCCTACAGAGGGACCATGGATGGCTTGCGCTGCACCACCCACAGCTCCAACCACATACCCCATATCCAGTGTAAACCCGAAGGAATAAGACCGGGAGGCATGCGGATGGGAACCACGTTTCATCAACGGAGCCGGCCCACACTCCTTCACAGGCAAACACAAGCACGCTGTATTTGGGGAATCAAGCGCACACAAGGCGGTGGCTGGACCGTAGTCCGCTCCACACTGAGTGCATGGAACCGCTCTTTGAGCCTAGCACGGCCACAAGAACCGTGCACCCCGTCCCCTCCAGCAACGACCAACTGTCTCCTGGAGCCAGTATGAACGATGTAGTGGGTAATAGACAGGTAGGCACCTTGTCAACATACACATCAAGCGCAACCATACCAGGGATATCAAACAACAGCCATTCACTTTAAACGACAAGCTGAAATAAAATAAATCCAATAATGCATACAGATACGGTGGCATAACTCTTCGCTAAATTACCATATGAAGTAATTTGGTTAGCAACAAATCCGTGATAAGTAAGAAATGTCCACAAGTTACTTAAAATGCTACAAACGCAACAAAATTACCGAAAATAAGCGCGATTAGTGTAAGCAACGTGGCCAGTTAATAGAACATTATTCAGGGAGGCAGAACAAACCAAATAAAGCGGAATGAAATTTATGCCAGCTTAAAAAGACCTAGTTTAAGTGTAAGTTGGTTTAGCCCAACTGCGGTGAAGAAGCATCAAGAATGCAACATCAGCCTCAGCATGGGGCACATACCTATATATATATATATATATATATATACATGTGTGTGTACCGCTTGATAATAAGCAAATGAAGCTTCTGTTCTCGAGGAGGCGAGGCACTCGTTTACAGGTATGTTACTTATGTAGATGAGGGTAAATATATCTGATTAGATAGATAATGTTATGTATGTGTATACGCATATTGATGCAAATGTAGATGTATATACATACGTATATATATATACATATATAAGCTTAAATATCTATATGTACAGATCTTTATTTCTTACATGCATTTACGTATACCTGTACATATGCAAAGAATTACCACCAACGGTACCTGTGACGATGTGCCACTGTATAATCACATAGCTACTGCTGTACGTGTGGGGAGAGGCTCAGGCATTGTGGTGTGCAATTGGGCAAGAATCACCACGGTGATTCATGGCGACGCCGTAATGCTATGATTTGCAAGCACAGGTAGGAGATGTATGCAATGCATCAGTCGACGTCAACCGTGGGCTATCGCGCTGGTTGTCAGTTATGGAACTTAAGGGTGCGTCAAGGCAACTGGGAGAACACCGGGCGCCTCTTAACATAGTACTGAACAACGACGTGTACTATGATCTCTATTACCATGCATCATGATTGCTTCCAAAAACAAGCAATCTACCCATCGGTTAAAAAGTCAGCAGTCCATTTGACTGCATTACCCCGTCCTTGTGATTATAATTGCTGGTGCCGACCAGAGGCATCATTCATGAACGGCATGGCATATACTATGCAGAGAGATGAGTACGCGTAAATTAGTTGGTGGAAATAAACTTATGCGCCTCATAGTGTGGCGGTGATAAACGGTAAAGGTTGGTGAGGTAATCTAAGCACGCCACAGGTGGAAATGGCATGTTCACGAAAGGTTACTAACCTGTGGTATTGCAAGGAGTTTCGTTGACTTCGATGTATGCACTGTGGCACGAAGGGTATCGGCGACACTGCAGACATCGGATGTTTAAACCATTCACAAATATTCCCGACCTCATGGGTGAGCTGCTTCATGGCTCGTTACCCACGAATCGAGAGCACTGAGAAATGGTTTGTGGATCCGTGAAACACGTGGGGTACCATGACTGTGGAATCGCCTCAACAGGTACCTGCAATGCAAAGACGCATTAAGTGTAATGGCAGATTGATGTCGATGACTAGCAACGGTGCGCACGTGATGAATTTGATGAGATGGTGTGCTAGATCGGGAATACAGGCATATGGATACAATGAAATGGTTTATAAGAGGAAGGTGACAACACGGATACCAGGAGACCCGTGTGAGGTATATAATGGGTATGAAATCCGCCTTATTGGTTCGCGTAGCATTTACTAACGACTTGTGCTCCGTAACCCTACATGTGACAGTGATTTGGCGCCGCTGCCATAGCTAGGAAGGTTATGGAAACCGATTGCAGTTTTGCATTTACGGTTCCTGATGTTCTCATCCTTAGACGATATTCGTACAACTTCCATCGTTGGCGTTCCATCATCGTGGTGGCAAGTTTCGGAATCTGTTCTATACACATGATGTCACTGCGGAGGTATGGTGACGAGGCCTGACCGCGACACTGCATATGTGGCTAAGCCGCTGCTTTATATAACGGAAAGAATGCATCCGCCTCAGTGTTGCTCAGCGCCCTCCTAAAATTAACTAACGCATGTGTCCGTTATTGGCGGCATGGAGACACGTTATCCGGGAATGGAAATTGCTCCCTACCATGGCACCTGCATCGCAGGCTTTATCAGTACACCGGAATGATATAGATCCCATAGGAGACGGATCAGCAATAGGTTTATCACTAACAGACAAGGGTTGACATTTATTGCCATTTCGTAGCTTAATTATGAAGGAAGTAAGAAACTTTGCGAAGGAAAGCTGACAACACGACTCCCTGACGCTGCATATGCACTTAATAAGCACTGGATCCTCCGGGGAATTCCGCTAAAACCGGATAGAACCGCGCTGCGAAGAAGAACTTGGCCTACTGGTTGCGTTTATGCGAAGGAAGAAACCCGTGCGAAGTGAATTACGGAAACCAAAGAAATATGCGCAAGAAGTTGTAACCCACGCTGCGTCTTCCTGAACCCAGTGGGAACTTCATTCGCATTCCTCACAGCGGTTGACATACCGTCGTGTGAAAAAGCCATCAGAAGACGGAAATAATAAGGCTATTCGCGACGGAAACAACCATACAGCTTAACGTTAAAGGTGAGAAGCCGCGGTGGACGTTAATGGTTCGTTACATAGGCGAAACAGCTGTTAGGAACGTGACGGACGTTTGGACCATTCAGAAATATTCACCGCTAGGTGAGTGAGCGTGTATCTAGCTCTGAACCCACCAAGGGTGAACACTGAGAAATGGTTTCCGAAGGCTCATCAGAGGCCACGTCGACAATACGAAATGAATATGAACCGGACATTCGATAAAAGCGCACGTGAGGCAGTATAATGATGTAATGTTGTTAAAAAGAAATGTGACATGGAAACATGTGGTGAAATACACCGTGATGAACATACCCATGTATTTGTGCATTACTCCGGAGACGAAGAGACAGTCAGAGTAGTGGTGCATGCCATGAGGATATGCGCCGGTTATGAAAGCAACGTGTTACAGATTATTAAACCAACCTGACGTCCGAAGAAGTATTTCGGCAGTGGCACATGTAAATTGGAAGCATACCAGCAGTGGCTGATTACTGAAGTAAGCTCCAGGGATGGACAGCGGTTCTGAAAGACAAAAGGTGAACAAGCAATGCACTTACCAGAGGTGTAACGGAGTATATACGCGGCAGCACGTTACATTCACGGAAAGTAGTAGTGACGCATCATTCCAGTAATCATCACAGAGAGGCGTTGTAAAAGGCATCTATTAATATCCCATACCGTTACGGGATATGCTACGGAGTAGATGGGTGCGGAATATATGATGTGGTGGCAGAGCAGTACTTGGGCATCACCCACTTAGGAATGACGGATACCTTGCCGTAGCGAAAGCGGCATTAGGGCACACAATACAATTACCGTAGGTGAAAGGAAGTACGTAGCGGCGGTAACCGTGACGTAGTTGCTGACCACTAGTGGCGGATCAGTCATGCGGGCGGCACGGATGCGCAGGAGTTGAAAAAGCGTTTGTTAACAGCAAACCAACTGACTGCCGGTGCTGGGCTGCGGTACCATCATGGTGGCGTAACGAGTCGCTGTCTGGCCAAGCATTCGGTAATCCTCGCTAGGCAAAGAACAAACAGCCATTCCATTCTGAAAGCTGATCAAGTCCTGGACCACCAGCAACAGTGCTCACCAAGCGCAGATCTCGGTCCGGCTACCTAGTTGTACAGCCCTCTTGCTGACACCGGACACGAACTCATGTGTCTCCGACAACCCAGCTCGCCCTACGCAACCAACTGCAATAGTGATTACAGTACAGATGACAGCACATTTCAGATTCAGATGGGGACTGGAACGATAGCAGAGCCCAGTGAGTGTTCCATATTGAGTGGATCCTTGACCCAGGAATTGAGGAAGTGCTCAGTTATTGATGCATCTAAAAGGGAAACACCCGTATCGCACCCTGGCCAACCAGTTGATGCCCACGTTCCGTGCACTAGCAGTCCCTGCTGTGGCAGTCACGTGAAGTAAGCAAAGGATAGGAAGAGAAACCGAAGGTACAGAGTATGGAAGTGCACTTAAATAAGAAAATAATTGCAATACGTGAGGAAAAGTAGAGAAAAGAAAATCGAAGTACGAAGATGCGAGATACTCAGGAAAATGGGAAGGTTTCGTGTTGCCACTCAGGAGCGGCAAGTTGCCGCTCAAACCAATTAACTGTAGATTCCCTGATCACACTTTCCGGAAGCATGTTCCAGCGCTCGATGACTCGGCGTGACAGCCGCATTTTTGCCCTAATCCCATCGGACCGCGGTTTGTCCACCTTCAAGGAATGACCGCGTAGAACATACAATTCAGGGGGACTGAATAGGCAGGATAAATCTGGACCAACCTTCGCAGTCAAGATACGGTAGGTTAGGATTACGTCTCCTCTAAGCCTTTGGTAGTGCATTGAATGCATTGCCGAACTAAGTACACGCTCTGGGTACAGATGACAGCTTCCCTCCTTTCGGAAGGCCACGCGGAACTGCCCAGCGATTTCTGAAACACAATAGCGAGCCGTCCACTTAGTTCCGCAGCCAACTCATGCAACAGTCTATGGGTGAATTAAATCAGGCCCAGAGGCCTTAGAAGGGTTCAGCCCTTGTAACAGCCTACGAACTGCAGTCTCCGCTATAATACACTCATATAGTTATGAACCCTGTGGGGTACTGCAAACCATCTCAACGCCTGTCAAAGAGGTTTCCCTTACAAACGCTGCCGCATATTGCCCACTGAGTACGCAGGCATTGTCATAGTCCGTATGCGCATGACTACCGTCATCACGCATCAATACTGGGATTGACATGTTCGAAGAGCAGCGCCTTTTTACATCAGTGAAGAATCTTTTCGGATTCTCTGAAGCTTCGTCCGCCAACCCTTTTTCAAAACGGATCCAAGCATGCCTTAGGTGCGTAGCCAGTGCGTAGCCAGATACATGTACTTCAACATCCGTGATGTCCTGAGAAAGCCGCGTTTCATGGAATGCCAGTATATCGAGATGAGACCTAACTCGCACATCTTATTCCTTAGGCTGCGCACATTACTTGTCACTATCTGAAGGTATTCGTTAGATCCAGTCCTGCATCGTGCGCTACCACAATGGGCATTGGTAAGGCGGAAAAGGACCGCCGGATGACCTCCCGAAAACACACTAACCAGAGACCTTGTTCACCGACCGACGTAAGAAACTAGGGTTATACACCCTATCCTATCGTCGGCTGAGAGTAGACCTCATCATGACGCACCGGATATTACACCTGGGGTTTACCCCATGTTGAGACAACTACTTCATCTGCGCACACCAAGCTGCACGCGAGGACACCGGTATAAACTTATCGTCCGGATTTGAAGAGGGTCGCCCATCAACTCCGTATTGAACGCAGAGTGGTGAATGTCTGGAACGACCTGCCTCAGCATATAGTAGAAGCCAACAAAGTGTCTCAATTCAAGATGCTACTAGACCTACAATTTGCAGAGGCAAAGTACAGAGAGCGAAACGATAAATAAAGAGTTCATGTCCAAAAACGACGAATGATGCAGCTACGCAGAGCAACCTCTACTCGGTGCTTCGCACCAGTTCTCAGTTCTCTGAGCAGGTGCCTTCACCACTGGTGATAGAACTGTCTTTAGCCCCTCCGATGATGTAGCAACAGCAGCGTATGTTTTTAGCTCCATTGTCGATGTCTTACTTTTGTTAGGGCCATCGACTTCACCGGAAGGCTTTATAGCGGATGTTGTCTGCTTTTTCTTCTTGATAACAGAACGAACGCTCTACATTTCGCAGCCGGGTATCAAGAGATTCGTCTCTCCTACGAAATACTGTGCGGCCTTGCCGGCGGCTGCAGCAATTGGCACAACTGAAAAGCAACTTTCCGCTAGAGGCCAGCGCTGCGTACTGCTCGGTATTCAGCTCCGTACAAAACTGATGGTACCATCGGTTGCAGACATTGCATTGCATGCCGCCAGATTCGTCAGTTACTGGTATATTGCAGCTTGGGCCGCCACAAAGTGCGATAACCTCAGAATCCGAGCCATCAGGAACAACAGCCTCGGTGCATTGCGAGGCTGACATAGCGGAACACAGAGTGATGATAACACGTATGCAATAGTTAAACGACATCAAAAAAGGCAAAAACGGGGTTAAAACTGGGAAAAACTGGAAAAATTACCAGTAGGCGCAGAAGACGCTTTGACCAGAACCGCTTTAATCGATCCAACATATCTTGGATCACAGTAAATTTGACAATAGTCAAATTTCGTTTCAAGTCTTTATTCAACCACTGTTTTCCACGTTATTGCAACTAAAAATCTCCATCAGTATGGCACGCCAAAACGAATAGTTACCGCGTAGCACTGTGTTGTCTCTGGCAGAAATATATCGCAGTGATCACCGGTTTGCAGATTCATTCGCATTTACATGCGTTAGCCGCCGTGTTACATTAATATTAACTTACTGTTTGCCACGCAATCCTGAACGTCAAAAATGTACGCAACCGTACAGCATGTAGCCGTTGGCGTCCCCATCCAGCAAGTGTTTGCGCCTTCCACGCTGGAAAAACATGTCAACGATTTAATCTGAACACGTCCGATTAGCTCATCCATGTCTTCAACACTTCCATGCTTCCTAATAACCAAAGATCTGAACAGCTCACCATCATCCACAGCCATAGCGATAGCAGAAAAACCACTATGGCCACCGAAATATTATAACAACTATCACACATATGTACCCTTACCGGTAACACTTCCGATGGCATCATAATTAACACACAATCCATTTCTCCACACACCACTCAGCTATTTCCACCTATTGCACATTCATCCTCCTTGGCAACGTCGCTAGGTAACCACGTTGCTATGTACCATTTGTACCACGGAACGTCCCGAAACAACACAATTTTTTGTTACAGTAATCACACGGTCCGTGGTAAACACAAGTTAGGTGTGCACGCATGAGTTATGGAGGAAATAAGTGTTAATACAATGGGACAATGTATACTGAAGTTATGGTTGAAAGAAGCACTTGTTAAAAGAAACTTACCTCCTTGTATAAAGGGCATTGGTATCTGTTGTCTAATTATTGTATATGTTGTATTTCTTGACATCACGAGGAAAGATGCAGCGGTACTTCTGGAAATCTGTATAACTGGTAATACAAAAACGCAGTAGGCAATAAATGCGTTGCTTGGGAGGTTTCATTGTTAAAAGGATTGGTCGTTGAAATGTTATTTGCTCTAATGAGAGGAACATTTACGGAAGTGTTGGAAGGGATAGGGGGATATCAAATAAGTATGGCAATGTGAAGTGGTATAGAAATGTGTACTTATTTCATTAGGCAGTGCAAGTTTGCTAATATGTGACGCAGGTATCTGTTCTGTGGGAGTTATAAGGAGTGTATATTTGTGGTAATGAGGACATGTAATAGGACATATGGGAGTATGCAAATTATAAGGAAATGCAATATATATACATTTCTTCTTACTAATACATAATTGTAGACGGAAATGTAAATGCATAAGCAATTTCTCAACTGTTATAGTGGGAGTAATAAAATATGTATATGTATACATATGTATACATGCATAAATGTATACACATGTATACCAATGTCAGGGAAGATATATAGAATTATATAAATATATATATATACTGTAGGTACTGTAGGTATATATACTGGTATATATACTGTAGGTGTGTGGTTGGAGCTGTGGGTGGTGCAGCGCAAGCCATCCATGGTCCCGCTGTAGGCGCAGGTGTCCTGTGGCTTGCCACAGTGACAGGCAAATCCGAAACCGGATGCCGCCAACCATATATACTGTAGGTATATATGTTGCATATATACGGTATATATACTGTAGGTATATAAATATAAATATAAATATAAATATATATATATATATATATATATATATATATATATATATATATACTGTAGGTACCGGCGTCCTGCGGCTTTCCACAGTCATGGGCAAATGGTAACGCGGAAGCATCCCAGCATATAAGTATCTGTACGCGTGGATGTA
This sequence comes from Dicrocoelium dendriticum, assembly GCA_944474145.2. Taxonomy (NCBI): domain Eukaryota; kingdom Metazoa; phylum Platyhelminthes; class Trematoda; order Plagiorchiida; family Dicrocoeliidae; genus Dicrocoelium; species Dicrocoelium dendriticum. The sequence continues at coordinate 91,910,701 of OX104069.1, read as the reverse complement.
TATATAAATTTATGTATATATGCTTATACGCATGTGTACTGTCGTATGTGAAAATGTGGAACTAAATTTGTATATGCATCTAAATCCAAATAAGTGTAAATGTATATGTATACATATACAAATATATACAAATATATGCACATGTATGTATTAAATCGTTTGACATATGTTTTCTCCCGGTATATACATATACATGTATATGTGTATATATGTATATATAAATGCGTACCATGTGCGTGACTTTATTTCGCGTTTTTATTAAAGTAAGATATATGCAAGTGTCCACATGTATGTGCGCGGACATATGGATTTCTAGGTGCATATGTATGCATGTGGTTAAAAGGGGATGTGTAGGTACACTTCATTATGAGTTGCAGGCATGGTTACAAATGTAAAGGGGTTAATACCTATGGGGATGTGTTACTGCAGGCATACCGCTGATGGTGTTTTATTATGCAGGTGGCGTCTGTTCACGGTGGTTTGTTGAAATCTATCGCTAAATTACATGGGTTACGAACGCCTGGAAACGCTTTTGGCTAGGAAAATGCGTTCTGGTTACGTTCTGTGGGAAACATTGCCTTGGTGTCCCCGTTGTGGTAGCGTTATCCAATTATTACGTGAAGCTTTTAGAAACAATAATGATGAGAACGGTTCATAAAATAATCACGTCATTGTTGCTCAATCCCATTCAAAATGGTCACGCGTATGCTGCGGAGGAATGGAAGCCGTCACGTAGGCATAGCGGATCACTGAGTAATGGGATAAACGTGCTTCAGTCAAGTTGTACGTGTGAACCAAAACGCTTACCGATGACATGCGCCATTGTACCTCGGGTTGTATGGCAGCATTTGGGGACGAACTGTTGGCTTGGAAACAATTGCCTGGCGAAGCTGGGAACTCACCTGTAATATTGTTTGTTGGGTATGAGTTCCAATGATAGTAACCCTATATGAAAGGAAAGTTGAAAGGTGAAAACATATGACACCGATGGACGGATGATAGCATAATCGACGTTCACACCAATTCTAATATCCGCGGCATTGTGGGGAGCGCGTCTATGGAGGCACTCTACCCGCAAAGCGTGGACACTAAAAAATGGTGGGCCCTTAAGAGGGCCGTTTTCCCGTTCCCTTGATGTGAGCCCTAAGGAGGGCTAAGGTTGCTTTCCCTTGTTTTGTTTCATGGAAGCGGAAGGAGCAGGTGGACATAGTACTGATGTGCAGCCTTAAGGATTACGTTTATAAATATATGCTTAGCTACACAGGCTTACGGTTCGGTGAATTCATGTTCCGCATACTGGATACATTCTGCAGCGGGGACTAAGGTCACAGAAGGGGATGACACATGCGGTTGCGTTGCGGTGTCTAACTGGAAACGTGTTACTGTATGCGCGGAACGTACCTGTGAGTTTGGCGGGTTGCGGGATTGGCGGATGACGCATGGCTGACGTTGCTGGCATACCAACGGAGGACGAATGCCGCATGTGACGGATTTGCGGATGTGCATGTAACATGAGAACCTGCGAAATGGAATGTAAACGGTGATGCTGCAATTACGTACCGTAAGTTCCTGTATGCGGAGGAAAGAGGCAGGGCAGTTAGCAGTGAGGATCTCAGTCGCAGGCAATGAGAATTAAACGGGTTGCGGTGCGCAGGGTGTGAGGAGGCAATCGGTTGCAATAAAGTCTATGCAGAGGAACGTTGGATGCGAAGCCACGGAAACGTACCTCTGTGTGCGGCGGATTTAGGCTTTGCGGAGTACACGTGACTTATGTTCCTTACATACCAACGGAGGCGGAATGCGGCATATGATGCGTTTCTGAATGAAGATGGAACATGGGTACGCTGTGAAACGGGAGGTATATTGAGTAGGTGCATGTACTTACCGTGAAATCATGCACCTGGAGGATAAAGGCGCATGGGTTACCGTTTTACCTGTCGGTTACAACGTATCGTTACATCGTACCAACGGTAGGTGCAAATGAGAGGCTATCAGCGGAAAGGTGACGTGAAGGCGGACCAGCAGTGGCGTATCACCGATATACGCAGGATGGATACACATGGTTTCTAAAAGCCATTTATTGACTGGGCATAGACTTACCGGAGGTGCAACGGAGAGGCTATCAGCGGAAAGGTGATGTGGAGGCGGACCAGCAGGGGGTTTCACCCATGTAGGCTGGATGGATACACAGAGCCTCTAAAGGCACTTATGAACATCGTATAGACTTACCCGGGGTGCAAGGGACAGGGTCGCATTGGCGGAGGTGATGTTTAGGAGGAAAATATTGCCGGAGCGACTACATCGGCAGGGCAAATGAATGTGTTCTCTGAAAGGTAATTATTAACAGCGGACGCACTAACCGGAGGTGCAACGGAATTGTTATAGGCGGCGAGGGTGACGTGCAGGTTTTGCAGGTGTGCGCTGTTAACCGGATACGCCGGATGTCTACCCAGCATTTCTAAAAGGCAGGTATTAACCACGGATGCGCTTACCATACGTCCAAGGTACATGCGTTATGGTTCGGCCTGTCGGTTACATAGATGGGGATTTCTTTCCATGGTTGTGGGCAGGCGGCGAGCAGGCAATCCCTTGTGATGCAGTGTATGCAGAGAAACGTTTGCAGGGCAGCCGTGGAAGCCTACCTCTGTGTGCGGCGGCATTTAGGCTTCCCGGGGTGCACCTGGCTGCGGCAGCTTACATACCAAAAAGCGGCGAAAGGGCGGTGATGTGTATTCCATGCTGAAAAGCGGAAGGTTTTATGACAGGCGCCGGTACTCACCTGTGAATGCGGTGGTATGTGCCACCGTCGGAGGGGACATCTCACAGCTTTCTGAGATGGGAGAACTGATATGCAGCCTGGGACACCTATGAGATAAACGGAAAAGGAGCAACAGATAAATGCATGTGGGAAGTATACCTTCGCTGTGAGAGGCAAACGGGAGGGTGACATCAGGGCAACAATTCAAATTCGAACGAGGACAAGCAAGTGTCGAACTTTCGTTACTACATGAGCATGGATTTCCACGAACCGAGAACGTCTTTGTGAGTACTACGCAGTCACTTCACGTTCTATAATTTTAATTCTACTTTTTCAGATATAAATTTGCGTCGTTTTGGTAAAATACTCGTAAATACAAGTGTTTAAATAGACACTTTGGACGAAATATAGCATACCAAATTTCTCTCGGTAAGTATGACATCCAAGTGCTTGGATTGTGATGTGTCACTTCCCTTACAATTGCCGTCCAATGCTCCTAATTTGCTGTAACATTGGTAATGATAGTTACCAATGCGCAATACATCTAAGGGCATCAACTTCACTGCGACCTGTGTTAACAAGCTGCGGATAGCGACCCTGCTTATTTCGTTCGCTTTTGTCTTTGTATTATTGTCTCAAATGCTCTGGGATTTGTTGAGCTCCTACGAAACAGTGGCTCCTATGTGCCTGAGCTGCGGCAAAACTGTCACCTCCGGAGAAAAAGCTGTGCAATGTGCATGTGATGGTTGGCTCCGTGAGTACCGCCCGGTAACTCGATTTTTTGGCGTGGCGTGCTGATCGAGAATTTTAGGTGAAATAACGTAGAAAAGAGTGTTTGAATAAACACTTGAACCGAAATATGACTCTTGTCAAATTTCCTCTGATTCAAGATATATTGGATCGATTAAAGGAGTACTGGCCAAAGCGTCTCCCTTACGCTTACTGGTAATTTTTGCGGTTGATCCCTCTTTTAATCCCGTTTTTCACCCTGTTTTGACTTTTTACTGCGCTGGTTTTACGGTTGCATACGTGTTTTTAAGATTGCTCTGTTTTTCACTTAAACGTGGTCCTCGAACGAAATACCGCGGCACGTTTAGCCTGGTATGCTGTGAGAGCGACGTCCTCCTGAGTGCTACGTTCCACTGGGATCTTCTTGGCGGAGAAAAGAGAATAAAGATCGTTTCTGGAGAATCATTCAGTGAATATTTGGACTTTATCTTTCATGGCGTCTAAATGCTTGTCCTGTAGTAAAGGTGTCACTACTCGTTCCAAGGCAGTGCAGTGCTCTGAATGTGATGGGTGGATGCACATTGCCTGCTGCGGCATCTCTCCTGATCAGTATGTGCTCTTGCAGCGTTTCACCTCGCCAGCAATTAACTTCTTTTGTGACAACTGCCGTGCTTCACTGAACTGCAGGCGTCTTCTCGCCAGATTATCTGCGTTGAGCCTTGATTCTTCTTCTCCGACGAAGCCTGATGCTATTCGCGATACCCCTGCTCCACCGTGCTCACCATCACCATCTAACTCCGGTTGGATCACCCCCATGGGTAAGCGAAGCCGAACGACGTCCACTACTCAGTCGGATCCATCTACAAAGGTCCTGCCCATTGAGCCCTCAACAAGGTCTTATGCCGCAGTTGTGAAGGAAAGCGTGGTCTCAGTTCCTATTTTCAAAATCCCAACTACAAGTGGTGCCAAGACTAGGCCTAAGCCCGTCGAGAAACCAAAACCTAAGCTATCATCTCAGTCTCAAATGAAGCTAGTTCTGGACAGATTATCCGAGCTTGAGAAAGTAGTCAAGGAAAATCCGTCCCTTAGCAAGCCGCAAGTTCCTGAGCGCACCCAGCCATCCCGCGACCGTTGTCTCATCATCATGAACGCAGCGGAATCGGGAAAAGCAACCTCTGCGGAAAGAATACTCGATGACCAAACACTGCTCGAGCGGATGATCTCGTTGCTATTTGATGAAGGCGAACAGGGGATCAATATTGTATCTGCCTTTCGTATTGGTAAGAAACAAAAAGATACCTCGAAAACTCGCCCACTTAAAATCGTTTGCCAGGATGCGGAGGAATGCCGACGCATCCTGCGAAGGACCTCGCGTCTCAAAGGTGAGCCATACTACGTACTTCGTGACCTCTCTCCGGAGGATCGAGTCAAAATGAAAAAGGCTGTAGAAGAACTCCGTACTAGACGGGGGAGTGGTGAAACAGACCTCCATATTGTGGATTTTCGCGTAGTTCGGAGGACTCCGAAAACCCGTTGGAGGCCCATCCTACTCACCATCATCATCATCATCATTACACGTTAGCTGGAAGTGGAATACACCTCAGCTATTGTGCCGCAATACAAAATAAAAGAAAAGGAAAAAACAGTGGCACGCCCGCTGAGTCCCCAGTAACGGATGGACATCGTTCCGGAGAGCTAACAGCTGGCTGCCGTAAAAAGAGAATCATATTATGCCTAACAGATGAGATCGTGGTTGGAGGGGGATACTAAACAGGAGGGGGATGGGCAAAGGAAATCACAACACAAACGCCATTGGTGCCGGCTCCTAGCCATATCAGCAAGTGTGTCCAACCAAACGTGTTCACCGTCCTTAGGACCCCAGCCAGGCAGTCGGGATACACCAACCGACGCCTACTTTGAAGTGAGGGTTTTCATTTCTCTCGACCAAGTCATCACTTGGCCTCCCCTCCTCCTCTTCCAACCGCACCCACAACGCGCAAACAATGCACGTCGCGGGAGTCGGTGTGCTGGCATGCGCAACACGTGGCCCAGCCATCGGAGCCTGGTGCGTGATATAATGCTGCTGAGCGGTTCACTCGCTCTGCCTGCACCAAATACGCGACGTCGAACACGCTCATTGCTCACGCGGTGTTCCCACCAGACATGAGCTAAGCTGCGAAGGCAGCGATGATCGAATGTGACGAGTCTCTTCATGTCAGTCGACCTGATGGGCCAGGTTTCACAACCATATAAGAGAGTGGAACGGACGGCTGCGTTGTAAACTCTGCCTTTCAGGGCGAGAGTAATGTCGCGTCTGCGCCACAGGTGGCGGAGATTGGCAAAAGCACCTCGAGCTTTTGCTATGCGGTTCGTAACCTCATCTTCAATCCCACGGGTGCTAATATAGCTGCCCAGGTACTTGAATTCCTGAACGACTTCTAGCAGATCACCACCAAGCGTTAGCGCAGGGTTGGGTCCTTGCCAATCTTGGAGAAGTACTTTGCATTTCGATGGAGCAAAGCATAGCCCAAAACGATTGACAGCCAGTGCTAATCGGTCCAGTGCTCTTTGGCATGTTTGGAGGCTGTCGCAGATTAGGGCAATATCGTCCGCATACTCCAAGTCAAGAACTCGCTCACCAGGAAGTAGCTCCACACCATCTAGGTCGTGTCCAGCGAACGCTGTTTCTATGACCTCATCAATAGCGAAGTTGAAGAGGAAAGGTGACAGCGGGCATCCTTGTCTCACACCGCTGGTGATATTGAAGGGTGGCGAGAGTTTGCCATAAACCCTCACCCTGCCCGAACTATGCGTGTACAGTGCTTTGATAATGTTTACATATTTATCAGGCACACCTTTCCTCAGCAGACAGTTCCAAAGGGCACATCGATCGACCGAATCGAAGGCACCTTTTATGTCAAAAAACACGACAACGGTGGGTCGCCAATAAACATGGCGGTGCTCCAACACTTGACGCAAGGTGAAGATGTGGTCGATGCAGCCCCGACCTCGACGAAATCCGGCTTGCTCTTCACGAATCTGGCTTTCACGAGTGCCAGTCAGTCTGTGGAGAATGACAGAGGCAAGCAATTTAGAGGCAATCGAAATCAGACTGATCCCTCTATGATTGCCGCATTCCAAACGAGAGCCTCCCTTGAAAATTGGGACAATGACGGAGCGGTTCCAGTCTGTCGGGACTGTCTCCTGCTCCCAAAGTTTTACGAGCAACTCGTGTAGATCATCTACTAGAGCAGGTCCCCCGAATTTGAAGAGGGCTGGGGGAATTCTATCTGCTCCTGAGGCCTTATGCAATTTCAACAGCCGGATCTCACGTTCGACCTCTGCCCGTGAGGGCGGATCCGAGGAGACGGACCAAGGAGAAGGGCGCTCAATGCCCGAAGAAGAAAGCGATAACACAGGTTTGTTAAATTGCCATGCAAAGTGTCCGGCCCAACGCTCCAAGCGTTTTGACAAGCTGTGGATCGGCTGCCCACTCTCGTCGCGTATGGTCTCGCTAACACCAGGTCTCCTGCTGCCTGTTTCCCGTATCAGACGGAATAACTTACGATGATTACCCACGGCAGCGGCTGTTTCCATCTCAGAGGCACGATGAGACCACCAGGTTTCGCGGTCCTTCCTAAGGCTAGCACGTAGTTTTGCCCTGACATTTTTGCGAGCCTCATTGTATTCGCTTCCAGCCGGAATACGTCGGCGAGCATCCATAAGTTCCATAGACTGTGTAGAGACCCAATGTCCGGTTTGGCAATTTGCTTTGCCACATGAAGACATGCCTGCTGACAGTAACGTTTGACGAATATGCGACCAGTGATCTTCAACGGTGTTTAGTGGGCGCTTGCTCAGCCCAGATGTCAGCGCACTATGGTATACATTCAGAACATCTGGCTTCGCCAGCTGGCTGGTGTCAATCCGTTCAGATCGACGTTGCGGGCGTCCACCGAAACGCACCCGGAGGTCGGCACAGACAAGTGCGTGGTCAGAGTCCATGCACGTGCTCCAAATCGAGCGACAATTTTGGACACAGCCCCTCCAGCGGTAACTGATCGCGATATGATCGATTTGTGTCCATGGTTGGCCCGAGGTTGATGGCCGCCAAGTCACGCTTCTGCGGGTGCTGTGTCGAAAGTTAGTGCTCGCGAGAAAGAGGCGAGCATCTTCACACAGCTGTAGCAATCGCTCACCATTATCATTACGCGAGCCTACACCATGTTGGCCGCCCAGATGAAGCTCATCAGAGGACAACTTTCCGACTTGGGCGTTTAGATCATTAGCCAACACCACAGTATCCGTGCTTCTTCTGTAACGAAGGAGCTCGTGCAGTTGCTGATAGAAATCATCTTTTACTGAATCAGTGCTACAGTTTGTAGGGGCGTAAGCCGCAATGACAAACAGGCACCGTTTGTCCCCGCGCGACTTCGTAGCACGGAACAAACCAGATAATCTAACGGCACACATCCTACTGTTTACTGGGATCCAATCAATCAGGGCAGCTTCAGCCCGGGGACTCAAAACAATGCCGACCCCTGGACAGTAAATTATAAGAACGGACTGCGCGTGTTATCCGCTAATGTGCGAAGTCTAAGGAATAAGCTAGACGAGATCCATTTACTTGCCTCAGAGACTCATCCAGACCTGATGGCCTTCACTGAAACATGGTTATTCTCAAATCACAGACTCAGAAGTGTATTCCTGGATATCACCTCACCAGGTCCGATCGCCATGGCGGGAGGTCTGGTGGGGGCGTAATGTTTTATTGGAAGGCGGAGCTCAAAGCGCATGTGGTTTAAGCCATCAGTGACCATGCTAACAATTTTGAAGCCCTCTGGTGCCGTGTGCATGATGGATATAGATCTTGATTGGTGTTGTCTACAGGGCACCATCCGGCTCCGGGGCTAGTTTGTTGGACTCCATCAGGGCGCACGGCGGAGGCAAGGACTGTCTTATCGTAGGTGATTTCAATGCACCAAATATCGATTGGAATTTCCTTCTTTGCAATCGCCCATCCTACCATTTCGATGCCGCCTTACTTGAAACCGTCCTGGATTGCAACCTTTTTCAACATGTCATGACGCCAACTCGTATTTTCCCAGATCAGACACCGCGCATCCTAGACCTTGTGCTTTCCTCAGCGCAATCAGACATCACAAACGTAGCCGTTATCGAGCCCATTGGCAGAAGTAATCACTGTGCTGTTTCCTTTCAGTGGACTCGTCGCTTCGCGGTCCACATCCAGTGCGCCGACCGGCGGAATTTCTGGCGTGTAGATGCACTTCGTTTGAAAACGGCGGCAAGCGTTGTGGATTGGAGTATCCCTGGGCATCTCAGTCTCGATGATGCATGGAATCTTTTGTACTCCAAGTTGATGTCGCTCATCGAACAGATCGTCCCTGCCTCCAAGAGAAGACCGTTTTCTAAAGGCCCGCCTTGCATAGATCGCCAATTAAGATCCCTTATGAACAAAACGCGTAAACTGTGGAACCGTTTTAAACTAACACGATCAGACCTCGATTACTCTCGCTATAAAACAATCAGGAATGCTTGTACTTTTCAGAAACGGGAGAAACGTCAACTCTACGAACTGTCTTTAGCCACTCTCTCCCGGACCACGCCCAAAGCGTTTTCTCGTACATCAAGCGTAGTACTAGAGCCGGCAGTGGCATCCCTGCCTTGTGTTCCCGCGAGCATGCTGCCTTAGTTCACGAAGACACACAAAAAGCCAATCTTTTAGTTAAACAATATTCCTCTATGTATTCGACTGAAACGTCTCCTCCTGACAGTTTCTTGTCATTTCTTCCTTCTTTGCTAGAGAACTTGGATATTAACGCTGATTTTGTACTGAAACTGTTTCTTAATTTAAACCCATATTCTTCGCCTGGCCTTGATGGCCTACATCCATTGTTCCTTAAAACTGTAGCTGAACACATCACCGCACCTATCTGTCAGGTATTCCGTCTGTCTTTTGATACTGGACGTCTTCCAGCAGACGAAATCGGGCATAATCAAGCCCATTTATAAAGGAGAAAACCGACAAGACCCAGCGAATTATCGTCCTGTTTGTTTGACATCTGTAGTCTGCAAAATTATGGAACGGACAATAAAACGCGCGCTATGTCTTCATCTCGAAAGGTTAGATTTCATCTCTTCTGCCCAGCATGGTTTTCGAAGCGCTCGCTCATGCATCACAAAGTTGCTTGTGGCAAGGGAGAAATGGGTGAGATCACTAGATGCCGGCAAACGATTGGATGTTGTGTTTGTAGATTTTAGCAAGGCATTTGACAAGGTTCCGCATGAGCGGCTTCTTTCCAAACTCCGCGGAATCGGCGTTGCTGGAAATTTTCTCTTTTGAATCTCCGATTTCCTGTACGGTCGCTCTGCGCAGGTAAGGGTGAATGATACACTTTCTGATCCTTTTCCTATAACCAGTGGTGTCCCACAGGGCTCTGTCCTTGGCCCTGTCCTCTTCAATGTCTTTATTAACGACCTCCCGTTCGAGCTGCAGACGGAATGTTTGATTTATGCCGATGACCTGAAACTTTGGATTGAAGTATCCAGTCTGGAGGATGCAGACAGGCTCCAAGAAACACTCAACAGGCTCCACGACTGGTCGGTAAAATGGCAGTTACCAATCAACCGGGATAAATGTTCCGTACTCCCGGTTGATGGTCGTGAACCATTCGGGGTGTATCATATTGGAGGTTTCCTGCTGAGAAATGTTGCCCAAGAAAGGGACCTCGGAGTAATTGTGTCTCCTTACCTCAAAACAACTGAGGACACCCGGAAAAGAGTCGCGGCTGCTTACAGGATGTTTCATGCCTTACGAAGAGCATTCTCCCGCCTTACTCCAGAACTCTTCAGACTCCTGTTTGCCTCACATGTGCGCCCGATTCTCGAGTACGGCTTGCCAGCTGCCCAGCCTCTCACGAAGACGGAATGCGATATGATTGAGAAGGTCCAGCGCCGTGGATCTAAATATGTGCCAGAACTGCGGTGCCTATCTTATCCTCTCCGCCTCCAGCGATTACGTCTTTTCTCTCTGGATTACCGTCGTCGTCGCGGCGACTTGATCTACACTCGACGTATCCTAAGAGGAGAACTTGGAAGCGAATTGCAGCAGTTCTTTCATCTGAACACTGAAAGTTCCACACGTGGTCACGGATGGAAATTGTTCAAACCGAGGAGACTCCATGTGCGGTCGAATCTAGCTCTATCCACGCGCGTGGTTAACGACTGGAATCGCTTGCCGGAGCTCGTCGTTGATGCGCAGTCCGAGGAAAGTTTCAAGAAATTGTTGGATTCCCACTTGATAACTGTGCCCGGATATTGCTTCACAACCTAGCTTTAATGGTTCATTGTGGAACCCTATTTTCACTCATCATCATCATCATCAACAGCAGTACATCAGCCATTTGAACTGATGCTTCGCTGCCATACAACCATGAGGACCTATGAAATAAAGAATAAGAAGAGGGAGAGGAGGGGGACTTACCTAAAAACCTTAATGCCCTAAGCAAACATTCAGGGTCAAGGCGCCTACACCTTGTGTTAACAACATTCCGTCACAAACAGCTGGCTATCGTGCAAAGATAAGGCGGCATCGGCGAGACAGCTTCCTTGCGGCTTTCACTGCCACGCGTCATAATCAGCCATTACCCCGCAGATAACTCAGCACCAAACACACTTTAAACAGACAATCCAATTAGGAGACGGCAGCAGACGCGCCACTGGTGTCGGTTGCGAGCCATGTTCTGTAAAGTCTCGAGCCAAGCACAAGGTGAGTCACGTGGGCTCCAACCCGGAAGGCGAGACGGACCAACGGCACCCAGTTTGGTCGTCAGTGACTTCATTTCCCGCTGCCAAGTCAACTTCTGTCCACCTCGAGCCTTGCGCCATCCGACACCTGGTAGACTGAACAAGGCCCTCCTAGGTAAGCGGTGACCAGGCATGCGTAGCACGTGCCCGAGCCAACGTAACTTATTCAGTGCTATCTGTTGTTCTAGCGAGCTAGCATGATCATCACCACCTAGTACTCGCCTACGCACATCATCGTTGCGGACACGCTGGTGCCATCCGACACCAGCAATGCTTCGCAAACAACGATGATCAAAGACTTGAAGGCGCCTCAGATCTTCAGACCGAAGGGGCCAAGTCTCACTACCATAAAGCAGAACGGCCCTCACTGTGGCCTTGTATACACGGCCTTTCAGACGGAGGGAAACTCCCTTCTGTCGCCAAAGATGACGCAGGTTCAAGAAGGCAGCTCTGGCCTTTGCAATGCGTGAGCTCACGTCAGTTTCTATGCGCCCATCATTGCTGATGCAGCTGCCAAGATAATTGAATTGATCAACCATCTCGAGTTCCTCGTTAGCAAGCGTCAAGGGGTCATCGAGTGGCTGGTGGTCCTGCAGCAACACTTTGCACTTTGAAGGTGCGAAGTGCATACCAAATAATGGGACCACTCTGGATAGACTATTCAGGGTTGATTGTGCCGCCTCAACATTGTCGAAAAGCAAGACGATATCGTCCGCATAATCTAGATCAACTAACCGTTCACCAGGCAGCACTTCAACACCTACATCGTGAGATTCCGCAAGGGAACACTCCATGATAGAATCCACGACGAAATTGAACAAAAATGGGGAAATCGGACAACCCTGTCGAACGCCACTTGTAGTCGAAAAGCTATCCGATAGGGCACCATAGACCCTGACGCGGCCTCTAGTGTTCGAGTATAGAGCACGAAGGATGTTCACATATTTCGTGGGAACACCTTTTCGCGCAAGTATTTCGAACAGAATCGATCGATCGACTGAATCGAACGCACTCTTGAAATCGAGGAACACAGCTATTGTCGGTCTGCGGTATGCGTGGCGCTGCTCTAGCACCTGCCGCAAAGTAAATATATGGTCTATACAGCCACGTCCTGGGCGAAAACCGGCCTGCTCTTCTCTAATCCGAGATTCCCGTTCTGCAGTGAGACGACGAACGATAATCGAGGCCAGTAATTTTGTCACAACTGGCGTTAGGCTAATACCCCTGTGGTTCGCACAGTCTGTGCGACTGCCCTTTTTGTATATTGCCACTATAATCGATTCGCTCCAATTAGCCGGCACACTCTCTTCGTTCCAGATACGTTCGAATAGGGAGGTAAGTGCTTTGCAGAGGACCTCACCTCCATCCTTAAATAGTGCAGGTGGTAGGGAATCCGGGCCAGCGGCACGAAAACGATTGAGGGCTGTGATCGCGTTTCGGACCTCGGCCTCCGACGGAGGCTCTAAACTAACCGTCCATGGCTCGTCCTGCATCACCTGAGTAGGAAGAGGTCCGGGAGCAGGGGGCCAGCTGAACTGATGTTCAAAGTGCTCAGCCCAACGAGCCATACGGCGCTCATTATTGTGTATCAGCGCACCCGCGCTGTCCCTGATTGTCTCACTGACGCCTGGTTTCCTCGGACCAGTGGTGCGGATTAGCTGGAAGAGCTTCCGGTAATTGCCTACTGCTCCTGCCTCCTCCATTTCTTGAGCCCGACTGGTCCACCAGGCTTCCTTGTCAGCACGTAGGCTCCGCTTTAGTTCACGCCTAATAGCCCGTCTGGTCACATTGTGTTCAGAACCAGCCGGGAGGTGCCTTCTAGCTTTCAAAAGGTTCACGGACCTCTCGGATATCCAGTGACTGGTGCGATGACGACTGATAGTGCCACAAGCAGATGCTCCTGCGTCGTGCATAGCGGCCGAGATCCTATTCCACTGAAGTTCAGTGTCATTAGGACAAGACAGCGAGAGTTCGCTATGCAGTGCTTCTTGATAGGCTTGCCTGACCGAGGGCTGGGACAATTTCTCCGTTGCCAATCGGGGGAGACGCTTTGTGCGCCTTCCGGTAAAGTTCATGGAGAAACGACAGCGCACCAAGGCATGGTCAGAGTCGACACAGGTACTCCAGTATGAGCGGCAATCCAGAATGGAACCGCGCCACCTGTAACTTATGGCTATGTGGTCAATTTGGGTCCATCGCTGACCAGCTACAGGTGGACGCCAAGTGGCACTTCGGCGCCCACTGTGTCTAAAAGCAGTGCTAGTAAGAAACAACTGGTGCTCCGCACACAGTTGCAGCAGACGCTCGCCGTTGTCAGTCCGTTCGGAGTTAAGTCCATACTTACCACCCAGCTGAGCTTCTGAAGAGCTCAGACGCCCTACTTGTGCGTTCATATCCCCTGCAAGTACTACAATATCTGAACTAGTAGCACTGCGTAGCAGCGTGTTCAGTTCGTGATAGAAAGTGTCCTTGACTGCATTAGAACTGCAGTCCGTGGGAGCATAAGCAGAAATCACAAACAAACAGCGTTTTGTTTTACTTCGCGAATTCACCTTAGCTGATGTAGTCAAACGGGCTGCACATAAACGGCTGTTCACCGGAATCCAATCAACCAACGATGACTCAGCCTTGGAGCTGAGAATGATACCTACACCAGCTTGACCCGTGAGTGCCGCATCGGCGTCTCCGGATGCGTGCAACCAATAACGAGAGGATAAGCCGGGTGCAGTCAATTCAATAACCCCGTTAGGGTCATTAATCCTAGTTTCGGACACACAACACACATCAACACCCAGTGTGTCTAAGGTGCGTGCGAGTGCAGCCTGCTGACCTGTTTGTCTTAGAGTGCGGACGTTGAATGTCGCCATGGTAACGGGACAGCGTGGCCTTATAAGGAACTTTTGCCGATAGGCGTCCGATAGGTGCTGTGGGATGGTGGCTGCAGATGGTTCTACTCCAGTAGCACGTCGGTTGCTGTCAATTAAGCTGGGAATTATAGAAGGAAGGTTAGTAATGGGGGTCGGGATGGGAGTAAGAGAAAAAGGTGGAAAAGAAAGAAGGGAGGCGCCAGCAGTAGCATGCTTTCGCTTATCCGCCCTGCTGTATGCAGCAGATAAGGCGACCCTTGATAATCTGCGCGACGGCCGATGCAGGATGAAATTTATGTTTGAAGAAAATGTCATGGTTGTATGTGGGCTGGGATACTGCCAGGGCGCCCAGACCTAGACAGGAGAACGATTAGGGTCCTCATCCAAAGCCTTTGGCTCAAGAGCCTGTCCGCAAGGCAGCGGGGTGGCAGTGATTTAGTTTTACAGAAATGGACGCCATCCCATTTCAAACCCCCAACCTGGAGGACCAGGAGACTGAGTTTGTCTGACCTCTCACCATTGACCAACCTGGTAGGAGTAGCTCTCAAGATGCTCGGAGGCATCACCCAGTATAGCTCAATGGGTCAATGAGGTACGCAAACCGTCGCACCACGTTAAGGTCCAGTCTCGTTGCGACGGCCTATTTTCACTATGACCCCAGCAATGTTCGCAATGACTGGGAAGCGACGGAGCTGATAAAGGACTCTCCTTCTGCTCTCTACCATACAATGATACAATGCATGAACCCCTTGCGTCCTCGTCATCTGGCCGAGTTACACCGCGATACTCCCTAATATAACTACCTTCTACTGGATGGAATTTCTTTCTTTTTTCTTTTACCTAATTTCTTTCCAAAGCCGTTTCGGAGGGCGTTGTGTGATATCACGCGTTGAGCCTGCATGCCTACAGAGGATGAACCTTTTTCCCTTAGACTATCGCCGACGTCGCGGAAACCTCATCTATACCAGGCGCATCCTACGAGGAGAACTGGGAAACGAGCTAAGGCAGTTCTTTCAGCTAAGACTTGGCAGCTCGACTCGAGGTCACAGCTGGAAGCTTTTTAAACCGAGGGAGCTCAAAGTCCGCTCAGATGTTGCTCTCTCTACTCGAGTGATTAATGATTGGAACCAACTGCCGGACCCGATTGTCAATGCGCAATCAGAAGCGAGTTTCAAACGTTTGCTAGACATCTTCCTACTGAGTACTCCAGGATCCTGCAGGGCTGATATTACATCCTGAGCCATGACAGCCAACTCGCCTGCAATCCTTGGAAGATTGGGAAGCGAAGGAGCTGACACGGGACCCCCCTTCTGCTCTATACCATTCAATGAACACAATGTTTAAATGCCACATAAGCCCAATGAAGATACAGCTAACACGCGAGTGCAACTCGCTATAAGGTTGCTTGGCATTTCATTAGACCCGAGCCGAACTCCTTTTACCCTATGGGTCATGTAAAGCTCGAGCTTTTATTTTCACGGGTTTCACGGGTTTGCGCAGAACGAGTAAGCGTAGCTTTTCGGTGGTTCTGCCTCGGGATCTTACGGCAAGGTCCTGATCTCGTCGGTAAGTACCAGATGTTGTGGGTCTCGACGCAGTAGTGGTGTTCAGCACAAGAATTCAGCGAGTTGATTGTGGGAACGTGGATACCTGGAACAAGAGAGTGGTAAATTCGGCAAAGTTGGATAGAAGCAAAATGATAGAAGCGCCGCGTGTTAGCTTGGCAAATGGCCAGATCTTAGCAACGTGGAAGACCAGCGAGGTAAGAGCCAAGCGTCTAGGCGCTGTTTGAAGGCCTCCGTATTGGGCGCTGAGACAACAACTTCAGGGAGGGCGTTCCAAGCGAAGGCAATACGCACACTGAAACTGTTTCTTCGGCACAGAAGGCGACTGCTACGAGTCATCAGTTTGAGTGAATGCTCTCGAAGATGATCTGTACGGGCGCGGACCAGCAATCCTGCGTTTGGGTGCCTGTTATTAGTCAGGACGGAATAAGATAAGATAAGGTCGCCACGAAGCCTGCGATATTTCAACGGGAAGAGGTTAAGGGCCGCCAGACGCTCCTCATACGAGAAGTGGGATAGTCCGTCCACTCTCTTAGTGGCTCTGCGCTGTACAGTTTCCAGCATGGCCTCGTCCTTCTTCAGGTACGGCGGCTGGACAAGTATGTTGTACTCCAGCAGCGGACGTACTAAAGTGCTATAGAGACGGACAAACGTCTCTCTAGGGAAAGACCCTAGTGCAGTCCAAGGAGGGCCAGGCGAACGCTAGCCTTTCGCGCCAGTGTAGCAACATTGGCGCTCGGGATCAGGTCGGCGGATATTATGGTCCCCAGGTCGCGTTCCTGGGATGTGGCTTTAAGGTGCACACCGCCGATATTGTACGGATTAGTCACACCTTGCCCAATGTGCATGACTTTGCACTTGTCGATGTTAAACGGGAGCGAATTTTTCGAGGCCCAAGAATAAGCAGCATCGATATCTGTCTGGAGAAGTGCCTGATCACTTGGCCTGCGGATAGGTCGCCATATCTTAGCGTCGTCCGCATAAAGCAGTATGTGGCTGCTGATACAGGATGGGAGGTCGTTGATGAACAAATTGAACAGCAGGGGCCCGAGGATGGATCCCTGGGGCACCCCGGTCGTTGCAGCCAGAGCACTGACACAATGTTCCCAATGAGTCAAATGCAGCTTGCAGCAATTCTGCTTGTTCAAGGCCAGTTACGGATTCATCTGGTGGTATGCAGTTTGATGTTTGCTCTCATTGGTATCACAAAAGTTGTACCGGCCTCCCTGTGCGAATCAGTACAAAATGCTATCATCCAGTGTAAACCTTCTGTTTAGATGTGTTGATTGTTGTGCTCAGAAAGCGAAGCTCCCGGCTTTCACCTGTGCTGTATTCAAAGCACTAGCATCCAGATTCACAGTTGTTAAGAAGGTATTACCCGAGCTTGCCTCTCTTGCCTCGCTCAACTCTAAAGTGGGTTTGATTATGAAACCCCTGAATATTGTGAATGTGGACGCTTTAACGGACTGTCTTTCTGCTGACAGTCCAACCGTTACCGAGGCGTTCACCCTACCGGACGCTGCAGTTCACGTGGATATAACTGACACAAACATGTGGCGTGGATGCTAGAGCATATGGAGTAAATACACCTCATCGAGGCGATTCTTACACAGATAGCAGTGTGATTTTCAGAAACGTCACTGAATCCACAGCTGCTCTTCCCACCGAGCACATGCTTGATGATCTTGGTTGGCTTAAAGTTTGCGTGACCAGGCTTTTACCACCAGTTTTCCCTGGCGTTACTGTAAGGAAGCTCAGCAGATTGAAGAACGTTCTGGTTGGTCAAACAAATCCTCGACGCTGTCTGCTTAGGGCAGTCCTCTCCACCCTAGAAGAGCGCAGGGCTTCACTGAGATTTGCCTTCAAGCTCAAAGATACCAACGTTAATGTGCAACCAGACCTTCCGTTAGCGGATAGGTTAGAGTTAAAGGAAGCCATCAGAGACCTAAAAGCCCGGCGTGCAATTGGCGTGCAAGGTCTCCGATTGGTGGGTTTTCATGTGGTCAGCCGGCGGTCCTTTTCCTCCCTACCGGGACCTATTCTACTTGCGCACGACCCAGGGCTGGTCGTGCTGATGCCCTCCAAGTAGTACTTAGTAGCGTGCGTAGTCTGAGGTACAAGCCGTGCGAGGTGAGTCTGGTCGTAGCCAAATCTCGTCCAGATATACTTGCTTTCACTGAAACGTGGCTGTCTGAATAAAGCACGGAGGGCGAAGTATATCTGCCTGGCTACGCACTGTTCCGCGCTGACCGCTCCATTGGCCGTCAAGGGGGAGGTGTAGCTCTTTATGTGAGTTATCACATCGACGTATTGAGGACCAGCGTTTTTCAGTCTCTCGACAAATCTGTTGAGACTCTCGCAGTCTTGATTTGCGCTTCCTCGGTTCAAGTTCCGGTCGTGTTAGTGTATAGAAGCCCTATGAGCACATCCAGTGGAATCATTGAGTTTAGGCGCACTCAGTGTGCGAACAAGCTTCTGGTGCTGGGAGACTTCAACCTCTCAGAGGTTTGTTGGGATGGTCTATCTTACAGTTCGGCTCTGGAATCGTTCGGTACAAAACTGCTGGACTTGACGCTGCAGGTACCACTACACCAGTTCGTGGACCTCCCCACTAGGTACATGAGAAATCAGCAGCCGTCCATTTTAGATTTTGCTTTTGCTAAGTCACCTGACTTTGTAAATGACGTTAAATACGACTCGCCTTTTGGCGCTAGCCATCTAGTTTGCTTGTCTTTCCAGCGTACCCTTATCAGGCCTTGCCAAGCTACTACCAGTTGCTATTCGAACATTTAGGCCGCGGACTTCCAAGCGATGCGGGATAGAGCTAGGTTATCGCCTTGTGTCCTATCTGAGACCGACACTGTTCACATAGCCTGGGAAAAACTAAAGGCTCACCACGACTACATTTCTGCACCTCATCTCACTGGTAAAAAGTAGGGACTCGAGAGCGCAGCCTACGTGGATAGATTCCCCGGGGAAGGGCCTGCTAAAGAAGCGGTCTGGATGTTGGTGAGCGTACCGAACAGCTTCGTTGAACAGGACGTTTGACAAGTATCGGTTGGTTCGAAATGAGTTCTAGCTACATCTTAGGTTGGCCCGGTTTCAGTATGTAAAGGGCTTAGCTGATACTGCCTCGAAAAATCCCAAGCAATTCTTCACTTACGCTAAACGACGCTATGGTGCGAACTCGCCCATACCACCATTGCTTCGAGGAGATGGGACCCATGCCTATAGCGACATGCGTGCTTGGTGAGCAGCACTCAAGCGTCTTTGTCCGCGAAACAAATACGCCATGCAAATAATTAGCTTCAAGAGTCTCTAAGGACTGTTGTCTGCATGAAATTCCTGTAACTGAGTCCCAAGTTCTCCGGTTGCTAAGAGAGGTAACCCCAACTAAGGCTTCCGGGCCAGATTCTGTTCATCCAAAACTGTTGCACGAATTGGCAGTGGAACTCAGTGGACCTTTGACTTGTGTGTTTCAGAAGTCACTCAAGAGCTGTGTCTTACCTACCGAATGGGAGGAGGCTGTTGTCTGCCCGATTTTCAAGTGCGGTGACAAAGACCTACCGGCTAATTGCAGGCCTGTCAGCTTGACTAGCGTGGTCGTTAAGTTACTGTAAAAATTAGTACGAGCTATAGTAGCGAACCATTTAAATGTGTTTAACCTGCTTAGCGTCGAGCAACATGGTTTTCGCAAAGGATTTTCGTGTCAGACGAACTTGCCGGTAGCTGGAGAGTGCTGAGCTGAAGCCGTAAACAGTGGGCATGCGGTGGAGGTGGTGTTCATTGACTATGCCAAAGCCTTTGACACTGTCCCCCATTCGCGACGCTCACTGCAATAGGGGTCGTATGGAATAGCTGTTCGCGCTCTCCAGTGGGTGTCAGCTTTTCTGGATGGACGGGAACAGTGTATTCGTGTGGGAAGCAGTGTTCCGTTTCGGCAAGCTGTACTTAGCGGCGTTTCGCAAGACTCTGTCCGAGGTCCACTGCTTTTCTCAGTCTATGTGAATGACTTGCCGGGGGAGCTTGAGGTACCATCGTTCTTATTTGCTGATGACCTAAAGCTCTGGAATATTGTTGGTATCCTTGGAGGTCCTGTGGTTTTTTAACGGGCTCTGGATAGACTCTGGGAATGGTCTGTCTTGTGGTTGCTGCCCATAAACCAGGCAAAGTGTTCAGTGCTACGTATCGACGCGTCTGCTTCCTCCACAAGTTATGTGCTCGATGGGAGTGCACTTCCTCACGTGACTCATCAGGTTGATCTAGGTGCCGTCCACTGTTCCGCACTACACTCTGGAGACAATTGGAAGAAGGCGGTTAGTAAAAGGTTCCGGATGTTGTGGTTTATCCATCGTTCTTTCTGGACCCTAACCGCTGATGCGTTTGTGAAGCTCTTCTCAGCGTTTGTGCGACCCCACTTAGAATATTGCGTCCAAGCCTGTCCACTATGCCTTGTCCGGGAAAAAGTGGCATTAAAGTGGGTGTTGCGTGTCGGTACTAGGTTGGTCAAGGGATTACGAGGACAAACGTACTTCGAACGCCTACTTAGTTTGGGGATGCAGTCAATGCACTATCGATGAATTAGAGGGAACCAAATCCTAACCTACCGTATTTTGACTGGGAAGGTTGACCCTGGCTATTTAGTCCTGCTAGATTATCTGGTCTCCGCGGATATTGTATGAAGCTGGACAAACCGCGGTCCGATCGAGTTAGAGCGGAGACACCGTTATCGCGTCGAGTCATCGAGCGCTGGAACCAGCTTCCAGAAAATGTCGTCAACGGAGCTACGGTTAAGGGGTTTGAGCGTCAACTAGAGGCTCTTGAGTGGCAACACGAATCCTTTCCTTTTTCCTAACTAAATCCCATCTTCACATTTCGATTTTATTTTCTTTACTTTTCCTCGCCATTGGTATTATTCTCTTCTTTTAACTGATTTCCCTTACTCTCTTACCTTCGATCTTTCTTTTTCTCTTACTTCACGTAACCGACATAGCTGGGACAGCTTTAAAATTGGGTATAAAATTGGTGGACCAGGGTTTTTTCTGGGGTGTTTCCCTCTTAGACCCATCAAGAAGTCGGAGCACCCCTAGCAACAACTGGATCGACGACCCGCTCAAGAAGGAACACTTACGGGATTCATCCCATCGTTCCAGTCCCACTTGAACTTGAAGGTTGTGCTTTATATTGCAGAGCTCTCGCTTAACGAGTATTTTTTCGTGCTACCGCTGGTTTACGTCCTTTATCATATTCCCATGGCTTCCAAATATGTTTCTTGTAGTACGGGTGTCACTCACCGATCGAAGACCATACAGTGCTTTTTGTGTGATGCTTGGATTCACGCTGCTTGCTGTGGTACCTGGATATGGATATATCTATGGATGTGGATATCTACAATGGACACCATCTCAAGCTATCGCTTTTTTTGACTCCTTCAGTGTAACAATCAGTGACCGACGTTCGCTTGCCGGTTTACCAGCGCTTCGTCCACGTTCCTCTCTTCCTCACACTGCGTTGCTTGCTTACCCGGACTCAAGTTTACCTACGGGTTTTCCTTCCCTCTGTTCTAGATTCATAACTTATCGGTAAGCAAAGTCGTGTCATGTCTCCCTCATTAAATGTTGCTACTCAGTATGCCGAACCTCCGGTCAGGACCTAATAATAATAATGTGCCAGCTGTACGCCGTAATCGCGCTTCGCTGCCGCGCGGCCACGACTAGTCGCACGCGGGCTGCGTATACCGCGAGGACGCCCACTCCTACGCGGATTCGAACCGGTGACCTTATGGTTGCAAACCAAGTGCGCAAACCACAGCCACTGACCGGTCAGGACCTAGGCATCTGTGATGCAAGAACTCGCGGCACCGTCAGGCAGCCGCAACTCGGACATGCAAGAACCGAAGCCAAATGCAAAATCTAGTGTCAAATCTAAGCCCTTTTCGCAATTGAAGCGTAAACAAGTTCTTGATAGAGTTACTCAGTTGGAAAGTTTTTGTTTAAGGGCAAATCGATTTCTCATAAGCAACAGGCATCTAGGGACTCCTATCGCCCCTATCGTGATCGCTGCCTTATAGTTGTAAATGCGCCGGAGTCTTCTAAAGCTACGACAGCTGAAAAGATCCTAGATGATGAAACGTTTCTAAAAAGAATGGTTTCACTGTTGTTTGATGAAGGTGAACCAGGGATAAATGTTGTTTCTGCATATCGCATTGGCAGGAAGCAGAGGGACTACAAAGTCGCCCTCTCAAGATCATATGCCAAAATGAAGTTAAATGCAGACGCATCCTCCGACGCACTTCACGTCTTAAAGCAGAATCGTTTTATATTCTGGGAGATCTGTTCCCTGAGGATCGGATAAAAATGAAGGGTGCAGTTGATGAACTTCGAATCCACCGGGCAAATAGTGAGACGGACCTTCACATTGTAGATTATCGAGTGGTTCGGAAAACTGAAAACTCCCTGGAGACTCATCCTTGTCCTACCCGGACAGTAAGGTCGAAGAACGGTTTGCGTGTGTTGTCCGCTAATGTGCGCAGTTTGCGGAACAAATTGGACGAGGTTTAACTTCTTGCTATCGATAATTACCCTGACTTGATGGTTTTCTCCGAAACGTGGCTTTCCTCGGACATCCGTAACTCCGACGTATTTATCCCTGAATACCACTTCTCCCGGGCTGATCGCCACGGAGTGAGGTCAGGCGGTGGCGTTATACTATTGGAGGGCGGACTTCAAGGCACATTTACTTGATGCTACTTGTGATATAAATGGTGGCTTCGAAGCTCTGTGGTGTCGTATTCATGACGGGTGTAGATTTCTCCTGGTATGTGTCGCCTATAGATCTCCCTTGGGTTCAGGAGCTCTTTTGCTGGATTCAATTAAATCGCACGCCAGAGGTAAGGACTGCTTAATTGTTGGGGACTTCAATGCACCTGGCATTGAGTGGGACTTGTTTTATTGTGGTCTTCCTTCTGACTCTTGATGCTCTTCTCCTTCAGACCGTTCTCTATCGTAACTTGTTTCAGCATGTATTTTCACCCACTCGGTTGTTCTCAGGCCACACGCTGCACATTCTTGATCTAGTGCTATCCCCGATGCCGTCAGATGTCATCGACCTGGTTGTTACGCAACCTATTGGTAAGAGTGATCATTGCCATTTACTTCCAATGGGCACGTCGATTTTCCATTCATGACCAAGGTGATTTCCAGCGTACTTTATGGCGAACCGATCCGCAGCGTCTGCAGGAGGCTGCTTCTAACATGGATTGGAACATTCCTCATTTTTTGTGTGTTGACGATGTTTGGACTCACTTTTACTCCAAAATGATGTCGCTAATCAACCAGGTTGTTCCCATTTCTAAAACAGTGATCCAACAAGTGGTCCTTGGATCGACAAACAGTTGAGGTCTGTGATGAACAAAAGATGCAAATTATGGGACCGATTCAAGTGTACACAATCGACGGCCGACCACTTGGAGTACAAAACGCTTAGGAACCTTTGGATCCTGAAGAAGCGGGAGAATCGCCAAAACTACGAGTTTCACTTGGCTGTGCAGTCCAGGTGCTCCCCCATAATGTTCTCATATCTGAAAAGGGGCACCAAAGGTGATAATGGCATTCCATTTCTGTATTCCAGTAAACGAACTGCTTTACTTCATGAGGATGCTGCGAAAGCAAATCTCAGCTCACCAGTATTCATACGTTTTTACGAATGAAACTCCTTTTTCTGACGTCATAATCTCGTGCTCATCTTTGCTGAATCATCTTGAGATCAGTACGGAAACTGTTACTTAGTTCCTTCTCCAGTTTGTTCCAAACACCTCGCCTTGTCCTGATGGCCTGCACCCTCTGTTTCTCAAGACCGTGGTTAAGTACATTGCAGCCCTAGCTTGTCATGTGTTTCGTTGCTCTATTGAATCCGGACGCCTTCCAGCAGCTTGGAAGCTGGACATTGTCATGCCCATATGTAAATGAGGGAATGGCCAAGACCCAGCAAACTATCGTCTCACTTGTCTAACATCAGTAATGTGTAAAATTATGGAACGGATTCTCAAGGGAGCTCTCTGCCCTTACCGACGACCGGAGTGGGATTTCTACTGCTCAGCATGGCTTTCGTAAGTCACGCTCGTGAAACACCAACTTGTTAGTTGCCAGAGGGAGATGGACAAACTCGCTGGATGCGGGCAAACGTATGGATGTTATCTACGTTGATTTCAGCAAAACGTTTGACAAAGTTCCTCATGAGCGGCTTTTGTTCAAACTTCATGGAATTGGTATCTCTGGGAGGATTCTCTCGTGAATCTCTGATTTCCTTTCAGACCGAGTTATGCGAGTTAAGGTCAATTATACGTATTCAGCCTCCGTCCTTATGATCAGGGACGTCCATCAGGGCTCTGTTCTCGGACCAGAGTTGTTCAAATTCTTTATTGATGACCTTCCTTCAACTCTCTGGCCCGATTGTTTGGTCTTTGCTGACGGTTTGAAGTTATGGATAGAGTTATCCAGCGCTGAAGATGCTGACCGACTCCAAAATACACTGGATCGATTGCACGATTGCTCGATTAAATGGCAGTTGCCTATACACCGCGATAAATGTTCTGCACTCCCCATTGGGGCTACTGAACTATTCGGTGTTTACCAACTTGGTGGTTATTTGCTTAATAATGTGAAACAGAGGTTATTGTATGCTCTGATCTAAAAGCCACCGAAGATACTTTGAGAAGGATTGCCGCGGCTAACAGACTACTGTGCTCTATCCGAAGAGACTTCTCATGATTGACGCCGGAGATTTTCAGACTTGTGTTTTCCTCCCAAGGTTTCCTCCAGATTAACAGTGAGTGTTCGACTCGGGGCCACTGCTGAAAACCTTTTAAACCTTGGAGACTCAGGCTTCGCTCTGATATTACCCTATCAACTCGCATAGTGCACGACCTTAACTCCTTGCCTGATTCCATCGTCAACGCGCATACTGAGGAATGTTGGATCTATACTTGTTGAATTTGCAGGGGTCTTGTTGTTTCTCGTGCCACTGTGGCAATCTAAATTGTTGATTGCTGTCACGCAAACACCTGCTATGATTGGGAGGTGATGGAGCTGACTGTTAGATCTTCACTTTTTCTCGCTATTCCGAATTAAACACCCAAAAATTTCTCCGCAAAAATGCTAGCCCAGCCGAAGAAAAAGCAAAATTCCAACGACCTTGACCACGAAAAACGTACTAACAAAAAAGCTGCCAACGTAGCCAAAAATGCCGCAAGAACGCTGTACTCTCAACTCTGAAGCAAAAGTACAGTTAGCTGGGTGTTTTAAGACCTCGTTCGTCCGCTCGACCGATCGCCTGATCGACCGCATGGGGCAGGCGATTCCCTTCACATCAGCTTTCAGTCACCATTACATGTTTTCCTTTTTTCTTTCGCAGTTCGTGTGTTGCAAGTTCCATAGCCTCTTTTTATGTTTTCAGCTTTTTCCCAGATACCTCCCCTCCTGAAACAGCTGCCGTTGCGTACGATGCTAGCCTGGGATTGACCTGAAGCCTCCTGGAAGGGGTTCTTCGCCTACCGGTCTATCGCTATGGCTGTATTGTTCTGGATTCGAATTCCGCGCTCTGCGGTCTGGTACCATTCGTCTGATGACAGGATTCTTCTACTGGCTCCTTAGGCAAGTTGAAGCTGTCTGTCAACTGGTCAAATGGAAGCTCGGCAGGATTCTGCTGCTTGTGGCTGACACATTGTTGCTCACATTTGGTTTGCATGGCGTACCCGTACCTGCATTCCAACCAGCACGTCTTAAATGACGCTTTCACGCCTACCCTGGATCATGCCTGACGTCTATTTCGCGTGTCCATCCCGATAATCACGTACAAGTACTGGCTGACCAGGTTTAAACGAACGTCGCTTGACACCATACCGCCGATTAAAGTCACGTTCCATCTTGAGGTTCATTTCATCAGCTGTGGACGGCCGAACTGCATCAAATGTCATGCGAAGTTTCCTCTTCCTCATTGCCTCTGCTGGTGATATTCCACCCGGCGTTTGTGGATTTTGTGTAGATCGGTACAGAAAGAGGAAGCAGTCGATCACCTCCTACGTCTCTCTCCTTCCTTGATTTGAGGAGAGCGCGTTTGAATGTATCCACAAACCTCTCCGCTTGCTCTTTCGATTGTGGGTGGAATGGTGGAAACCGCACGTGTTTGATGGCGCAGCTTTTGCAGAATTCCATGAATGTGGCCAATGTAAACTGTGCTCCATTGTCCGTCAGCAATGTTTCAAGGCAGCCGAACCGGCTGAAGATTTGTCGCAACCTCGAGACTGTTACGCTGGTTTTCGTGCTTCTACTGAGAGTTCTCGTGCTTCTCATTCTGTTCTCTACATTCCAATGAGTCCACTGAGCCTACCTAACCTGTTGCAATATCGAACGCGACTTATATGAATGCTTAAAACGTACCGCTTCCTCCGGTATTACGTTCAGCTGTGATCAGTGCCGCATTGTCGTAAGTGACAAATTCTTCCTGGCCTGTTTGACCTCAAAACAAAGGACCGAGACAAACACTGCACCGTTAACTGCCTCATCCTTTATCTCTCCTTCCGCCATCCCCGTGTACAATCGCAATCGATCCTCCACTTTATCGGCGGGAGCGCTTTTGTATGATTCAGAGCACAATGCCCAGTATGCTGCAGCCGAAAGTGTGATCAAGACGAAAACTTACGCGCCGGCGGCGCGCACTGGATCTGAAAATGCTGCTAGCGGGATCCATGCCCCGAACCGAGAAAACCAGGAAGGCAGGCACCGGAGACGAAGCAAAATCTAACTCAATGTCAACGCAACTGGAGCGTGTTTTAGTTAGTCACACAACTTGAGAAATTGATAACCGAAACACCGGTTGCATCAAAACCAGAAAAACCGAGAGAAAACAGACTTCTTAGAGAAGGAATTTTGCTTATTACAAATGTTACAGAATCTGACAAAGTGACCCAGCTGGAAGCATCCTTTACGGCCAGGCATTCCTAAAACAAAATTTATCCGTTCTATTCGACGAAGGGGAGCAAGGCATCAGGATCGTTTCAGCTTTCTACCTGAGTAGAAAGCAGATACATCCTACGAAGTTCCGCCTCCTTAAAGTCGTCTGTCAACACAAAGAAGAGGGCCGCCGCATCTTTAGGCGTACTTCGTGCCTTAAGGACGAAACATTCTCTGTCCTGAAAGTCCACTGTCCGGAAGATGGACTTAAAATAAAACGAGCTGTCAGTGAACTACGCACGCACAGAGCCAGTGGCAAAACTGATCTCCATCTTGTAGATTTTCTTGTAGTGAAGAGAATACCGAGAGCGCGCTGGTGGCCCATCTTTCTGCAACCCAGTCCACTGGCGCTAGCAGAGGTCTGCGAGTACTACTTGCCTCAGGAACAAATTTGATGAGATTCCATCTCTCACCTCTGAATACCATCCAGATCTATTGGCCTTTACATAGACTTGACTGTTCTCTGTGGCCTTGGACACAGAAATTTGTATACCAGGATATCAACTCTCACGACCTGATCGTACTGATGGGAGGACCGGAAGTGGAGTGATTCTCTACTCCACAAACTGCCTCAAACTTCACATCCTTGAAGTGTTCTCCGAAAATAACTCTGCCTCTGAGGTGTTTTGGTGTCGGATCAATGATGGCAACCAAACACTCACGATTGGAGTTGCCTACAAAGCTCCCTCGGGCTCAGGTTCTCGTCTCCCGCACTCAATCAAAACCAATGGCAGAGGCAGAAACTGTTTGCTAATGGGTGACTTCAATGCACCCAGTATCAATAGGAACCTTTTTCATTGCGACCTACAGCAAGATTCCTTCGAGAGGGGGCTTCTCGATGCTGTTCAGGAATGCGATCTAATTCAGCACATCTCTACTCCAACGCGAATGCTCCCGGGCCAGACATCAAACATCGTTGATCTGGTTTTCACTCCGTTGCCCACTGGTCTGTGATTTGGAGACCCTATAACCACTTGGCCTAAGCGAGCACTCAGTACTCTCCTACTTGTGAACACGACGTCTTACCATCACTGACCACGGAGCATACCGCGGTAACTTTTAGCGTACAGATCCACCCAGATTACACGCTGTGGCAAGCTCAGAAGATTGGAGTATCCCACAGTTCCTGAGCGTCGAGGATGCGTGGAACCTACTGCTGACCGATAACTGAGGTCCTTACTGAACAGACGACGTAAACTCTGGACCGTATTCAAGAGAACACAACTAGCCCCGAATTACCTAAAGTACCAAGAGGTTCGAAACTTGTGCACCCTGAAAAAGCGGCAGAAGCGAGCTCAATGTGAACAATACCTGGCTGTTCAATCCCGAACGTGCCTGAAGATGCTTTGTTCATACTTTTGAACACGGAAGAACTTGGAATGCCGGACCGGATTAGTATTACATATTTGTTGATCGCCACCAATTCACGACAGTAATCCACGAAGCTAGATTGTAACCCTTGAGGCAATAGGTAACTTTTCTGCTGTCGTACCGCTTGTCGTTGAATCTCCCACGCCTAATATGCCGCGCTCAATACCTCTTGCAGGTACATAAATTGGTGCCGGTATGGGCCATTATAGGCGCTGAGGACAGCACTTGCTAAGAGGGGGAATACTGTAGCCGATCCGCGGGCGTCACGTTAACAGCTAAAAGGTCGGTCAGTTTTGCTTCCTCTTATCCTTACCCTCTTATTCTCCTGCGGCACTTTTCCTTCCCTCCTCTCTGCTTCCTTATCTGCCTCCGTTACATCGGACTCTTACTAGGCGATTGAGCATCCAGTCGTCTACGAGGTATTTATTTTGTGTTGCAACTCTAAGAGCCTATTACGGTCCGTCGTACCTTTGGACACGGACCGAAGGAATAGTACAGTTGTATCAAGCCAGAACTGCGAATGGTTATGTCCTTTTTGGGTGTTTCGTCCACCTGGATGTATTCATAGTGAAAAAAGCGACTAGATATCGTTTCTTTCGATTTTATCGCCGAGTATTTGACCTTTGTCAGCGATAATGCACCATGATTTCTAAATGCTTGGGTTGAGGTAAACGGTGTTGCTTGAAGACCCCTCTTATATCTTTGCTGACAACTTGAAGGTTGTCAGTAGGGGAGACAGGGCTTCGTTATCTAGTGATTTTGCTACCGTTCTTAATTTGTTATAAATGCTTCTTTCCTTCTGCTCTCTGCCACTGACAATTGTTGTACTGCTGCTAACTGCCCCTTGAGACTGCTACTGCCTGACTGCTCAGTCACGCGGCCAGGCAACCGACGGAATACAAAAGACCAGAACTAGGTAGACAGAGAGACGTATTGTATGAGAGTATAGCGCAATAAATAGGTTGTGGGTAACTACTAACACAACAATGTTGGAGATGCTAATTGACGTTAATTAACACACCTCAAATGGCTCAAGTTTATGATCCAGCTTGCCGCTGATTCCACATCGATTCGCATTTTGATCTGTACTCTAGTTCGATCTCTAATTGTAGATCGATCCACTTTTATGCCACTGCTTTCGGCTTGATCGCTGGCTCTAAGCTTTCTCTCCGTAACATAATTGGTCACATTTGTGCAACTTACCACTGAACATCAGCAAATGTCAAATTTTTACTGCGCGTGATGAAGAGTTTACTTTGCATACATCTATTGGGTTCCTAAGATTGCAGCGTGCTACCGAGGCACACGATCTAGGTGTCATCGTGACCAGTGCATTTAAGTCCTCGGCGCAGTGCAGGTATGCGGCTATAAAGTGCGACGGGAGTTATTTCGTCTCAGGAGTGTTCTGAGTTGTACCAAGGTAGAGGTCTTCCCTTGTTCAAACCTGTGGTCAGACCACATCTGCAGTACTGTGTTCAGGCCAGGGCATCATACCTGTATTGAGGATGTGCATAGGCGAACCACTCGAATGATAGGTCAGCGTGGGCTGTCGTATGAAGATCAGTTAGTTATCTTAGATTGGCTTTCAATGAGAAGACACAGATTGAAAGGTGGCTTAATAGTGACATGCAAAATTATGAAAGGTCTCAGCGGTCTCAGACTCATTGGTCTGTTTGAACCAGCTACGTCAGCCAACTTGCGGGGCTATTACATGAAATTGGAGTGGCGTAGATCTAGGCCAGTTAAGAGCCAGGTTCTTCGCAAACCGGATTGTGCCTGTTCGGAATTAACTTCCTTCTGCTTTATTGGGGTACAAAACTAGAGGAATTTAAACGTAGCGTAAACAAATATTGGCTGGCCCTGTTCGCAGAATTTCCTTGAGCTCTGGTGGCTATTCCTAATCTCATCACTTTATGAAATGGTATTGGTCATCTGGCACTTGCTTCTGTTGCTCACCGTTATAGAATTAAGAACATTCGATCAAGTTGCACTGCTGGGGGCTCTTTTTCGCTTACTGGCACACGAAACGGGACCCTCGTTAAGCGAAAGCCTGTTTCGTCTCTGGATCTTGTCCTGTCCTGTCTTGATCGAAGGCCGTTCATTGTTTCCTGTGCGATGGATGGCTGCACATTGCCTGTTGGAATATTGATCTACCGATTTACAGAAACCTTCAGCAGTCTACCTCCCCACTTGTCAACTGCTTTCGTAACTTGTCGAGCTATGCTGATCTACAAACATCGCGCAGCCAGTCTACCACTGCTCAGTCCACCTTGCATTCCTGCGCAATCTGTGATGCGTACTGCGGAAACAACTAAAGTCCCTCTTTTACGTCTACGCGCGTTTTGCCCAACTACTCCTAAGGCAAACCGGAATAGAATCTCATTAGTTT
Organism: Dicrocoelium dendriticum; assembly: GCA_944474145.2. Lineage (NCBI taxonomy): Eukaryota > Metazoa > Platyhelminthes > Trematoda > Plagiorchiida > Dicrocoeliidae > Dicrocoelium > Dicrocoelium dendriticum. The sequence goes on along the minus strand of OX104069.1, from coordinate 91,880,186 downwards.
CATCGCCGGAACTATTGACGCTGTTTGTGCAGCGTACCGCTTTTGAGGCAAAAACATGCTGCCGTTGTGAGTCAAGGCGCTATGTCAACAAGGAGACTGGTTATATCTGGGCGCAGTCCGAGCGGAAAAGGATCACAAACCAGAGAAACAATTTAACTCTTCAAGTTCCCGACTGTAGCAGGCTCTTGACAAGATGAGTCAACTGGAAGACTTAGTCAAGGTACACACACAACAACAAACGTCGCCTGTTTCCGAGTGAACCAGATCTCTTCGTGAACGGTGCCCGATCATCGTGAACGCTTCCGAATCTAACAAGGCAACGCCGGCCGACAGAGTAGTGGATGACTAGGCTTTCCTGAATCGGATGATTTCTTTACCGCTCAACGTAGGGGAACAGGGACCAATGTCGTCTCTGCCTTTCGCCTTGGCCAGAAGCAGGACACTTCCAAGGTGCTGAAAATCATTTGTCAAAACGAAGAGGAATGTCGTCGTATCCTCAGGCGCACCTGGCGTCTTAAGAGAGAAGCCTTCATGTGTTGAGGCATCTCTGCCCTGAAAACCGAGTGAGGATGAAGAACACCACTGATGAAATGTGGACTCGCCGAGCCAATGGTGAAGCTAATCTTCGTGTGATTCAATGGACTCGGAGAGCTCGATGGGGGCTGTTTGTCGCACCCGAGCTCTAGGACGTTTGATATCCGCCAATGTGCGAAGCCTACGGAATAAACTGTGTGAAATTCCTCTTCTCACTTTACAGTGTCTTGACCTGATAACTTCTACTGAGACTTGGCTGTTCCCGCATATTCTGGATTCTGAGATACGCTTTCCTGCTTATCAGTTTTCTCGGTCTGCTCGTCTTGGTATGAGATCTGGAGGTCTCGTCATAGTCTACTGGAGGTCCGAGTTGAAGGTCCATACAGTAGAGGCTGTTTATGATACAGTTGGTGATTCGGAGATACTTTGGTGTTGTCCACGAACGACGCAATTCACTCATGGTTTTTTTTGTCTACAGACCACCATCATCATTATCAACAACAGTACATCATTCATTTGAACTGGTGCTTCGCTGCCATACAACGATAATGAACTACGGAATAAAGAATAATAAGAGGGAGAGAAGGGTAATTTACCGGAAAACCTTAATGCCCTAAGCAAACATTCAGAGTCAAGGCGCCTGCACCTTGTGTAAACAACCTACCGTCACAAGCACTTGTCTATCGTGCAAAGATAAGGCGACATGAATGAGGCAGCTTCCTTGCGGCTTTCACTACCCCGCGTCATAATCAGCCATTACCTCGCAGCTAACTCAGCACCAAATGCACTTTAACCAGGCAATCCGACAGGCAGATTGCAGCAGACGCGCCACTGGTGTTGACTGCGAGCCATGCGTTGTACAGTCTCGAGCCATGCACAAGGCGAGTCACGTGGACTCCAGCCCGGAAGCCGAGACGGACCAACGGCACCCAGTTTGGTCGTCAATGACTTCGTTTCCCGCTGCCAAGTCAACTTCTGTCCATCTCGAGCCTTGCACCACCCTACATCTAGCAGACAAAACAGGGCAATCCTAGGTAAGTGGTTACCCGGCATGCGTAGCACGTGCCCAAACCAACGCGACTTATTCCGTGCCATCTGTTGGTCTAGGGAGCTAGCATGATTATCACTTCCTAGTATTCGCCTACGCATATCATCGTTGCGGACACGCTGGTGCCATCCGACACCAGCAATGTTCGCACACAACGATGGTCAAAGACTTGAAGGCGCCTCAGTTCTTCAGACCGAAAAGGCCAAGTTTCACTATCATAGAGCAGGACATCCCTCACTGTTGCCTTGTATACACGGCCTTTCAGATGGAGGCAAACTCCCATCTGTCTCGAAAGCAGTTCTGGCCTTTGCAATGCGTGAGCTGACGTCAGTTTCTATGCGCGCATCGTTGCTGATGCAGCTGCCAAGGTAAGTGGATCGATCAGCCAGCTCCAGTTCCTTGTTAGCAAGGGTCAAGGGGTCATAAATTGGCTGGTGGTCGTGCAGCAACACTTTGCACTTTGAAGGTGCGTGGCACATACCAAATAATGGGATCACTCTACACAAGTTATTCAGGATTGATTGTGCCGCTGCAACATCATTGAAAAGCCAGGTGATGTCCGCATACTCAAGATCAACTAACCTTTCACCAAGCAAGACCTCAACGTATACATCGTGAGATTCCGCAACGGAACAGTCCATGATAGAATCCACGACAAAATTGAACAAAAATGGGGAAATCGGACAACCCTGTCGAACGTCACTTGTGGTCGAAAAGCTATCCGACAGGCCACCGTAGACCCTGACGCGGCCTATAGTGTTCGAGTATAGAGCACGAAGAATGTTCACATATTTCGTGGGAACTCGTTTCCGCGCAAGTATTTCGAACAGAATAGATCGATAGACTAAATCGAACGCACTATTAAAATCACGGGACACAGCTATTGTCGGTCTGCGGTATGCGTGGCGCTGCTCTAGCACCAGCTGCAGGGTTTATATATGGTCTCTACAGCCACGTCCTGGGCGGAAACCGGCTTGCTCTTCCCTAATCCGAGATTTCCGTTCCACAGTGAGTCGACGAACGAGAATCGAGGCCGGTGATTTCGTCACAACTGGCGTTAGACTAATACCCCTGTGAATAGTACAGTCTATGTGACTGCCCTTCTTGTATATTGTCACTATAATCGAATCGCCCCAGATAGCCTGGACTCTTCCTTTCAGATGCAGTGTTTTATAATTCACTCCGAAGCTAGGAGCGGCTACACTCAGGTGCTGACGTACCCCGGTTCGCTAAATTGTCAACTCTCCAATGGCGCATATTGCTTTGCCGGCAGGCGTGAGATGGGCACAGAGGCGCGACATGTGTGTCTACCATCGCAGGGCTCACCGAGCCGTTCGGCTGAGAAGTGAAGATTAGCAAACACCGCATTTGCAATCGATCTGCCATGGGTAGATCGCGGGGTAAGACCAAGGGAATGCACGCCATTCGGCTGTGAGAACTGAACGCAAGCCGGACAACACAGCTGCAATAAATACGTCATGCCTCGACCGCAGGCTGTTCGGTTGTGAGAACTGAACGTGAGCCAGACACCATAGCCGCTTCGATCGATCGGTAGTCGGCCTTTACGCAGGCGAACAAGCCAACAAAAGGGTTCTCTGCGAAGTGGTTAGTGGGTCGCTGTGCTAGCAATTGTGAAAAACTGCCTGGTCGTATATGATGACCGATCGATGGGCACCATACTGCTATCACCACAAAAGCTGTTATCGCCTCATGACTGGCTTCCAACAAATCCGCAAGCTTGTATTAAGCTACTAAAGGGCATCATTCTGCCGGGGGCACATTATAAGATTGCAGTGTTGTTCGCTTTACCGTTTCGATCGCGTCTGTGTTACAGCTGAAATTCACCCTTCATGGGTGCATAAAAACGATTTTTTGACTTGACGTGACACTGCTCTTAGCTTTCAGTCTGCTTGACGCACTGGTGGCGCCGTTAAACAGCGCACCAATTTAGTCATGAATGCAACTGTTGCCCTCACAGTCAGACAATCTAGTTGTACACATTGATCAGGCCTCCGATGGTGTTTCTCGTGTACAATGGAGAATATACATTTCATTTATTCATTTATTCATTTTCCTTTGTTCATTTTTACTTATATTTACACGAAATGTGTGAAATGTCGGTAAATATTAACGGATTAGGTGTTTGCAACATCAAGCATAGCGGACGGTCTCTCACCATCACGGATGAAGTATCAGCTTGCGCGATTGCGCAAGTGTCATGCAGTAACAGCCATCTCAGTATTCGGCAATTCTCACATTGCGAAACCACACCGTATGATGTGCATCGGATATTGAAGGGCGAAATTCCGGCGGTACAGTGAACTGGAGGTGCAAGTTTAGAATGCATGCGATTCACAGAAATGCCTGGAATTCGCCCGTTTGTTTTTAAACAGTCTGGATATGCATTGCATTTTGTTCGCTGATGAGGTGGTGTTCTCTCTGCATGGCAAATATATGTAACATGTTTAAGCAACAACCATCCCCCGGCAATGTAGCGCTTCACGTGTGCAACATAGCACGAAGCTCATAGGCTGGGCTGGGTTGACTGGTAGAAAAACCATTGGACCCTTTTTCTTCTTCAAGTGTGTCCAGTAGGTTGTTTTTTAACAGTATAAATATCTGACTTCTTAGCATCCTCGTACATGGAAATTTGCAGAGCAGCGTCATTCCGCAGCTACAGTCGGAAGGGTTAATGAACAACGTTTGGTAGCAGCAGAATGGCTCACCTACACACTAGGCGCAATCGGTTCGTACCTACCTGAACGAGAATTTCGTGGACGTTGGATGGGTCGCGGAGAACTCACAGAATAGCCAGCGCAATCACTGGATCTGAAACCCATGGATATTTTTCCTAGGGGGATACTTGAACCGTAGAGTTTATAGAATAAAACCCAACAAGCTGAATGAACTGAAAGATTACATTGTGGACGAATGTAGCTGGATTTCGTTGGAGACATTGTAGAAACTGCTGGTCAACACCGTCCGGCTGTCCGTCACTTCGTTTTCTGCTTCGCACCCTCGAAGTGCAAAGCGTTCCTCCAAGATTGGTCTGGACCGCCTCCTACGCTGACCCTTGGTGGGGATCAGCTAGAAGGTGTTCAAAAATTCAACTACCTGGGAAGTTGTATCAGCGCCCGTGGGATTGAAGATGAGATCACGAACCGTATAGCAAAAGGTCGGGGCGCTTTTGCTAACCTTCGCCACGTGTGGCGCCGGCGCGACATCCCTCTTGCCCTGAAGGGTAGAGTGTACAATGCAGCAGTACGTTCGACCCTACTGTACGGTTGTGAAACCTGGCCGCTTAAAGCAGCGGATCTGAAGAGGCTAGTTACGTTCGACCACCGGTGCCTTTGTAATTTAGCTCACATCTGGTGGGAACACCGCGTGAGCAACGTGCGTGTTTGACGCCTTGTTTACGGCACAGCGCTCGTTATTGTGTATTAGTGAATCCGCGCTGTCTCTGTCTCTCTCATTGACGCCATCGCTATGAGGCTGGACCTTACCGTGGTGCGATGGTTTGCGTGCCTCAGAGATCCATTGAGATATACTGGGTGGTGCATTTTCGCACCTTCAAAGCCACTCATACCAGATTGGTCAATGGTTAGAGGCCAGACAAACTCAGCCTCCTGGTCCACCAGGTTGGGGGTTGGAATGAGGGTGGCTGCTTATTCCTTAAAACGGACTCCTTGTAGCCCAGTGCCAAACCCGCTGCCTTGCGGTCAGGTTTTTGAACTAAAGGCTTTGGTTGAGAACCCTAATCGTTCTCCTGGCTAGGCCTGGGCAACCTGACAGTATCCTGCCCACGCAATGCAATGAATCACACTTCAAACAAATTTCTGCTTTGGCCAGAGCATCAGAAATTTGTTTGAAGTGTGATTTATTGCATTGCGTGGGCAGGATACTGTCAGGTTGCCCAGGCCTAGACAGGAGAACGATTAGGGTTCTCAACCAAAGTCTTTAATACAACAACCTGACCTCAAGGCAGCGGGTTTGGCACTGGGCTACAAGGAGTTCGTTTTAAGGAATAAGCAGCCACCCTCATTCCAACCCCCAACCTGGTGGACCAGGAGGCTGAGTTTGTCTGGCCTCTAACCATTGACCAATCTGGTATGAGTGGCTTTGAAGGTGCGAAAATGCACCACCCAGTATAGCTCAATGGATCTCTGAGGCACGCAAACCATCGCACCACGATAAGGTCCAGCCTCATTGCAATGCCCTGAAGGGTAGAGTGTATGCCCTGAAGAGTAGAGTGTACAATGCAGCAGTACGTTTGATTCTACTGTACGGTTTTGAAATCTGGCCGCTTAAAGCAGCGGATCTGAAGAGGCTAGTTACGTTCGACCACCGGTGCCTTTGTAATTTAGCTCACATCTGGTGGGAACACCGCGTGAGCAACGAGCGTGTCCGACGCCTTGTTTATGGCACAGGAAAAGGAGCTGAACCGCTCAGCACCGTTATTTTACGCACCAGGCTCCGATGGCTCGGCCACGTGTTACGCATACCAGTCCACCGACTCCCGCGACGTTCGTTGTTTGCGTGCCGGAGATGTGGATGGAAGAAAGGGAGGGGTGGCTAAGCGATGACTTGGTCGCGAGGAATGAATTCCCTCACTTCTGAGCTGGCCTCGGTTGGAGCATCTCGGCTCCCTGGTTGGGGTCCGAAGACGATGAACACGTTTGGTTGGATACACTTGTTAATATGGCTAGGAGCTGACCTCAGTGGCGTTCGTGCTGTGAGTTTTTATTGTCCCACTCCATCCCTCTTAGCCTCTCCCTCCATTCACGATCTCATTATGTAACCTTATATAATTTTGCATAGCGATTTTTTTGATGCATAGTAACCGGCTGGTAGCTTACCGGAACGATGCCCATCCGTTACCGGTAGCTCAGCCGGCTTGCCCCAGTTGAATTCTTTTTTTCTCTTTTTTTCTGTATATTGCGGCACAGTAGCTGAGATGTTTCTCACCACTAGCTAACGTGTATGATGATTATGATGTCTCACTGACGCCTGATTTCCTGGGACTATTGGTGCGGATCAACTGGAAGAACTTGCGATAATTGCCGACAGCTCCTGCCTCCATTGCTTTAGCCTGACTGGTCCACCAATCTTCCTTGTTAGCATCTAGGCTCTGCTTTAGTGCCCGGCTAATAGTCCATCTGGTCAAATTGTGTTCAGAGGCAACCGGGATGTTTCTTCTGGATTCCTACATGTTCACCGACCTCTCGGATATCCTGTAACTGGTGCGGTGACGATTGATAGTGCCACAAGCAGATGTCTCTGTGTCGTGCATGGCGTCCGACGTCCTATTCTTCTGAAGCACAGTCTCATTAGGACAAGGTTGGCTCTATGTATAGTAACTAGACTGCTGAGATTACATACATTAGGACAAGACAGCGAGAGTTCGGTACACAGTGCGTTTTGATAGGCTTGTTTGATCGAGGGCTCAGACAATTTCTCAATTGCCAATCGGAGGAGGCGCTTGGTGCGCCTCTCGGTAAAGTTCATGGAGAAAGGACAGCGTACAAGGTATGATCAGAGTCGACACAGGTATTCCAGTACGAGCGGTAATCCGGGATGGAACCACGCCATCTGTAACTTGTGGCAACGTGGTCAGTTTGCGTCCATCGCTGGCCAGCTACAGTAGGACACCAAGTGGCATTTCGGCGCCCACTGTGTCTAAAAGCAGTGCTACTAAGAAACAACTGGTGCTGCGCACACAGTTACAGCAGACACTTGCCGTTGTCAGTCCGCTCGGAGTTAGGCCCATAGTTACCACCCAACTGAGCTTCTGAGGAGTTCAGACGCCCTAGTTGTGTGTTCATATCCTCTGCAAATACTATAATATCTGAACTAGTGGCATTGCGTAATAGCGCGTTCAGTTCGTTACGGAATGTGTTCTTGTCAGCATTAGAACTGCAGTCGGTGGGAGCATGAGTGGAAATCACGAACAAACAGCCTTTTGTACTACTTCGTGAATCAGGCTTAGTTGATATCGTTAAACATGCCGCACATAGACGGGTGTTCGTCGGAATCCGATCAACCAACGATGGCTCAGTCTTGGAGTTTGGTATAATGCCTACACCAGCATGACCCGTAAGTGTTGCGTTGGCGTTTCTACATGCATGTAAGCAATAGCGAGAGGACAAGCCGAGCGCAGTTAAATAAACGACCTCATTAGGGCCATTGATCGTTTCTACCGAATATTTCGGTGCCTACCACATTGTTGATTTCCAACGTGGTTTCTGAAAGGGATTTGAGTGTGATTGTATATTCTAACTTGAAAACTTTTCCGGAAACCCTACGGAAAGTTGCTTCTGCCAACAGGGTACTCTGCGCCATACGGAAGTCATTCCCAGAAATGACGCCTGAAAGCTTTAGCTCCTGTTTCCTTTCCACTTCCGTCCAGTACTGGAATATGGGCTACCCGCTATACACTCTCTCAAAAAGTTTGCATGCAACTTAATCGAGAAGTTTCAGAGTTGTGGGTCTGAATCCGTATAAATACTACGTAATTTGTCCTATCACCTTCGGCTTCAGCGTATGAACTTGTTCCTTCTGGACTACGTCGTCGCTGTGGGGATCCGATATACACAGGAACCAATCTAAAAAGAGACTTGAGGACGGAGATGCAAGAGTTCTTCCAACTCATTGTAGATAACTCGACAAGGGGTCACAGTTGGAAACTGTTTGAACCGCGGAGGCTTAACTTTGCTTTGACGTCACGTTATCCACCCGGGTCGTGAATCAATGGAACAACCTCCCGGAATATGTTGTCAGTGCCGAAAGAGAGGAACGTCTCAAGAAACAATTGGATAACTACGTGCTGAGAACGCCTGGGTTCTACTGTTTTTGCTGCAGCTGTGCTGTTCCCTCATTAAACACAGATTAGCAACGGCACGCATCGTCCAGCCAATGAATGAGAGGTGGGGGAGCTGACACAGGTCTTTTCTCTTTTGCTCTCTACAACAATATGAAACTGAAGATGTCGTCGAGCATAGTCTACATTGTGGTTGTCGTTTCTTCTTATCTTTGCCTTACTGTTTCGTCTTCAGTATTGTTAGAGCAGCCTCTCATGCGTATTTTTAGCCATCCATCTAGTCCCCTCACGCCTGGTTCTCCATCAACGGCTGTGACATTACCGTCCAGCTTACTTCGAGATGTGACATAGGCACACCTTCCATCCAGCTCCGAATCTTTCTAGGTGCTTGTCCAGCCGCCTACGAAGTATCTCTTTTGCCTTCCCGCCTCATCGGTCATAAGTATGATCCACCTACGCCCTGCACACGGAAGCTCTCGGAACCCTCAACCGGACGCATACTACACATTTGGACACCCTGCCAACTCATAAAGCCAATTTCTGAAGCAGGAGTACGGTCGTTGCAGCGATCACTAACATTCCGACACGCGGAATCGTCCGAGCTTATCACAGCACTCATCAGTCTATGTGCGTCAGCAAATTGACACGGGTCTGGGTTTCTGTAGGCGCTGAGGACAGAGGGCAGATAATGTAGCGCGTCAGTGTCGCTATGGAAAGCCAGCAGGTAAGATGTCGTCGAGCATAGCCTACGTTGTGGTTGTCGTTTCCTCTTCTCTTTGCCTTCCTATTTCGTCCTCAGTATCGTTAGAGCAGCCATCTCCTGCGTGTTTCCACGCTAGCCATCCAGTCACTTCACGCCCGGTCCTCCATCAGCGACTGTGACAATGCCGTCCAGCTAGGTGATTGTTCAGCCGCCTACGAACTATCTCTTTTGCCTTTCAGCCCCATCGGTCGTAATCACCACCCACGTACGCCCTGCACACAGAATCGCTCGTAACCCTCAACCGATTGCATACTACACGCTCCGCTCGTTAGCTGTCGGCTTTGTTTTTTCCATTAGCTTTCCTTCTGTCGTGGCATCGGGATGTCAGATACTTACTCCATTTTAAAGGAGGATGTGCGTTCCTTCATCATAAGCTTTTGTGAACACATCAGAGAACAAAACATCGTGGAGATCGAGAGTGACTATCAGATCAAGTTTGGTCATACGTGCCTTTTACTGAGTTTCTAGGTTTCCAAGGCTTACAGATCAATATTTCATCAGCACTCGATGGCCTACTGCAGACGTGATAGCAAAGTTGGTGGATGCAGGTAAAACGCAATGCTGTGTAGCTCTTAAGTACCACACGCAGATCCACTTTTTCTCATGCTCTACAATGAGCTATACTATCGCCATGTCTATGCCCACGTCAGCACAAGTCTCTCCGTTGAGGATATGGCTCAGTCCTATCTAAACTACTGCTCGTTATTCAACGCTTTAATAAGTAAGTTGTTTCTTCTTTACCATTTACTCCAATTCCTGAATACTGTTTTATGTTGGTTTTTATTGTTGTTTTGTTGCTTTATATTGGTTGTGTGTATTGACGATGCAATCAACTTGATTTCATTGGAAACATTGAATATCTTTTAAGGTAGTACCAACCAGCATGGAGAAATAATCGGCCCACCGTCTATCCACCCAAGTCTACATCTTTGCCTGACACCGCTTTCGACCTCACCTTTGACGATCAGCCGATACCATAATAAACTGGTACGCTGAAATTGACCAGACGGCTTTGCCTAGTTTGTACATGGCTTTCTAGGCATGCGCCTAGCATTATCTGTGGGGATTGCGCTAAATTTCTAACATTTTGCTTTGGGGAAGTCATCTTTGTCTTTTAATACACACTGCTATTATCTTTCCGCCCTGATTATTACGTCACTCATCCAGGCCTTATTCTACAATCCATTATCCTTTATTCTCCTTCATTCCTTCTAGCATTTCGACACTTGTATTGCTTTGGTATAAGTTGTCGCTATTTCGTCTGCCGTATTTTAACGCCCAGGCCATAGCTTGTGGGACCAGTAAATATTCGTCCTGATCAGGTCAATTAAACAACTTCCACTATCAGAAAGCAAAAGGGAATCAAACTCAACGTTATATTTTGCAGAGCTGACAAGTGAACGCGAATATGATGCTGGTACAATGGGAATAAATTACGTACAATCGAATTATGGTAAAACTGATAAAAGATAATTGTCATTCGTGTGTCTGCATGCTTGTCAGTTGCTTGGGACTAAGTTACACGAAGTGGTTCCTGATTAGCTTTTTCATTGTTATCCTGTTTTGTTTCCTGTTTTTTACTGTCATGCTACTCAACTGACAAAATTGAACATAGTATGAATTGTTCCCCTAATCTTTTTGTTCATTTTTACAATGAAAACATTTAACTAGTTTTGATCTCCATTCTGCGATATCCTTGGTGAATGCGACGTGTTATTGAATAATATATCGGCACTCAGTTTTTCAAATGTTGCGATGTTACCGGAAACTTCTCACCCCTCACCAACTGACATTTTCACCATGGTTCTTGTTACTTTCTTCAGCTGGTAATCTCAACTGGTTGAAATCGTCACCCAAGTGTAAATAACCCACTATTATCTATTACGCTTGCTCTATGGTCCTTAAGTTAGTTTGGTGTTATCACGAAGTGCTGCTACAGCTTGGTGATATTTCTGATGGCGCATCAATTGTTTTGACAGACTGGTTACGACGGCTGATGAGGTAACTCGAAAAAGAACTAGTTCTGTGTTATGAATTGTTCTTTCCTAAGTGTGAGCAGCGATCATGCTTCGGTATGGTGTAATTTTTCATGAAATTCGTCAAGAGGGGTACTAAGCGCACCTCTTGATTGACAACTGAGGAGTTATCCCCTTCCTCGGTCACTCAAGCCCACCGAGATGTCCTGCGTACAGAACTTTTGCTCTCTTGACCTGATAACACTGGCCTTCAGTGCGATAGAATCTTGACTGCCACGCACGACGCCGGTGCCATTGATTGTGCCACTGTGACTTGTCACCGCACCAGTCTTTGGATATCCGAGAGGTCGGTAAACCTGTAGGAATCCAGAAAAATCTCGACTCGTTCTGCCCACAATGTAACCAGACGGACCATTAGTGCCGAGCTAAAACTGAACCTGCGTGCTGACAAGAAAGGCTATTGGACCAGTAGGGCTTGAGAAATGGAGGAGCCAGAAGAATTCAGGATAGCTGGATCTTCGTTTGACTCGTTTTACATGCAAAACAGTGTTCCTTTGGGCGCAATTGAATTTCCTTAATAGTTCGCCATGGTATGCAAAGCTGTCAGCTAGGCACATTACGTCATCGAGATAGCATTTATGAAGTGGCATCCGCTCAATCATTTTACCCAACGGACCCTTTTCTATTTTACCTATAAACACAAGTGAAGGATGGATCCAATGGTGACCCCTAGTTAGCCCGTCTTTTGTCCGTATGATTGTTTGGCAAAGCGAAATTGGACATTGTAGTTACACTGATAAACTAGCGTCTTCATTTCTTCTGACGGTATGCCGAATTTTTTTTACCTGGGCGCTCGATGTATTCAGCAGGGTAATCGATGGTCTCTTTAACGGTAACATTAGTTAACAGTGACGTCACATCGGGCGATAGTAGCTGTTGATTATCCATATGTTACATTCCAACGCTGTCGACGAACTCGAACGTGTCATGCAATTAATGAGTCGCTAGCTCCATTCTTTTGGTTCTTTAGTTCGGCCAACCACTTTGCCAACGTATTATACGAGGAGTTACTCATCTCTGTTATGAACCGTAAAAAGGCTCCCCTTTATTTAGGTTGGGTGATCCACACAGCCTTGATAATGGTGTCGACGGAACGAATTCCTTCAAATGCCATCAAACCGATCCGCTCTTTTTATTTCATTTGTGCATGAGATTTAGATATCGGCTTTTCGATCGTCTAGGTTTTGTCCATTTCAGTGTCCATTTTCACTTTGAGGGATCCTAAATTAAGGCACTCCTTTTGTGGTGTTATTCGTTTTTTTTGTCCACAATAACCACATCTTCGCCTTCGTCTGGTCGCGCTACTATAATCTCCCCGATTTTTTCCAGTGCTCCTAGCTTGTCTAGTTGCTCTCACATCATCATCATTTAATCATCATCATCAGTACACGTTAGCTGAGGGTGAGAAACCCACCTCAGTTTATGTACTGCATTAAAAGATGATAAGAGATTAAGAAACTACACTACATATTACACAAATTAATCTACGAAAATATATAATGTTAAATATTATACTATACGTTTATTTGACGTCGGAATTGGAGAGGGGGGGTGGACAGAGAAACTCACAGCACAAATGCCATGGGGCCGGCTTTTTGCCATATCAGCAAGTGTGTCCAACCAAATGTATTTATCATGCTTAGAACCCTAGCTAGGCACTCGGGATGCACCAACCGACCCGTTTCGAACTGAGCGTATTCATTCTTCCCGACCAAGTCATCGCTTGGTCTCCCCTCCTCCTCTTTCACTCGCACCCCTAGCGCGCAAACAACGCACGTCGTGGGAGTCGGTGTGCTGGCATGCGCAATACGTGGCCCAGCCATCGGAGCTTGGTGCGTGATACAATGATGCTGAGCGTTTCACTCGCTCTTCCTGCACCAAATACGCTACGCCGAACACGCTCGTTGCTCACGCGCTGCTCCCACCAGAAATAAGCTAAGATGTGAAGGCAGCGATGATCGAATATGAGCCACTTTGTGTCTGCCGACCTGATGGGCCAGGTTTCACAACCATATAGGAGAGTTGAACCTCACGGCTGCGTCATAAACCTTGCCCTTCAGGGCGAGCGTAATGTCGCATCTGCGCCACAGATGGCGGTGATTGGCAAAAACACCTCGAGCTTTTGCTATACGGTTCCTAATCTTATCTTCGATCCCACCGGCCTTACTATATCTACTCAGCTACTTGTATTCTTGAACTACTAACTGATCACCACAAAGCGTTAGCGCAGGGGTGGGTCCCTGTTAATCTTGATGAAATACTTAGCATTCCGATGGAACAAAGCATAGCCCAAAACAACAGACAGTCAGTGCTACTCGGTCCATTGCTGCTTGCCATGTTTGCGAGCTATCACAGATGAGGGGAATATCGTCCGCATACTCCAAGTCAAGAAGTCGATCACATCTTCTAGGTCGTGTCCAGCGAATGCTGTTTCCGTAACTTCGTCAACTGCCAAGTTAAATAGGAAAGGTGACAGCGGACAACCTTATCTCACACCGCTGGTGATACTGAAGGGTGGAAACAGTTTGCCACAAATCACCTCTGCCCGAAGTATGCGCGTACAGCACTTTGCTAATGTTTACGTATTCAACGCAATCCACACACAAGCAAAACTAGCGGCTTTGGCGGTTGAGTCTTCAGATAGCCGCAAACTGGAATTCACAGACGGTGTAACTAGTCCCAGCCTCGTGCTAGAGTTTTGTAATGGGGTTTCGCCTAGACAGCAGACATCAATGCCCGTATTTTCTTGGGTGCGCGTGAGGGCTGCCTGTGGTCCAATCTGCAGCGGCGTCTGACCATTGATGCTTGCCAGCTTGAATTGGGAACGGGGCGTTAGAAATGGCTTGCCATCACGTCTTGCCTCATCCTCGGACCTAAGCTCCTGATCCTTATGGTGAGAACGTTCGCCCAAGGTGGCACGGTGTTGTGAACTCGAGAATGGAGAGGGAAGACCAAGTGTGGCGGGTTGAAGAAACGTGGAATAAAGTGGTTAAACGGTGGTGCGGTAAAACCTACTTTGCCACGTTCAGCCGCCAGCATCTCGGCTGAGGACAGTAGTTCGAGAGTGAGATCAGATAGAGGGAGAGCGGACAGTGAGCGAAGAATTGTTGAGACATTGATCCAAAGGTTGTGTGGGCATAGCACTTCCCGGTTGCAAAAGCCGAGAAAGAGAATTGACTTATGGGACCCCACCTGGAGCCTTGGGTCATATAAGACCTAATCTGCAAGCAGCGGGACGATTGACGTATACCGCGAGCCGTTGGGAGCTGGCTATCTAGGAGAGGGAGAAGCGGCTTTCGATTGGAGGCAAGCTACTCAGGGTGCCCAAAGAGCCCGAGTAAAGAAGCAAGGAGGCCAGGATTCCCTGAATTACGAAACTCCCCACAATGCACGAAGGCCGTTGGCAGCCGGGTGGCTCATACGCCTTCATAAAAGCCGGTTGCCCTCGAGGTTGTTCATCCGTCCTCCGTCAAATACTCACTTCTGTGACCAGAAGTAAGTGGTCAGTGTCCCTATAGCCGGTCACTTTGACTTTGGCACAGCGGCTTACGAGCACTTGCGGTATTTACTGAGGAACAAAGGTGGCCAGCTCAGAACCCCCACTCTCTAGGTCGCTGCCCCTGATTGTCCGTGACTGCTTATGCATCTTGTCTGCGAACAGCCGAGACTTATTCACAGTTACATTCGCAAGGAAGGCACTATCCGATCCGCAACCTGGGGACGCGCCCGGTAGCGTACAGCTCCGCCAAACCAACCAGAGGTCGGTTCACTTCCGGAAACGAAGCCTAGTTCTGTATCTTATCTGAAGGGCGATGAAAATATGCTCCGAGAACACAATTGAGGCAGAGCGCGCCGTTATAAGAAATGTTCCTTAACAACGGCTTTCCCTAGTCCTTCACTGACAAGAATACGCGAACTAACTTTGTAGTCGCCGAAGAAGAAACCTGTCTACTTATTGTTGCAATTCAAGAGAGACATCATTTCGGAACACTTTAGCAAAGTATTGCAAGCGGCCGTCACTAACACATATAAAGCCACCCAGTTACGCATTACTTTCGCTTCCACGCCCGTCGTCATCATCATCATCAACCGCAGTACATCAGCCATTTGAACGGATGCTTCGCTGCCATACAACCATGAGGAACTATGAAATAAAGAATAAGAGGGAGAGAAGGGGGACTTACCTGGAAACCCTAATGCTCTAAGCAAACATTCTGGGTCAAGGCGTCTACACCTTGTGTAGACAACATACCATCACAAACAGCTGGCTATCATGCAAAGATAAGGCGGCATCGGCGAGACAGCTTCCTTGCGACTTTCACTGCCATGCGTCATAATCAGTCATTACCCCGCAGAAAACTCAACACCAAACACACTTTAAACAGGCAATCCGATTAGGAGACGGCAGCAGACGCGCCACTGGTATCGGTTGCGAGCCATGTCCTGTAAAGTCCCCAGCCAAGCACAATGCGAATCACGTGGATTCCAGCCCGGCAGGCGAGACGGACCAACGTCACCCAGTTTGGTTGTCAGTGACTTCATTTCCCGCTACCAAGTCAACTTCTTTGCACCTCGAGCCTTGCGCCAACCTACTCCTGACAGACAAAACAGGGCTCTCCTAGATAAGCGGTGACCAGGCATACGTAGCACGTGCCCGAGCCAACGCGACTTATTCCGTGCTATCTGTTGTTCTAGGGAGCTAGCATGATTATCACCACCTAGTACTCGCCTATGCACATCATCGTTGCGGACACGCTGGTGCCATCCGACACCAGCAATGCTTCGCAGACAACGATGATCAAAGACTTGAAGGCGCCTCAGATCTTCAGACCGAATGGGCCAAGTTTCACTACCATAGAGCAGAACGGCCCTCACTGTGGCCTTGTATACACGGCCTTTCAGACGAAGGGAAGCTCCCTTCTTTCGCCAAAGATGACGCAGGTTCAAGAAGACAGCCCTGGCTTTTGCATTGCTTGAGCTGGCGTCAGTTTCTATGCGCCCATCATTGCTGATGCAGCTGCCAAGATAAGTGAAATGATCCATCACCTCGAGTTCCTCGTTAGCAAGCGTCAAGGATCATCAAGTGGCTGGTCGTCCTGCAGCAACACTTTGCACTTTGAAGGTGCGAAGTACATACCAAATAATGGAACCACTCTAGACAGGCTATGCCTGGTTGATTGTGCCGCCCCAACATTGTCGAAAAGCAAGACGATATCGTCCGCATAATCATGATCAACTAACCTTTCACCAGGCAGCACTTCAACGCCTACATCGTGAGATTCCGCAAGGGAACACTCCATGATAGAATCCACGATGAAATTGAACAAAAATGGGGAAATCGGACAACCCTGACGAACGCCACTTGTGGTCGGAAAGCTATCCGATAGGACACCGTAGACCCTGACGCGGCCTGTAGTGTTCGAGTATAGAGCACGTAAGATGTTCACATATTTCTTGGGAACACTTATCTGCGCAAGTATTTCGAACAGAATCGATCGATCGACTGAATCGAACGCACTCTTGAAATCGAGGAACACGGCTATTGTCGGTCTGCGGTATGCGTGGCTTTGCTCTAGCACCAGCCGCGGGATGAATATATGGTCTATACAGCCACGTCCTGGGCGGAAATTGGCTTGCTCTTTCCTAATCCGAGATTCCCGTTCTGCAGTGAGGCGACGAACGATAATCGAGGCCAGTGATTTCGTCACAACTGGCGTTAGATTAATACCCCTGTGGACGGCACAGTCTATGTGACTGCCCTTCTTGTATATTGTCACTATAATCGATTCGCTCCATTTAGCCAGGACACTCTTCCTTCTAGATAGATTCGAATAACGAGGTCAATGCCTCGCACGGGACCTCACCTTCATCCTTAAATAGTGCAGGTGGGATGGAATCCGGACCAGCGGCATGAAAACGATTAAGGGTTGTGATCGCGTTTCGGACCTCGGCCTCCGACGGATGCTCTAAACTAACCGTCCATGGCTCGTCCTGCATCACTTGAGCTGGAAGAGTTCCGGGATCAGGGGGCCAGCTGAACTGATCTTGAAAGTTTTCCGCCAAAGGAGCCATACGGCGCTTCTTATTGTGTATTAGTGCATCCGCGCTGTCTCTGGTTGTCTCACTGACGCCTGGTTTTCTGGGACCATTGGTGTGGATTAGCTTCCGGTAATTGCCTATTGCTCCTGCCTTCTCCATTTCTTTAGCTGGACTGGTCCACCAGGCTTCCTTGTCAGCACGTAGGCTCCGCGTTAGTTCACGCCTAATAGCCCATCTGGTCACATTGTGTTCGGAGCCAGCCGCGAAGTGATGGTCTTTCTCCGGCTCTATTTAAAGATGGCGGCGCATCGCTGCTTCCAGATCTCACCGCTTTGTTCTCGAAAATTTGGTCGAAAGAGAAAGTTCCGTCATCTTGGGGTGAATCGATAGTCGTCGCTATCTTCAAAAAGGGCCTGCGCAGAATCTGCTTCAACTACAGAGGAATAAGTTTTGTCCCCGTCGTTTGCAAGCTGCTGGTGTCCATCATACTTCTCAGGATGTCCCCAACGCGCGAACCGTTGCAACGAGAAGAACAAGCTAGGTTTCGCCCTGGTCGCGGCTGCATCGATCAAACCTTCACACTTCGCCAAATCCTCGAGCTCCGCTATGTGTATCAGAGGCCAACAGCTGCTGTGTTCCTGGATATCCGTGCAGCGTTCGATTCTGTCGATCCTACAGTACTGTGGCACTGCGTACTGAGGAATGGTGTCCTTGAGAAGTTCGTCTCCATACTGCGCGCTCTCTATAGTCTGACCTCGGGCAGGGTTAGGGCTTATGGCAAGCTTTCGCCTACCTTTGTGGTCTCCAGTGGAGTTCGACTAGGATGCCCTATCTCTCCGTTCCTATTCAACTTTCCATCGAGGATGTCTTGAAGAACGCTCTGAGCGATTCTTTGAACGCTGGCGTTGAGCTCCTCCCAGGTAGTCGAGTTGTTGATTTGGATTATGCTGAGAATATCGTCTTGCTGGGTTACGATCCACACGTCGTCCAACTTGCACTAAACCGCTTGACGATTGCAACATCAAGGTATGGTATGTACTTTTTGCCATCCAAATGCAAGGCTCACTTCCAAGACTGGCAGGTGCCTCTGCCTGCACTCACTCTTGCTGGTGAGACAAGAGAGGTTGTGGAAAGCTTTGTCTACTTGGGAAGTTGCATCACTGCTGGCAGGGCTGTTGGAGACGAGACTTCGATGCGCATCTCTAGAGCAGGCCTTGCTTTTTCTAGGCTGAGGCATTTGTGGCGTCGCCACGATATTCGTCTCTCCATCAAAGGGCGGGTCTATTGTGCAACTGTTCGTGCTGTACTGTTGTACGGATGCGCGACCTGGCCCATTCGTAAAGATGACTTGCGCAGGCTATCCGTCTTCGAGCATCGCTGTCTGCGGTCCATGGCCCGTGTGTGGTGGCAGCACCACGTAAGTAATGTGGAAGTTAGACAGCGTGTCTGGGGACGTGGAAGCCACTCACTCGAGGAGCTCGTCTCACTGCATCAACTTCGGTGGTTGGGACACGTATTGCGCATGTTTGTCCTGTGTTTCCCGCGTCGTGCGTTGTTTGCACTTGCTGGACAGGGCTGGAAGAGACGGTCTGGTGGATAGCCTACAACATGGAGAAGCCGCATGAAAAGGTTGACGAAATAGTTGGCCTCGGTCGGTTGTTGTCGACTACCTGGTTGGAGTCCGAGAGATGCGGATACCTCTGGTTGAAGATCTTGGAAGCTATGGCCCAAGCTCGATGTCAATGGCGGACGTGTGCATCGGTGTGTTGCAGTGTCCCTTCTTCCTCCCCCTAAAAAAGAACAAACTAAAAAAATTCAAAAACTGAGTGGTAAAATAGACAAAAAAGCTTTTGTTGTTGCTCTTTTCTTATTATTCAAATTGTTTTCCTATTCAGCCATGATTCCGATGACACAATTTCTGTACCACAGATTGTCTATAATATATATATATATATATATATATATATATATATATATATATATATATATATATGCTGGCTACACATTCTATTGGGTGGGGAACGCCGCCTCAGCACCACGTGAACATGGGGTCGGATTTGCAATAACCGATCGCCTGAATGGACAGCTGGTGGGTGAACCAACGGGCATCAGCGCGCGACTGATGACTGTTCGCCTACGACTCGGAAGAGGTAAGTTTGCTACTTTTATAAGCACGTACGGTCCGACAATGAGTTATCCTGATGACACGCGTGATCAGTTCTACCCTGAGCTATCCTCAGTGAAACGGTCTGTGCCGAGGAGCGACCGACTATTTCTGCTGGGTGATTTCAACGCACGCGTTGGGCGTGATGCATCAGCGTGGACAGATGTTATCGGTTCGCATGGCATTGGTTCATCGAATGCGAACGGTGACAGGCTGCTCTCACTGTGTGCCACTCACGGCCTGACGATCACGAACACTCGGTTTGTACTGAGTGCGAGTGATATAACAACTTGGACGCACCCACGGAGTGGTCACGCTCACCTGCTCGACTATATCATCGTACGTCAGCGTGATATGCGTAAAATGAGCATGACACGTGTACTGCGTGGAGCTGAGTGTGGCACTGATCACAAATTTGTTCGGACCAAACTGTACATATATTTTCGTAAGTCTATGTATTGCACTCCCGCCGTGAATCGGCGTAAATTTAACATTCTCTCCCTCGGTACTGTGGCGAAACGTACTGAGCTGGAGAAGGCGATGGCTGCACGCCTGTGTGATGTGGACTGCATAGCCACAGTGGGCGACCTGTGCCACCACATTCGCGATCAGGTGACAGCTGCTGCCGAGGAGACCATTTGGCGCGCAAACTGTAAACGGCCAGATTGGTTTGATGAGAACAATGCGACGATTGTCGCATTGGTGTCGGAGAAGAATGCAGCATTTGCTGCACATGCTGCAGACCCCAGTGACTTGGGGAAGAAGAGTCAGTTTCGCAAACTTCGACGGCGACTGACCCGAGAGCTGCGTCGCATTAAAAATGCAGGATGGACGGAGAAAGCGAAGCAGATGGAATGCTACGCCAAACGCCGCCAACACAAGGAATTCGTCGACTCCTTGAAGGCGGTGTATGGACCGAGATTGGAGCCGCTGAGGACACTGATGGATGGTAGTTCAGGCGCTACCTGCACCTAGACTGCAGACATAATGCAGGTCTGGCGGAAACACATTGACTGTCCCTTGAACGACCGTTCATAGGTCAACTGGCCTACATTGAACGGCCTGAAGCAGCGTGATGTGAAGGCGAATCTGGCGGATACGCCGACTCTAAATGAGACGCAGAGAGCACTTGCTCAGCTGCGAAACGGCAAATGTGCCGGAGCCGACGGGATCCCGCCGGATGTATTGAAACACGGCGGACCCGCGTTGTTGACTGCGCTGCAACACTTGGTGCAACGCGTGTGAATGGAGGAGGAGGTGCATCCTGAACTGAAGGATGCCCTTGTGCTACCACTGCACAAGGGCAAAGGTAGCAAGCGATGTTGCACGAATTATCGTGGCATCAACTTGCTGAGTTGTGGGGGCAAGGTGATTTCCCGAATCCTGCTCAATCGCCTCGTCATTCAGGTTGTGGAACCGGACGTGGTGGAAGAGCAATGCGGAACCTGGACGGGTCGCAGCGTTATAGATGTGATGTTTGCGGCTCGTCAGTTGCAAGCAACGTGCAGAGAACGACACCAGGCATTGTACTCGCTTCTTGTTGATTGCACCAAGGCATTTGTTACGGTGAACCGCTAGGCATTGTGGCTGGTGTTGGGTAAGTTTGGTTGCCCGCGTAAGTTTGTAAGTTTAATTGAATGTCTGCACGGTGGTATGCTAGCGAGGGTTCAGCAAAGTGGAGAGACCTGGGATGACTTTGCAGTTGTCTCTGGTGTGAAGCAAGGTTGTGTCTTAGCCCCTGCCCTGTTTATTATATATCTTCATGCAATGTTGTCTTGTGCTTTTGATGCGGCTTGTGCTTACGGTGTTCGTGTGGAGCACCGTATTGATGGTGGGTTGCTGAACATCCGTCGTTTCGGTGCGAGAACTCTAGTCTGTGAGACAACTAGCCGTACGTTGCTGTTTGCTGACGACTGTGTGTTGTTTTCACATAGCGCGGATGAGTTGCAGCAAATGACCAGTGCTCTGGCTTCGACAGCGACGAAATTTGGGCTCACCATCAACACATGCAAAACTATCTGTCTCTTTCAGCCTTCACCAGAGGCGCAATAATCAAGTTTGTTGCGAAGCAGCATTGGTGGTGAAGTATTAGAAACCTCCTCCCGCATTCGCTACCTTGGGAGTGTAATGTCAACTTACCAGCAGCTAAACGTTGATTTGCGTTTTCGCGTGTCGAAGTCGGCAGCGGCATTCGGGAAGCTTGAGTTCCGAGTATGGAACAACCATCAGCTTACCGTTGGCACAAAGCTGATGGTGGACAAATCCATGGTACTGTCCCTTCTTCTATACGCCAGTGAAACGTGGACGATGTACCGTCGGGACGTGCGATATCTCGAGCGGTTCCATCAGCAGTGTCTGCGACGAATTTTGCGGATCGGTTGGGGCGCCAGAGTTGCAGACAAGGAAGTGTTGCGCCGAAGTGGGATGTATGCAGTGGAAGGCATACTTTTACTGCGACACCTGAGATGGCTCAGTCATGTGAGCCGTATGGATTCGGCGCGGATACCGAAACACCTTTTATACGGTCAGCTGAGTATTGGGAAGCGGCACGTGGGGAAACCAAAGTTACGTTACCAGGACATGATTAAAGTGAGCCTCACACGTTCTAATCTTGATTACAGATCATGGGAATCGAAGGCGGTTGATCGGCGTGCATGGCGCGATCTAATCACGAAGGCAGTTGCTGAAGTGCGGGAGGAAGCCCTCATGCATGCAGAGAAGAAGCGGCAGTTGCGGAAGCGGCAAGTACCGATGAATTGTACTCCATCGACATCGAGCGCATGGTGCTGTAGAACATGCGGTCGCGAGTGCCTTAGTCAGGCAGGCCTAGTGAGCCATGAGAGAGGTCACTCGGGACCACTGCCGAAGCGACGACGGGTCCCGCAGTGAGCGTAGGCAGCACCGGCGCAGCGTTTGTAGGCACGCTGAATTCGATTTACTAACCGCATGCTTGCATGCTAAGTCTCTTTATTTCAGGTGGTGGGTTTTCGATTCTCTCCTAATGCCTTTCTTTCTCATATAAATGTCTAGTGGGCCATGAGCTATGCCATTATCGGCCACTACAGAAGCGACGACGGGTCCTACAGAGAATTACGGCGAGCCGGCGCAGCGTTTGTAGGCACGCTGAATTCGATTTACTAACCGCGTGCTTGCATGCTAATTCTCTTTATTTCAGGTGGTGGGTTTACAGTTTTTACCTTAATGATTTTCTTTCTCATATAAATATTTCCCTGTACTCTATTTCATTAACTTGCACATATCGCCTAAGCCAATTGTATTCGATTTCCATAACATTTTTACGTTCGTGGCATTCCGTGATCTATACTTTCTGACCTCGTGCATTTAACTAGGATTTGTTTGTAATCAACTTATTACATATGCTATTTAATTAAGGTTTATATCGCGTTTCCTTATGCATTAATCGAGTTTTCCTCTTTTTCTTTCTCTCTTTCAAGTGTTTGGCTGTTGTTTGATATCCACGGTGTGGATGTGCTTGATGTGCATGTTGACAAGGTGCCTACCTGTCTATTACCCACTACGTCGTCCATACTGGCTCCAGGAGACAGTTGGTCGTTGCTGGAGGGGACAGGGTGCACGGTCCTTGTGGCTGTGTTTGGATCAAAGAGTGGTTCCATGCAGTCAGTGTGGAGCGGACTACGGTCCAGCCACCGCCTTGTGTGCGCTTGATTCCCAAATACAGTGTGCTTGTGTTTTCCTGTGAAGGAGTGTGGGCCGGCTCCGTTGGTGAAACGTGGTTCCCATCCGCATGCCTCCCGGTCTTATTCCTACGGGTTTACACTGGATATGGGGTATGTGGTTGGAGCTGTGGGTGGTGCAGCGCAAGCCATCCATGGTCCCTCTGTAGGCGCAGGCGTCCTGTGGCTTGCCACAGTGACAGGCAAATCCGAAACCGGATGCCGCCAACCATAATATATATATATATATATATATATATATATATATATATATATATATATATATATATATACTCCGGATGCGTGCAACCAATAACGAGAGGATAAGCCGGGTGCAGTTAATTCAATAACTCCGTTAGGGTCATGGATCCTAGTTTCGGACACTCAACACACATCAATACCCAGTGTATCCAAGGCGCGTGCGAGTGCAGCCTGTTATCCTGTTTGTCTCAGAGTGCGAACGTTGCATGTCGCCAGGGAAACGGGACAGTGTGGCCTTATAAGGGACTTTTGCCGATAGACGTCCGATAAGTGCGGTTGAATGGAGGCTGCAGATGTTTCTACTCCAGTGGCACTTCTGTTGCTGTCAATTAAGCTGGGAATTATAGAAGCATGGCTAGTAACGGGGGTCGGGATGGGAATAGGAGAAGCAGGTGGAAAAAAAAGAAGGGAGGCGGCAGCATTAGCATGTTTTCACTTATCCGCCCTGCTGTATGCAGCAGATAAGGCGATCCTTGATAATCTGCGCGACGGCCGATGCAGGATAAAGCTTATGTTTGAAGATGTCATGATTGTATGTGGGCTAGGATTCTGTCAGGGCGCCCAGACCTTGGCAGGAGGACGATTAAGGTCCTCATCCCAAGCCTTTGGCTCAAAAGGCTGTCCGCAAGACAGCGGGGATGTGGCAATTATTTAGTTTTACAGAAATGGACGCTATTCCATTTCATACCTCCAACCTGGAGGACCAGGAGACTGAGTTTGTCTGACATCCCCCCATTGACCAACGTGGTAGGAGCAGCTCTCAAGATGCCCGGAGGCATCACCCAGTATATCTCAATGGGTCAATGAGGTACGCAAACCGTCGCACCAGGTTAAGGTCCAGTCTTGTTGCGACGGATGTGAAGTAAACTGGAGTCGGAAGATCCCCCGGGGTCAGGCAAGAAAAGGCTGTGCGTATATAGTGAAACATCCTGTAGGCCGCAGCGACTTTTTTCTTGGTATCTTCATTAGATTTGCGGTCACTTGAAAGTATCACTTCCAAATCCCTCTCCTGAGTGGCGTTTCTGAGCAAGAAACCAGCAATATGGTAGATTCCAAATGGGTCAGACGCACTAACTGGAAGAACTGAACACTTCTCAAGATTCATTGTTAACTGCCACTTAATTGACCACTCATGTAGCAGGTCGAGTGTCGGTTGTAACCTGTCAGCATCTTCCATACTGGATACCTCCATCCACAGCTTCAGGTCGTCGGCGTAGATTAGGCAATCCGCCTGGAGTATGGACGATAAGTCATTGATGAACACATTGAAAAGCACGGGGCCGAGGACAGAATGCTGTGGGACTCCACTATTCATGAGAACAGGGGCGGATAATGTTTCGCTTACTTGCACCTGCATCCTGCGGTCGCGAAGGAAATCAGAGATCCAAGGAAGGAGATTCCCGGCAACACCGATTTCTTGGAGTTTAAGCAAAAGTCGCTCGTGCCGAACCCTGTCGAAAGCATTACTGTAACCCACAAACACGACGTCCAGGCGTTTACCGAAATCTAGCGATTTCGCCCATTTCTCCTTCGCAACTAGTAAGTTCGAGGTACATGAGCGTGCCCTTCGAAAACCATGCTATGCACAAGAGAAGAGATTCCGTTCCTCGAGGTAGAGATGAAGAGCCTGCTTCAAGACCCGTTCCATAACTTTACACAATATCGACGTTAAGCAGATAGGACGATAGTTGGATGGATCTTGCCTATTCCTTTCTTTATATATGGGTTTGACAATGCCCTTTTTCCAAGTCGACGGAAGACGCCCAGCTTCAAAGGAACGACGGAAAACCTGACAGATAGAAGGGGCGATGTACTGCGCCACAGTGCTAAGGAACAGGGGGTGCAAGCCATCCGGGCCGGGTGGAGAATGCGGATCTAAATCAAAGGGTAGTTTAACTACAGAATTGATGTTAATGTCTACTTGATCCAACTGATAAAGAAAACTGGACACAGTGTTGTCGCAGGCGGGAGTTTCTTTCACGAAGACAGAGGCGTACTGCTGGTCCAAAAGAGTGGCTTTATCAGCGACTTCGTAAAGTAAATTTCGATGTTCAAAGAACATAAGGTAGGGATGCCACTGCCAGCCATGGTGCTTCTTTTTAGATAAGAGAAAAGCATTTTGCACGTCGTTCTGGGGTGTACTGCTAGTGATAGCTCATATTGCTGACGTTTCTGACGCTTCAAGGTGACACAAACATTCCTGGTAATCTTGTAGGAAGAGTATTCAGACTCTGTTTGGGATTGCCTGAAACTGTCCCACAATTTGCGTCATCATCAGAGATCTCAATTCACTGTCAATCCAAGGTGGACCCCACTTGAAGGACTTTCTACGGGAGAAAGGAGCGACCTGCTCAATTTGAGAAGTCATTTTGAAGAACACAGGGTTCCACGCATCATCAAGAGAATTGGGACCAGAAATACTTCAGTCCATAGCGCCTGCGGCTGTTCTCTGACGGAGTGAATCCGCTTGCCAAAAGTTCCAAGGACAACCACCTAGGCTATGGATCGTGAGGCGACGTGTCCATTGGAATGAAACGACACAATGATCACTTTTGCCGATGGGTTGAAGAACTGTTAGATTCGTGACATTTGACTGAGCTGGGGTGAGCACAAGGTCCAGAATATTTGGCGTTTGGTCGGCAACAATGCGGGTTGGCATGTTGACGTGCTGAAACAAATTACAATCGATAGCAGTGTCAAATAAGGTAGCATCAAAGGAATCAGGTGGACGACCACAAAGAGGTAAGTCCCAATTGATATTAAGGGCATTAAAATCCCCCACGATAAGATTGTCCTTCCCCGCGCCGTGTTCCCTGATCGAATCGAGCAATTGAACTCCGGATCGCGATGGCGCACTGTAGACAACATCAGCAGTGAAGGATCTGCATCTATCATGCATACGGCACCAAAGGGCATCAAAATCACCATTGTCGCCACTAGTAGCTGCAACCAAATGGGCCTTGAGGTCGGTCTTCCAGTAAAGTATGACGCCGGGCCTGCCTCCAAGGCGGTCGGCTCGACAGAGACTGTATCCAGGGATAGAAACCTCTGAATCTATGATGCCCGCAGAAAGTGAAGTTTCGTTGAAGGCCATCAAGTCTGTACCTCATCAAGTTTACTTCTCAGACTGCGTACATCGGCGAAAATTACACACAGTCCGTTCTCATGCTCTGCTGTCCTGGGTTGAGGAGAATTGGCCTCCAACGGGTTCTCGGGGTTCTCCGGATTACGCGAACATCCACGATGTGGAGGTCTGACTCACCATTCGCTCGGCGGGACCGCAGCTCAACAACGGCTGTTTCCATTTTAATACGACCTTCTGGAGAAAGATCTCTCAGGACTTAAAAAGGCTCACCTTTCAAACGTGGGGTTCGTCGGAGAATGCGTCGGCATTCCTCTTCGCCTTGGCATACGATCTTGAGGGGGCGTACCTTAGAAGGATCCACTTGCTTCCTGCCCAGGCGGGAGGCAGAGATATTGTTTATACCCAATTCACCATCGAATAAAATGGAAATCATTCGCTCAAAGAACCCTTGCTCATTCAGCATCCGTTCTTCAGTGGTGTCCTTGGTGGATTCGGGGGCGTTCGCAATGATAAGACATCTTTCACGAGAGGGTGGTAGAGCGCGACCAGAGATCTGCGGTTGTGGTGACGCACTGTCCTGTATCAATTTTTCCAGCTCGTTGACTTGGTCGAGAACAGATTTCATTTTGGATTGGGAAGCAGTTTTATTGGGTTTGGACTTAGACTTTGCCTGAACATTACATATAGTTTGGCTCCGACCCATTGGGACAGTGGGATTTTTCCCACCACGGCAGCGTATGTCTTAGTCGCGGGCTCACTGGGCAATGCATGTGTCAGATTCTGATGGGGAAGCAGATGGGAGATAGCTTCGTTTACCCGTGGGGGTAGCTGTGCCGGAATTAGGTGCGGACGAAAAAGGAGATGAAACAAGAGAGTCCAATGCAGTGGAAGCTTCAAACTTCGTTGGCGTAGAATGGGGGCTCAGGACTGGCAGTCCGGCGTGAAGGGGTCGACTGTTTAATGAAGTACGGCAACGGCTATAGGAAACAGTGATAGCCGATGTAGTATGGTGTTGCAGAGACTCATAGAGTTCTGGACAAATGTCGCAGCAGGCAATATGCAGCCATCCGTCACACTCAGAGCACTGTACGGCCTTAGAACGCAATGCCACACCTTTACGGCAACTCAGGCATTTTGACATCATAGCTGACGACCCGGATAGCTCTTCCCACTCGATAACTCGAAAGCAAATCTTTCCCAAAAACCAAATCCAAAACTTCCACGCCCGTGCTACACCGCCTGATGGGTAAACCCTGTAGAAGTCACTTCTCTCTGTGTGTACCAATTTACCTGTTCCTGTGGGACAAATTACGTAGATCACATTATGAGATGTTTGTCTGAACGCCTCCATGAGTGGGGTTTGCCAGGGTTGTCCTATATCTCCTTTTCTCTTCAACTTTGTGATCGAAATGATCGGAATGATGATGATGATGATGATGATGATGATGATGATGATGATGATGATGAATCGGTTCACTTACTTTGGTAGCTGTGTCACCTCTTCTGGTCACATCACTGAGGAGGTTACTTCACATGTCAGCAAGTTCCGTGGGGCTTTCCAAAAGCTCAACTGTCCATGGAGACGGCGGATATCAGCCTATCAATGAAATGTAGGATGTATAAAGCTACGATAAAGCCGGTCTTACTGTATGAATTAGACACCTAGGCAGAATAATGTCAGAGTAATGAGTTGAGTCTATACGATGGCTGTATATTTCGAGGCTCGCGCATAGTTCCACCAGAAGAACTACAACCCCAGTTGCTGTGAGAGCTGCATGACGCACACCCCGGCGTGAACAGGATGAAGGCGCTGGCATGTGATTACTGTTGGTGGCCGAACATTGACCAGGATATAGGGCGATTGCTGAAAAACTGTGAACAATGCCAGAAATAATAAAGGCAAAAATCTCCCGGACCTATACATCCATGGCGTTGGCCGGTGACGCCCTGGCAGTAGGTACACGCGGACTACTTTGGCCCAATCAATGGGATGATGTGTTTACTTTTGATTGATGCCCATTCTCAATGGATAGAAGTACATGCAGTTCCACATGCGACTTACGCAGCAACAGCTGCAAGATGCGCTCAACATTCGCCATTTTCAGTATTTCAGAGACAGTATGCACCGACAACGAAACACCATTTACCAGTGAAGCGTTTCAACAGTCCCTGAATAACAACGAAATACAGCACGTTAAGTCTGCGCCGTACCGTGGAATGGAATGTCAGAACATGCAGTCCAGACTGCTAAGCAAGATCTCCTTAAGCAGACTCGTGGAACTCTGCAAACTAACTTGGATCGTCTCCTGTACGACACCGACTGAGTCAACAGGGAACTCACTCGCGGAATTGATGTTTGGTCGGCCACTACATTCTAGGCTGCACTTACTTTTTCCGAAATCCCGAAGGAGAATGAAGGAAAAGCAGGAGAAAATGTGTGGGGATGAAAAGATGCCAGAGGAAATGTGTCAGTGCCTCACGAAAGAAGCTGGCAACCTGATACACTCATGTCCCAAACAGGTAACCAAGCGGAGCTACAGCTGGAGGACGGCCGTGTGGTGCGACACCATTTTGACCATATTCGGACACGCTCTAACAAACCGCATGACCGGGATCAAAAGCGACTGCTACTGAACCAAAAACGGACGATGAGTCTGCTTCACAAAACCAGAACTCACAAACGGATGCGGTACAACCAGAGTTAAGAGGCCCAAAACGCACGCCTAAGCCGATTGATCGGTAGCAACCCGGAGTCTGTAATCTTGACCAGGGAAGAGAGGTGTCAAGTACGCAGTTGAGTGTCGATTCGTGAACTCAGGCACTCACATGGTTTGGGTAACAATGACCTTGCCTTACTTTCCTTAATTCATTGATTTTTGTTTCCAGCTTTTCTCGCCACTATAACACAGGAAGTTTTTAGTAAATCGGTTCCGTACTACGCGTTCGCGTTCTGTTCCGTTCATCGGCTAAGGGCCATACGTAATAGCCCATCATCCGCAATCAGGACATGTGAAACCCTACTTCTCTCCACACCAAACTAGACAGATTCCTACATTTAGAGTTGTTCTCATCCGACACTTCACCTGATGAAATATTCCAGGATGATCCAAAAAGTATCTGAACGGCTAAGAATAGACGATAACCTGCACTCATTTCTGTACCTGCTGATCTGTTCTTGATTTAGGAAGAGTTTCTCACACTTTCGATATATATATATATATATATATATATATATATATAGTGCTCGTCGTTATACCACGGACACCGTAGCAGACTTCGCACAAGTCCTTAGAAGCTAATTGTACACTATAATGCACTGTGCGTGTTATGTTTGAAAATATACCGATAGCTTATGTTCCTTGATACGCTTTTATAAACTTCATCAGTCACTTGTTTTAGTTTTGACTACTATGACGTTTTGTAGAAAGTAGAAGCCTCGATTAAACTTCGCACAAAACTCTGCCTCGACTTGGCAGATTATTTTGCAAATTTTAATCGTGGCTTCTACTTTTTACAAAACACACTACTCACAAAAACCCACGAATAATACTCTGACGTTCGTAAGTTTTAGGAAACTAGGTCAATCGAGCTCCCGCTGTATGTTCTTCACTGTCATCTACGTGTTTTACTCATCGTGCTCACCGTTGTTTGGCAGTGCCCCGCCCAATCGTTTTCGTCTTTTTCTTCTTTCATCATCTACTCCTAGCACGTTTGCAATATTACCGTATATTTTTCATGGTTTTGAGAAACTGAGCCCACAAAGCAACGAGTCATATTTCCATTGCAACATGTTCCGGCATGCGAGCTGTCAATTGTTTTGGTATTTACAGGGTTACAATAGGGATGGTTTTTGCGAATATTTCCATTTGTGCCTTTTGTCGCCAAATGCTACCAGTTCGCGGGCATTCTTATTTGGTTGTTTTCGGTTCAACTTGGTTGTGCATAATGAAGGCGGTTTTACGGGGGTGGGGAGTATGAAAAGGAAGAAACTTTTAGATTCACCAATCAAAATCAAATGAATACTACACAATCTTACTCGACTGGAGTAATACAATTGGAGCTATCTGTAAGCACCATGCTAGGGATTTGTGCAAATAAGAAATAGGCTAGATTAAAATAACTTTAGTGCATCACCAAGTTCAGTTTGCTTTATCAGAATAATAAAGACAGTATTCACATCGTAGGGTTTTAAGGCATAACTTAGTGTCTAGACATTCCTTTGTCTAAGTATAAACTTGAACTAACAAAGTTGTGTCTCAAGCTGCCGAATAGTTGAGATGTTGGATGAGCTCAGTTGCATTCTTTTCAGCCTTCAGCTGTAGGTGTATATTTAGGGCGTGTGTGACTATGCACGGTGATGTTGAAAAGGCGGAATTAAACAGATAAATAGACAAAGAAATAAGCGCCTATTCACTGCAAAGTCCGAAATTATTCAGTGCATCATAGCCTTGTAGAAGATGCCAAAGACAGGGCGATTAGGAAAGTTTGCAATAGTTATCCGGTTCTCTGTGTAGAGTGGAATTGCACCACAACTAAGAGCGAGACTATGGTCTAAAGAATAAGTTAATGAGAAATATCGGTAAGACAGTAGGACGGTAAAGTGAAGTAACTAGGAATCAGGAATCCAACAGATTCAGTGCAGAATGAAGTAGAGTAATAAAGAACAAGTGAAGTAATAGGGTCATCCGTGAAACCGTCTCCTGGGGACCTGCTTCCATGCGTGGTAGTACCTCCAGTGGTTTCACCCGCATCTCCACGCCCCGTCTTGTCATGTAACTGTGTGGTTTAAAAGCACGTTTGCCACTACCGAATTTATTCATCCTCTGGGCAATTGCTTTGTCGGTGAGCTAATTACTCAAGCCGGTCAGCCATTTCGTCATTCATAGTTTTTTGTATGCATGGTGACCGGGATCACCGGATGACTTCATGTGCCATTAAATGTGAGTTCAACAGTTCAGCTTGGACTGCTTTTTAATTTCTGCACACTTTTTATATTCACCAGTGTCTTTTGACGTTGGTCTACCTGTTGCTTAGAGGCTTCAAACCATCACCTCAGGAGATCGGGCCACTCGTGACCAAGGGAATAACAGGAGAATAAGATGAAATAGTTAGATTAGGGGGTAGAAATATCAACGAAATAAGTAGCCGCATAACATGTCTCGCGACATTGTGGGATGCCGTATGACTGGGCGTGATAAAATATTGCGTAAGCTTATTATAACTGGTAGCGTTATTAATGGGTTGTCTTCTCCTTTCAATACGCAGTGGGTGAGGCAAATTATCCGGATATTATAGTACAGCAGAATATTTAAAATATACGAAGGTGTGATAAAACAAGTGATACACTTTTTTGTTTCTTTTCCTACGAGTGGGAATTATAGGTCATGTTGTTTGGACCTGATGAAATTAACACATCTGTAGACACTTAAAGATGGAGTATTTTCATTATGTTCTGCATGGTGAGAAAAACTCCCAAGTTCATTTTAAGTTGGGCTAAATTTTCACCTTCCCGTTCTTTCAATGGTATCTTGTTCCTTATATGAGTATACCTTATCAGAAAGGTTGGAAGGGAGCTTTAAGTTCCCCATTTTACGATTAGTGAGGAACCCCTAATTCTTGTGGTAAAGGTTGAGAAATTTTGCAATTTAAGTTCTATCCCGATCGTGTACACCTGGCAGTGTATAATGTTGTAAAAGAGAACTAGATTATTTCTCAGGTGGCGCAACCATAGAGAGTCTAGTTTAATGTGGCGACAGCGGTCTTGATAGTTCGGAGTGCTGGACCGGTCAATAAGGAGTTTCGTGAAAGAATACTGTGTGTTTTCTAATGCTAATCGATCCGTTCTACGTAGGTGCATAGGGATAATTGTGCAGAACTCCAGCATAGATCTCACGATAACCTTAGACATTTCTACTCTGTCTTCGGGTAGAACGAAGGATTTTAGTTATATAAGCTTTCAATTGTCTGGTCTTTGCTATCTGATATGAGACATGTTCAGAAAAGTTTAGCGATATGGAATACACAATTCCAAGGTTCCTAATTAGAGAGGAGTTTGGGATGTTTGTACCTGCCAGGGTGATGGAACCATCCGGTATGCAGTATTCATTCCCAAGCATTTGCTATTTTCCAGTGGCGAATTTCATGGACCATATTTTACTCGAGGAGTCCGGCGCAGATAAGTCCTCATGTATGTTCTTAAGGTCCCGGTAGAAATGAGTAGACGAGATTAATATCTTCTGCAGAGGTATGATTGTCCATGTTTAATGGAATCACATATGCCATTTGTACACATTAGAAAGTGTAGTGGTCCAAGGACACTGCCTTAGACAACTCCGCTTGTATCTTCTTTTGATTAGGTGAGTTGCTGGCCTAATTTAACGCTCTGTACCCGGTCTTCTAGGTAACATTTAAACCAGCTCAGCAATGGGTTGCGGACTCCGTAAGAGTGCAGGACGGACAACAACGGTGTATGGCCCACGATCGAACTCCTTGTACATGTCCAGTGGGATGACCATAACTGCCATGCCACTGTCAGCAACCGATGTTGCATGCTCGAAGGATTGTGTTTGACATGTTACACAGGATCCCTTCATGAGAAAGCCGTGTTGTGCGTTGTTAAGAATTGAACAAGACCATTTTTGACAATTCGCTCCAGTGCCTTTGAGGTTGCCGCAGTATGATTACTAGGGCGACAATTCGTCATTGCAGATCAGGAGCCACCTTTGTGTTTTTGTGCTATTTTGGAGTATTTTCACTGTGGAGGAAAATATCCACTCTTTAGGGATAATATGTAGACGTTTAACATCAGCAGAAGAATGTTTTTGTCTCCATATTTGATGACCGCTAGAGGAATATCATCGGGTCCTGACTGAAATGACGGTTTTATGGAGAGTGTACTCCTTTGAACATCACTCAGTCTCACGGGAATACTCCAGAGCGCTTCATCTGTCCTCCGCTTTAGAAGAGGATGGGACATACTGATATCTGTATTGAATGAGGCCGCATAGTAAAAGTTCACTGCTTCACACATTTGGCTAACGTCATCAGTTGTTGAGCTATCTTCTAATGTCAGATTTTGAATTTGATGGTTCTGCTTTGGATTCCTCATGTTGAGAAGTTTCATCAAGGTTTGTATCCTTTGTAAATTGTTTAGCGCTTTATTTTCTGTGATTTCCACTTGAAGTGCCTGATGTTTTTGTCTCAGTAGAGTCCCATGAATCTACAGTAATGTTGTAAAGTCATTGTTTTGCGATATTGGGACCTGCTTTTCTACAATTTGGTGGTAATTTTGAAGCATGGCTTGCGTTGACTACTACTGTTATTGTGGTTGTTCCACAATGTGGGTGCTAATTAGGTCGGTACAGGTGATAAGATTGTTTATAAATTTGTTCATGGCTAAGGTTGGATCCTGTGTTAAGAAGAATTTATCCCAACGAAGGGTACTGAGGAGCCTGTCAAATATGATCCAGTCAATGCGATGGATGCAACGAGTAGACTTGTCACTCACTCCTAGTTTGTTTACTATTTTAATATTCATGCACCGTATTGTGTTCGCAGCCCATTAGTAAGCTGTTAACTGTGACGAGCACTGATGGAATGCCCATGGTAAATAGCACATCTAATCTGTGGGCTCTTTTCGTGGTTTGATTAACTGGTTGAGTCCAGTCATTGAGCTGAGTACTATGGATTATTCCCATGAGGCTTCCTGATACTTTAAGTGTAGGCGTCATCCAGTCAATATGCGGCAAGTTCAAATCTCCACACACAAACTTATGATTGTAGGAAATATTTGACACCGCGTTAATAGCATCAACTAGTTGTTCAGTATAGTGATTGGTAGCGTTATACGATCTATAGATGCAACCCAGTAGTAGGTCACTGGAAACTATTGCTGAGCACAACGAATCTTCTAAGTCACTGAGGGTTAGAAGATCAACGGCAATCACTATAATCTCATTTCGAACGTAAATAGCGCATCCTTCTCCTCGTTTACTCAGGCGATCTTTTCGTAACAGGTGGTAGCCAATAACTTGAAGCTGAGAGTCATTTGTGTCTGAGTTGCACCATGTTTTTGTGATGAAAACAAAATGGGGAGTTTTAAGACAGACGAAAGTTGTAAGAAGAAGCAATTTAGGTAGTAGGGAACGAGTATTTATGACAGCGAAATCTAGACCATATACGGAAAGAGGTGCTGCAGGGAGGGTTAATGGGGACTGTTTGCTAGCATTGTGGTGTGCCACAATGAGGCACTCGTGATTTGGTGATATCTAGTTTGTATTGATTCCAACGAAGATGTTCTAGTACAGCGATCATCTGTTGATTCATGGGGCCTAGTGGTGGAAATCCCAGTGGTGAGACTAATGGGGATATGGTATCATAAAAAAGGATTTTGAGGGATTTGCATGACAGGGAATGGTGGCGGGGCATAGACTAGTTGTTGTGGGAGCAACTGAGGGACGCTATTATGCGGACTAAGCATTGCCTTACGGATTTCCGAATTTCGGTCAGTGGCTGTAGCTCTACTTGTGTTAATGTGCTGCCAATCTGGGTTCGGAGACAGCTGTTAGGGTGTTCATCCGAGTTTCTACCATTGATCCTACAGCCAGTTTTAGTGTCACTAGTTGACTCACGAAGTCGCTTACTTCGGGAATGATTTAGCAAGTTATACTAGTTTCGAACCTCGTTGTTGAGCTGCTAGTTTACGTCACTGACCCTCACCTGATCTATCCAATTCGAACTAATTGGGTCTATATTACTTCTTTCACCCCTAACTTTGATTGTAGTGGTCTGATGATGAATCATTGGAAGTTGTTCACATATGATCTTGTATTCTCAAAACCTAAATCAGCATTTCCAAGTTACTGGATTTTATCCACGTTTTACTGTCTACTTTTTTCTTCTTTCCTCAGAATCCGAGAAGCCTCTACCTTTAGTGCTGCCTAACCAGTGGCTTTGGGACATTATTGATGAATTTCTGTATCAATTTCAAAAATTCTCCAATTTCCGTGGCCGTCAGAAGCATCGTCCAGAAGATGAGGCCCAGCTGCGTGAAAATCCGCGAATATGGCGCATCCACAGCGTTCTCAATGTGCTTTATTCGTTAGTGGAAAAGTCCGGTATTAACGAGCAACTGAGCTATTACGCCAAACAAGGTACCACCTATGTATTTCCTTTTTTGAGACCACTTTTTCGGCGCCCCGCCGGTTTTTATCATTGCCTACCCGTTCTCTTTCAACGATTGAGTTATAATGGATGGTGCCTCTGGGCTCCTTGAGAGCTATTCCTACTAGGTTGGCCAATGGTTAGTCAGACAAGCTCAGTCTCCTGGTCCTCCAGATTGGGTGTTTGAAATGAGATGGCGTCCATTTTCTGTAAAACTAAGTCATTATCACCTTTCCACTGCCTTGTGGACAGGATTTTGAGCCAAACTGTTTGGTTGAGATCCCTAGTTGTCCTTCTATCTAGATCTGGGCGCTCTGACATTATCTCAGTCCGCATACAACCATGACAATTTCCAAAAACACTAAATATATCTTGCATCGGCCGTCGCGCAGATTATCAAGGGCCGCCTTATCTGCTGCATACAGCTGGGCGGATAAGCGAAGACATGCTACTGCTGATTCTTCTCTTCTTTCTTTTCCACCTGTTTCTCTTACTCCCATCCCGACCCCACTACTAAACTTCCTTCTATACTTCTCAGCTTAATTGACGGCAATCAAAGTGCCACTGGAGTAGAACCATCTGCAGTCACCTTCTCGCAACTACCACCATACGCCTGTCGGCAACAGACCCTTATAAGGCCACACTGTCCCGTTTCCCTGGCGGCGTTCAACGTTCACACTCTAAGACAAACCGGTCAACAGGCTGCACTCGCACGCACCTTGGATATACTGGGTATTGATGTGTGTTGTGTGTCCGAAATTAGGATCAATGATCCTAATGGCGTTATTGAATTAATTGCACCCGGCTTATCCTCTCGTTATTGGTTGCATGCATCCGGAGACGCCGATGCAGCACTCTCTGGTCGAGCTGGTGTATCATTCTCACCTCCAAGGCTGAGCCATCGTTGGTTGATTGGATTCCGGTGAATAGTCATCATAATCATCATTATACATGTCAGCTAGAGATGGTAAAACACCTCCGCTATTGTACCGCAATACATAAAGGAAATACATACATACATACAATAGATAAAGGAAAAATAAATACGACAGTTGAATGCCAGCTGAGCTACCAGCAACGGATACGCATCGTTTCGGTAAGCTACTAGCCGGCTACTAGGCAAAAAGAAAAATTTAATTATGTTTTACCCTACGAATTAAGATCGTAGATGGAGGGGGAGGCTAAAGGGATGGGGAGGGACAAAGAAACTCACAGCAGGAACGCCACTGAGGTCGGCTCCTTGCCATATCAGCAAGTGTATCCAGCCAAACGTGTTCACCGTCTTTTGGACCCCATACAAGGGAGCCGTGACGCTCCAACCGAGGCCAGCTCCGAAGTGAGGGCCTTCATTCCTCTGGACCAAGTCATCGCTTGGCCACCTCTCCTCTTCTTCCACCCACATCCCCGGTGAGCAAACAACGCACGTCGAGGGAGTCGGTGGGCTGGCATGCGCAACACGTGGCCGAGCCATCGGAGCCTGGTGCGGGAAATAACGGTGCTGAGCGATTCAGATCCTTTTCCTGGGCCGTAAACAAGGCGTCGAACACGCTCGTTACTCACGCGGTGTTCCCACCAGATGTGAGCCAAACTGCGAAGGCACCGATGGTCGAACGTAAGTAGCCTCTTCATGTCCGCCGATCTTAGGGGCCTGGTTTCGCAACCGTACAGTAAGGTCGAACGTACCGCTGCATTGTACACTCTACCCTTCAGGGCGAGAGTAATGTCGCGCCGTCGCCATAGGTGGCGAAGGTTAGCAAAAGCACTTCGAGCTTTCGCTATGCGGTTCGTGATCTCGTCTTCGATCCCAAGGGCGCTGATACAACTTCCCAGGTAATTGAATTTCTGAACGACTTCTAGCTGATCCCCACCAAGGGTCAGCACAGGGGGCGAACCCTGCCAATCCTGGAGGAACGCTTTGCACTTCGGTGGTGCAAAGCAAAGCCCGAAGCGACTGACAGCCAGTGCTAATTTGTCCAGCGCGGCTTGACACGTCTGGGAGCTGTCACAGATGAGGGCAATGTCGTCTGCATACTCTAAGTCAAGAAGTCGTTCTCCTGGGAGTAGCTCCACACCTTCCAAGTCATGTCCTGTAAATGCAATCTCCATGACTTCGTCAGTAGCGAAGTTGAATAGGAAAGGTGACAGCGGGCATCCTTGTCTCACACCGCTGGAGATATTGAAGGGTGGCGACAGCCTGCTGTAAGCCCTTACTCTGCCCGTGCTACGCGCATATAATGCTTGGATAATATTTACATATTTCTCGGGCACACCTTTCCTGAGTAGACAATTCCAAAGGGCACGTTGATCAACCGAATCGAAGGCACCTTTGATGTCGAGGAACACGACTAGGGTGGGCCGCCAATATGTGTGACGGTGCTCCAACAACTGACGCAAGGTGAAGATGTGGTCGATGCAGCCACGACCCCGACGAAACCCGGCTTGCTCCTCACGAATCTGGCTTTCACGAGCGCCAGTCAGTCTGTGGAGAATTATGGACGCGAGTAATTTGGAGGCGATGGAGATCAGACTGATTCCTCTATGGTTGCCGCATTCCGAGCGCGAGCCGCCTTTGAAGATGGGAACAATAACGGAGCTGCTCCAGTCGGTTGGGACAGTTTCCTGCTCCCACAGTTTCACTAGTAATTCATGCAAAGCATCAACAAGAGCAGAGCCTCCAAATTTGAAGAGAGCTGGAGGAAGATCATGTGGTCCCGCGGCTTTGTTCAACTTCAACAGTCAGATCTCACGTTCGACTTCTGAGCGAGAGGGTGGATCCAAAGGGACAGCCCACGGAGCGGGGCGATCAGTGACCGGCGAATCGAACAATTCTTGCCGATTAAATTGCTTTTCAAAATGCTCAGCCCAACGCTCCAGACGTTTTGACAAATTGTGGATAGGCTGTCCATTCTCGTCACGTATAGTTTCACTAACACCAGGTCTCCTGCTGCCCGTTTCCCGTATCAGGCGGAATAACTTACGATGGTTGCCAAGGGCAGCGGCCACTTCCATCTCTGACGCACGATGAGACCACCAAGATTCGCGGTCTCTCTTCAGGCTAGCACGGAGTTTTGCCCGGAGCTCTTTGCGAGTTTCATTGTGCTCGCTTCCAGCCGGGATTTGCCGGCGAG
The DNA here is from genome assembly GCA_944474145.2 of Dicrocoelium dendriticum. NCBI lineage: Eukaryota > Metazoa > Platyhelminthes > Trematoda > Plagiorchiida > Dicrocoeliidae > Dicrocoelium > Dicrocoelium dendriticum. Next base: position 91,841,454 of record OX104069.1, on the reverse strand, counting down.
CATCTATAAGTTCCAGAGACTGCGAAGAGACCCAATGTCCATGTTGTCTATTAGACATACCACATGAGGATTTGCCTGCTGCTAGTAAGGTCTGGCGAACATGTGACCAGTGCCCATCAATTGTCTCCTGTGAGCGCTTGCTCAACTCGCATGTTAGCGTACTTCGATACGCATTCAGAACAGCTGGTTTTGTCAGTTGGCTGGTGTCAATACGCTCACAGCGTCGTCGTGGGCGTCCGCCAAAACGCATCCGCATGTCAGCACATACAAGTGCATGATCGGTGTCCACACATGTGCTCCAAATCGAGCGACAATTCTGGATGCAGCCTCTCCAGCGGTAACTTATCGCAATGTGATCGATCTGCGTGCAAGGCTGGTTCGAGGTTGGTGGGCGCCAAGTCACCCTTCGGCGGGTGCTGTGTCTGAAATTAGTGCTCGCAAGAAATAAGCGAGCATCTTCACACAAATGAAGTAACCGCTCACCGTTATCATTACGGGAGCCTACACCGTGTTGACCGCCCAGATGCAGTTCATCAGTGGACAACTTTCCAACTTGTGCGTTCATATCCCCCGCCAGCACAACAGTGTCCGTGCTTCTTCTGTGGCGAAGGAGCTGGGTCAGTTGGCGGTAGAAGTCGTTCTTTACCGAATCATCGCTACAGTTTGTGGGCGCTTAGGCAGCGATGATGAATAGACATCTATTAGTCCCGCGCGACTTCGAAGCTTTGAACGAGCCAGCCAATCGGACCGCACACATCCGGCTACTGATTGGAATCCAATCAACCAGAGCAGCTTCAGCCTGGGGACTCAGTGCAATACCAACACCGGCTTGGCCGGTGCTCGAAGCTGCATCGTCACCGGATAGGCGCAAGGAGAAAATACTGCTTGCGTCCCCTGAAGGGGATCGCAGAGTGAGCACAGTGCTCGAGTCTTGCAGGCGAGTCTCTGATAAGCAGCAGATATCGATCGAGAGGGTCTCCAATGTTCGGGCAAGTGCTGCCTGTTGACCGATTTATAGCAGTGTGCGTACATTGAGGCATGCCAATCTGAAGGAGGATCGAGGGCTCCAAATGGAAGCCGATGAACTGGATTGGACCGCTTGGTTGCACATGGGCTTGTCGACAGGAGAGGAGTGACGCTCCGCGTTCACGTGTGAGTTGAAATTAGAAAGTAAATGCCAACAAAGCATGTTGGGGGAGGGCCAAGAATCGGGTTGGTTGAAAACTGGGGGGGATATAAGTGAAGTTGGAATGGAACGTTAAGAGTGAAAAAGCGTAAGAGGGGAATAAGAAGACGGGAAGGCTTGAGCAGTAGCATCCAAACCCCTATCCACCCTGCTCGATGCAGCAGATAGGGCATCGTTTATTATCCTCTGCGGTGGCCAGAGCATCAAGAAATTGTTTGAAGGAAAATTCATAGTATTGCGTGGGCAGGATACTGTCAGGTTGCCCAGGCCTAGACAGGAGAACGATTAGGGTTCTCAACCAAAGCCTTTGGTTCAAAAAACCTGACCGCAAGGCAGCGGGTTTGGCGTTGGGCTACAAGGAGTCCATTTTAAGGAATAAGGTGCCACCCTCATTCCAACCCCCAACCTGGTGGACCAGGAGGCTGAGTTTGTCTGGCCTCTAACCATTGTCCAATCTGGTATGAGTGACTCTGAAGGTGCAAAAGCACCACCCAGCGTAGCTCAATGGATCGCTGAGGCACACAAACCATCGCACCACGGTAAGGTCCAGCCTCATTGCGATGGTCCGGTGAATTGCCGTTTATGTGCAGCCCGTTTGACGACGTCAGCTAAGGTTGATTCACGATGTAGTAAAAAAACGCTATTTGTTTGTGATTTCCGTTTATGCTCCCACGGACTGCAGTTCAAATGCTGTCAAGGACACATTCTATCACAAACTGAATGGGCTATTACGCAGTGCTACTAGTTCAGATATTATAGTACTTGCAGGGGATATGAACGCACAAGTAAGGCGTCTGAGCTCTTCAGAAGCTCAGCTAGGTGGTAAATGTGGGCTTAACTCCGAACGGACTGACAACGGTGAGCGTCTGCGGCAACAGTGTTCGGAGACCAGTTGTTTCTTAGTAGCACTGCTTTTAGACACGGTGAGTGCCGAAGTGCTGCATGGTCTCCTCCTGTAGCTGGCCAGCGATGGACCCAAATTGACCACATAGCCATGGGTTACAGATGGCGTGGTTCCATCCTGGATTGCCGCTCGTTCTAGAGTACCTACTTGGACTCTGATCATGCCTTGGTACTCTGTCGCTTCTCAACGACACTTACCAGCAGGTGTAGCAAGCATCTCTCCCGATTGGCAACTGAGAAATTGTCTCAGTCCTCGGTCAGGCAAGTCTATCAAGACGCACTGTGTATCGAGCTTTCGCTGTCTTATCCTAATGAGATTGTGCTTCATTGGAATTGGATCTCGGACGCCATACACGGCACGGAGATATCTGCTTGTAGCATTATCAATCGTCACGCACCCGTTACTGGATATCCGAGAGATCGGTGAACTTGTAGGAATCCAGAAGACGTCCCGGCTGGCTCTGAGCACAAAATGATCAGACCGACTATTAGGCGCGAACTATAGCGGTGCCTGCGTGCTGCCAGGGAAGCTTGATGGACCAATCGCGCTCAAGAAATGGAGGAGGCAGGAGCAATAGGCAGTTACCGCAAGCTCTTCCAGCTAATCCGCATCACTGGTCCCAGAAAACCAGGCATCAATGAGACAATCAGAGACAGTGCGGGTTAATTAATTAATTCACTTATCTTGGCAGCTTCATCAGCAATGATGGGCGCATAGAAACTGATGTCAGCTCACGCATTGCAAAGGCCAGAGCTGCCTTCTCGAACCTACGGCATCTTTGGCGACAGAGGGGAGTTTCCGTCCGTTTGAAAGCCCGTGTATACAAGGTCACAGTGGGGGCCGTTCTGCTCTATGGTAAGGAAGCGGCCCCTTCGGTCTGAAGATATGAGGCGCCTATAAGTCTTTGATTACCGTTGTGTGCGGAGCATTGCCGGTGTCTGATGGCACCAGCGTGTCCGCGACGATGATATGCGTAGGCCAGTGCTGTGCAATGATGCCCAAGCTAGGTCCTTATAACAGCAGATTGCATTGAATAAGTTGCGTTGGTCTGCGCACGTGCTGCTCATGTCTGGTCACCGCTTACCTAGGAGGACCCTGTTTTGTCCGCTAGATGTAGGTTGGTGCAAGGCTCGAGGTGGACAGAAGTTGATTTGACAGCGGGGAATGAAGTCACTGATTGTCAAACTGGGTGCCGTTGGTCCGTTTCGCCTTCCGAGCTGGAGTCCACGTGACTCACCTTGTGCTTGGCTCGAGACTGTACAGGGCATGGCTTGCAGTCAACACCAGTGGCGTAACTGCTGCCGTCTCCTAGTCCGATTGCCTGTTTAAAGTGCTGAGTTATCTGCGAGGTAATGGCCGATTATGACGCGTGGTTGTGGAAACTACAAGGAAGCTGTCTCGCTGATGCTGTCTTATCTTTGCACGATAACCAGCTGTTTGTGACGGTATGTTGTCTGCACAATGTTTGGGCTCCTTTACCTTGAATGTTTGCTTGGGGCATTAAAGTTTTCCCGTAATTCCCCTATCTCTCTCTTTTATTGTTCTTCATTCCATAGGTCACCATGGTTGTATGGCAGCGAAGCATCAGTTCAAATGGCTGATGTACAGCTGTTGTTGATGGTGACTTGTCGAATTTCCTGTTTCGCAATGCTTTTCACTTTCTCCATCTCTTTTCCATTTTAACTATCTCCTTTAACCAATGGACCTGGCTAACCTCCATGAGGCATGCGGTTAACCCAATCTTACCCCGGATATTTTTGCTGCCGCTCTGGTTGCTGGTGGTTTTCCTCTGTTCACTCTCCGTTAACATAGACGCGTGCTTCAAATTGGCCCCCACTTGGTAATTGGCTGTTGTGACAGCGGTTACCCTCCGCGACTCGTTGGCATCTGGGTAGGTGCAGCCGGTCCGTGGCCTTAAGGGTCACCTGGTTGCCTTGTTATCTGGGTTCACGGGTTCTAACCTGCATCTTCATAATATTGTAGCCCATGCGTAACTGGTGTTGGTTGTGTGGCAACGCAGCGTCAGTACTGCATACCGGAGTGCTGATGGTGCTATTTTCATTTTATAATTAAGGGCTTCGGCTAATATCCCAGATATTCTGGGTTCGCGTCTTAACCCCACTATGTTTACCCGTTTAGGCTATAAGAGTATGGAACCGGTCGCGAAGTGCATTGCGAGCCCGCTGTACCTACCATTAATCCGCTTCGGATTTGGCCCCAGTCGGGGATGCGCTTCGAAGCGAGCCGCAGTCCTTGTTGAGATTGCTTGTCACGATTCATTCACACTACCAATGCTTCCAAATGACTCTCACTTCCAATTTCATTTTTCCTTATCAATGCTCTGTTGAATCGGGGCATTTTGTTTTATCCTTCATTTCGAAACTCACTCATCGGTAGCTTGCGGAGGACCTGACAGTTGGATTGCATATCATCTGAATCCACTGCATCAAAATGCGCGGTTCATTATTGCTTAACCAGGTTCAGCTGTCATCTAAAAAGTGAGATCATTTAAAACTTCTTCCTGCGGACTGTGGTTGCTACCACTTAGGTCTCACTTCTCCCGCGTTTTCTTCATGACATATAATAGGCTCGAATAAGCCTACGTTAAGTTTGGTTTTAAGGCCCAACAGATACCTAGGCCTGGCGATATATTCTTGTTGTAAATAATGAATACTGAGACCCTAGTTGCAGTTGGCCCAGCTGCTTTATTTGTTTACATCTGGAGAGTTTGCTCCGTGATCTCTGGCAGAGTGTCATTGGTCGCCATCCCTGTGTATAAAGTGGAAATTATCGAGGTATTAGCTATATTTTCATCTTCAAACTACTCGCGAACAACATGCTACGGCGACTCAGTGGTCTTGTGAAATTGAAATCAGCGAATAACAGGTTAGATACTGTTCTTTAGGCAGCATCGTACACTTCTATTCGGTCTTTTGGCCGGTTTGATGGTAACGCACACATTATCATCATTAATCCAGCAGATTGTGCCTGTCTGTGCCATTTCATAGCAAATCCTACATTACATGGAATCTTTTAATCGTAACTTCTCATTGCCACACGACAAGTGGAGCGCTTCAGGACTTCCTTTCTCTTCTACTTTTGATGGAAAATTTATGGGCGATTCTGTCCTCTTTGCTACTTCAGTGATAGCAATACGAACGTCACTGAATATATGGGCGCAAAATGCCGTACACATTGATATACTTTTCTCACCAGATGGCAATGTTTACTGCAAAAATGGCTCATCACATCCGTTCTTATAAGTACGATGAAAGTGCTTCCGTTCGTTACTCACTTTATGTATTTCGATAGCCGTGTCGTTTCTGGCAGTCATAGTGGCTTCTCAATGCCTCAGTTACTTATGCAGACGGTGAGATAGCAGCGTATTTGTCAAGGGCGAGGTGTGCTACTCTATGCATGAAACATGACCACTGCGCGTTGAAACCATTATGAGACTAATCTTTGTCTTCTATTGATTGAGTGGAATTGCTCAGCTACGGTGTAATGACCGAGTGAGGACTGCTCATTTCCGCCCTTGTATGTCAAAATACCGCCGGGTACAGCACCAGGCTGTCCGAATACCTCTGGCTTTATAGTCTTCTTATACATGTTTGCCCTCACGTTTTCTTGCAGGATACTCCGATTTCAACTTGCGTGGTTGGCGCCATCTCTTTCCGCATTTGCTTGTCACTGCGGCCTCCTTAGGACAGCCACAGGACTCCTGCATCTACAGAGCGACTATGGGTGGTTTGCGCTGCACCACCCACAGTTCCATTTACACACTCCATATCCAGTGTAAACCCGAAGGTATAACACCGAGGGAAATGTGCATGGTAGTCACGTTTCATCAACGGAGCCGGCTCTCACTCCTTCAACATGGACAACAGCAGCCTTTCTATCTATGTGAGGAATCATGCCTACCAGACGTACGCAAAGCGGTGGTTGGGCCGTACTCTGCTCCACACCGGATGGAGGCACTCTTTTAGCCTAGCATGACCACGAGGACTGTGTACCCCGTTCACTCCAGCAACGAATCACAGTCTCCTGGAGGCAGCAATTGAGGTAGAGGGGGTTAAGGAGGTAGGCACCTTGTCAACCTACATATCAAGTGCAGCTACATCGGGGATATCAAACAACCAACAAAGAATTTGAAGGAAAGCAAACACGCACAACTAACACAGAAGATGCAGCGAAAGAACAGAACTAAACAAATCAAATATAGTGGAATGACTTTTCTCCAGATTTAAAAGATCTGGTTTAAGTGTAAGTCGGTTTAGCCCAACTACGGTGTAGAAGCATCATGTATTCAGCATCAACCTCAGCTTACATACAACTAACCGATCGGCGGGGATTGATGGTATCAAGCCGTTGAAGACTGGAGGAATCGAGGTTCTCATGTCTGATGACATACGATACACCTTGCCAGGGCAAGGCTAGGCGGTCCACATGATCGAGTTTGGTCCTCAGATATGTTCTCTCTCTTGATCGGTGTTGTGTGACGAGCCTTCCACTATGTTCGATACGAGTTCGTCTTCTCTGCTTCTTCATCTGTTGTTATGTAGCATGCACAACATGACACCACCCCGTTGTTTAGCAACGGCTTTCAATTGTCCTTCTTTTTTCTGCTATTGTAAAAATGCCTTATACTTTTTTATTTGTCGTGCTTGTTTCAGTCGTCATATGTCACCTCGGCATAGCCTCCGCGCGTCGATCCGCGGAATTTCACCACTAACCAAGTCCTCGGTCATTAATAAACGGCATATTACTGTCCTTACTCTTTTCACTTCATGTGGTTTGTCATTCCCTCCATACATCCAGTCAATGTTTCTTTTGTGCCTTTTTCCTCTATCTCGTGTGCATTACCCTTATCTGCAACTATTGTTCCCTTTTCTTAGGTGATCCCGATGAGATCGCGGACGAATTCGGCCGTTGCGTGCTCTACAAGATGCTGGGCTTTTTCAGTTTGATTGGACTCTGCAGGTTACACTGTCTGCTGGGTGACTATTACACTGCCATTAAAGTGCTGGAAAATATTAAAATTAGCCGTTTAGTAAGCCACGGTCTCTTTGGTAACTTTGGCTGTTTCGCTTTACTTTGTACGTAGCATACTCCATGATTTTCATAGTGCTCAATGAATTTATTCAATTTTCTCCCTGCTTTATCAAATTTTGTTCTATATACTTGGAATTTGAGTTTGTTTTTGGCCGACAATGGCCGCTTTTCTGTTGATCTTTCCTATTTCTTAGTTACCATACCTATAGAAGTCACCTAGAATATTGAGCTTACTTGCCTTTGTAATCGTGCTGCTGCCCCCTGTATGCGCCGATGGACAGGTGGGCCCTGTCGACCCGTCTGTGCTGGTATGTGCTATCCCTCAATGTGCACAACACAGCGGTTTAAGGTTTGATTTGGTGCTCCATTAGATGGGCTTTCGAATCTAGTGACTGCCACCCCGTGGCACTTATATAGGGGCTACCGGAATCTACTACATCGGTACTTACCGGCTCTGTCCAACATGAACTGGTTTTTAAATTGGCGACACTTTTGCCTTCGTCCCCTTGCTTCCAACTACTAACTCCTCCATCCAAAGTGTGCCTATTTTGTCTCATTTTCTCCTGTTCCTCGTCACATTGTTGCTAGCACTTCCTTTGTTCAGTTAATGGTCGATTGCTTGTAAGATTGCTTCATATGAGGTCATACTCAGACTGAGTTCATGAAAGTGGACTTAAATGATTTCTGTGAGTTGGATCCGTCAACGTTTTTTCCCAATTTCCTCCCACCTTTGTTGATTTTTGCTCTCTGAAGCTCAACTCGGGTACAATTTGTAGTTGGTTCGTCTGCACACAGCTGATTTCTACATTAACTTGCACTACCTCATCTCATCCCCTAACGTCATCTAGTTGGTTGTTGCATGATAACTGGCAGGGTTCATGGTGCAAATACTGTGCTAAACTTTCGTGACCAAACTGCCATTGCTTTAGTTGGTGATTACCGGTATGTCGTATTTTGACTCATTTGCTTAGGGGACCCAACTCGTGTCTGGTGGCACCATCTCCTCTGCAACGCAGAGGCACACAGGCACGTGCTAGGTGTCGGCGGTCAGTTTAACTCTGCGTCTACAAATCGCATTGCTCGTAGCTACGTATACCCACCCACTGGCTACGGAATGGTGCCTTGTTTACCGGATCTAGGAAGACACGAGGCTTGAAAAGGCAGACGTCGACCTGTTAATAGAAAGTAATTCCGCTAATGAATGGACTGGGTGTTGTTAGTTCTCCCGGCTTTTTTGACTGGAATCCTTACTGCCCATATATTACTTAACTGTAGAGATCTTACGGGACCTTGTTAACAGTAGATACCAGCGACTTGTTTACCATTCCTAACGGGTCCAGCTTACCTAATACGTACTTGCTGCTAAGCTGTCCGTGCCTAATATCGATTTCGACACCCGATATGGAAATTTTCAAGAAGACTGTACCATTTTGCTATTGCATGATGTCTGGATATTGATAGTCATACTTTGTTCGTATAATGTAAATGTCTTATTCCGGAATGTCGGTCGGTGGCCGAAAGATTACACGCATGCCTTGTAGCCTGGTGGTCACCGATTCGAATCTGCGCCGGTGCAGGCGATCTTTCGGTATACCCAGCCCACACGGTCGATCAATGGTGGTCGCGTAGCAGCGAAGTGTCGACGACGATGTGCTGAGGCCTTTTTGCCTTGCCACTGAATATTTGGTTTTTGCATTAAGGATCTTATATCAGATCTCTCCTCTCTTTCGTAATTATGGTTGTGTGGTCATGAGGCACAATTGCTACCTACTGTTACACCGACATGGATGATGGTGATGGCGTCCACTTTATGTTTATTGGCCCATCGGTTACATGTTTGTGTATTGTTTATTCGATGTCCCGCGCTTCAGTACTTTCACCTTCCATCTCCCCCTTACAGGATATGTACCACGAAGTTCCCACTTGCCATGTCACCACCGGTTACTACGTCGGTTTCTGCTACATGATGATGCGACGCTACATGGATGCTATCCGCACATTTTCGGCCACATTAGCTTACAAAGCTAGAACTATTGGAATTGTTCAGCGGACTGATTTACGGGAATATGTGCAAAAACAGTCGGACCAGATGTCCAGTCTCCTCGCCCTCTGTCTCACACTCAGTCCGCTCTCCACGGATCAGGCAATGGACACTGATCGACGGGACAAGTTCTCCGAAACCATGCTACGATTGCAGCAGTTGTGAGTACCTATACAATCATTCTGACACACGGCTTTAGTGTTCTCACGTTGCGTCATGTAATCCTGAAGTCATTACACAAACAGTAACTACTTCCTTCTTCCATGCACACTAGTCGACTAACTGCTTCCCTTTCCACCTTGCGTTACAGAGATGAAAACGAGTTTGTCAGCTCCTTCGACTTGGGTTGTCCGAAATTCATCACTCCTGAGTCTCCACACTATACTCGTTCGACCACTGGAGGCGATGCGGTGTATGCACTAGAACCACAACGTCAACAAATGGAGCTGTTCAAATTGGAAATGAGCCATCAGATTGAGCTCCTTCGTTTGCGTTCATTCTTGAAGTTGTACACGAACATGCCGGTTTCGAAATTGGCTGCATATTTAACCATGGTATGACAAGTTTCCTCTCTGATAATCACGTTTCCGACTTATTCAGACTCAGGTGCATAGACAATCGTTTGTTTAGCAGTTCGGCGACAGCACTGGGCGACCAATCACCGTTATCCTGCCATCATTTGTCATTGTGGTTGTCATGCTACCTCTTGATAAGAGTGTTTTGGCGATGTTTGCTAGCTCGATTCCTCATATTTACATTCGCCGAAAGAGCCATCGCATGGTCATAAAGCACCTTTAGGTGTTTTACCGGAATATCAAGGGTTTACGCTGGTCTACACCCTGTCACAGTGCAAAAACATGGGCAAGACTGCGATTTGATGTCCTCATTTACAAAGCCTTCCTAAAAAAACAGCTGCACCAATACGCACTCCAAGATATCTCCCTCCCCAAATGTATTCTACTTCAGTTCAATCTCGCTTGTTTGCCCTGTATCACCCAGCATAGCTCTGTGTATTGGAGAGGGAAGTAGACCGTTGCACTAGGTTAATGTCCAATCTCCTGTGTTGTGGTGTTTTTGTCGCCCCTTAGTCCGTTGATAGACACTTTACTGCCGAGGTTGTTTCTCTACTGATCAACAGTGTCCGCACCCAGACTTTGTTAACCTTCCAGTTGGTCGGGTTTACTTGGTGATCAACCGTGATTCATGCACCTAGGTGCCGTGAATCCACTTGACTCGGAATTTGTATGTCTACCACTATGACTTTGTATTCGCACAATACATCTCCGAGCCTACGGAGGGATCACGAATCTTTTGCACTGTTTCACTCACGGTTTCACTTACCTACTCAGCTGATATGCAGTGTGAATCCCTAGAATTCAGTTTGTAAGGTATTTGGGTAGAAGATACAGCGGTTTCGAAACCGACGCATGCACCTTCAAAGTACATTTCAATTGTACAGAATTTAGGTAATCCTTCGTAGCAGGTGGTGATGGCTAACGAGCTATATCTAGACCGTTGTACGATGGATAGAGCTTTTGAATTTAGCGTCATCGCGGTCATTACTGATTTATCCTCTCCCAACAGTGTTTATCAATCTCCTGGAGCAGTGATCGAGTGTTCGGCATTGAGTATGTAGCCGGCTTATCGACGTTCGCATCAGGCTCTTCGTATGAGGGGGGGGAATAAACTTCCACTGTGCGGTGATACTCTAAATGATACAAGCGTGGTCTGATGGTAGCTTCGATGCATCATATGTTCACACGCATCGCATCGTCAGCATAGACACTTATTTTGTGAACGTTTGTGTCGTCTTCATTCTTCTTTCATCCGCAAAACCTGCCTCTTTATTAACTTTTTTGCTATGCACTTTGTAGTCCCCACTTTAATTACCGTAACCCCTCTAATGTCCATTTTGACTACTAACCCGTCGTGTTTTTCTTGCACGTTTATCAGTCTGATTTGGAGGTGCATATGGCTTTGATGGCTTGCAAATACCGACTGCGAATGATCACCTGCCCTTCCGATTCGAATGCGCCAGAAACGAACGAATCCGCTGGCGGATACGGAGCTGCCTTCTCCAGTGCCGGTGCGCCGGATTTGAGTGGACCACAACAACTCTTCGCCGATTTGGACTTCTTCGTTGATGGCAACCTGGTACACGTTGCCGACACAACAATGGACAGACGTTTTTCCGAGTACTTTGTCCGTCACATTGAGATGTTGCAGCAGGTGACCGGTTACGTGTTTTCCTCCACGTTCTGATATCGTTGAGTCATTGCATTGTGTTGTTTGCAAACTAATGAAGGGAATTTGTAGAACGATGACGCCCACCTTTACGAGACTTCGACTTCATTCTCCACCGAGTTCCGATGTCACCATCCACAGCTCTCATTCCCAGTCATTGCTTGAGCGGTTTGTGCATCTGATTTGTACTTGCACCTCGTTGCCTCGATCTTGCGTAGATGCCGGCGACCTTGCAGTATATGCAACCCACACGCGACTGTCGTTGGTCGCGTCACAGCGAAGCGTCGACACCTGGGCACCGGTATGCTGATGATGACTTACTGGTGACTTGTGGCGCACCACGTTTCATGTAACATTTTATCCTACCTTCTCGAAGGTTTCCAGCCCGTTTTCTCATTTGTGAGCGTACCTGTTACCGAATTCCTAAATCGTACCCGCAGCGTTTGAAACCCCAATTGTAGCACATCTTTTCTCATATTAAGTATGCCAACTACTTACCATTAATATAGCCTCTCCCTTAAGGTAATAAGTATAGCAATATTCAGCAACATGGAAACATATATCCTCAAATGCTTTCGCACCTTGTATATACATGTTAGGCGCCGATATAGCTCAGAAAACCTATTACACCTGTATGTGGTACCGACTTCTCTTTGCCACAAGACCCCAGCCAGTCGTTTGGGGCATAGTGACACCACAAGATCGCTTGTTCCAATACAGGTTCCTACCGGCAATCTGTGGTTCACAAACCAAACGGCTTATCCACTCGTCCACCGTCCGACCACGCGCATGTTTGTCATATTTCAACTGATAGGGTTCCAACTATGTTTTTCGATTTGTTTTGTTGTGCTTAGCCAGCGTAACGCTACACATTCGATCTTGTGTCATCTGCCGTATACCGATACTGAAACTAGGTTTTGCAGTCTAGAGCATGATCATTTTCCCACCCTGCTCCCTTCGAACATTTTTTGCTATGAAGCTCGGTCTCTCGATAGGCCAACTTGTTTGGGTGTGTTTACCAGTATGACGTATCCGTACAAAGCTAAGGTAGCAAATTCCTCCAATACCCATTTGTCTATTGTCACTTGGTAAACGCCGTAGGATAGTTGGGTTCTTTATTTGCATTTTTTGGCATGTGTTCCGTGTGCGAATTTGGTGGCGTATAACTTGTCTAACACTATCGGTTCCCATGGTCATCGAACTCATAATCGACGGGGCTATCCCATCAGGTAATCCATTCGAGGTGGATGCTGTGTATATAGACAATTTGAACAGGACTGCTCATGCGACCAGCGATGCATCCGTTCATCAGCCAGCTATGTTGTGTCCGCTGTTGCCCCTTGAACTGAGGGTGTAGCCGTTGCGCATTGAAGAACATTGCAGACATTTTGTCTCATGCGAGTAGCGTTCGTGTTAGCAGCCAACACCACGAACCCTATGCTTCGCCGAAGACCATGACGTATCTTGTTTGGCGGTTTCCCTGAAATGTTACCCGGTCACCCACTTTCGAAACACGTTGCTGACTGGTGGCCTTGTGGCTTCTGTGATAGCTCGCTACTTTCGTCCATGAGACTTATGTGTTTTCACACTTACTGGGTCATTTTCGTTATTTGGTGCCACGGTGTGAACGGTTGACTCTTTTAGGTAAAATATCCTTGTTCTAACTTCAACATCTTTAAATTGGTAATTCGATTTCCGTGACTAAGTAATTGACAAAATCGAATCCACCTCACATTTTTCCATCGCTCATTTTCGTTGTTTTCTCTCTGCTTCTTTCGTGATCTTCAGTTGCTACTGCTTATTTCTCAGTATTAAACCTCGCTATTTCTGCTTTTGCTTCTGCATTAACAGATGAATCAAACACTGGACAGTTTAGAGCGTCGTATCCACGACAGCGCACCGCTTGATCCTGTGGACTTCGCGAAGCTGCGTTGATTACATGTTGTAGCTAGACTTTGTACGGTCAATACAATGTGTTTGCAGCAATGCACTCCGTTCGGGTGTTTCTTTTGGTATTCTTAAATGCATTCTTTCGCGCTTGTCCCTTGATACCTCGTTGGCTTTTCAACAGCCCAACATCCTCGTACCCATTTCCTTATTCGTTCTCCAGTGCCTTTCTACTATGCGACATCTTTGTCGGGAATTGTCCCGCAGTGCTAGTGGCGTATCTGTTGGACTTGTTTTGAGAACGATTTTCACTGCGCCACAGTTGTAGAGAGGCGAGGTGGTCAGTACTGACAGGTCATTACTAAGATCTGATCGTTAGATTATCAGGTTTATTTTGCATGTTTCTGGTGATGACATGCAAACAAAATTTCTCTAACCTGGTATGTTAACGTTATTGGTGTCTCTAGAAGGTAATCGGTATATTTCCGTTCAGCTAAATAATTGTAATCAGAGTATGGAACCGCGGTCTATCTAGCTACAACGATTCGCATCTCCGGGACATTGGTAGTTGACAATGATGAAGAAAACGAGATAGACCACATACGTGATAGAGAAGATAGAATTTCAAAATCGGTGAATAAAATCAATAGTGATGTAGCCTTAACAACTGGATGTAAAGAAGACAGAACACAAACGCTTTACTGTCTATACGATTGCTCAATGCACAACCGGGTTCCTAGCCACTGATGTGACCGTTTCGAGGCCCTCATCTATGGTTATCGCACTCAGCCACGTTACACGATTATTCGGAGATCTTAACGCTCATGCTCCCCATCCTCATCAACTCCAGTGAAGTTTATAGCAGTGATGAATTCATCATAAAAATACTTCCTCAGTAAGCCGATAGTTTATACCGACGCTTCTTTACCATACAACCACCGCCAGTTGCATACGAGCCGGGATACTGTGTGATTACTCCAGTTTACCAAGGTTAGAACCGACGACCTGTGGATCACCTATCCATTGCTCGAACCGTCGTTCCAATGGTCTGGATTTGACCCTCTATTTGTTGGCATGCTGTTTTTGCATACTAAGTCCGCGCTCCTTTCAGCCATGTTCGTACCTGAGAACCCACTTGGTAGTCTATCACTGCAATCCTTCTGCTATTCTATCTACGCCAGTCGGATCCAATGACGTCACATTTTCTCATGTGTCGGAGGACTTTTCCTGTCAAGCGTAGCTTGACTCTACATCGTCGCATCACTCATCCCGTTCAGCACAACGCAGATTGTTTAGCTCACCTTCCACTAATCACTCTTTTGACTAACGTTAGAAGACGCGTGGTCCTCCAGATTGGGGGTTGGAATGGGGGTGGCTGCTTATTCTATAGCCCACTACCAAACCCCTTGCTTTGCGGTCAGGATTTCAGACCAAAAGCTTTGGTTAAGAATCCTTATCATTCTGTATAGACCTAGGCAACCTGACAGTATCCTGCCCACGCAATACAACATTGGAACTTTTCTTTCAAATAATTTGATGCTCTGACCTCCACAGAAGATAATAAACTGCGCCCTATCTGCAGCATCGAGCAGGGTGGATTGGGATTTGGATGCTACTGCTCAAGCCTTCCACTCTTCTTATCTCCCCTCTTGCGATTCTTCACCCGCATCCTTGTTCTATCGCCGCTGACTGTTCACGCCTTAGGACCACAGAGTGAACACGAAGACCAGCCAAGACGGAGTTGTATGCACGGGAAATCTGCTTCATTTAAAAAGGGACAATAGTTGTTTAAACATGGTTACCAAAACACCTTGGAGCGAACTATCGGCATAGGAGACATTGCATAATACAAGCGACTGAGAAGTGGTAAAAGGAAGAACCAATCATGCGAATTCGATGTAAGGGTATTAGGGGAAATGGCCACCTGAGATAACATCCATTACGAACGACGTAGGCTGACCAACCAGAGCAAAGAAATAATGCGTTTAATCAAATGTCAAGAAATAGACGGTAGCGAAACGAAAACAGACAACTAAGGATTGTCACAAGCGATATATTTTCCGTACACATCCTTCTAACCATCGCCCCCTTCCAACTTTGCTTTTCTCCCCCTTCTTCCACCTTCAATTCTTAGCCCTTCCCCACCTCGCTTTGATAACATTTATCTGCTAGTTTCAATTCACACGCAAATGCGTAGCGTCACTCCTGCCCTGTCGACAAACCCATCTCCAACCAAGCGGACAAGCCCGATTCATTTGCTTCTATTTGGAGCCCTCGATTCTCCTTCAGAATGACATGCCTTAACATACGTACACTGTTGCAGTTTGGTCAACAAGCAGCACTTGCTCGAAAATTACTGAACCTGTCGATCAAAATCGGCCTCTTATCACAAAGCCTACACGACTTGAGCTGTGTGCTCACTCTGCGATCCCCTGCAGGTGCCACCAGCAGTACATTCCCACTGCGTCTATCCGGGGATGATTCAACTTCGGGTGCCGGCCAAGCCAATGTGGGTATTACAATAAGTTCCAGGGCTGAACCTGTTCTGGTTGATTGAATCCCAATCATTAGCCGGAAGTGTGCGGTCCGACTAACTCTCTTGTTCAAAGCTTCGAAGTCGCGCTGGACTAATAGATGCCTTTTCGTCATCGCTGCCTACGTACCCACAAACTGTACCGCTAAATCGGTGAAAGACGACTTCTATCGTCAACTGAACGACCTCCGTCACAGAAGTGGCACGGACAATGTAGTGCTGCCTGGAGATATGAACGCTCAAGTTGAAAATTGACCACTCTTGAGCTGCATCTGGTCGGTCAAAATGGTGTATTCGAAATAATTTGGTGTAAGCTTCCTTATTGATAACGGTAAGCTGTCGTTACACCTATGTGAAAATACTTGTCTCTTTTTCATGAGCACTCACTTCCCACACAGTACCCATTGGAGGGCGACATAGTGCCCACTGACCGTGGATGCAAATCGATCACATTGCGATCAGTTACCGCTGGAGATGCTGTGTCCAAGACTGTCGCTTGATTTGGCGCACATATGTGGACCCTGATTATGCACTTGCATGTGCTAATATGCTTGTGCGTTTTGACGGACGCCTGCGACTACGCTGTAAGCTCATAGCTACTCGCCAACTAGCGAAGCCAGATGTTCTGAATGCATATTGGAGTACGCTGGCATTCTCTTTTGTTAAGTGCTCACTGAAAACTTTGATGGTTACTACTTGAATGTTCACCAGACCTTAGCCGCAGACAAATCCTGTTATGGTAAACTTAATAGTCAACCTGGGCCCTGGGTGTCTACGCAGGTTCCGGAACTTACCTATGCTCGCCAGCACATTCCGGTTGGAAACGAGTATAATAAGATTCGCAAAAGCCTTAAAGCAAAACACCGTGCCAATCTGAAGAGTCTGCGTATCCTGGTGGTCTAAACGTGCTTCCGAGATGAAAGTGACCGAGGTCCTTGGTAAACATGGGAGGTTAATGAAAATAGATGTGACGAGAGCGGGCAGCCTAAACAGAACTTGTCAGAAAGCTTGCAGCGTTGGACTAAGTACCCTGTTAGGCATTTTATTGGCCAGAATTGTCAGGTTTCTCCCCCGCTATTGATTACCATGTTCCTTGTATTGTCCCTTTGGATCCGCTCTCTCGCTCAAAGTCGAACGTGAGCTCTGGCTACTGAACTTGAATAAGGCCGCGGGACTATATTATCTTCCTCTAGTCCCCTTCATCTTCTGGGTATGCCCGAGAAATATTTATATATTATCCGAGCGCCTTAAGCGCGTTGCTCGGGCAGAATGAGTGCTTACGGCAAGCCATTGCCGCCCTTCAGTATCTCCAGCGTTGTAAAACAGGAGTGCCAGCTGTCGCCTCTCCTCTTTAACGTCACTGGACACGGCTTGGAAGCTGTGGAGCTGCCTCTCTGAAGTACTTCTTGACTTATGGTATGCTGACGACATTGAACTCATCTGTAACGGCTGACAAACGTGCCAAGCGGGACTGTACATATTAGCACAGGATGTCATCCATTTTGAGACTTCCTTTTAACCCTCATAATTTCAAAGCCTTCCTCTATGGTTGGCATGGACCGCTTCTTGCGCTGACCCTTGGTGGAGATCAACTAAAAGTCGTTCAAAAATTTAACCATCTAGGCGGTTGTATCAACGCTTGTGGTATGGAGGGCGAGATCATGAACCGCATAACAAAAACACGAAGCGGTTTTGCTATCTTTTGCTACCTATGGCGTCGATGCGGCATCGCTTTTCCTTTGGGATAAGGTGTACCATGTAGCCGTGCGTTCGACACTACTGTACGCTTATGAAACCTGGCCTATTACGTCGGCAGACGTAAAGAGGCTTGTTAAGTTCCACCACCGGTGCCTTCGCGATTTGGCTCATCTCTAGTGGGAACACCCTATGTGCGATGAGCGTGTTCGATGCGTTGTTTATGGCGCATAAAGAGCGGATGAACTGCTCAGCACCGTTATTTCACGAACGAGATTGCGATGACTGCGCCACCTGTTGCGCAAGCCAGCCCACCGATTCACTTGACGTGCGTTGTTTGCGCGCCGGGGGTACGGATGGAAGAAGAGGAGGGGAAGCCAAATGACGACATGGTCAAGACTGTTAAGGTCGGTTATTTTGAAGTTGTCATCGTTTGGAGCCTCGGCTCCATGGTTGAAGCCTGAAAGGCGACGAACATGTTTGCTTGAATGCACTTTTTGACATCTCATACTTGTCAGAAACTCACCTGCAGGTTTCAAGTTTTGTGGTTACCGTCCAATCCCCAACGTGCGACACTAGCGGTATTTTCTCATTTCGTTTGTCCAGAGCGGCTTTAAATGCCGGTTAAGCCGTTGTGGGCATTGCTCTTAGCCCAGGGCTGAATCTGCCTTTATCTTTTGGATACAACTGAACAGTCGGATGTGCACTGTCAGATTAGCTGGCTGGTTCAAGGCATCGAAGTGGCGTGGTTTCAAATGGTGCTTGTTTGTCATTGCGACCTATGTGCTCACAGATTGTAGCGCTGACTCGGCGAAAGAGGACTTCTGTCAACAATTGAATGCGCTGCTCCATCATAGAAAAAATACGGTTACTGTGGTACTTGTTGGCGATTCGAACACCCAAGTCGGGAAACCGTTCACTGATGAGTTTCTTCTGAGCAATCAATACCGTATAGGCTCCCGTAATGATAACGGTGAGCGTTTGCCACACTTGTGTGAAGGTGCTCGTCTTCTTTTACGAGCACTAACTTACGACACAGCACTCACCGGAGACTGATATGGCGCCCACCAACCTCGCCTAGCCATGAACGTAAATCGATCACATTGCGATCAGTTACCGCTGGACAGGATGCGTTCAAACTGTCGCTCGATTTGGAGCACGAGTGTGGAATGTGACTACGCAATAAATCGGAGTACCTGTAGCTCGGGTGGTCTGTTCAAATTCTGTTCCCTGAGCTGTACAGTTTCGTTGCAAACGTTTCATCACCAATCGAGGTGATTTCTTCAGTGCGTAGTAAGCAAACTGAGTGGTTTGTCGGATCTTACATAAGAAAGGGTGACATTTGAACTTGGCCACTTCGATTCACGTTCCGTGACCATTGCTAGTTCGCAGTTCGGGCGCGGCCTCTTTTCGACTAATGGGCTAAATGATCCACGTAAATTCGTTTTTCTCAGCTGTTGATATACCGGATCTAAGTCGATGCGCTGGTTTATTGAATTCTCTACGGAGAACCACGTTTCGAGGAATTCTCTCTATTTTATGGTGTCTCTCAGAAGAGGGATAGAATGAAATGAACGTGAATCGAATTGGCCAAGTTCAGATATCACTCTCTCGTATGTAAGATTTGACAGACCACTCAGTTTGCTTACTACGCATTGAAGAGGTCACTTCGATTGGTCATGAAACGTTTGTAACGAAACTGTTCAGCTCGGAGAACAGAACAAAATCTGAACTCTGACTACGTACTTGTTTGCACTGAATTCCGGGTGTGTTTCGGTGGACGCCCGCAACGGTGCGTTGAGTGCATAGATATTTGCCAGCTGATGAAGCTAGATGTTCTTCATGCGTATCTAAGTACGCTGGCACCTTAGCTGAGTAAGAGCTCACTGAACTGTTGTAGATCGCTGATCGCATATCCGCCAAACGTTATTGGCAGCGGGCATGCTTTCATGTGGCAAATCAAATCGCCACACTGGACATTGTGTCTTTGCGCACTCTAGAACTTATGCATTCTCGTCGACGTGTTTCGACTGGATGCGAATACAATGAGACTCGTAAAGCTCCTGGAACGAAACTATTTGGTAGCCTGAACAAAGAACACGAAGCGTAGTGGTCTCATCCTGCATCAGAGATAGAGATAGCCGCTGCCTTTGGTAACTATCAGGGGTTCTTCCGTCTGATACGCGGAACGGGCTGCAGGAGACATGGTGTTAGCGACATCATATGCGACTAGAGTGCTCAGCCGATCCACAGTTTGTCAAAGCGCTTGGAGTGTTGGGCTAAACCCTGAGAAGCGTTTTAATCAGTAACAGTTGCCAACTTCTACATCGGCCAATGCTCGCCCTACTCCCTGGCCGTTCACCCGGGATCCACCCTCACGCGTAGAAATGGAGCGTGCTATCAGGGGACTGAAATTGTGCAAGGCTGCCGGAGCAGATGGACTTCATCCAGCCCTCTCTAAGTTATAGACTCCCTGCTCTTTCAGACAATTTACATACTTAACTAGTGAAGCTATAGAGCAGGAGAGTCTCCAGACAGTGTGGAGCCGCTCCTTAATGGTTTCAGTTTTCACGGGAGGCTCCCGTTCGGAATGCGGCAGTCATATCAGATCAGTCTGATCTCAATTGTCTCTCTCGTCCTCTATAGATTAACGGACACGAGTAAAAGCCAGATACGCCAGGAGCTGGCCGGGTTTTGTCGAAATCGAGGCTGCGTCACTTGTTGGCAACGCACCATAGTCCTGCTCCTAGCCATCAAAGAACTTTCAATTCAGTTGATCGATGTGTTCTTTGGGACTGTTTAGTAAGGAAAGATGTGTTCGAGGCATATGTAACGGTCATTAGAGCGCAGTACACGCATAGTTCGGGCAGATTGGGGGTTTACGGCAAACCGTCTCCGCTCTTGTACATCAGCGGTGTGAAACAAGATTGCCTGCTGTCACCTTTCTTTTTCAATTTCGCCATTAACGAATTCATGGAAACGGCGTTTGCTGGGCACGACCTGGAAGGTGTGCAGCTGCTCCCAAGCGACCGACCTCTTGATTTGTAATATGCAGACGACATTACGCTCTGCGACAGTTCCCAAGCATGCCAAGCTGCACTGGATAAACTAATTCTGGTTGTCAATTGTTTCGGGCTATTATTTGCACCCTCGAAACGCAAATGCTCTTCTTAGATTGGCACGGACCCACTTTTGCGCTTACTATTGGCAGTGATCAGTTACAGATCATCCAGAGATTTAATGATGGGAGTAGCTATATCAGCGTCCTTAGGATCGAAGATAAGGGCACGAACCAGGTAACGAAATCTCGAGGTCCTATTGCCAATCACTGCCACCTGTGGCGGTGTGATCGACCTCGCTCTGAAGAGCAGTTTTTACAATGTAGCCCTACGTTCGGCCCTACTGTACGATTGTGAAACCTGGCCCATTAGATCACCAAACGTAAATTGGCTACTTACGTTCGGTCATCGCTGCCTTCGCAGCTTAGCTCATGTCTGGTAGGAACATCATTTGCGTAATGAGCGTGTTTGATCTCGTGTGTTAGATGCAGGAAGAGCAAGTGGACCACTCAGCACCATAATATTACGCACCAGACTCCGATGGCTGAGCCACGTGTTGCACGTGCCAGCATCAACTCCTGCATGCTGCGTTATTTGCGCGCCGGGGGGGGGGTTGGATGGAACGGGAGGTGGGGAGGCCCATCAATGACTTGGTCAATAGGAATGCAGCCGTTGACTTCCAACTTGAGGTCGACTGGTGTTTCCTATCGCCGGATTAAGGTCCGAAGGACGATGAACATGTTAGTTTAGACACACTTGCTGACATAGCAAGGAGCCGACCTCAATAACGTGTGTATTCTGAGTTACTTTGCCTCCCCCCTTCAGTCTTCCCCTCCAACAGCGGTCTTAACCAAATGCACAATGTTCTTTTAGCATTATGTTACTTTTTTAGCTTTTCTTGTTTGTAATGTCCAGTTTCTTATCTTTTTTGTATTGCGGTACATTAGCTGAGAAATGTTTCCCCTCTCCGTGTATTGATGATGATGACGAAGAGCTGATGTCAGTGGCGTATGTGTTGTGTTTATTTTCTCCCCCCCCCCTCCTGCTCAGCCTCCTCTTCCAACCACGATCGCATATCGGACGCATAATACAAATTTTGCCGCACAGTAGCTGACTGCTAGCTTTCCGGAACGATGTCCATTTGTTACTGCTTGCTCAGCTGGCCGGCGGTATCGCGGCACAGTGGTATGGTGTTTCCCACCTCCAGCTAACTTATACACTAATAATTTTGATAATAATATTAGAGGCTGTCGGATTTTTGACTAGTTCAGTGGGATTGGCTCCTTTTGCCTTATCTTTTCTGTATCTTCTGTGTGAGCTGAATCGGTATTTGCCCACACGATTGATTGGTAGATTGAGAAAGCGCCAGAAACATTTAGGACTGTACTATTTATTCTACCTTCAAAATACCTGCTCCACGGCTACCGATGAGCGATATCTAGCAACATTCGCCATCTTCCACAGAGTCCAGTTAAGTTACATCGATCGCGTGTGGAGTTCCCCACTACCGACACTGTCTCATTTCCACGCTTTGCAGCCTTGCTCATACGGATGATGGTGCCAAAACACCTCCACCGCTAACTTCCACGAGCACTCTGAGCTTTCGTCAACTTCTCGGGATCCAAGTCCAATTACTGCTTCCGAGCTTTTTATTTGGCCCTCAAGTCTTAACCTTAAGGATATTTATCGCGAGATTATGCTGCCAAGCGTTGATCATACTCCCGTTACAGCTACATCGGAAGTTTCTGTACTTTTTAGGTTTTTACTTAATGATTTACATATGATTTTACGTCCCAATACAACTCGTCTGTAGCTGTAAGATAAGTTGCCGACTACCGAACTGGGTGCTCTCGACCCGTCTTGCCTTCCCGGCTGGAGTCCACGTGACCTACCCTCTCCCTGTTTTCATACGCTGCAGGACATGTCTCGCAGGGTGCGCGTCTGTTGCAGTCTCTTGGTCGATCTAAATTGCGTCCGATGCCTCATTATCATTTCGCGTTACAATGAGCTACAATGAAACTGTCTCCTCGACGTCACTGTATTCGCGCGACAATCAGCTGTTTGTGACGGTATATTATTGACAAGATGTAGGCACCTTGACCCTGAATGTTTGCTTATGACATTGAGGTTTTATGCTAAGTCCCCATTCCCTCCCTCATAATTTTTCTTGCCTCAAGTCATTGTGATTGTACGTTAGCGAAGTATAGCTACTTTTGGTTTTGATGACGGTGATGACAGATTGCACCAGAAAGTTACCTGTCTGTACTTATTGATGTCTGCAAAGCATGTCCAGATACAATGGTAACACAGAATGCGTACTCTCGATATTTGACTACAGACTCTTTGACGCCTTTTTGACCTCTTTCACTTTAATTACATATTCTGTCTAAGTTGTGTTCCTTGTCTGTTTACAGACGGCTTACTTTGAATGAAATCATAGGTTTACTGCTGCAAGATCTAACAATGTATATATAACCTTGCGTTGTGAGATTTTTACAGATAGGGTCTCAGTCTCAGCTACTTCAGTCGCTAGGGTCCCTTTTCGTTCTGGTGAAGTCTGACAGTCACGAACACTTGCTTTCGATCCCTTAATTCTAACTAGTAGCTTCCTCTTGTATGCTTACCATCGTGATCCGGCTGGATTTTAACGCGATGCAGTAGTTTGCATACTGTGATACGCTGACTTCAGAACCACTCATACCAAGTGGCTCGATGACTGGGGATCACATATGTACCTTTTCAGCATCTTGTAATTTGATACTTTGGGTCAGATTTATTGTTGTTTGCCCTCGAAATCTTGCTCTAAGAATCAATTATCTACGCAACGTAAGTTGGTGTAAGACAGGAACGTCATACATTGCCTCTAATAGTAAGAATGTACCATCCTCCCTAAATATTTTGTTTTTGTCTCCCGAGGACTGTTGTTAAAAGCGCGTAAACTCGCTTACTTTATGACCCCTTTACCCTTGATAACGAGAAACTCGTGGTGGTTGATCAATTCACTTATCTTGGCAGCTTCATCCGCAATGATGGGCGCATAGAAAATGACGTCAGCTCACGCATTGCAAATGCCAGAGCTGCCTTCTTTAACCTGCGAAATCTTTGGCTACAGAAGGAAGTTTCTCTCCGTCTGAAAGGCTGTGTATACAAGTCCGCAGTGAGGGCCGTTCTGCTCTATGGTAGTGATGCGGCCCCTTCGGTCTGAAGTTCTGAGGCGTCTACAAGTCTTTGATCATCCTTGTGTGCGAAGCATTGCTGGTGTCGGATGGCACCAGCGTATCCGCGACAATGATGTGCGTAAGCGAGTACTAGGTAGTGATAATCATGCCAGCTCCCTAGAACAACAGACTGCGCTGAATGACTTGCGTTGGTGTGGGCACGTGCTACGTATGCCTGGTCACCGCTTATCTAGGAGGGCCTTGTTTAGTCTGCCAGGTGCAGGGTGCCACAAGGCTCGAGGTAGACAGTAGTTGATTTGGAAGCGGGAAACGAAGTCATTGACGACCAAACTGGGTGCCGTTGGTCCGTCTCGGCTTCCGGGCTGGAGTCCACGTGACTCTCCTTGTGCCTGGCTCGAGACTTGACTGTACATGGCTCGCAGCTGACAACAGGGGCGCGCCTGCTGCCATCTCCTAGTCGGATTGCCTGTTTAAAATGCCTTTGATGTTGAGTTATCTGCGGGGTAATGGCTGATTATGAAGCGTGGTAGTGAAAGCAGCAAAGAAGCTGTCTTGCCCATGGCGCTTTATCTTTGCACGATAACTAGCTGTTTGTGACGGTATGTTGTTAACACAAGGTGTAGGCGCCCTAACCCTGGATGTTTGCTTAGGGCATTAAGGTTTTCCGATAAGTCCCCCTTCTCTTCCTCTTATGGTTCTTCGTTCCGTAGGTCACGGTGGTTGTACGGCTCCCCAAAGGAACACTATGATGCGGTCCACGCTGAAGTTGATAGAAGCTGGTGGAAATTTGACAACCCTGACGAATGCCACTTGTTATCTGAAAGGAATCCGATAACTTACCGTTGACGTTGACGCCATCTGCTGTGTTGGAGTATATTTCAAGGGAACACCTTCCCCCCCCCCCCAAATAATTCGTACAGAACGCATCGATCAACTGAATCGAACACATTCTTCAAATTAAAGAGCACAGCTATTGTCCGCCTGCGGTACGTGTAGTGCTTCTGTAGCGCCTATTATTGTGTGTATATTGTTGGGCGGAAGCCTACCTGCTCTCCCCTACTCCACGGTTCTCGCTCCGCGGTTAAGCGACGAACGAGAATTATCCCTGTAATTTTTTCACCACCGGCGTTAGGCTGATGCCCTTATGGTTAGCTCTTTTTGTATATCGCCACTATAATTGTTTCACTCCAACTAGTTGGGATAGCTCTTGTCTGCCAGACCTGTTCGAATAGAGAGGTCAATGCTTTATAGAGGACCTCACCATCATACTTAAATACTACGAGTGGGAGCGAATCCGGAACAGCAGCACGAAAACGATTAAGGGCTTCGATCGAGTTAAGGAACTCAGATTCTGACGGATTCTCATAACTAACGCGATGGCTCAGCCTGCGTTTCCCGTGTAAGAGCAGGAGCGGATGCAGGGGGACAACTGAACTGTTTTCGAAAGTGCTCCGCCCAACGATCCATACGGCGTTCCTTATTGGGAATCATGGCGCCCGCACTATCCCTGATTATCTCAGTGACGCCTTGCTTCCTGGGGCCAGTCGTGCGTATCTGTTGGAAGAGCTTGCGGAAATTGCCTACTGTTCATGCTTTCTCCATTTATTGAGCCCGACTGATCCACAAAGCTTCCATGTCATCACGCAAACCGCTTTACTTAGTGCTCAATATTCCGCCTTGTTGCATTTTGCTCAGAGCCACCCGGGAGGTTTCTTCTGGATCCTGGCAAGTTCACCGACCTCTCGGACTTTCAGTGATTGATGTGTTGACGATTGATAATCCCGCAAGCAGATGCTCCTGCATGGTGCATAGCAGCCGAGGTCCTATTCCATTGTAGCTCAGTGTCATTATGACAAGAGAGCGAAAGTTCGGTACGCAGTGCGTCTTAATAGGTTTGCCTGACCGAGGGCTGAGACTATTTCTCAGTTGCCAATCGGGGGATACGCTTGGTGCGCCACCGGATAAATTTCATGGAGAACCGATAGCGTACCAAGGCATGATCAGAGTCGGCACAAGTACTCCAGAGAAAGCTACAATCTATGCTGCAGCCACTCTATCTGTAACTTTTTGCAACTTGATCTATTTGGGTCCATCGTTGATTAGCTACAGAAGGACACCAAGTAGAACTACGGCGCCCACTGTGTCTTTTTCCGGTGCTACTAAGAAACAGCGGGTTCTCCTCACACAGCTGTAACAGAAGGTCGCCGTGGTCTGTCCGTAACTAGTTAAGCTCCTATTTGCCAAAGCATCTCAGGAGCTCAGACGGCCTACTTGCGCATTCATATCCCTTGCGCGAACAATGATATCTGAACTGGTAACACTGTAGTATCGTGTTCACTTTGTAGTGGAAAGCGTCCTTTTCAGCATCAGAGCTGCAATCGGTGGGGGCATAAGTCTAAATTTCAAACAGATAGCGTCTAGTGCTACTTTGTGAATCAACTGTAGTAGATCTCATCAAACAGACTGCACAAATGGCTGTTCACCGGAATCCAGTCAATCAGCGATGGGTCGTCCTTGAAGCTGAGAACAAAGCCCACTCCAGCTTAACCAGTGGTTGTCGCATCAGCGTCCCCGGATGCGTGCCCCCGATACCGCGAGGGCAAGTCTGGCCCAGTTAATTCAACATTGCCGCGAAGGTCATTGATCATAGTTTCAGGCACACAACACACTTCAATATCCAGTGTGTCTAACATGTGTGCGAGGGCAACTTGTTGACCTATTTGTCTTAGAGTGCGAGCGTTGAACACCGCCAGGGAAAGGGGACAGTAAGGCCTTATGAGGAGCTGTGGCCGATTGGTGTCCATTGGGTGGTCCGGGAAGATAGCTGCTGTTTTGATGCCTCCTTTGACACTTCGGTTATTGTCAATTAAACTGGGAATTATCGGATGAAGACTAGTAATGGGGACTTGGAGGGAAGTGAAAGAAACGGATGAAAAGGAAAGAAAGGATGGGTCAACAGTGGCATGTTTTCGCTTATCCGCCCTGCTGTATGCAGCAGACAAGGCAACCCTACTAAAGCTACGTGGCGATTGATGTAGAATCTGGTTAACAGAAATGGTGGCTGTACTTGGCTGAAATCTTGCTGGGGCGCTCAGACCTAGACAGGAGGACGATTAGGGTCCTCAACCAAAGTCTTTGACTCGAAATTCTGTCGCAATGCTGAGCGAAGATGATAGTTTTACGAAAATATACGCCATCCCATTTCAGACCCCTAACTTGCAAGACGAGGAGACTGAGTTTGTCTGACCTCTAAAAGTTGACCAAGCTGGTAGGAGTAGCTCTTAAGTTGCCCAAACCTACAACCTAGTGTAGCTCAATGGGTCAAGGAGATACGCAAACCGTCGCACCACATTAACTTCCAGTGTCATGTTGACGGTTTCAGTTTACTGTATCGGGACTTCCAATTTCCGATGATATCGAACTCGCGATGACTGAGTCGATTTCAGTAGAAATGTGAATGCTCCCCCTTTGAACTGTATTTCTGTAGTTGACCGTATGTGTACCATTTGTCTTCGTGCCTTCATTGAAATCGGCCTCAACAGCGGAATTCAAGCTTCTCGTTGTTTTGCCCTTCGGGCAGACTGACTATCGACCAAAAGCCATAAAACGCAAGTTGTATCATCGGATAATATCCCTAATAGTTATGGTACATGCCACGTCTTTGCTCGTATACTATTCACTCTTCCCACTTCAGTTTAGCGTTCATCGCGGATATATGCTGATTGACTGAAGTCTCAATCTATACAGCAAGAACTTCATTTTACTTTGGAGCACCGGTTATTTCTCTCGGACAAACGGGCAAATGCAATATTGACTGGAGTTGCTTTTAGTGCTCTCGTGTCCGCTCAGCTTAAGTCCTTCGGATTAGCCTGACTAAACTTGTCACTAACGTTCATCCACATCCTGCATCGGACGTCACGCAGTCTCAGAAGGTTCATCTTTTCTGCTGCGTGCAACAGAGCCAGCAGTCGACACTATGCTACCAATAGTGCCTCCACCTGTTCCTCCCACGCCCCTTGCATCTCGCAACCTCTGACTTAACTGACGGCAGCTGCAGTACCGTTTTTTGCCATTTGCAACTATAATCCCGCAACGTCTATTTGATTCACGATACGCAACCTGTTTTCAGCCCATCCTGCCGTCTGACCATATTTAAAATCCTCACCCTAAAACAGATAGTCCAACATACTGCAGTTGCACGCACAGTCAACATTCTGAGTGTTGGTGTGTGCTGCATCTCCGCAACTAGACTCAATGACCCTTAAAGTGTTATCGAACCAAATGCGTTAACCCGATCTTATATTTTCATTGCACGCTCTCTGGAGCTGCTGGTGCAAAAACCAGAGGTCCGGCTAGGGTGGGCATCGTTCCCAGTTTCAGGGCTGAGTCATTGAAGCCCCTCACTTCGAAGCTGGTTTCGCTGGGGCGTCTCGGGTTTCTGGTTGGGGTCCAAAAGACGATGAACACGTTTGGCTGGATACGCTTGCTGCTATGGCTAGGAGCCGACCTCAGTGGCGTTCATGCTGTGAGTTTCTTTGTCCCACCTTATCCCTCTTAGCCTCCTACCAACCACGATCTCACTATTTAGCCTCATATAATTTTGCACAGTAATTTTTTTGCTGCATAGTTGCCGGCTGGTAGCTTGCCGGAGCGATGCCCATCCGTTACGGGTAGTTCAGCCGGCTTGTACCTATTGCGTTTTCCCTTTTTTCTTTTATGTATTGCAAAACAGTAGCTGAGGTGTTCCCCACCTATAGCTAACGCGAAAATGATGATGAAATGATGGGCTGAGTCATAGGTGAATGAATTTCCTTGAGCAACATATCTGAAAACATCACATAACTTTGGTTCACGGATGAGCGCTAAACGCTGCCAGATTATCATCACCGTTTATGCCCCACCGACCGCAATACCGCTTGTCAGCATAGTTTGTGTGTACTTTGAATATTGGCCAATTTTCTGCACTTTCGATTTCATGGATATTCTACGATTTCGGGGCACAAACTTTGAGCCGCTTGTTGTGCTCTATTGCCCCCGAGAAACTTTATTTGTATTTCGACGAGTCGTTTAGTTTTTACTGTCACACTTCGGTTTTTGTCATTCCTCAGCGTTCTTCCCTTTCAACATCCTCTAGAGTTGGGCTTTCGACATCCTGTTCCCTCGTGTAGCGCACACTCGAAACACCCATTATTCCGCCTTTATCCTTGCTGTTCTTTCCGCGGGTTATGTATCTCATTAGGGATGTTGGTTCTCCCATAATCTGCTCTGCCCTAGGTGTTTTCGTCCTGTTGATGTTACCCCTCCACCATTGCTTCGATTGCGATGGAACAGATCTCTTTCACCACACAAAAGCGATATCTCCTTGCGGTTTGGTATCTGGGAATCGGAACTTCTTTTCGTCACACCATTTTACGTCTTATGTTTGTAACCCGTCGTCGTTCTTCTTTCCTACATCCTTGCAGCTTTTATGGCACATGCAATGAGTGAATGATGCCTTTTCAATTCGTTTACTGACTTTCTTTGAAACTATGTTCAATTTCGTTTTTCTCCGACAGTTAAGAAATATCCTTGTTGCTTTTGACACCACTTCTTTCTACCTAACATTGGGACGCCGCGTGAGCTTGTAAGCCAGTTACTCTGATCATATACTGTCAATAGTCGGCCGGTGGCCGAGTGGTCGGCACGTTTGCTTTCCAACCATAAGGTCACCGGTTCGAATCCGCGTAGGGGTGGGCGTCCTCGCGGTATACTAAGCCCGCGCGCGACTAGTGGTGGTCGCGCGGCAGCGAAGCGCCGTTACGGCGTATAAGCTGACACCTTTTTTTTTAATAGTCGAGATAGCATTCATCAAACCCAATGTATCGTTAGGCACTCGTTTCAGCTTGTCGTACCTGGCTGCCAACGGCCGTTTCCTCGATACTCTCGTAGTCTGTAGGCTGAATTCCTCCGGCCACACCGGTTTCATATCTTCAGCGTGACTACCTGGCAAGTGCTGTATGATACTTTCTGTCTATCGGTTAAACCTATCCTTCGATTAATTTGTTGTTTCAAACCCAAACGCTTCATTATTTCAATAATCCGTGTTTGGTTCATAGTGTTTTTAACCTTTTCAGGACCGTACTTTGACCCCCTGATAATTCCTATGCTCGAGAACGCCAATCCCACATTATTTCCTCTGCGACCGCGTGATCTACGAACCCTTGACGACCTAGAATCGGTGGAGGACTCATGGGACGGGACACGCCAACCGATTGATGCGGCCGAAATTTTTGGTAAATTTGTGACCATCCCAGCTGATGATTTCACGAATCTTCCCATTGTTTTTCTCTATATGCACGTCGAACTTCCCACTTTCATTCACGGTTTTAATGATATTTGCTTGTGAATTTTTGTGCCGTTCGCTTTTTAAGTGACTATATTCACTTTCCCTCCACAGTTCCGGATCTGTTTCAGCCAAAATGACCACACAAATTCACCCGTTTCTTTATCCGAATCAATGTGAAGCTTTGCTGTTCACAGCTAGTATCGGTACCTCGTTTACTCTTGCCAGCTGCGGAGACTGCATCTGATGCTGTCTTATTTGTTTAGTGATCTTAATCACAGCCGGAGCAGTGCAAGCCAAAATGCATTTGTTTCACCGATACCGTCTTACCTTCATGCCACAGACAGCTATTTGTGGCTGCGGTGTCTCCTTAAAGCATTTGTAAGTTTAGCACCAGGTCCTCGTTTATAATAATTATTGTTCCTCCTTTGCCAGTCCCCTATTGTTGTGTAACGGGGATACGTAAGTACAATGTACCGTCTGAATGCTTTCGACCATTACTTTATTAGATGCAACCTCGCTCTACACCGGCAACATTTCACTCCCATCCTCACTGTTCAGTTTATTGGCCTTGTGCGCGCCCCCGGGCAGTTGATCCCAATCGACGCTCTTGCCTTTTTGCGGGCCATCCCTCACCAATTTGTTGCACATCATTGAGCTTACATTCATTCGACTCGGATGTATCACTTCTACAAGGTGGCTGACTGTCTTTCGAATTATTCTTATCATTTCAACGTCTGATTCACGTCTGCGTGTGGGACGACGGATTTCGTTGCTGAAACTCATCATTGCAGTAATCCACTTTCAAACCCTTTGTGGATTTTTTTAACACTCGTTCGAAAGATCTTTCTTGTGGCTATCAAGTCAACCAAAAATCATTTCTCCCTAACACCATTTGCTGTAGCTACTTTGCATTTCTTATTATCTTGCTTCTTTCCCAGCATTCATTTGGAATGGATTGATTACTGAAAGCCAATCGTCACTCCTTATAACGTAGTCAACCAATACGTCGGTGACCAACGTAGCAATGTCACTCCATTGACACTTCTAACCACCGCTCATCTGACGGGTGTGTGCAAACGACCAAGTTCATAACAATGTCTGCCTCATTCAATCCACCGGCCGTCAGCCATCTCACTTAGTGTGTGTATGTTATGACGTTCTTTTGTGTCACGTACACACCTCCCACAGAACATTCATCGAACATGAGCCCCAGTACCACAGCGACGGCTTGGATAGACGTAGCTGCAAACGACAACTGTGCATCCAACATTCTAAACATGGTGCAGCGCCACGTATGCTCTTCAGAGAGTTGCGGTAAAGTGCTTAATATCGAGGTAACTTGTTCTAGCTGCATTAGATCGTACCATTCGAAATGTGTAGGGAAGTCAGTCAAAGAAGCGAGGTAGATAAACAAAGTTGCTGACACATTTTGGTTTTGTCCAACATGTCAAATCATTCCAGTTGTTAACTGTTTGCTTGCTCATGAAGAAGTGCGATAGGTTGAATGAGATAATCGCGCATTCAGTGAATACTAAGATCACTCCCTCGGAGGTAAATATGGCCATGCTAATATCTCAACCAGTCTCTAAACCGAAGAAGGGAATCAGACGCTCCAACCGCACTGCAGCGTTCGTATCTCTAAGCCCTCTGGCTCACCTCACTGCCATAAGCGGACAAGCTTCAAACATGCCTGCTTTCACTCCTTTCAGTAGTGCGGCCACCATCAAGCTAGTGTTGATGGTGGCAGCTTCGAGCCCGAGTTTGTCCACCATAGAGAAAAGCACCGCATCGTACGCATCAGTTGCGACCACGCGAACGCCGGAGTGAACAAACCTGATTCCGGTAGCAGTGCCTGGCACCATTAGGAGAAAACAGTCGAATCGTTTTAAACGGTGTCCATTATACCCTCAAACCTACAGCTAAATAAAGGAAACAAGGTGCTTTGTCCGTTTTGTGCACGAACCTTCCAGAATCGCATTCTAGTACTATGAAAGGGAAAGTGATGGATGACCATTTTGCGGTACCAATGGCATTTCATTTGAGCCCACCACACTGAGACCGATTTTACGTCAACGAAACTCAGTGCATTACGGTGAAACTCGACTTCTTCGGGTGACAGTAGTGGTGACACAGAGGTCGTTCTACTATTTTCGATTCGGCGCCGTAACTCATCACATGAGGTGCGCATTCTTCCGGATATCCTTGGAACGAACGCCCTAAAGAGAATAGAAACCGGAAGAAGTTCGTACATCTGACGAAATACGGACGATTATTGTTTACGGGGTTCCTGATCTTCAAACGTCCCCCTATGAGGAAGCGGAGACACATAGCCGGGAGGAATGGATTTACCTCTGCCAAGAACTCTACCTCGACAGTATCGTTGCAATATGGTTGACAAGCATTCCAGCTTCACCCAACCACAAGGGAAACGGTCCCTGGCTGTTGAAGGTGATACTTCAGTCTGAGATAAGGACACCGCTTATATCCGATAATTGATCTTAATTCCACAAGAGGCTGCCTACAAAAATTCGCTTAAAGGCAGCAAGTACATGGCCAGAAGTTGCTAATGGCTTACTTAAGACGACGAAACTGGTGAATCTTCCCCTCATATAACTCTCTGAAGGGATCGATTTAATGACAACCTTAGCATCCGACGGAATAAAGCAAAACACGGAAGACCGTCACGGCCAGGACAGCCGAGAGCAGTCATATAACCCGAATGAACTTCAAATGCCATCGGCTCCGCAAGAAAACGGCTAGTAGCCCACCTCTCAATGGTCGGCACAATCTTCAATCTTAGTCCAAGGTCCCATGGTTCACTTTTGGTTACTGAGAAACTAACCTGCTTGTCTACTAACGCCCAAGGACTTATTTGTAAGGCGGTCGAAATCCGTGATCGTCAGGCATCCGAGTCTCGAGATTACATAATGATCACAGAAACGTGGCTGTGCTGTGAAATTGCCGACGCTGAAATTGCTATGCCCGGTGTGTCTCCTTCGAAACGACAGAACGGGTAGAGGAGGAGTAGTCATTTATTACAAAAATAGCCTTCGTCGTGAGCTCATAGATGGTTCTCAAACGTGTGTCACTGATCTTTCGTGCAAACTGCGGTTGAAGGACGACGGTAGATGCTTGGTGACCGTAGTTTACCGACCACCCAAATCCACTCCGGAGTTGGACGACAGACTATTATCCACATTACTAATTGTGATAAATCAGAATTACACCCTTATCCTCGTTACAAGTGATTTCAGTATTCATGATTTGGAAATTCCAGTAACCCAGATGGAGGAGTTCAATATCTATTTTTGCAAGAGCTAATCAATAGCACACTCTTATACAACCACGTCACCGATCCCACCAGGTTCAGAACGGCGAATAAGCTATCGGTGTTAGAGCTAGTGCTCACCGGCGAGGAGCTCATTATTGATGAACTAAATGTATGCGGTCCTTTGGGTCGAAGTGATCACGTGACTCTACTGTTCGATCATATTTGCTACGCCGAATACCCCGATGCATAGCCCGAGATGCAATCTGTTAGGCATTATCAGGATTGTTTCGGATGTGTTGAAAATGCTCACACTCATGACTGAGTGTACCACAGAGATAGCTTGAGGGAAATTCTTGAGAACCTTAACGTCAATACTCATCAAAGCATCAGAGCCAAAATCTTTCCACCCTCCCACCGAACCAAAATTCTTCATGAGAAGCCGAACACGGAAATTTATGCGTTGATGGATCGGACATGTCGCCTTTACAAAACAATCCCAGCGCAGAAAATTGGAAAGTGTACCTAGCTCAGCGCAGTTCTTCTGTACAGTTGTTTCGTGATGGCGTTATCACACCAACAGGAGCTAGCGCAACGATTCTTTTCCAACTACAAGCTTCTATACCGACACGCGAATGTACTTTAGAAAGTGCAGCACGGGATCCCACCACTTACTACGATTTGTGGGTATACACACGCAGCAAAAATGGCGTCCAGCGCCTTACGGGCCCAGTACTTACTTACTTTACGAAGGATACACGTCTCGAACATTATACTTGCTTCTGTCGCCACACCATCAGTGTTATTCAGCACCACACTCAGAGCAGAAATGGGGCTGTAAAGACTACTCTGCTTGCTTACACAGTTCTCCTGGAGTGGAGGACATTCGCCCTAAAGCACTGCAGGTAGCAGCCATGCACCTAGACCAACCACGTGCCGGATTCTTTCAGTGTTGTCTAGACGAGTACACTGTTCCGTCAACGTGGAAACGAGTTCTTAAAACCCCCCTTCACAAGCGAAGAATACGGACTGATCTTGACAATTACCTTCCGGTAAACCATTCTCCCTGTTCTCGCCAGTCATGTAAACGATCATCGCGGATATAGAAGACATCAGCAGTACGCCGGTTCGCAGTACCGACGCTTTGCTGCCGCGCAACCACGGCCAGTCGCACGTAGGCTCAGGATACTGCGAGGGTCGCCCTGCCCTACTCAGACTCGAATCCGCGCCGTCAGATTGCATGACAAACTCGTTACCTTAAGGCTACGGGCCGGCCATCGCGGATATACTATTGGACTACCTGGAAAGCTGCGACATCATTGCGCAGGGCCGGTACAGGTTTTATCGACATTGAGCATGTATCACAAATCGGCTGATACCACGTGACAACTAGGCCAAAACCGTTGACGAAATGACAGGAACCGATGTTATGTACATGGACTTTCCGAAAGTTTTCGCTCACTTGGATAATCGAATCTTCCTGTACAAACTACAGCTCTACGGAATCGGTGATCCAGTATGGGGATGGATTGTTAACTTACTCCGCGAACGGCAATTGGCAGTTAGAATCCGATCATCTCTGTCCGACCCAATTCGAGTGGAGTGCGACGTACCACAAACTTCGGTATTTAGACCTCGCTTGTTCTTAGTTTTCATCAACAATTTATCGAGAGCTATTGCCTCAAAATTTTTACTTTTCGCGGATGACATTAAAATTTGGCGGGCGAATAGATGACTACGAGACCTCCCAGCATAATCTCGACGGGGTCTGGCACTGGTCGGTAAGGAATGCACTGCAATTTGATGTGGACAATTGCCGCCTTGTCGACATCCGCCATAGATAGGCCTGTATCTACAAGCTTGGGGCGCACGATCTGCAGACTAGCTCTCTGGAACATGACCTCGCTTGTTCCAGACAGTCAGAACCCACTTCAAAAAATGGCAACCAGCATGTTGCTCCCTTGCAGAGGGCATTTAGGAATTTGGTTTAAACCATCTTCTCTCTGATGCTCAATGTATACGTTCGTCCCCACGTCGAATACGCAATCTATGCTTGGCGTCCTTGTTTAAAGCGCGGGCTTACAGGGATTGAAATCCTCCCAATGTCGAGCATCGAAATTTGCGCAACATTTCGTATCAGAAACGACTGAAGACACTCAAATTGTTCAGTGAACACTACCGGCGGCTACTTGGAGACCTTATATTAGTCTGCAATACACTAAGCGATCCCATGCATGTATGCCGCCACCTACTGAAACTCAGCCCGAACAACAATCTCAGAGGCAATAGCCTGAAACTGAGTCAACAACACCGTCTTCTACATTCTGGACGAAATTATTTTTCCCTCCGGGTCTGCCAACCTGGGAACGCTCTTCTAAACTCAGTTGTCCATGCACCCACATAAGCTGTTTTCAAAAAACGCTTGGATATCGAATTGAACGCTCTGCACTTTGTTACTTGAGCGGATATTCTGGATTTATTCCAGCTAACTGGCCACTTTGGAATTATGACCCACAGTGACTCACGTAAATTTGTGCAGAGGGGAGATCAATCTGCTTGTTACTTACTATGAGTACTAAATATCACAACTTTTTTACTTGGTTTTGCCTGTACTATCTCATTCCCCCAAACATCCATCTTAACACAATTACTCTATCGCTTTGCCCATGCATCTTTTATTTCATCCGCTTTATAATAATTAATTTCTATTTCTATTACCCGTTATATACCATTGTTCCAAATGAAAACTGTCGTAGTTTACTGGATCGAGCTCCCATAGTTAACGCAACTGGGGGGATATTAAATTGGATAAATCTATGTTCATTACGGCTGATGTAAGATAACTGAAATGGTGAGTGTGTAGATTTGATGAACCGGTACCGCTAGTGTGGACTGAAATTCGACAATGTAAGTTACTCTTAGACTGCGGTGCATCTGCTAAGGATTTTAACCAGTGGGGTTATCTGTTCCGCGACTCATATTCCATTAAACGATGTTCTCGGAGGCAATACCTTCTCTGGATGATTTTTCACAACTTCTTCCTCCAGCCACGTTACTTATGGACGCGCATTCCGTGATGATAGGTTAACAGCGATCTTACAAACTCACCACAGCGAACCCGTTGCGAGTTATCAGCTACTAGTTTTAGAAGGCGAGTACTTTCCCAATGTCATCAATTTAGAATGGCTATTTGCAGTTTACCTAATAGCGCAGTCTTGTTGTAACGTTAACTATATTCTCTTTTCTTATCTGGTTGGCCTCTTACCCCCTTCATAGAACCCTAGGACTTTGAATAATGATAATTGCATTACCAGTATGTGCATCACCTCCAAAGCTCTTCTCATGGCTTCTGGAATGCTTAAGCCGATGCACGAACTCCGGCCTGTTGTTCTTCCCTTATCTGAGCCGAACACGCACCGTAACTTGTCCGAGTGAAATGCATACGAGAACAATGTGTTGCATCCGTTTGTTCGGCTCCACTACCCTAGGACATCCATTGGAGCGCGATACAACTATATCCTTCCCATGCTCCATTGATTGGCCGCCTGCGATAGGATGTCCATCGCGATAATGGTTTGATGTTTCAGTGTCCCGTTGAGCTATGCTAGATGGTGCTTTTTGCACCTTCAGAGCCACTCATACCAGATCGGTCCAGGCCCTGCAGGTTATGCTTAAAGTGATGGTAGCTACACACTCTATCAGATGAACACACTGTAATTCATTGCAAAATTCTAAGGCTTGGATTAAGAATCCTAATCACTCTCTTGTTTAGAACTGCAAAACTGATAGCATCCTACCCACCCAACACGATGCACTACTTTTCAAACAATTTCCTGATGCTCTGGTCCTCGCAGAGTCGACTTAACAGTACCATATCTAATGCATCGAGCATATTGTGGATAGGAGGATACTACTGCTCAGACCTCATCGCTGTCGTTCTACGGCGCTTTTCCCATCTTCCGAATTCAACCTACAATGCTTGTCCCTCCTGCTTCTTGTCTCCATAGTCGTTTGTATTCTAGTTTCGAATCACGCGCAGTCGCAGGGCGTCACTCTGGTCCAGTCGATAAGTCCAAGTTCATTCAAACGACAAAGTCACATTTCTTTTCCGGTCGTCCATTCTCGTTAAGATTAGCACGCCTCATCCTGCGCACTTTGTCGCAGCTTTGGCAATAGGCAGCACTTCCCCAAACACTAGAGGCCTTCTCGATCGAAACTTGTCTGCAAGATTCGAGCTCTGTGTTTACCCTGCGATCCACTTAAATGAGACACTGGCGACACTTTCTCATTGCGCTTGTCTGGAGATTTCCGCAGCTTTCCATTCCGGTATGGGCATTGTTTTGAACTCTTGGGCTGAAGTTTTTCTGATGCGTTGGATCCCAACCAACAACAGGATGTTCGCCGTCACATTTTCTAACTCGTTAAAAGCTTTGCAACCTCGAAAGTCTGATGATTGCTTTTTGTCATTGCTGCTTGCGCTCCTACAAATTGTAGCGCTGACTTGGTGAAATATGACTCCTATGACCAACTTTACGAGCTGCTTCCTCACAGCAGAAGTACGGGTAGTGTGTTTGGCGGGCTGGTGATCTGAGCGCTTAGGTTTGGAGTTACCAATTTTTGCGCTACATCTTGGCGACCAACACGATGTGAGCTCCCGTAATGATACCACTGAGCAATTTCTACCTCTGCGTAAACATACTTATCTACTTTACGCGATCATTAGCTTCCGACACAGCACTCGCCACAGGGTTGTTGCGAAATCACCGTATTTATTAGTAACTCACTGCATTTGTGTTCCTCTTTACTAAAGTTCTTCCATTCGCTCTATCGATGTGCTGTTTGGGGCCATCTGCTCTAATAAGGTCTGCTCAATAGGTATATAAATGTCACAGGAGTGATTGGAGGGTCAAGTTTGGACTACACGTTGTGTGATTGGATTGCGACACGCAACCTCAATGTAATGGACAGTGATTCACATTGAAATGAACCTTAGTCACTGCGATCACTAGGACCGTATTCAAAGTAGATGGAAATTGGGTGTTGCCCACCAGAAAACACTGCACAACCACGATGCGTTTCGATGTAATTTCATCTCATCAGGTGATCGCAGTGACTAAGGTTCATTTCAATGTGAATCACCGTCCATTACATTGAGGTTGCGTATCGCAATCCAATCACACAACGTGTAGTCCAAACTTGACCCTCCAATTAGTCATTTACCGTTGTGACAAAAAAGTTGCCCACCGTGACCCGGTAGCCAAAGGGGTAGTGGTGTGGGCTACTATTCCAATGGTCGCGGGATCGAGGCCTGCTGTCTCCACCTGATGAGATGAAATTACATCGAAACGCGTCGTGGTTGTGCAGTGTTTTCTGGTGGGCAACACCTAATTGTCACAGGAGTGCTTGTACACGCGTATTTTGGGCAGAATGAAAGAAAACTGTCGCAGCCCTTCACTATCCCTAGGGGTGTGAGACCTTTTAATCTCGCTGTCGACAGCGAGACTGTATTCACTAGACACGACCCACAAGTTGTGAAACTGTTCCCATTCGATCGATTTCCTTACTTGGAGTACGTTGGCGAAATGGCCGTAGACTGTGACAGCCCTTAAGTGCTAAGCACCACTAGGCAAATTAGCTCTTGCTGTCAATCGTTTCGAGCTATGCTTTGCACCATCAAAAGGCAAGTCCTTCTCCAAGATTCGTAGGGACCCACTCCTGCACTGACCCTCGGTGGGGATAAGCTAAAAGTCGTCCAGATATTCAAGTGCCTTGGCAGCTCTATCTTCATCATCACAATCACCATCCTCCTCCT
The DNA here is from genome assembly GCA_944474145.2 of Dicrocoelium dendriticum. Classification (NCBI taxonomy): domain Eukaryota; kingdom Metazoa; phylum Platyhelminthes; class Trematoda; order Plagiorchiida; family Dicrocoeliidae; genus Dicrocoelium; species Dicrocoelium dendriticum. Next base: position 91,802,269 of record OX104069.1, on the reverse strand, counting down.
CATCCATCATCATCGTCGTCATCATCATCATCATCATCCACCATCATCATCTTCATCATACACGTTAACTAGATGTGGAAAACACGTCAGCTATTGTATCGTAGTGCAGGAGAATAGCCGAAGAAACCTACAACAGCGGCACGTCAGCTCAACAAAAGGTAACGGATGGGCATCGTTCCGGAAAGCTACCAGCCGGTACTGTGCCACCAAATTTATATTATGCAAAATTTATACAATACTTGGAAACGAGTTCGTGATTGGAGGGGGAGGTTAAGCGGGAGGGGGAGGAACAAAGAAACTCATAATGTCAAGGCCATTGAGGTCTGTCCTTATCCATGTCAACAAGTGTACCTGCCAAAACGTGTTCACCCTCTTTCCGACCCCAACCAGGGAGCCAAAAGGCTCTAAACGAGACCAAATTCGAACTAAAGTCTTTCATTCTATTGAGCATCGCTTGACCACCACTCCTCTTCTCTCGTCCACATCTTCGGTGCGAAAACAACCCACGTCGCGCGCGATGTTACTGTACGGATGTGAATCCTTTCCTTTGAGTGTAGCTGTGTGCGGAGAGTTGCCAGTGTGTTGGCAACACCGAGTGCGCAATGATCATGTTTGACGGATGTTCCGCCTTGCGACCATCGCATAATCCTTAGCCCACGCGCGACTGGTGGTGTTTACGTGTCGGCGAAACCTCGGTGCAACATGCTGCTTTTGTCTCCTTTTTATTTTTTATGATCAACATGACCATTAACTGAACTGTAATTGCGTACCACCACCTAGCACACGGCGAGCACTCCGAAACCCAACTGGGCAGTGTGGCATCCTGCATATGCTCCAGGATAGAGTTTATTATTTAGTATATTGGGGTCTGATCACAAACGAATTTATCTGATTCACCTTTCATTGTTTCCGTGAGCGCCGGCTGTCGACCAACAGACAAGATGGAATACGTTCAAATGATGTGTTTAGACAGCTGTTATTTTCCGTCCCGTGATCGAAAGGATCGCATAGCTGCCTTGTAATCCGAAAGTCGCGTGTTCAAAGCTACGCAGGGGACCGGACGACCCTCGCAGTACCATTAGCCCATACGCGACTATTGGTGGTTACGTGGCAGTGAAGCGTTGTTATCGCGTAGCGGCGTGCTGCCGATGCCCCTTCTTAAGGTGAAAAACACTGCAACTGTTGTGCGGTACTCCAAAGTGTTATCTTCATTCGGACACATTCCCAGTGTTTTGTCCTTATTTCTCTTCAATTTCTATACTCTGTCGTTTACTGCATTGTCTTATTCGTGTTTTTGGACGGTTGTATCTATTATTCACCTCTCTTTCGTATGCTCTTTTTTGGCTTGCAGAGCATGTTCGTGATATTCGTGACCCAGAGCACCCGCACACCTTAGAGGCTCTCGGCGTCGTCTCTGACCAAACAATCGAGGTGGATGATTCTCTCGGTCGTGTCTCTGTTCGTTTCACTCCCACCATTCCCGGATGCAGTATGGCGACTCTAATAGGGTTGGCGATCAAAGTGAAGTTGTTGCGCTCTCTACCCCGTCGTTTCAAGGTAACTTTACCGTTACCTTTCTCTTATGTCACAGTGGTGCAGCATCTTTACTGATGCTTAGATTACTACTGTTAGAATGTGCCTCGTTCTTTCAGCTAGGCGAAATCGGCTCGTTGTGACTGAAGTTACCTTCGACGGCTCGCACTGTTTCTGTTGCATATATAGAATGTTTTAATTTATCGTTCACTATATATGTGGCAGCCACACGAGGACTCGATGATTTCCTTCGTTTCACTTATGCTTTTGGTAGACCCCCCAGATAGCCTGTTGCCATCGTTCTTCAGCGTACATGAATATATGCATTGGATAGTGATGTTGCTGTCACACTTTCGTTGCCCAATTGCCTTCAATGAGTCGGTTGAATCGTGTATTATTCGTTGCCAATTCATTTGGGTTATACGTGCACTAAAGAGGAAGGTCCCCTCCGGCGGGGATAAATCTCATCTGGCTGCACTATATATGACTGTTGACGAAGTGTGTGTCCATCAAATACAGACATCTTGATCAATACTGGTTTCAGGCTTCAGCTACTCGTTGGTTTGGAAGACTGGGTGCACACTCTTCGTGATAGTACTACTCGGACGCAGTGGTCCTGTCCTGCATCGTCATCGCCCTGGGTACCTATAGCACACGTATTTTTCACAACTTTACCTCCGTGATGTAGATCTCGAAGGAGTGTATACCAAGTCCGGGCACATGATGCTCACCAACCACATGCCCCTCTGTCCTTTTCCCTCGTGTTTATTATTGGTTTGTACGAACGTAGCAGGGTGTAGTGCAGAGCAGGCTACCCATGGCTCCTCTTTAGACATGAGCATCGATGGAGTGTTCAAATCTCAGTGGGAAACAGATCTGCAAACGGATGCTACCACACAAATTTGTTCATTTACAGACAATTCTATGAGCTGATGATGATGCCTTAAATTTTGCCCTGATTCGGCGCCACTTGCAGGCTTGGAGCTTGTTTTTCTGATGCTTTGTTAGCGATCTCAGTCTTGGACTTTAGGGAAGGTCACCTTGCCGGCATTCCACTTGTTGGTTTGTGTTTTTGGATTTTAATGATTGTCTATTCCTCTGTGTTTGTCGAGAGACGGCAATCATGAAGGAACACAGTCATTTATTTACGCGCATAAACTGCTTCTACAATATTGGAGCTAAACAAAATTTTGCGGGAAGTGGGCTTTACTTTTTTTCAATGTTCGGCTTGTTCCAATATGCCATGTATTTCTTCACTCTGGTAGGAAATTTAAGTGTTTTACACCGGATTACTGACTTGTCTCGGACCCGTTTCATATTTCGAATTTTCGTTTTCTCTAAAGAACTTTCCCTTCTCTAATATTCAGGTCAGCAGCCAATGCCACCCCCCCCCCCACAAACTGCAGATTTACTCATGATAACTCCGTCTTAATGTATTTTGCGGATCCATTATAATCAAAAGTTAAAAATGAAACTGATAAAATTTACGTAAGTGCGTTAAGCTATATGAAAATAAGCAATATTAAGATGAAACTAAAAACAAAGTTACATAGACATTAATAGTATATTTGTCTGTTTTGAGTGAGATACTAAACGCTTGATTGGATTAGGAACTCGTTGAATATGTCCGGGAACAACTTAACGTTGAAGAGACATTGAGATACGTAGAGTGGGGAAACAAGTTCCGTTGACGTTTTCTTCTAAGCCCTCATTTAGAAATGACTGCTTAAAGCTAGCATGCTAGGGTAGAATGAAATGCAATCCAAAGAACCACATAGGCCGAAGTGTTGGCCTCTGTCGGCTTCTTCTACTCAATTCTCACTTGGAAATTTGTGCCTTGAATTTGGCATAACCGACCATAAGAAGAATCGATTTTGATAGCTGTACTTTTACCGACAAGTTGCCAGTCATCGACTATATTTTGCCAATTACTGCTTCTTCCATTTGATGATGTTGTTGCACCATTTATTTGTTTTCACAGTCGCATTTACTTCGCCCGAATGTTTGTCTCAAACGCTGCCCCATTTGCTTGACAATTACCCCTACTCCACCACCACCACCACCACCACACTGCCTCTTCCTTATGTTTACAGACGGAAGTTGTTATAACACCTGGCACACACGACACGGAGGATGAGATTAACAAGCAACTTGCCGATAAGGAGCGCGTTGCTGCCGCATTGGAGAATCCAGCTTTGCTGAAACTTGTAAATGAGTGCTTAGCACCAAACCTCAATCCGGATACAGCTGTCCTTGACAGATAGCCCAGGTGGATTGCATCCAAACGCTGTTGAACCCCATACACTATTGTGCACATTTCTTGAAATGCACCTTTCACTATTTTTGAAGTACACTTCTAATACCATTTACTGTTGTCTTTCATGCCGTTATTTTTTTTTATTTATTCTGTGACCTGATTTCGTCCTGGTATCGTTCTAATGCATCCAGTTTGTCTCGTGACAACTTTGAATGGACGAGATCCGACATTGTCTGATGCAGATGAAGCGGAACACACCACATCATTACTGAAGGGCAGTGGTAACTCCTGATGATTTCCCTAGTTGCTATATACCAGGTTGTAAGGAGAAAGAACCATCTCACTGGAGGTCATCCATCGTCACACCGATTTTAAGTATGTCCAAAGGACGTCCATTTGCGAATCACCATGTTATCAATTTCCTTCCACTTTCGTTCCAACTACCATATATCACTGAATATAAGGCCGTCCATAGATAAGCTGGACAATGTATTGACCTGAGATTAAGTCACGAAACCGGTAAGGCAACCGACTATAGCGCAAAGTGAGAGTGGGGCACATGCATATGAATCAAGATAGAGCAGTGTTTGAGACCTAAGTTTACAGTCATAGATGTGGGGCCACGCCTTTTTAACGCACCGGATCACCTGGCACAACATAATGTTTAAGAGCTTTTGTTTCGCTACTGCCATCCTTCACGAACGTCAAATTTGTGATATGCATAGAAATTTTCGCACAGCAGTAACGTTTCCAGTTATAGGCATTACAAATCCCCGCTTGAAATACCATCCATTACTAGAGGGTAAGGCTAAGGGGAGATAAGGACAGTGTTAGACAGGGAATTCCTTTGTGGATTTCGCTTGTGCCATTTTTAACTTTCATATAGCCTTTTCATAAGCCGACAAAAACGAAAAATTGTCCAAAAATTCTCGGCTTATATTCGGTAATATACGGTACTCACATTATACTGTCGTTTCTTACCGACTTTTACGGGGTTGAGTAAGCGAGAGCCAGTTTTCTGTCCGCATTAGTATGAAATGCCTTCACCACATTCTCACTACACGCCAATCATTTGAACACCAGAGCACTAGCGTAAAGTCTACTGTGTTGATCTTTCTTGACTTGCAGATTATCACTGGTTGTCTCTCACATTTCCAAATGATGAGTGGCCCCCCTAAGATGGATAACAGCGAAGCTGCTTTAACTTCATCATGGGCTACTGGCAAACTCTCGCAACATACCATCATTACGTTTCAGCAGTCTGTGTAAATCGCGTTCCATCTTGTTGCCAATTACCAGTCTCTGTCCTATCGATAGCAATATGCGGTGACTCTGTGCCCCGAACCGCTTTCATCCAAAGATCCAGCAAACGCGTTACGTGTTTATTTTTCATCACACTAACAAATATGATTATTGAAGCACCGATATCACGTTAGCTTGTGACTGCGGTTGTTAACAGCTACAGAGCGTGTGCAACTATGGAGTGTTCATGCGCAGTTTTCTACCGCTTCTAGCAGCTCTATCTACATGCATCATCTCCATTGAGAGTCAGGAGGATTAAAACCTGTAGGTTTCTGGTCTACTGGTGACAGGGTCGCTTCAGAGCCACCCAATGCTCCCTCACTGAATATTACGTCATTGGGCGTAACGGAACGGACGTACACATGATGGTACATGCGCAGTAGTCCGTTCCATAGTGTCATCACTCCTTAAGCCAACACTGTGAAGAAAACTGCGCACCCGGTTTTCCAGCGCAGCAACTATTATCAATCTACTGGATACAGTAATCGAAGTGGCAGCATTGTATGGGTGGGAGTGTAGCGAATATTCGCAATATCCGAAGGGTGTTAGGCTTGCACCAGCGCTACTCCTGATTACTGATAAACACCAATTAATTATTACTCATTGAGTCAAGCGCTACGGTGGAGGTTTGGCCTAGTGACCAAGACAAAAGCGGTCAACCACTGTGTCGGATTCCCTTTTCAGGTCAGGCTATCTCTACCTGACGAGTCCAAATGAGGGCGAAACCGGTCTTTCGTGGAGTGCCGTGTTGGGTGAAAGCCCCTCCGAAACTCTCCACTTCGGATGCGGTCCTAGTGATCGAAATCGCATAGGTTTCCTCCAGACCAAACGGTAACCTCAATCGAAACTGCGTGTCGCAACCGAAATACACGACAGGTACTCCAAAACCTAATAAGGAACTTCTAACCGCTGTGTCATGCGCTGCTGTGGAGCTGTGGTCCAGTGACCAGGATGAAAGCCACTAACCACTGTGTTGGGCTCCCTTCTCAGCTCAAGCTATCTTTACTTGACGAGTCCAAATCAAGACGAAACATTTCCGGTCGTGGAGTGCCTTGTTGGGTGAAAGCCCCTCCGAAACTCTCCACTTCGGATGCGGTCCTAGTGATCGAAATCGCATAGGTTTCCTCCAGACCAAACGGTAACCTCCATCGAGACTACGTGTCACAATCGAAATACACGACAGGTACTCCAAAACCTAATAAGGAACTTCTAACCGCTGTGTCATGCGCTGCTGTGGAGCTGTGGTCCAGTGACCAGGATGAAAGCCACTAACCATTGTGTTGGGCTCCCTTCTCAGCTCAAGCTATCTTTACCTGACGAGTCCAAATCAAGACGAAACCGTTCCGGTCGTGGAGTGCCTTGTTGGGTGAAAGCCCCTCCGAAACTCTCCATTTCGGATGCGGTCCTAGTGATCGAAATCGCATAGGTTTCCTCCAGACCAAACGGTAACCTCCATCGAGACTACGTGTCACAATCGAAATACACGACAGGTACTCCAAAACCTAATAAGGAACTTCTAACCGCTGTGTCATGCGCTGCTGTGGAGCTGTGGTCCAGTGACCAGGATGAAAGCCGCCAACCACTGTGCTGGGCTCCATTCTCAGCTCAAGTTATCTTTAGCTGACCAGTCCAAATCAAAACGAAACCGTCCGGTGGTGGAGTACAATATTGGGAGAGAGAAGCTCCGCAACTCTCCACCAACTGACTATCTCATCTTACGCTTGATCCTTTTTTCCCGATTTGGTAGCTTCAGAATTAGTTTTTTGATATGGAATCGGTTTTCACTAACTTGTTGCTGATAGAGACTGTGAATTTCATTTGTGACTACGTCACTGAGAGAAACAGTGATGTTGAAATTCACCTACGGAAACGGCACCTTCAATCTGAAATTTTCGTTTGACAGGACCTTTCGCAGACGGACCGATAGGGTCGCAATGGATTTTCCCCTGGGCCTCCTCTTGGCGGACATTTTCCATGTAAAGCTCGAACGAGGGCACCTAAGTAACCTCATCGTTTCACACCATTTTTACTACCGTTCTGCGGATGACATTCATTGTCTGAGTTTCATTCATAATTTGAGACACTGCTAGATCAGTTTAATCGCGTGCCTCGTTCATTGGAATTCGCCAATCAAGTTGAAAAAGACAGCTGCTTGGTCTCAATAGACGTTCTACTACACACGCATGAGGACGGAACATTCGAAAGAAATCTTTCCCCAACCTAACGTGGATACGTCGATATGCCCATTTTCTCATTTTTGCACATCGTCGCTACGAGATGGGACCTTAATGGGGTGTGATGATTTGCGTACCTCTTTAACCCATTGAGCTGTACTAGGTGGACCCTTGGGCAACTTAAGTGCTACTCCTACCAGCTTGGTCAATTTTTAGAGGCCAGACAAACTCAGTCTCCTGGTCTTGCAAGTTAGGGGTCTGAAATGGGGTGGCGTATATCTTCGTATAACTAAATTATCATCTTCGCGCAGCATTGGGACAGGATTTCGAGTCAAAGGCTTTGATTGAGGACCCTAATCGTCCTCCTATTTAGGTCTGAGCGCCTCGGCAGCATTTCAGCCCAAGTACAGTCATTATTTCTGTCAACCACATTCTACATCATTCATCGTGCAGCTTTACTAGGGTTGCCTTGTCTGCTGCATACAGCAGGGCGGCTAAACGAAAACATGCTACTGCTGACCCCTCCTTTCTTTCCTTTTCATCCGTTTCTCCCACTTCCCTCCCCGTCCCCATTACTAGTCTTTATCCGATAACCCAGTTTAATTGACAACAGCCGAACTGTCAGTCAGGTGAAATGTTATTGTAGGTGTTCCGTTTGAGAGCTGCGATATCATTTTTACCTCCTCTAAGTCCTCCTTCGTTAGACAGTGCAAGTCTCGACAAAGCATCTACAAGTTGGTTAAAGCACCATGGCACTTATTTGATTTCATAATCATAGTTCAGTAAACGTGAGTACCAGCGACTCAAGCGTACCGGCTTTTGTCCTTTTTTACTGCGACTTAGTTGCGTATTAAGAGCAGAACGATCGGTGCGCAAAGTACATCGACGTCCGAATAAGTGAAAGTGCCATTTCTCACATGCCCAGACGCATACGAAGGCCTCCTTCTCACCGGTGGAATGATTTTTTTCAGTATCAGACAAGGTACGTGATGCGTACGCAATCAGTTTCTCCTCGCCATCGCGCAGCTGGGACGGAACTGTACCCAAACCAGCATCTGAAGCATCCGTTAAAACAAACGTTGGACAGTGCTCATTGTAGATCACTACCTTGGGAGTTGATTCAATCATGGGTCGTATAGTTAAGTAAGCCTTGCCTTGTTCAGTGGTCCAACGAAACTCCTGGTTTTGGCACGTCAACCTCCGTAACGGCTCTGCAATAGTTGCGAAATTCGGTAAATGTCGAAGATAATAAGAATACAAACCCAAGAAATATTTCAGCTGTGTAACGTTGCATGGTTTTGGACAATTGAGAATGGCTCTGGTGTTCTGCACATTAGGCTTAATACCCGAGGTAGGAATAACATGCCCAATAAACTCGACCTCCGTTACAGCGGATTGGCATTTGTTGGTATTCAGGCGGAGATTTAGTTCATTCAGTTTATGCAGCACATTATGAAGGTTTTCCTGATATTCGGTAGGGTTACTACCAAATACACAAATATCATCCATGTACACAACACATCCTTTGAGATCTGATAACGATAAAGTAATAAATTTCTGCCAAGCTGCTGGGGCACTACTAAGGCCCAATGGTAGCACTTTGCATTGATACAAACAGTCTTGCGGTGGAAAGCAGTCGAAGGTCGGCAATCTGGAGTCAGTGGCATGTGGTAGTATGCACTGCCAAAACCCGGCTTCGAGAAAAGTTTGGCCTTTGTTAGCCTAACCATCGATTCGTCGATAGAAGGCAGAGGGAACTTGTCCACAATTATATGTCGATTAAGCGCTCAAACGTCGGTGCGTATACGAATAGAGCTATCTTTCTTTTGAAAGGCAACTAGTGGATGAACCCATTCAGTGTTCTGAATGGGTTCTATCAAGTCTTCCGTGACCATATTTTTCAAAGCTTGCGACAACGCTTCTCGCATGGCCAGAGATACAGGCCTAGGTTGAGAAATGCTGAACGGTTTGTAGTCCGCGCTCAATCGAATGCAGTGCATTGCTTTTGGGACTCCACCAATATCCGGAAGAAAGAGATTTGGGTAACTGGAACGTAACGAATGAAGCTTGACACCGGCAATCGTCATCCGGCTGACGCACATTGGTACGTTCAACAAGACCATGGCATTACGTCCCAATGGATGTTTACTATCAGTTTCAGAGATGCAAACTTCAACTATACACTTCCTGCTGTTTATAAGAAACGTTGAAACTAACAAAACCGAGTATATGGACGTCACCATTGGAATAGCTGCTGAAATTGCAAGCGGAAGGATGTACACAGCTGATCAAAATGCTGTTTGTAAAAACAATATGACACAACTGTGATTGGTGACGAGGAATCTGGTTCCTTGTCTAGACATATGGTTTTGTTTCTAACTTCAAAAACACGACGAACATCTGGCGAAGGCAGTTTGGGTTCTTGAGTTGAAGACGAAAGTGGATGTTCGCATTCATTAACAACATATATTGATTGTTCTGTAGTGACTGGAGAAGCTCTAGAGTCGTTTGCAGTATCAACTAAAGAAATGACGCCTGAACGACAAAATGAGCAAAATGGCCGGTCTTACCACAATTCCCGCAGATTTCACTCTTTGCAGGACATGACTTCTCATTTGCACGATTTTCAGCATTTCGACAATGGTAACACTTATTTCTAACTGAGGATCGCGTCAGAGAGCGTGTAGAATCCAAACGGTCAATTTCAGTTGCTCCTGTCTTAGCGAGGAAAATTTTGTTTTGTTCCGTGACTGCTACCTTCGCGCGAGCTCCGTCACAGGCCCTGTCTCATGTGAGGTTTTCTGCGTTCTTCTTTAAGAGACTCTGATCCGAGAATCTGCGAGACCAGAGATCAATAGTTGTATTAGCATGATTTCTTCCACATTTTTCTTGGGAGTACTATTGTAGTCACATTTCGAATGGAACAAACAAGACGGGAAATGAATGCATCCATTGATTCACCAGATGCTTGTTTCAGCTGCGAAAAATTGTACTGAGAAGTGTAGGTGTTCACCCGAACACCCCAATGTTTATCGAGGGCCGATATGGCCTCTGTCGACGTGGGCTTCTCCCGCAGGTTTAGAGCATCAAATATACATCGACCGTCTGAGCCGAGCTGCAAGCGCAAAAGTTGTAAAGTATCCTCCGTTTTCATCGTCACGGATGGATTGAGAACTGGTAGCACAGAAATGTAATCTGAAAAACTTGTTTTTCAGTCTTCTCAGCATTCTGCATTTTGGGTAACCGCAGAGTCAGTCCAGAACGGTGAAGGGGCAGTAGCATGCAAAGACATCGATAACACGCGGCGCCAATTTGTTGTATCCCGAAAAAACAGCAGACCAGAGCAGCACCGGAACGTATGTATGGAGGAAACTGTCCGCACATGTGCGCAGTGCAATTACCCGGGCTGAAGCTGCTCTGGTTGATTGGATTCCAGTCAGTAGGCGGATGTGTGCGGTCCGATTGGCTGGCTCGTTCAAAACTTCGAAGTCGCGTGAGACTAACAGGTGTCTATTCGTTATCGCTGCCTATGCACCGACAAACTGTAGCGATGACTCGGTAAAAGACGACTTCTATCGCCTACTGAACGAACTCCTTCGCGACAAAAGAAGCTCGGAGACTGTAGTGCTGGCTGGGGATCTGAACGCTCAAGTTGGCAAATTATCCACAGATGAGCTGCATCTGGGCGGCCAACGTGGTATAGGCTCCCATAATGATAACGGTGAGCGGTTACTTCATTTGTGTGAGGATGCTCGCTTATTCCTTGCGAGCACTAATTTCCGACACAGCACCCGCCGAAGGTTGACTTGGCGCCCACTAGCCTCGAACCAGATATGGACGCAACTCGATCACATTGCTATCAGTTACCGCTGGAGAGGCTGCATCCAGAACTGTCGCTCGATTTGGAGCACAGGTTTTGACACCGATTATGCACTTGTATGTGCTGACCTGCGGATGCGCTTTGGCGGACGTCCGCGACGATGTTGTGAGCGCATTGACACCGGCAGACTGGTGAAGCCAGCTGTTCTGAACGCCTATCAAATTACGCTGTCATGCAAGTTGGATAAACGCTCACTGGATGCAATTGAAGCTCACTGGTCTCATATGCAACAGGTCTTACTAGCAGCAGGCAAATCCTCATGTGGTATGTCTAATCGCCAACATGAACATTGGGTCTCTTTCCAGTCTCTGGAACTTATAGATGCTCGCCGGCATATTCCGGCTGGAAGCGAACACAATGAAACTCGCAAAGAGCTCCGGGCGAAACTCCGTGCTAGCCTGAAGAGAGACCGCGAATCCTGGTGGTCTCGTCGTGCAACAGAGATGGAAATGGCCGCTGCCCTTGGTAACCATCGTAAGTTATTCCTTCTGATACGGGAAACGGGCAGCAAGAGACCTGGTGTTAGTGAAACTATACGTGACGAGAGTGGACAGCCCATCCACAATTTATCAAAACGCTTGGAACGTTGGGCTGACCACTTTGAAAGGCAATTTAATCGGTCGGAATTGTTAGATTTCTCGCCGACCAGTGATCGCCCTGCTCCGTGTGCTGTTCCTTTGGACCCATCCTCTCGCTCAGAAGTCGAACATGAGATCAAACTGTTGAAGTTAAATAAAGCCGCGGGACCTGGTGACCTTCCTCCAGCCCTCTTCAAATTCGAGGGACCTGCTCTTGTGGATGATTTAAAAAAGTTACTAGACAAAATATGGGAGCAGGAAACTGTCCCTACCGATTGGAGCCGCTCCATCATAGTCCCAATTTTCAAAGGAGACTCACGATCGGAATGCGGCAGCGATAGAGGAATCAGTCTGATCTCCATCGCCTCCAAATTGCTTGCCTCTGTCATCCTTCACAGACTGACTTTCACTCGTGAAAGCCAGATTCGCGAAGAGCAAGCTGGATTTCGTCGAGGTCGTGGCTGCACTGATCACATCTTCACCTTGCGTCAGTTGTTTTAGCAATGTCACATATATTGGCGGCCCACCATTGTTGTGTTCGTGGATATCAAAGGTGCATTCGATTCAGTGGATAGACCTGCACTTTTGGACTGTCTACTCAGGAAAGGTGTGCCCGAGAAATATGTGAATATTATCCAAGCATTATATGCGGGTAGTTCGGGCAGAGTGAGGGCTTACGGCAAGTTGTTGTCGCCCTTTAATATCTCCAGCGGTGTGAGGCAAGGATGCCCGCTGTCACCTTTCCTCTTCAACTTCGCTGTTGACGAAGTCATGGAAATCGCGTTCACAGGACGTGACTTAGAAGGTGTGAAGCTACTCCCAGGAAAACGACTTCTTTACTTAGAGTATGCTGATGATATTGCCCTGATCTGTGACAGCTCACAAATGTGCCAAGCGGCACTGGACAGATTAGCACTAGCTGTCCTTCAATTCGGGCTCTGCTTCTCACCCTCGAAGTGCAAAGCGTTTCTCCAAGATTTGTCTGGACCGCCTCCTACGCTGACCCTTGGTGGGGATCAGCTAGAAGTCGTTCAAAAATTCAACTACCTGGGAAGTTGTATCAGCGCTCGTGGGATTGAAGATGAAATCCCGAATCGTATAGCAAAAGCTCGGGGCGCTTTTGCTAACCTTCGCCACTTTTGGCGCCGGCGCGATATCATTCTTGCCCTGAAGGGTAGAGTGTACAATGCAGCAGTACGTTCGACTCTATTGTACGGTTGTGAAACGCCACTTAAAGCGGCGGACCTGAAGAGGCTAGTTACGTTCGACCACCGGTCCCTTCGTAATTTAGCTCACATTTGGTGGGAACACCGCGTGAGCAATCAGCGTGTTCGACACCTTGTTTATGGCACAGGAAAAGAAACTGAACCGCTCAGCACCGTTATTTCACGCATCAGGCTCCGATGGCTCGGTCACGTGTTACGCATGCCAGCTCAGTGACTCCCGCGACGTGTGTTGTTTGCGCGGCGGGGGTGTGGATGGAAGAAGAGGAGGGGTGGCCAAGCGATGACTTGATCGGGAGGAATGAATGCCCTCACTTCTGAGCTGGCCTCGGTTGGAGCGTCCCGACTCCCTGGTTGGGGTCCGAAAGATGATGTACACGTTTGGTTGGACACACTTGCTGATATGGCTAGGAGCCGACCTCAGTGGCGTTCATGCTGTGAGTTTCTTTGTCCCACCCCATCCCTCTTAGCCTCCCCCTCCAACCACGATCTCATTATTTAGCCTTATATAATTTTGCATATTAATTTTTTTTGGGTGCAAAGCAGCCGGCTGGTAGCTTACCGGAACGATGCCCATCCGTTACCGGTAGCTCAACCAGCTTGCACCAGTTGCATTTTTTTCTCCTTTTTTTCTCTGTATTGCGGCACAGTAGCTGAGGTGTTCCCCACCTCTAGCTAACGTGTATGATGATGGTGATGATGATGATGATGCAGTGCAATTAATCGATAGGGGTTCGCATTGCAAGCGATCAAATGCAATATCACATGATAGGCTAACGAGTGCTAAATAGAAGTGTAAGGTGAGCGAATCGAGGGCAAAAACAAAGCAAATATTTGAACACCGCACGCAGTATTACCAGTTCGGATATGAATGCCCAAGTAAGTCACCTGAGCTGTTTAGAAGTTCAGCTACGTGGTAAATATGCACTTAGCTCCTGATGCTTGTCTCCATGAAAACCACCATGAAAGGATGCCGCCAACATACTTTGACCATACGGACAAAAGTGAACATCTGTTGCAACTGTGTGCGGAGCACCGGCTGTTTTTTGGTAGCACCGCTTTTAGACTCAGTGGGCACTGAAGTAGTGGGTAGGTAGTGGGTATAATGGTTACATCATACTCAGTTGGACTATTAGGTGCGAACTAAAGCGGACCATGCGTGTTGACAAGGAAGCCTTGTGAACCAGTCGGGCTCAAGCAATGGAGGTGGCGGGTACAGCAGGAATTATCACAAGCTTCTCCAACAGATCCGCGCCACTGGTTCCAGTAGGCCAAGTGTCATTGAGGCAATCAGAGACAACACGGGTGCAATGATTCACAATATGGAGTGCGTTATTGCTCCTTGGGCGGAGCACCTTTGAGAGCAGTTCATTCAGTCCCCTTGCTCCCGGACGCCTCTCTACTTAGATGGTACAGGTTCAACCATGGCTGGTTAGTTTGGAGGTCCGAAACGCAGTTCTTAGTCTTATTGCAGCTGCTGGCGCCGATTCCTTTGCATCCGCAGTATATACGGATGGTGGTGAGATTCTCTGCAAACCATTGACCTCTCTCTTCGAATAGGTTTGGCAGTTAGATGCCATCTGAGTTAACTGTTGGGAATCGATCATAGTGGCAATATACAAGAAGAGAAGTCCTACTGACTTAGCTAACCACAAGAGTATTAGCCAAACGCCGGTGGTGACCTAAGTACTGGCCTCAATTCTCTTTCCTCGTTTCACTGTAGAATCTCGGCTTAGGGAAGAACTTGCAGATTTCCGCCCAGGACGTGGCTTCCTGGACTTATGTTCACTCTACGACAGATCCTGAAGCGGAGTCACTCGCACCCCAGACCGAAAATGGTTATCCTTCTCGACAAAGTGCGTTAGAATCGATTAATCGGTTTATACTGTATAAGATATTTGTGCGGAAAGGCGTTCTCACGAAATATGTGAGCATTTTACATGTCCTGTGTTCGGACGTTATTGACCGCGTACGGTCCTACCGTGATTTGTCGGATACCGTTTTGAAAACAAGTGACGTTCGTCAAGGTTGCCCATTTTTCAGCTTCGTCGTGGATTGGATCACGGAGTGTTCCCTTGGGGAGCCTCACTAAGCTGGCGCTGAGGTGTTACCTGGTAAAGGTCTAGTTGATCTTGATTAGGAGGAGGTAATCGTCTTTCTTTTTAACCATATTGCGGTAGCCCCATCAACTCTGTCTAAGCTCTCTACGTTGGCCGTATCATATGGTATGCGCTTCGCACCTTCCAAGTGCAAAGTGTTGTTGCTGGGCCACCAGCCACTTGATGACTTCCTGACCTTTGATTGCGAGAAACCCTAGGTAGTTGAACACTTCAGTTACCTTGGCAGCTGCACCACCAACGGTGATCACATAACGATTGAAGCCAGCTCACATACTACAGCTAGAACTTTGGAGTCCGAAAGGTATTCCCTCCATTTGAAAAATCGTGTTTACCAAATTACAAGCAGGGTAGTCCTATTTCAAGAACAAGGGACCGAAGGTAAACAATTGTTTTTATGAATTCATCGTCAGATCTTTGCAATCATATAGGGAAAGAACAAGGGGAGGAACAATGGTTTTGATCAGTTCAAATGAAACTGGATCACGTGCCAACCGGGGGCATAAACCAGCAATAAACGTAAACGATAAGCGCAAACTAGGGCAAAAATGTAGTCAAATGATTGCTTCTGGCCTCCGAATCGTCTATTTTTTCTGGCCAGGGTAACTTAAGAGCTTCGACAAGTTTCTTTTGTGAACACAAAAGCGATTGATACAACCGAATACTGATCGCCTCAGCTGTAGCGAGGGTGCGGAGGCGCAGGCCTTTCGATTGGAGTGGCGGAACCTTGTAGAGTATTCGAAAGGCGCGGACTGGATCGACTTCATGCCCACTATCAACTAGATGAGCCATAACAGAGCTAGTTATAGCCCCGGTACAGCCTCGACGCAACCAGCGTGGAAGTTGCTCATTAATGCGCTTTGACAAGTGCCGTGCCGTGCATTTGTAACAAAAACAAGTTGCCGATGCTGCCCGCTTCTATGGTCATTTATCAGTTCGAGTGCGCCTGTGGCGCTACTTACATCTGTCCAACGGCACGGCACTTGTCAAAGCGCATTAATGAGCAACTTCCACGCTGGTTGCGTCGAGGCGGTACCGGGGCTATAACTAGCTCTGTTATGACTCATCTAGTTGATAGTGGGCATGAAGTCGATCCAGTCCGCGCCTTTCGAATACTCTACAAGGTTCCGCCACTCCAATCGAAAGGCCTGCGCCTCCGCACCCTCGCTACAGCTGAGGCGATCAGTATTCGGTTGTATCAATCGCTTTTGTGTTCACAAAAGAAACTTGTCGAAGCTCTTAAGTTACCCTGGCCAGAAAAAATAGACGATTCGGAGGCCAGAAGCAATCATTTGACTACATTTTTGCCCTAGTTTGCGCTTATCGTTTACGTTTATTGCTGGTTTATGCCCCCGGTTGGCACGTGATCCAGTTTCATTTGAACTGATCAAAACCATTGTTCCTCCCCTTGTTCTTTCCCCATATGATTGCAAAGATCGGACGATGAATTCATAAAAACAATTGTTTACCTTCGGTCTCTTGTTCTTGATGATTAAATGGGAATATTCCAGTTTCTTTCGTCCTATTTCATATTAGCGGTACTTTGCGCCTTCGATCTGCCATATCTTCAAGTCTTTGCTAGTCGCTACTTGCGGAGCATTCCTGGTGTCGGATGGCACCAGTGTGTTCACAACGTAGATGTGCATATGTGAGTACTAGGCAGTGATAACCAAGCTAGTTCTTTAGAACAGCGAATAGCGCTGAATACATTGCGTTAGCTTGAGCACGCACTACTACCGTTTACCTAAGAGTACCTTGTTTTGTTTGCCAGATGATGGGCGGCACAAGACTCGATGTAGGCAATAGTTAACTTGGCGTCGGGAACTGAAGTTACTAATGGCTAAACTCAATGCAGTTGGTCCGTCTCTCCTACCAGACTGAAGTCTGCGTGATCTTGGCTCCGAAGGTCACGGGAAATGACTCGCAGCCTGAACCAGTGGCTTGTCTGGTGTCGCGTTCTAGTCGGGCTGCCTGTATAAAGTGTGCGTTTTTGTTTTTGTTGTGTCTGGTCCCATGACTGCTTCTACTCACTAACGGTAATGAGAACGAGACGAGCCGCAATCGGAATATTTTTATCTTAAGAGGCAAGTATGTTTTTTAGGAAACGAGGAATAAAGGATTGTGATACAAATGAATGAAATTTAAGCATGTTCACATATTGAGTGGAAATTAACTACTGAACCTACGTAGGTCTGCGCTGAATCACAGCTTGAAATCCAACCAGATCCGGTGCATTTGGCCAGGGCGACTTACATCAGTGATCGATCAGTTAGGCTCGATTTACTGGTTCCTCTAACACTTATCTGCGGGGTAATAGCCGATTGTGACGCGAGGCAGTGAATGCCACAAGGAAGCTGTCTCACCGACGCTGCCTTAACTTTCCACGATAGCCAGCTATTTGTGACCATTTGTTGTTGTCTCAAGGCATAGGCACCTTAACTTTGAATGTTTACTTAGGGCCTTAAGGTCTTTCGCCAAGTCTTCCTTCTTTTCCTCTTATTATTCTTCGTTCCGTAAGTTATTCTGTTTGTACTGCTGTTCATGATACTGGTGATCAGTGTTATAGCTTTGTAAACAGCCGACTCTTGTACGAGCTTTGAGTTTGCCTTCGTCATCAACTCGCTACAACATTGTGTCCAGTGTTGGCCACGTGTGTTTTCCTACGCTGTGTGGTCTGGTTGAACATGCCATTGATTTGTACTGTTTAGCTAACTAACTGAACACAAATGTTTCTTCTACCTTCGTTTATCCAGTCTTGACAAAGCTTTCGCGAATATCATAGTTTCGCTTTATGATTCTAGTTACCTTTAGTGACTTATCGAAAAAATATTTCTCGCGCAATTGTGAGTTTCTTAATGCAAGGGAATAATTTATTTGCCGACTCAGCAGACACGCTAATTTTCCCGATACACTCACAGTGTTGTCAATTGACTTATAAACAAATGTCGTTTATTGCTGTGACAATTGTGGGTTTCTCTGCATACTATACCATCCTACGGATTGTGTACACTAGCTGCTAATCTGTGAACAAAATCTGTTTTCAGTTCTTGCTTATTTTGCAGCACAAGTTGTGTTGTTTCGAACGAGTTGCTAATGGGCCTAATCATCTTCGAGTGACTGTTGAAAATGGTGAGACCATTTCGAAGTTATCTTCAAACGAGGTTCGTCAAACTCGGTTCTCAGTCGAACATCTCCTCACATCTAGATATGCACTGGGCGGTCGTCTCGTCCCTATTGAGACTAGCTGGCAGTGCACGTTCTCCAATCCCTCCGTTAATCGAGCTTCCAACCTGTCGAGTTTTGATGCAAGTACAATAGAACGTCGTACTTTGGGATACTTAGTACCCACTAGAGTAGATCGCCGGCACTTCAATTGATGGGAAATCGTAGCGTCGTCGGCCAGCCATGTCTACGATTTCAAGGCCTACTTGTCAGAATTGAGATGTGGTGACTTCAAGCTAACACAGCGCGATAGCAGTCCGCCGCAGTCCAGTACCATAATCCACTGAATGCAGTCGCCAAAAGTGCATGCGTTTGACTGCATAAAAATACAGTTGCTAAGCTTTACCGGTAAGTCCCAATCCAGTGAACCTTCAGCATTGCTCTTGCTCGCGTATGTGAAAGTTGTCTGATTGGGACTTGGATTATGCGGTAATAGTCTAAAATGCTCCTAAGAATGCTCCACAAGAGTACAAGTTATCTGAATGAATCGTATTACACAGCTGTTTCTCCAAAGTGCAACAATGAGGCCCTAACTGTTATGAGAAAAGTTAACCACAGGTTTAGTTGCTTCATTGACGAAGGCGTCTGAGACCACCTCTCCGTCTCAT
The DNA here is from genome assembly GCA_944474145.2 of Dicrocoelium dendriticum. Classification (NCBI taxonomy): domain Eukaryota; kingdom Metazoa; phylum Platyhelminthes; class Trematoda; order Plagiorchiida; family Dicrocoeliidae; genus Dicrocoelium; species Dicrocoelium dendriticum. Next base: position 91,783,375 of record OX104069.1, on the reverse strand, counting down.
GTTCCCTTATAATTCCAGTCATCAGTAGCTGCACAGTGTATGATCGCATGACCTCAGTCATGTCTGATGCACGCAGCACTTAAATTTACATACTGCATGACATAGCTTGAGTGATGACATCTGGATTTATCTAACTGCCATTCGTGTAACCATACTTTCTGCGCTAATCTAGCATACTTCCTGGTGGAAAGAGGCGGCACATCGTACGGACGCTTCGCTGCTACGTCTACAACACCATTTCCGCGTGGGCAGAATGTGGCGTGAAGATTCCCGCACCGCGGATTTGAACCTGTGAACCTTTGACCTCTGGATTACACATGCAGACATCGTTTCGTGCACCAGCTGCGTTGTGGTGTCACTGAATGTACGGCTAACCTGCTGATACCGTGTAGCTGACCGTCGCCAGAAATGTGTTGTGGTTTCCACTGACTTGACGGATAACCTACCTCAATCTGCTGTGCCGCCGCCAACCAGTTCAACCCGCCACGAAATGAGAACGCCAAGAAAACAGCCGGACCGAGGCATTCTGTTTCTCCTTCTATTGTATGAGAGCATGGCGCAATAAATAGGTTGTAGGAAACCACTGACAGCAAAATTGGGGATGCTAATTAATATTAATTAACACAAATCAAACGGTTCAAATTCATGGTCCGACTTGTCGTTGATTCCACATAGATTCGCATTTTTTATTTTTCCACTCGTTCGATTTCTACTTGTAGATCGATCCACTGTTGCGCCACAGTTCTCGGCCTGAACGCTGACTTACCATAACATTCTGATTCCTAATTTTCAAAAGAGAACATCTTCATGCCACTCATCGGACACAGGGAATGCGGACAACTGACGTATCCCGAAAGTCAGGAACGTTACTTTGTGAGGAGGGCCTTGTTATCTTTGTCAGATGTAAGGTGGCACATATTTCTAGGAGAGCAACAATTATCTTTTCAATGGGAGTTGAACTCACTCACGACTAAACTGTTTGTAGTTGATCCGTCTCGCCTGATTGGTTAAGGCGCAGCTGACCCGTCTTGTCCTTGGCCCTAGACCTTACAGGACATTGCTCAGATTGGGTGGCAGTTTGCTTAGCATTGGTTACCTGCTTTCGAATTACTCCTCTGTACCAAAAAGAAAAATAAGTAATAACGTAAGAGCTCTGATTGTTTCAAAACTTGTCCCGTGACACTTCAAGCTGCTTGCTGTGAGGTGAGTACGGTGTCTCTGCAAGTCTTTCCTGTTAGAGTTTCAGCAATCTTTTGATTAAATTCACTGAGTGGGAAATTCGGTGAACACTTCCTCTTCGGTAACTCTGAAACAGAACTCAATATACCGATCTAGCCCCTTGTATATTTGGACACTTTCAACTCATGTAAGATATCGTCCTGTCGATTTCCCTCACCTCTATTCGTTTGGTTTTGGGAGCAGACCGGCTAAATTCCGAGTTATGCGTCTAAAGATACGTGTCAACTTTTCCTAGGGTTTTTCTTAGCTACGGGAAACAACTCTTCTATTCGACATCGCTTACACTAACTCTTTACTTAATGCACACGAGGTTTCCATATTTCTTACATCGGAAACCTGCACTTTCTTCCTTTTTGTCTTCTTTCGATCTATGCTGTTAGAGATAGTGTGACTTGGAATTGGAGGTCTGGATGTGATGGTTGGCGCTAACGTTGATCACTAGGCAACTGAAATTCATTGGCTTGAAATAAGGCGAGATGGCTTGGAAATGCTGGCTAGGCTAGGAACGTGTGATGGGTAGTCTAACTGATGGTTTATGCATACTACGACGCAGGTGATCAGATGTGAACCAAATAGCTACGGTTGTTGATCGCACCAAGCTCCGCTGATTGGATGGCGGTTACCGACTGTTGTGTACTCGGAGTAAAAAGAAAACACTGTTAGTGAAACTGGGTCGTTAGTAATAGTACTGGTTGGACAACATATAATGAAATCGCTGTGTGAACGAGCCATGCTGTGTTCAGTTAACTGGTTTTCTTCCATTAAACCGCTTATCCCTGAGAGACCGATTTTTACGTCAGAAGAATTTGTAAATTTTAGTAGCGTTATTGTACTAGTCATCTTTGGGTCTACGTTAGCAGGCATGATAAGGCAAGTTAGCGGTTATGCTGTGACACTGCCGAGATAATAAGAAACAACTGCATCTGCTGGCCTTTATGCTTGTACTGCAGTTCTCCTATTGTTTAAGGAGTATGATTACTATTCCGATTACCCGTTTGGGCATCAGCTGCTCCAGGATAAATTAACAACACAGATTTGACGCTCCCCTAGAACCCTGATGGACTGAAAGCCGATCCCATAATATGACGGTGGGAGCCGGCACGTCCGCAATTTTATCACTCAATGGGAAAATGGCCATATTGAACCGGAAGATTGCATACAAAATCAAAATCCTAATACCATTTGAGCTAGGCGGTTCCCTCCGAACCACAGAATAAGTGACCGTCTAAGATGCTTTCTAACTGGCTTGAAACAATATGAATGATAACTCTCCAGCTGATTCAAATTTAATGAAGGTAATTTCGTTAAAATCAGCAGTGTAAATCATCGGCTTAGGTTATCTTCCTACTGAAACACACTTGTTTAGCGCACGTGCCACCGTGGACCGAATCCCCGGGCTCAGTCGATGTAGAAGTTTGATGTAGGCGCGACTGGATAAATTGACAGGAAGCGGAGATTGAAGTCAGCAAACGTAGGGTGCGCATCACCTCTCACGGTCCATCGGAACCCCATCGACGAATTATTCTCAAAGATAGGTTTCCTAGCGGCTCTTTGAACTGGATTGCACAGATCAGAGCACTCCGCTCGTAGTATGCGGTGTTTAGAGCTAGTAACATTGAAATTGCTTGAATTTACCACTTGTTTTCATAATGGACCCGTGACTAGATAACCCCAGTTCGCCTGTTTATTTTCTTTCATTCCTCATTTTATCTCCTAGAAGTATTTTCAATGGCATTCTAAAATGGCACAGCCGACTGCAGATAATTTGACTCCCATAGATCTAAGTACTAAAAGAGAAAATGACAAATGTTTTATTTTATGCATTGAAACTAGTGCAAAACAGTGAACATCGCTCCGATTTTTCATTGAATCCTATCAATGAATCCTATTTCCTTAGGCATTCTATAAAGAAAAGAGTGAAACAGGCATTAAGACTGGCAAAATGAACACGCTTGCTTCTCCGTTTTTTGTTGGTGTATTTGTTCAAAAAGATTAGCAGAACGAGTCTATGCGGTTTCAGAATCATCTTGGTGATCTCGCAGTTGTACATAAACTTTTTGGGTTTAATCTCTTTTGGCTAGGGACATCAGCAGTATGCCGGTACTGTGTACCGGCGCTTCACTGCCGCGCAACATTCCATCATGCTAGTGGATCTATCATAATTTTGTGTAAATGTCTTCTATTTTCTTCCTTAGGCTATAGTAACACAGTTAACCTGACATCATTCTAGACGGGTTCAGACAGCTGAGAATGTCTTTCTTGACGATCAACAAATTAACGCCACAAACCCCTTGACACCATTGATGATAAGCGGGTCCCGTAAAACTTACTGGCGTACTGCCATTTCTCTTCTGGTAGCTTGTTACAGTTAATCACTTCGATATTATTGCATCAATCATAACTCCTTCCATGCATTACGGATCCCGTCAGTTTAATGGATTCATTTTCATCCTGCATTTCGGCAGACCCCTCTAACCAGGTAATACATTTCGCTAGTAAAACAGCTGACTCAGGGGCTATTCCGCCGCGTCATTCCGGTGCATATCACCTTCATTGGCACACTCGGGAAGCGTATGGTTAGTTGCACATATCATTAGTGAGAAGATAACGCAAACTTCCTCCACCTAATCAGGCAAGCAGAACTAGTCTACACAGCACAAGGTTTATCATTCATTCGCTGCACGACACATGATTCACGGAGCCTACGTTGTGAGTCCTAGTTTCTGGCAGGTGATTGGCTAGTTGGTGCGCGAGAGAACAACTAATCTGCGCACAGTTGAGCTAAACGGATTGCAATCATATGTACATGTGACAGTTAAATTTCGCATGTCTCAATTACTGTGCTTCATTTGGCTTCACTTCTTGACCTAGTAGCACAGTGACAGTAATGTATTTGGTTATTCTCCGAACAATCGCATCCGCACTCGAGCTGTAAATCTTTTAGACGATCGCCAGTAGTAACTGATCCGGTGATATCATTTGCCCATCGAAGCCACAAACATACTTCGCGTTGTGATGAGATCCAAATGCATTTGGCTATTGTTTTTCACACTTGATGGCCGCGTAACAATCAGATGGTAACAGATTTGTGCTCAGTCAATCAGGACTTTGGACAATTCTACCAAAAAATTATGCACCGCTGGGTCGGTGAATCTTATGTCTACTTTACTGCTCATAGCGTGATCCTTCGAGAGGGTTGAAAACCTCAAGTGTTAAAGACTTCATGTCGCGGTGGGTAGTGCTTTACGTATGTTCATGGCTCTTCAGTCTCAGAAAATTACAACAGTAACTCACCGTAGCTAAATGGAACAAAACACAAAAAGAAGATATTTTGATGAAAGCCATAGGTCGCTAATATAGTTATGACGTATGAATATCATATAGCTTTTACATCATCTAATTACATATTTGAAGGATGTTTGTGAGTAACGTAAGCTTCGTAGAGGGTAGAAGTCACGATTAAACTCCACACGAAAATCTGCCTCGACGGGGAATCGAACCCCGGTCCACGACTTTCCGGTCCGTTGCTCTACCACTGAGCTACCGAGGGCTGATGATTAGGTGCGGAATTTAACACGTGACTTCTGCTTGTTGCGCGACGTATTATTGGAGGCTTACATTTTGTAGCTCGGTTCATACACAATTGATTAAGTTGAATCGGCAAGTTTAATGACTCAAACTCTTACTATGTCGATCCTATGAAGCACATCTTAAGTAGGTCTCCAACTTCATGTAGTCATTACACTTATACTGAATTCGCAGACTTTAATGTCTGTCTTTGAGATTTGTACAATGAATATCAATCTTAGTAAACAGTGTGGCGAGACATCAACGCCAAAAATAGCAATTTTGTTTCTAGTTTGCAGGCAAAAAGGAGTACCGAATCCGCTAGATGTTCTTGGGTAGGACTGATGGAGTTGTCTGAAATGGTCTGTTCAAAGTGACACAAGACGCCCGCCTATATTAGTGTATAAGATTGATTTATACTGCAACACCAGTAGTCGGAACTACACATTCCATGATCCCTCTAGACAGAAGTGGAACTTGACTAGAAGGAAATGGATTAGGTCTAGCATATGACTTAATCAAAGCATGCAGTTCAAGTCGGGTAAATATTCAGTTTCGGCGCCAGAGGAGTTTGTTCCAGTACTCGCAATCCAGTATCCCCACCAGGTGCTAACAATCCACAAGCGCCGATGACCAAACACAACCAACCACCAAATGTTTTAAATGTGGACTACTCCGCTGACCAACTCTTGCATCAATACCGATCTTATCGCAGCATTGCAAATCATATCCTTGATTAATAGGTTAATTTCTGACCGTTATCATACATGGCTAGACTTTCGAAGGCCACGCAGACTTTGCTGGTATGTGTAGTGATTCCCCTTTGATGTGACCAACAGTGGGGATCTGCTGCAAAGATAGGCGAATCGATCGACCACTTTCAGTGCGTGCTCATTGCTCACTAGTACCGGCCCTGATCTGAAACGTTACGTTACACTTTAAAGTCGCAAGGCATGCAGTAGTGCACGGCACTTTATTTTGAACTAGCCAGAAGCGCTTGCACATCGGATAGGTCTTACCCACGAATTGTGGGTATATTTGCAAATGAAATTAACACACAATACGACGTGAACATCAAAGCAACTTGACAGCTCACCGGATTTTCGTCCTTTGTAAGATTAAACGTGGATAAAGAAGTTGAAATGCGTACAGGAACGTTTTAAAGTGACGTTTTGCTTGGCAAAAATGTTCTGCATGCACATCTTGTTTCTGTCTTTTGTGTATTAATAGGTTTTTCATGTTATAACATTACGTTGTCATCCAACTAGATAGAAATACTCTGTTTCATTCCAAAACGTTACCAACTTACGTCTCCGAATAAGACCTTTGGAAAAGGTATCAAACAGGAATATCAGGTGAACGTAAAATTAATTAAATAAGGCCTACTATGAAACTCGTGGGATAATGGCTTTCAGTTAATGTTTATGAATCAAAATGCACAACTGTACAATGAACAATGATTTATCGCGGTAAAAAAAGCATGTGAATCACAAGTCCCGTAGGATGGATGGAGTACAAATAAAAATTTAGAGGATCATCGAATAAGAAAATGGTTATTTCAAGCGTCCACCGAGCTAAATGCACTACTGCATAACGATATTTTTAAGCGGGAATGGGATGCGCACACGCAAAATAATATAGAGAGTTGTTAAAGTCAAGTGCGTGAGAAATAAAATAGGAAACGACAACGCCCACTCGTTTGTTTCCTCATTTGACAGATGTGATGGGTTATGCAGAGTACCCAACTGAACACTTGGAACTAACGCATACAATCACACACTACCACGTATTGAAAGTACTCGCTGACTTGGGAATTTTCAAACAAATATCCCCTTGACAACGTTTGGGCAGAGTTCGTTAACAGACTCAGCGACATCGTCAACAGAGCATCAGAGACCAAGCCTCTTCGTCCCGCGAAAATGCCTTCAATTCTAAGGAGCAGGACTCGAAAATGCCTAGCGATAAGGGATGCAGCATGGCGTGTTTACAACATTAACCCCGACTCAGAGACTTGGGGAAATTTCCTGATCCATCGCAACCATTGCACTGCACTTGTCCGTGAGGAAAAAGTCACGTATCAACAGTGCCTATCCGAAACATTCCTGGCAAACAACAAACTGCTATATAGGCATGTCAGTAAGCTTCGTAAAGTGAATCATGGAATCACTCCACTTTCCACGACAGACGGTAGAGTACAAAGTGCCGAAGAAGCAGCTAATGCCCTGCGGCTACAATACGCCCCAATTTTCGAACTCGAAACCTCTACCTGTCCCATTGTATCATGCACATTACCGACACCATTGTTTACAAATGTAATTTTCAACCCATCAGTTGTGCTAAGGAAGTACTCTCACTGCGTGAGCATAGTTCTCCGGGAGCAGACCACATCCGCCCGAAGGCACTGAAGGCTACGGCCACCAAGCTAGCTGAACCACTGTCACAGTTCTTCCAAAGGTGCTTTGATGAACAACAAGTCCCCACTATGTGAAAGTGTGGCATTATCACCCCTATTTTTAAAGGCGGTAGTCATTCAGATCCTGCAAACTATCGTCCAGTGACTCTCCTCCCTTTGCTCGCGAAGGTGATGGAAGCAGTCGTCGCTGAGACTTTAATGGACTACCTGGCAAAATGCTACATCTTGATACCGGAACAGCATGGCTTCCGTCAACACCGGTCATGCACCACCAACCTATTATTGCACGAGGTAGTTGGACGGAAGTGGCCGATGATGGGGTCGGAGTCGACGTCATCTATCTGGACTTCTCCAAAGCTTTCGACCGCCTCGATCACCGCATCCTACTTCAACGGCTTCAGAGTTACGGAATCGGAGATCCTGTACTTGGTTGGATTGGTATCTTCCTTTATCAACGAAAGCTTCAAGTACGTGTTAGAGGATCACTTTCTAACCCAATTGAGGTGGAGTGTGGTGTCCCGCAAGGCTCAGTGCTGGGACCGCGCTTATTCCTGGTGTTTATCAACGACCTGGCAAGAGTCATCTCCTCAAACTTCCTGCTTTTCGCCGATGACGTCAAGATATGGCGGGCGATTAGTAACAAGCCAGAGCAGGATCTGCTCCAACATGACCTAGATTACATTTACGAATTGGCAAAGAGGAACAAGCTTTAATTGAACATGGCTAAGTGCAAAGTGATGCATCTGCGTCACCAGCTGGTGAGCGTTTACAAGATTGGAGACCACACCTTGGCGAAGGTTTCTCAGGAGCGGGACCTGGGTGTATTGGTACAGGAAGATCTCGGGTGTTCAAAACAAGCAGGGAAGACGACGAGAACCGGCAATCAACACTTCGGCCTTCTTCGCAGAGCCTTCGGTCGCTTTGAACTCTCAATCTTTCCCCAAATGTTTAACGCTTACGTGCGACCTCACGTGGAATATGCAATTCAGGCGTGGCAGTTTTGGCAGAAACAGGATCTCGTTGCTCTCGAGACTCCTCAACAAAGAGTAACTAAGAACATCAGGGGCCTCTTTCATCTGCCCTGTCAGCTTAGACTGAAGTCTCTAAGAATGTACAGCAGTCGATATCAGCTTTTGCGGGGGGATCTCATAATGGTTTGTCAGATTCTGAAGAACCCAAACCACATTTGCCGTCCGCTGCTGGAATTGAACCACAACGCTAAACTAAGAGGTCATCCTCTGAAACTGACAATTAATTATAGCCAACTTGAATGCCGTAGAAATTTCTTTTCCCTCCACGTATGCTAGCCTTGGAACGTCCTTCCTAATTAGGTCGTCTCTGCTCCCAATCTGGCGATATTTAAAATACGTGTTGACGATGAATTGTCTCACTTACATTTCATTTTATGACTTGTTAGCCAGGAGCTACAAAACGCAATGAAACGGTGTCTTGCCAAACTCCTAACTAATGGATTTATGGATTTATACGTTTTATCCGCGAACGTCTCCGCTATTCCAAATAAGTCTATGGTGAGTCCACCACAACGCTTTTCACTTTATCATGCAATTGATTTTCGCAATAATTTTCATCCCACGGGACTTGTTAAGCGATGCTTATTTTTACCCGTAATAAACCATTGTTCCATTTTTCCAGTTTAACTACATCCAGGCTAATCACATGGACACTACTGCATGCCTCCTAAGCGCCCCGTTGCGCAGAAGGCCATTAAACACATGGTTAGGTTTGCGTTGTTTCGTCCTCCAAGTAATGTAAGTCTTAAAGCGTTTCATCGAGGCGTTTTTTAAAAGCGTTAATGTAGGAGCAAGGATAACGTGAGTCGGAAGGGCATTCCAGGCACGGGACACACGGTGGGAGAAAACATTTCGTCGACAATCAAGTCGACTTTAGTACGTAGCCAGTTTGAGCTGATGACCTCTCAGGTTGGTATTTCCGCTCACCTGCAACAGATTGCAACATGGGTGAGTAGGGTTCTTCAATATTAAGTAATCCAGGATTAGGTCTCCTCGTTTACTTCGATGTTCACCACTGTACGATCTCAGAGACTGCAGTCTGCGTTAATTGGGGTGATGAAAGGGTTTGATCGCTTTGCTTTGCGGAGCTTGAGGTGCATCGACGTCGCGCCTGCGCCAGGGACGCCAGGCCTGGATCGCATATTCCACGTGAGGCCTCACTAGGTTTTCAGCATTTTCGAACAGATTGATGGCTCAAAATTGCCGGTGTGAATCTCATAAAGGGAATATGCATTGGACTTCTACATGTGGAGTTTCTCTACCCGGTCGCCAATTAGACATGATTTTGCTAACTGCAATTCAGAGGCTGCGAAGTGCATATGTGGTGACCTAGAGAGTTCCGCCTATGCCTGCAAATTATTCTAAAATTATAGTTTCCTTCTGTGTTAGGGAATCAGGCGGTTTGTCTGTCGGAACGTCGTTCCCGTTTGTTTGAAACACAGAATACGGAACCCGCCCTTGAAGTCCGCTGCTGGATCCGCGAACGATGTTTGTCCACGCACTCAACGCACAGCTACATCTTCTCTAGTTAGACGTCTCTTGGTGCACTGTTTTTAGCCTTAGCTAGTTTTTTTCCGTTCAATAAATCTTCTCCCTAACTTACTTTTGTGTCTTCAACCGACCCTCTGGGGTTGGCCACCTAGTACCATAACAGGTATATAACGCACGACTGACGCGCTATACATATACCATTACCACCTTAGAGTCTAAAAACACTATTTTAGCAGATGTCTGCTAAAGAAATTCTGTGTTACATATGCATACCGCTGTGAACAGAAACATTCTTATCCGAAAATCCGACTGTACCTACTGTACAGCTAACTTATCGAAAGTCCCGTGGTCTATATTGTGCTTATGCCTATTTCAAGAATATATGCCGTTCACAGTGAGCAATACCGTGTCCATAGTGGGATCCCATTTCACTGTGATTTACTTCTATACCAGCAACAGCCGATTGCTGATATAACTGGTGTGGTCAATGTCATATGCTACGGTGACAATTTGTGCGATTATTTATTTCCCGTTTCTTGCACACGTGTCAATTACTAAAACGAAATGAGGGATCGTTGAGCTAATAAGCCTAATTTAGTTCTAATAAGTAGACGGATTTGGTTTATTATTCGCGTTGCTTCATCGCAATTAGATTCCAAGTCGCATAGGTAAGCTGGCAATCCGGAAAAGCACCAGCCGCGCGTTTCGCCCCGTTGGGGCTTATCAGTGGTGCGCAACTGTCGGTCACCTACTGGGGATCGAACCCATGACCGCTAGAGGCTAACCTCAACTAGCTAGCAGCTTATGTTATCAAGCCGTGGAGGACGACAGCCGATCATTACAAATTGAAACCTAATTGCAATATAGCTGGAACAATCCTCCATTGCCATGCAGGTTATTGCCCGTGCTGAGAACAGTGGTTGGCCGTCACGGTCAGGTCTTCCATTGCCAGCGCCTTGAATCCACACAGCAATTTCGTATACTGCTAGGGCTTAGAAGTTGAGTACTAGTAAGTAGACGAATTTGGGTATGATTCGAATTGGTCATGGATTCGATATCCAGTAAGGGACCGATGAATGCGCACCACTGACGAGCCCCAATAGAGCGAAACGCCCGTCTGGTGCTTTTCCAGATTGGTAGCTTACATATGCGGCTTGGAATCTAATTGTGATTAACCAAATTGAAGCCTAATGTAAGTGCTCATTTAGCCTCCAGAGGATCAATGCGAATATTGCCTTCTAATAACGGAAATTAGCTTGGAGATTTTCTGACATTTACACAAGGGTTTACCTTGTGTAGCAAATCGAGATGAGCGTAACGGTCCATCTGAACAATGATCACTTTAGGTGATTATTTCCAACAATTGAGGTCCAGTAATGTGCTCAGGATGTCTCGAACATCAGTGGCAATGACAACTGGACTTTTTTATCTGTCCCAGTGGATGCAATTCAACAACTTACTCGACTTGATGAGACGACGCAGGCTTTGATGCGCATTTACTTCGGTTCTTTGAGCAAGTAGCATATACAATACATACAAGAAACACACAACCAGACGTATGGCAACCTGCATGCGTCAAGCCTTTCACCCCCAACAGCGTTCACTGCGTCTCGACTGGCGACCATATATATATATATATATATATATGTATATATATACATATATATATATATATATATATATATATATATATATATGGTCGCCAGTCGAGACGCAGTGAACGCTGTTGGGGGTGAAAGGCTTGACGCATGCAGGTTGCCATACGTCTGGTTGTCTCAAACCCAAGTACTCATCGCTAGAACAGGCAAGCTTCCTACGTTGCCTAAGTACAAGCTGAAATGATATTTTTATTATATTTTGCATATCGTACCCAGATGGACAGGGGAATTTCTAGATCACTACCTATTTGCTCGGCGTGTTGACTTTCGCACGGCGCTACACTGGAACTTACGACTGAACTTGGGAATCATTCGAATTCGGGTGCCTACCGTAGATCAGTGATTGTTTTTGCCTAAACCGACCAGCAACTGCAGTTGTTGTGCGGCTAGTTTGTTTGCTCACTTGTTTCTTGTTTGCGAAGGAACGGTGAGGTCGAAACGCTCGATCTTTCCATCCGTACTGACGATTCTACGAGCAACCGATTTCATTCGTGCCTGCAGGGACCACATGCGTGTTCGTGTTTGCAGCTCTGGGTATCGAGATTCGGGGCCAAGCACGGTATTTCGGTTTTCGGTGATACTAGGCTCAAAGCGTCACTGCAGTTCCCTAAACTTGGTAAAAGAAAGCAGTACGCCGGCACACAGTATCGACTCTTCGCTACCGCGCAGCCACCAACAGTTACACGTGGGTTAAGGATACTGTGAGGATCACCAGATCCTTATGCGGGTTCGAACCCACGCCTTCGGATAACAAGATAGGCTCATGATCCTTAAAGCCACGCGCCGTCAAGTGAAGTAACGTGGTGCTCACGATGTTTCGTGAGGTTGGAAACGCGGGCGTAGTTGTCCCAAATCCCCTCAGTTATCTCAGTCGCATGCTCTAGTGTGACATCTAGCGTGGCGCACAAAAGGTTGACGATATTTTTGGCAGTTGATGCAACCACATTTCCTTGAAGAACTTGCTATCCGTTGTAGATTACTTAGCGAGGCTTGGTTTCTCTCGAAAGAGATTAGGTGACTTCAACTTGTCTATTTCCTAGTCGTCAAGGAGTCTAAAAATGTGTTCATTGTCGAGTCGTTTCAAAACTGCAGCTCTGCTAAGTTCGTATGATTTCGGTTGACCAGGAAGTTCAATATCTCGTCCAAATCGTCAACTATGTATGTTGGTAGGGTAGAACATACGAAATGGAACTTGTTTGGTTTCGACGCCGTGGTTTGGTAAGTTGGATTCTATCTGCGCACACCATGCTCTCAGATTGCGTTCTCAGTAAGGAGCAACACTAATCACGAAGGAACCAACCACAAGTCAAAGCGTTTCACTTCGACTCCATCGTGTCGGGGACAAAAAGAACGATAAATACAGAAAAAGTAGTCACTCAAAATCTGCGAATCTCCAAAACTAGGTGGCTTTGACAGCTCAAAGAGAACTACGGGGCTCACAACTTTGTAGGGACTAAAACGTGATTTACCTATATATCACAGTGCAAAGGTAGTCGATCACCACATCTCTGTTAGTAAATGAGAACTACCAATGATATGCGTTAACATAGCTTATTTAGATAGCCTATGCACAAGCTGTCTAAGCTAAGGCTGTGCTAACATCGGTACACCAAGCTTGCTATGGGATCCTATTCGAATCTGCAGCAACGAAGAAGAAGGTGAGCGCGACTCGAAGTCGAGGACGGCTCGAAAGTGGGCCGAGCTATTCAAACAATCGCATTCAGCGAAGCATGGACACACACCTTAGATGCATTCTGTATATGTTGAAAAATATTTCGAGGGATTTTACCATCGCACCTCAGACGAACGATGGAATCATCGGACTGCTATAGCACTGCCCGCTTCCAAATAGACGCACTGAATTTTTTTTGCTTTGGTGTATGCCTAGATGATGTTACCTTAGTGGGCTAAACTGAAACGCACTGATTATAGGTAATTCGAAGCCTAATGAATCGAATTTAGATAGCAAGAAACTTAAGTGGACGGACTGAAATGAAGTGCGAAAGGGCTGTGGTAAACGAAGAATATGAACATTGGTCACGTAGATCTTCCGGGTCTCTTGCTTCTTAAGTATAGGTTAAGTAAACGATTCTGTACCCAGTAGCTTGGGAGCAAAGGTCACAACTAACATCTAAATGGTCCCGGGTTCGATGCCTTCTATCTCTACCTGATTATATCAAATCAGGTTGCAATGCGTCATAGGATTGCGGTGTTTTCCGGTGGGAAACATCTACTTTCTATCTGCTTCAGCTATCGTCCCCGTGATCGAAAGACCAAGGTTCACTTCTATGGAAATCTTGGTCCACCTTGAGATTGTGCGTCGCAATCCATTCACACAGCGTGTAATTTAAAACGGCCCTCGAAATTGATTCCCTACTTATGTTGCTCAGAGTGTAAACTCGACTTCATTGCTCGAAATGGTGTGAATGTTCAGTTGTACATAATCTGCATTCATGATGCTTCTTCACCGCAGTTGGACTAAATCAACTTACACTTAAATTAGGTCATTTAGTCCTGTAAAGTTCACTCCCCTTTGTTCGTTTTGTTCAATTCTGTTATTCTGCTGCATATTTGGTGTCAGTTTTGCGTGTTTACTTTCCATTAAAATCTTTTGTTTGTTTGATTCCCCGGTGTAGCTGCGCTTGATTGACAAGGTGCCTACCTGTCTGACACCTTGCACCTTGGTTACTGACACCAAGAGACTGAATCGTTGTTGGAGGACACAGGGTGCGCGGTCTACGTCGTCGTGCTAGCCTCGAGTAGTGGTTCCATTCAGTGTGTAGCGGTCTACGGTCCAGCCACTGCCTTGTGTGCGCTTGGTTCCCCAAATGCAGCGTGCTTGCTTTTGCCTGTGAAGGCGTGTGGGCCGGGTCCATTGATGAAATGTGGCTCCCATCCGCATACTCCCAGATTTTATTCCTTCGAGTTTTCACCGGATATGGGTGTGTGGGTGGAGGCGTGAGTGGTGCAGCGCAAAACACCCATGATCCTTCTGTAGACGCAGGCGTCGTGTGACTGTCTTATGGAGTCCACAGTAACAAGCAAATCACGAACCGGATGCCGCCAATCTTTTATATGTCAAAGTTGCCGAAGTCTTGAAAAGACCATTAATGAGCCCACCTGAAAAGCAAGCCTATCAGCGATTACGCAGGGGCATCACATTGCCGCTCAGTCACGCTATTCTGCAGTATGTCTAGACGAGGAATGGGATGTACCTTGGCAAAATCAAGTTGCAAACGACGTGTCATCATCATCATCACCAGAAAAACGTATAACGGCCGACCACGCGTCGGTCGGCATTCTACCACAGTTGACTTCATTGCCTCCTTATGGTATCTTAGAGACCGAGAAACTATTGTGCCTTTATGCCTATGTTGAAGGCCTTCTCCATGTTCTGGCCGAACTGCAAGATCGGCAAATTTCCATGCAATGCAATATCCTCGGTATCGTGGAGAAATGGCTGCACACTGGAATTACGGACGCCGAAGTCTCGCTACCGGGCATGTCACTCATACGAAACGACAGGCTAACGAAGAAGAAGAAGGGTAATTCTGTATTACCAAAGCGACCTGCATTACGAGGCCGTTGATGGTTGGGACTCACAGTTCGCCGGTTCTCTTTGGTGCTGCTTGCAAATACATGACAGAGACAAGACTTATATCTTTAGTGTACCGCTCCCAAAACTACACTGGAAACCGGCTGCCACCTTGCAACAGCTTTAAGATGCAGTCCAAAGCGAAAATACACTCCCATCTCTATCATGGGTGATTTCAACGTACACTATTTAGGAACTCCTGCTACAATCGAAGAACAATTCAAATTAGATCTGCAAGAGCTCATCACCAATGCTCCACTTTACAATGACGTCATTATGTCCACTCGTTTCGGAACAGGTGATAGACTATCGTTGCTGGATCTTGTGTTCTTTACCGAAGAACATATGATTGACGCGCCGGTTGTCGACTGTCCTTTGGGTTGTACTTATCATGCAGGCATCAGTTTCGACTTCATCTGCTATACGGGATATCACCACCAGAACTCTGAGATGGTGCGCATCATTTTGCGCTACGACCGCTTAGTCCAGCTCGTCAGTGCCACAACCTGACTGTTCCTCGTTGAAGGCCACTCCAAAGTCGTTTGGCTCGAATTCGTCGGCAAATTCTATCTACTGGTTACGCATGTCATGGGTTTTCAATGGTGTATTACGCAGAAGTACCTTAGTATTTACGGGTAAACACAACGGTTAATGCATATATTATGCCTTTATTTTTCAAAATGGGCCGCATATTCTTCAATTAATACTGCTATGACGTTCCTACCACAAATTTAGTATTATAATAATTTGTTTAGTGATGACATCAATACCAGCTTTTTTCAAAAATTGTTGGATAACATTCAGTTCTACTGGTGGTAAATTTAAATGGACAACTCCGTAGCACTTGACATTATGGATACAAGTATTCCTGGATACGAAGGAGATGGGGTAATCTGCTGACTTTATAAGGTGTTTACAGCTTATAATTTCTAAAAGAGTAACGGCTTAGCGCGAACAGCTGTATGTTGTGATAAGCAACCACTGTGTTCACATGTGCACTTACGGGTTTTTCTACCACGCGGAATAACTATGAAAAGGAACAAAAGAGGATGACATGTTAGTGACTAGTGAACGTTGCTATGCTAACACAACGGTTCCGTTCATTGCTTCACTAACGAACAGAAATAACGGATGTATGTCATCCATCATGTGATGAGCTATGAAACAGTATGTACCTAAAGACTGCTGAAATAGTGGCGTTTCAGTAATGAAACACAATATCGGATTTTCTTGTGTGAAGCTTTCCAACCATGAACGGAACGAATCTGACTTAGCGAAACGAAAGGCGTTCTATCAAATGTGTTACTGAGTGGTTATACATAGCGAGACATTCTTCAAATCTGCGCTCCTTGTCATACTGTTACGGTCATGCAAGCGTGAATAGGAACAGGGAATGCATCCACCCTTGATGGCTGTGTGCCGCAACTACATCGAGCGTCGAATGGATACGAAATATCATCACAAATTGGCTTTGCCAATGATTGGGTTTCAAGCGGGTCTAAGCAAGCAGGTTGATACTTACTATTTCCAATTCCTGTACATAATGCAGCAGAAATCTGTTAGAAATCTAATTCAACGAATACGGTTAATGCATTGCGAATAACACGGGTGAATTAGCTTACCATTTATCGCTGATTTAGAAAACATGCAAAGCAAGATTAACAACGTTTATAATTAATGTTTGAATAGTGTTAAGAACCAAGGTCCAAAAGATTATAGCGGCTATCCTAGGCTGCCTTTATCTTCTAAGGCAGAAAGACTACATTTAGATGCAAATTGTACAACTAATCCTTTAACCTGTTTGCATTGTCTGCCACTGGCTTTATAGTCCAGATGGCACTGGGCTGTAGTACATGCCACAAGACACTCAGGCATCTGTTTTGTCCGAACTTTAAAGACCATGTGCTCGTCTAGCTTCTGTTGCATCTGTTTAAACGCAGTACAGATTTGACTGTTGTCTCTGAATTCGCTCAAGTTCGAGAAACATTCAGTCTCTTAATGCAAATTAAGTATTGTATTCTAAACACAGAGAGATGCTTCTGTTCTTTCGCTAAACCTAATGAAAATATTCTGAACTCACCAGAATTCACTGTGATGGTAGGAAGAAAAAGGTGCATGGGGACTCAGCGAGGAAGTGACCGACTCCATCAGACTAGCATAGTTATAATGCACAAAAGAGAGTCTTACTACCTTAATAGAAACTGCAATTGGGATCGGATGGTATACTACTGTATTTGATGTAAAAAACAAAACTATTGCTGTATGCTTCGGTAGATCCGCGTGCTAGGTGACCACGGTTTGTTTGATATAGGACAAGTTCGCTAGTGACAACTGACTACTAACTGACCAGTCGGCTCGCACCCTAAGCTCTCTTGCACTACATTCTGGCTCCAATCAAATAACTCCCAGAGATAGTCGAAATAAGGTTGTCTCATTAACGAATGCACCGTCTTTTTGTGGATTCAACGTGAATTACTTAAACACAATGATACGATGACAAACGAATAAGGAAAAATGGCACGTTTAAATCCGCAGTCAAAGGGTTAAAATTGACAATCCTCACGATTCCCTAATGTATGTTGAACTGCGACCAATAAGCAAGTACACGGGATCTTACATGTCTACTTTGGTGCTTATGAAGGCTCAGAGTTTGTTTCCGATTCTCGGGGTAGCGTAGAGTAGTTAGACTGTTGGTGATCAAAGAGCGGTAACATTGCTAAACTTACAATAACCTGGGATCCAAAACATTTCGTAATTGAAAGCTGAGTTGTTTTACTGCATATCATATACCTTGTTCTAATTGCTTTCCATTGAATGTCTAGTTAGTTAGTTCGTGTATTTTGTGAAGCGAAACTTGTGACCAGATTCATCAAACTAGATACCACGTCTGAAAAAGCGTTGAACGGCCGTCTTTCTGACTGAAGATAGCAAAAATCACAAACCCTTCCCAATCTCATATGACTTGGATCCATGCATTCCACGTTGTGAGGCATCATCGTCATCCGTTGAGCCAATGTTAGTGGCGGTAGAAATTAACGACTGTGAAGAGTTCCGATGTTGCTCCTTGCAAAACCGACACTCCACGACTGATTTAATCCTTGTTTGCGCTCTTTAGATAAAGATAGCCTGAGGTTGGTAGGGAATCGTGAGCCTATTGGCTAGTGGCTGACACGTTGAACACTAGGCAACCGCGATCCGGTAATAAACGTTAGATTTGGAATAACCACTATGTGATCAGGTCTCCACACGCATCCTATCTTGGGACCTGGGAGTTTTTTTTGCAGAGTTAGTACGTTCCAATCTCCAGCTCAGGATAACCCTACCTGATGCGTCTAAGTAAGGACGAAACCGGTCGTAATGTGTCGATGTTGGATGCAGTCACACCGAAACCCCTCCACTTCAGGTACGGTCCTGGTTATCGAAATAATTGAAGTCTTCTTAAGGGTATACCGGAGTCTCAATAGAAGTTACGCATCACGATCCAATCATACTTCAAGTAATACAAAACAAGGTTTGAACTTGAACGCTGATTTATCTAAGTTTGTCGACTTTATTGAGTAGATTTATCCGGAACATTATTATCTTTCTCTTAAATTTGGCCTATGTTGAATGTGTTAATTTCCTTCCTTTGATTTTTAAATTGTTGATGCCAACTTCTGTGACCTGATTTCGTAGCTTTGATGAATTGTTCGACTAATAAACTTCTGTACACCTCAATCCACTGTGCTGAATAACACCACATCCGTGAATTCCTACTTAGCTGATGGAGGTTTACTACCATATATTTACAATCAATTTAAACAAATATCTCGTTGTGCAATTACTCCACAGACATTACTACACGTATTTTTTCGTGGGGCGAACGGACGTGGTCTTGGTAGGCTCGTACAGAGTGACCTCAACTGTCACAACAGGCTAAAGTAGCCGCGGGAAGAAGTAACCAGCACGTCGGCATGCTGGGGAGGGCATTCGGGAGATTTGACCCATCAATCTTCCTAATGGTACACACTTCCTACGTACGCACAAACGTTGAATACGTCATCCAAGCTTGGTTAAAGCGCGATCTAGAGTCATTAGAGACACTTTTAGCTAAGAACAACAAAAGAATGTAAAGGTCCTGCGCTATCACTCTTACCAGCGAAGGCTGGAGTTGTTGGGTTTTCAGCGGATGCTTCCGAAGGCTGCGCGGAGATCTCATATTAACGTATAAGATATTGAGTGACCCTAACTGTGTATGTCACCATTTGCTGAAACAGCTACAACAAGCAGCTCAGAGGCAACTGTTTGAAATTATGGGAACAATACAGCCGTCTAGATTGTCGACGGAATTACTTTACTCTTCGGATTTGCCAACCCTTGAACCCACTCCCAGACTCAGTTGTACCCTCCACCATTTTGGACATTTTCGAAAAACGGTTGCATGTTACTCTTAGCTCTCAAGACTTTGTTACATAAATTTCGCCATTTTGGATTACGCCAATGATGCCGGATTTATCTGTCAAATGGACCCAGGGCGACGACACATAAGTGAGCGACCATATATTACTTTGCCCACGCTTCACATCAAAGACCACTGCACCCTGTGTATTTCTGCATGCCTACACTTGATTTTTATTTAACCCTAACGTTATATTTAAACGCATTCATCTCGGTAGACGCTCAATAGATGACTCACATCTACCTTGATTCCATCGTATTAACCCAAACCATCCTACGGGACCTGTCAACCACTTGCTTTTAGCCCGTTATAAATCATTGTTCATTGTAGTATATGTCCACCTCACACAGATAAGCACACCTATCGGACTGATTGTTCCAATTGATAGAATCTAGCATAAATTAATTTATTTATTATCTGTCTATTCTTCCTGTATCATTGTGGCTTTATACTTTAACATTTCATTTACTTATGGGCATCTGTTCGCATGGTACAAATGTCCGGACGCTGTCTTTCAAGTGTCACACATTTAGTGATCGATCGAGCTCGTACTGTTTGAAATGTATAAACGTAAACCCCTCTGCTGCTGATTGCGAGTTTCTTTGCCTATTAGCAGGCCTTACATTACCATTTGCGTTACAATTTTTTGTATGACCAAGGTTATCTCAATAAACGTGGTCATGTCCGCTGCTATTAATTATTGTAGCTCATATTAGTGACATCGGCTCACGGCTAGATAGCATTTTCTGCAGTAACAACAGCTGCGAACAGGTGCGTCAACCATGTGAGGTCCACCGCAAATACAACATTTTAAAACGCTCCTCCAACTGATCAAGTGTTGTAAGAAGGTACGCAATTCTAACTTATGGGCATTGGTAAATAGTGGCCAGATGTAAAACGAAAATCTCATCAACCAGTTGTGTTCGCTCACTCCTCTGGGTAGCCATCGTACACCTACTAGTCCTCACATTTTGGTATCAGAAGCGTAGCGTATTCGAACCATTTATTGATTGGATACCGATTCTTTCTGCGCACTGGGAAGCATGTTCAGTCAAATTAGGCACCTCTAATTAGTTGTTGGATCCCAACGATATTCGAGTACGTGCATAAAAACCTGATTCCTCATTCGAAAGTATGCCTCAGCTTCAACTTTGTATTGTAGCTTGGCACTTTCCACTGTCATTCTTTTGTTTCGATAATTTTTTGAAAGACGTGCTCACTCGTCTAGCTTTCTCTAAACGCGATGCTGATGCTCTTCCGACGTTACGACAACTAATCATAAGAAATTAGTCATTATTTCAAAACTCCAATTCTTCATAGTAGTTATCTAAAGGTTTCGCGTACACTGGCTGCACATGCTTTCGCCAACTTGTTGTTCTACGACTTACAGATCCTGCATACATTTAAAAAGTGCCTTACTCTTTACTGGGTCGCAATGACATCTTCTCCTAAGTGAACACACGATATAAAAAAGTTAATAGAACCGCTTTACGACAACGATTCAGCAAAAATTAATCATTTAACTGCAGCAAGTCAAACTCTATGTCTAATTTTTCTGTTATCTTAACCTTGGGACCGATGTTTATCCACGAAAACTGTTAAGCGTTTACATTTTTACCTATGCTAAATCCATTCTTCCAGTGTTCCCAAGTAATGGACATAACCCATACGTTATACACTAAGAAATGGCCAAGACGCAACTTGTGGGGTCTATGGATTTCCCACATATTCATTCGTCACTGCTTCACCCAAATAATAATTAGTGACCGATCTCACAGCCGTCAGTGCAACATCTGGCCCTAAACACGCGTCCCCCTACTCATCACTCAGTTGAATAACCCTTCTGTGCGCACACACCAGCACACAAGATCTCCTGAATACGCTTGCTAAACTGCGGCTATGTTATGCACCATGTGCTTGGGACGTCATCCTCAAAACTGAAACCTGTCTGCACTCATAAATTACCGAAATCAAAATCGCGATACAGCCTTTATCCCTATTCTAAACGACCGCCACAGCATAGGATGTGGTGCAATTTTAAACTGCCGCAATAACCTGCAGTGTGTACCACTGGACAATACGGAAACACTGATCGTATACTGTCTCCGGTGCCATTTGTAACTAAGATACAACGACCCCCACCGTGGGGCAGCTGTTTATCATTCTCTAATGTTCACTCCATAGATGGATTTCATCTGGCATTAGCCTTGGAAAGGACCCTGCGACCAAGGTACAGCCAAGTTCTCATCAACGACACATGTCTACTAGCTGTCGTTTACTGTCCCCCCCACGTCCAGTCAAGAAATGGATTCCCGCTTGATACGTGTCCTGAATAGA
This sequence comes from Dicrocoelium dendriticum, assembly GCA_944474145.2. Taxonomy (NCBI): domain Eukaryota; kingdom Metazoa; phylum Platyhelminthes; class Trematoda; order Plagiorchiida; family Dicrocoeliidae; genus Dicrocoelium; species Dicrocoelium dendriticum. The sequence goes on along the minus strand of OX104069.1, from coordinate 91,761,606 downwards.
GCAACGTACTAATTACAGCCACATTCTCATCATCGGGGTCTTCAATCTACACGATCTGAAGATATCAGCACCACACAGTGAATTGTACAAAACGGACTTACGTGAACTTATCGCTAATATTCTCTTGTGTATTCATGTCAAGACGTTCACTCGATTCAGAACAGCAAACAAACCGTCCATATTGGACCTTATGCACACGAATGACGTGCTCATGGTCGACAAGTTATTGATGGATAGTCTATTTGGTCTCCGTGACCATGTGGTAATAAAGTTCCACTATGTGTGTTATGCAGTGTATCCATCTGAAGACTCAGAACTAACTCATAAAATCACACGCTACCACGTATTGAATGAACTCGCCGACGCATCAGCTTGTTAATTCTCAAACAACAACCCACTTGACAATGTTTGGACAGAGTTCGTTGAATGACTCAGCGACATGGTCTACAGCGCATCAGAGACCAAGCCCCTTTCTCCCGCAAAAATGCCTTCATTCTAAGGAGTAGGACGTGAGAATGCATTGCAATAAGGAATACACCATGGCGTGCCTACAAGGTCAATCCCGACTCAGAGACTTGTGGCAATTTCCTGACCCATCGCAACCTTTGCACTGCACTTGTCAGTGAGGACAAAGTAACTCATTAATATAGCCTATCCGAAAACTTCCTCGCAAACCACGAAATGCTATATAAGCATGTCAAAAATCTTCCTAAAAATGAACCATGCCATCCCTACACTTTTCACAAAAGGCGGTAGAGTACAAAGCGCCGAAAAAGCAGCTAATGACCTGCGGCTACAATACGTCCCAATATTCGAACTCGAAAACCCTACCTGTCCGATAATTTCTTGCACATTATCGACACCAGTGTTTACAAATGTAATTTTCAACCCACCAATTGTGCTAAGGAAGTACTCTCACTGCGTGAGCATAGTTCTCCTGGAGCAGACAACATCCGCCCGAAGGCACTGAAGGCTGTGGCCAACCAGCTAGCTGAAACACTGTCACAGTACTTCTAAAGGCGCTTCGGTGAACATCAAGTCCCCACAATGTGGAAGCGTGGCATTATCACCCCAAATTTTAAAGGCGGTAGCCATTTAGAGCCTGCAACTTATGGCCCAGTGATTTTCATTACTGTGCTTGCGAAGGTCAAGGAAGCGGTCGTTACTGAGGCTCTAATGGACTACCTGGAAAAATGCAACATCTTGGCACCAGAGCAACATGGCTTCCGTCAACATCGGTCATGCACCACCATACTGCTGATTTGCATAAAGTAGTTGGACAGAAGTGGCTGATGATGGGGTAGGAGTTGATGTCATCTATCTGGACTTTTCCGAATTTTTCGACCGCCTTGATCCCCACATCCTAGTTCACACGCTACATAGCTTCGGAAACGGAGATCCACTTCTTGGTTGGATTGGCAACTTTTTTTTTACCAACGGTAGCTTCAAATGCGTGTCAGCGGATCACTCTCTAATCCGATTTAAGTGAAATGTGGTGTTTATCATAGAACTGACAAGTGTTAGCTCTCCAAATTTCCTGCTTTTGGCCGATGATGTCAAGATATGGCGGGCGATTAGTAACAATGCAAATCACGATCTACTCCAATATCACCTGGATTGCATTTATGAATGGTCAACGAGGAACCTGCTTCAGTTGAACATTGCTAAGTGCAATGTGATCCATCTGCGTGACCAGCAGGTGGGCGCTTACAAGCTTTGAGACCACACTTTGGAGAAAGCCTCTCAGGAGCGTGACCTGTGTGTATTGGTACAGAATGATCTTGGGTGTTCAAAACAAGCACAGAAGACAACGAAAACCCGCAATAAACACTTCGGCCTGCTTTGCAGAGCCTTCGGTCGGTTTGAACCCACAATCTTCCTTAAATGCTTAGCGCCTACGTACGACTGCACGTGGGGTATGCATTCAGGCGTGGCAGCCGTAGCAGAAACAGTATCTTGTTGCTCTCGAGACTGCTCGACGATGGGCAACTAAGATGGTAAATGGCCCCATGCATCTGCCCTATCAGCTTAAACTGTAATCTCTGAGAATGTACAGTTGTCGATATCGACGTTTGCGAGGGATCACCTAATGATTTACCAGATTCTGAATAACGCAAACCACATTTGCCGTCCGCTGCTGGAGTTGAACCACAACTGTAAACTAAGAGGTCATCTTCTGAAACTGAAAATACAATAGAGCCGGCTTGAATGCCATAACAATTTCTTTTCCCTCCGCCTGTACCAGCCTTGGAACACCCACCTAATTATGTTATCGCCGCTCCCAATCCGGCAACAGTTTAAAATGTATTGGACGATGCTTTATCCCATCTCCATTGCATTGCCTGTGGTTTGCCGGCCAAAAATCCCATTTTGTTCAGTGCAGCTAAGTGTCCATTGCTCCATGTACAACACCGAATTTTCACACTCATACATTAGGGACCAGGAGCCACAGCATTGTTCTCACGTTAAGGATCTCGGTGTACTGGTCCGAGAAGATTTTGGCTGCTCATAACGGTCCGAAAAAGCGTCGAAGAAGGGGATACAAATCGACGGGCTTCTACCGACAGCTATCGGGCATTTCGAACCATCTGTCTTCAGCCAACCGCTTCACACTTACATTCCCCTTCATGTCATCCATGGATGAGGCAAATATATCTGCCTTGGAGATTCCACAACTTCAGGCCATCAAAAATGGCAAGGGGCTAAGGTACTTGTCATACGAACAGCACCTCAGAGTGCTAGGCATTTCCAGCTGATGCTATCGGCGTTTGCATAATGACCTAATCATGGTTACCCAAATTCCAAACAAACCTAATCACTCCTGCCATCATCTTTTGCAGTTGAGCAGCAACAAAAGACTGAGAGTTCACCACCTCAAGTTGGCTGAACAATGAAGCCGGTTGGAGTGTCAAAGAAACTTCTCGCTGCTTGTTTGCCACAATGGAATTCCTTCTGGGAAGCTATTGTTTCAGTCCCCATGTTAGCCGTGTTCAAAGCTCGTGTCGGCGGTGCACTAGCCGTACTAAACCAAGTCACGAATCCAAACGACCCATACAAATAGCAGCAAACCAAAAAGAAATCAACCCACCCATGTTTTCCTGGGAGTTTACATGCTGTTTCTAAAGGAGTGGGTTGGCATTTTATACCCTTCCACATTTCCACAAGTGCTCAAAATGTAATGAAAGCCACGTAGGTAGTACGCGATTCAGACTTGGCAACGCGGGCTACTGCTCAAACTGGCTACACTGGGGACGCGAAAACGTATGGCAACCAACAATGTTAAGCTTCTGCTCCCTCTGCCAAAGCAACCGCGACTGAAATCACTCGTTGGAAAATATCCTCCTTTATGGAGTGAACCCATCCTGATGTATCAGATTTTGATAGACCCTGGTCACATTCAACACAACCCCTTAAAACTTGGCCGCAAGATAAACTGTAGGGCTTCAGGTTGACATTGCTAACCAACTACAACCTTCTTGAATGCCACTGTAAATCTTCCTCTCGCCGGATCTTTCAGTCGTTGAAGGCTTTTCCGGCTTGTGTCGCTTCTGCTCTCACGTTACGCACTTTTATAAACGATTCGACAGTGCATCACACTATGCATTACGTGATTTGACTCACACTCATGGGTAGATGACATAAAGCAGCTAAACACAGAGCTCTCCAGCCCCCGCGAAATAAAATTGGGAAGCTTGACACATGGATTAGCATGACCACAATGATGAGCCCACAAACGCACGGGTTACCTGGCTGACTAATTTCTTTTCGCCTTTGAACCTATGAATCTCATAGGCCCCATCCTACAAGATTTGTCAAGCTTTAACTTTAAGCCTGTATTATACCCTTGCTCGATTAGATTTTCCACTTTCCTGTAAGAATCCGTCGTTGCTTTCATGACTGAGTCACATAGCCGTTAGGCCTATTCTGCTGATGTGAGCACTGATGAGCGATTGTCGCAGCGTATCCACAAATTGTGGCACCATTCTTGTGCGCTCAATCTGACGCAATTCATCAATGTGGTTACCATTATTTTCCGTTTGCCATAACAGTCAACTCTCTAGCTAAGAGGTTGAAGCGTCTGGTTTTTGATTCGCAACTCGCCCGTTATGTCTAGCACCGGACAACCTGGCATATCCTTAAAGCAATAACTGGTGGTCCAGTGGAAGCGAGACATCAGTACGAGATGCGGAGGTATTGGTGATGTGCTTTAGAATAAACCTACAATGGATTCCACTTTTCGCCGAAATATAAAAAGCACCGCTTTGGTTGTATGCTAGAGGGCATAGTCAAACGGTAAAAGAGGACTTACCAAGTCCTGCGAAAACTGCATCGTTTGTGATGAAGAACAACAGTAAACTAACTTGGTGCTCAATGCAGAGAGCAATAAGGTACAGATGAGAGGACAATGAATCAATCGATTAACAACTTTTGAGTGCCGTTAGTCACTAATGCAGATTATTCCATTCAATAAATACTTCTGTGTTTATCTTGCAAATAAAGTAGATTTGTCTGTAAACGCAATTCCTGTACATAGAGACTCGATGCTAGAGTTTAGAATAGTCATTACTTATGCAATCCGATAGGTGCTTAACTAATGCAATTAATCTGAAAATGTTCAGGCACTTCCGTACAGTATCGCTGGTGAGCTGTTATGAAACCCAAATATCACATAACTCTACAAGATCCCATCGAATTGCGCAGTCAAATTTGACAGAGAAGGGAGATACTCATGCAAGGGAAGCACAGGAAAATTCGCTGGAAATGTGGATACAAGTTAATGAGTGTTTTGGTATGTTGCATCTTATTTACGAAAAGCGAACTGGTGCAGAAACCTGCACCTGCTGGTTGGCATCTACAGTTGTCCTTAAGGCATGATCTCCCATTGGCTCATATCAAGGGCTGCTTTTAATTGATTTTGACAGCTTTATTCACCACTGTTAAACACAAACACAGGAGGGATATTACAACGTGATAATTGCACTTTATGGGTTTCCTCTGTTGTATCTGAGTTGATTCTTCTTTAACACTTTTGCTAAGTAACACGATGTGCGCACAAAACATTTACAAACGCCCCCAACTAACTATGACATCTAATCAGGTACTGCGGGACTAACTTGTAAAAGTGGATCTAGATGAAATGCTCAGTACATTTATGAGCTCGAAGTCTGTTTTGCATAACCGAAGAGAGATTTCAATGTGTGGAATTTGCGGTGAACGCATGAGCTCTATTTCTGTGCCTATCTAATTTGCACATTGGCGTTGTCGGCCAGTGGCCGAAACAACTGCACGCGTGGCTTGCATTCCTTAAGTCACCGATTCGAATTTTCGTAGTGGCGGAAGTCCTCGCGGTACACTCAGCCCACGCGGAACCGGTGGTATTCGTACGGCAGCGAAGAGTTGGTACAATGTGCCGGCGTACTGCTGATGACTTCTTTCCTAAACTTGATGTAGCCGGGTGGTGTTCACTGAACGATCTCACTATACCGAATATTTGGAATTAATTGAGACTGAACCGTATGTGCAGCTGGCTGGATAGTGGCTTACATTTGCGTCAAAATATACACGGATGGAAGGAATTATCTAATTCGCACATCATCTATGGAACATTTGACTTTTGATTAAATGCAAATATTAAGAAAGCTTTTTAAAACATTATGGGAAAATTTCGCAGTGTTCAAAGTACATTGAGCTGTACATTATCAATCGCCAAGATTGCACCGAAACTAGCAAGTAAAAAGCAGATAGAAACTGTAACGTGATAGAATCCTAAGCAATGATATAATGCGTTGATTGATATTCCCAAAATTCGTCGGCTTTCGCTTGGTCCCTATGCAACAGAAAAGGGTACATTGTTCGTAACTAATTGACTAAATTTCATTTGTTATTTCCCTTTATGGTATTTAGTAGGAAGTTTCTTTTAATTCTCATGGTACCATGATCAAAATTGATAACTAACTAGCATGTTTCATTTTTTAACAGCGATGTTTGCTGCCCCATTCATCTAGTTCTTATCGCAGCCGGATCACTTTTCAGATCGAGAAAATTTCACTCTGACATATCGTTACAAATTAGCACATTAGCTATGCGGTAGAGTTGGCATATCAATCCGGCAACGCCTGTGCGTCCAAGTTATGGACTTGTATACTTTTCTACTATGGATGTATTTAGCAACATTGGTATTGTTCTCGTTCTGCATAATTTCCATTCAAGGATACCTTACTAATCTTCATCGCCATGAGGTAAAAAATCACAAGCACCGACTACTGGTTTTTACTACTCACATCGTAGGTTATTCATTTTGTCATACACCTCTGAACAGCCAGCGAACTACCTAAGTTTATCAGGAATGCTTTCGAATGGATAAAATTTAAGCAGATTCCCTGGCTTTTTGTTATTATCACCACTCATGTCCCCAACTTTGTATTACAAATTGGGCACTACTCGCCAACCAGTTATCATTTACTTGCTTGTCAGCTACTCGAATACAAAACCACAAGCATTTAATATATATCACAAAACTGCTGAACTTAACAGATATTTTGTCAAAATTGTTTAGACCCATGTCGATGGACGAGTCTGCATGCGATTAGGACGAAGAAATTGACTTACTTCGCTTTTCTGAGCAAAAAGAAAAGGAAGCTTTGGTTGAAAACGCTTCAAAATTCGGAATCTGCTGAACATCTACTCCTCATTCACTTAGTTCTGTCATACGATGTTAATATTTGATGAACTTGGATAGCGAAATGAGTGTTCAAGGTGCTCAAATTGCAAGAAACATAAAATTCTGAATTTCTCTTGGACCAAACAGGAATGGATTCCTCTTCGACGTAGCCTGAAACAGCACTTAATGCGAAATCTCCATAATATGCACCTTTTTTCAAACCTTTGTTTCTCAACCGAATTCTCTTAACTGCCTTCCATATTCGCAAAACAATACGCAGGATTTTATCTGCGGTGTTCAGCATATGCATCCACTTCAAAAATAGACACTGGCTTTCATTTTCTATGTTGAAGCTTTCATAGTTCTTACCCATACACTATATATATATATATATATATATATATATATATATATATATATATGCAGCTAATTCCACTACATCACTGCAAGCCGATGATCGTGTATGTTTAAAGAGGAATTATGTGGCACCTTTCCCGACCCCACATGAAGTCACCAAAACTGTGGTTCTTCATGTATATGGGGATTAAGCATACCCCAACCGAGTGACTTACCCACAGGATAACCATCCGTTTCTTCATCAATATCTGAAATGTCTGTGAATTAAGAATATGAGTAGCTTAAATGACACAAATTAAGCTTTGAGACTGAGACTGTAGTTAAGAGCAACTGGAAAATATTTGTAGTACTCTATCATTACAAAAAAATCAAAAACATTTAATTGCGGATTGTCAGCGGCAGTGTTTGGTCAGTTACTCGTTTCTCCTTGTTCGGTTAGAAGTTCATATTAAAGTCATTATTTCCGGGTACAGGATGCAATTTTTGCATTATATGTGCACCGTTTCACAAAAATGTCTGTTTGCGAACTAACCATTGGTTTGCCTTTTTACATCAGTTCACAGATTCAGCATCTATTAGTCTTTCGGTTAGTTTATTCCATAAATTTACGATTCCTCCTTCCATACAAAGTTGATCTGAATCCGTGTTCATGCATAAACCCCTAAGTTTGGAACAGTGTCCTCTAGTTTTACAGGGTTCCAGCAGGTAAAATATTGGCCGCAGTATGCGAAGTGATTCAGGTGTAGTATTCCAAGGGTCATAATAACGTCAATCATACCCAGCAGTAGGACAGTGTGTAGAGTTCGGGTCTTTCGTATACTTTTTCATACGGAACCTTTCGTAGACTGGGAATACTTCTATTTGCGATGTGCTGTATTTTCGCCAAACTTCCCCCCCCCCCCAGTAAGTAGCGGGCAATAAGGCTTACGCACACCTGTAACTGATGTGTCCACGTTGAATCGGCAAATGAGGAATAGTAATCACCTTTTCCCTAACTTAAAAACTGTGCCACTGAAAACGGAAGAAGCTACAGCTTAATTACTGAAGTGCCCATGCGTAAATTTATTTGGTTATCCATTAGTCATCTTTCATTCACATATTGGCTGTTTTCATTTCTGACGTGATTGAATTAGGTATAGTTCAGGGAGGTTATTTTAACCCTTAGGGATACACACAACGGATCAAAAATGGATATAATGTACATCAAAATAAGCTGATTGGCACGTTTTATTACATGTTGTTCAGCTTTCTGCCTATTATCCAATAATCGTTATTTTTATTTGCAGAGCAGCAAACTAGCTATGAAGTGCGGAGAATGGAATGGATTTAATTTACTTGACGATTATTTTATTGGAAGTTACCCAGAGCTGGTCACTTGAATTTCGACAGGAATTAAAGACTACTAGTGTACATTCACACTTTCTCAAGTGAATGGTTTTCCAACCCGCCTCTGACACGACCTACATACTCTCAGGTTTAAGTCACTTAAGCTAGTGCGATGATATGAATACTGTCCTTACGCTACACAGGTCACCTGGCGTGGACGACATAAGATTGAAGGCACCAATAACAGCTATCCTGGACATCGCCAAACCGTTAGCTCGATTCTTGTAACGATACTATGAACAAACACTGGTTTCCACAATGAAGCAATATAACATAGTCGATCTTATTACCAAGAATTGCAACCGTGCGCAGCACTTTATTAATGTCCAATCATTCTCCTTTTATTATCATCCAAATTCATGTAATATATTACCGCAGATGCGTTAATGGGAAACCCTACCACAAAGTAGCGCGGTGGTTGGCAAAGCTCCTAGAACCCGTGTGTAAGCTCCTAAGCATGCATTGTTTGAAAGACTCCTTTGAATTGGTGAATATTCTGGAACAAACAACACTTGACGCGGAGCTCATGTATTCAATAGACGTGGAATCACTGTTCACGAATGTGCCCCTACATGAAACGGTTGACAACCTATGCCAATTTCTTTTGAGTCGGAACCTCTCTGTGGGCATTCCTCTAGAGTTCCTGCGGGACTTGATATTGGTGTGTACTGAGAATGTGCGATTTGAGTTTGAAGGGACGGCATACAAACAGATTGACGGCGTCGCTATGGGCAGTCCTTTGGGGCCAGTTCTGGCAGACATCTTCCTAGGTATGATTGAAAGGAAAGTTGCTGCCTGCATAGGTGGAGCCAAGCTGTATAAGAGTTATGTAGATGATTTTGTCATCTTCACTAATGGTGAACATTTTGATCGTCTTGCTGCCCTCCTGAACTCAATTCACCCGAATCTTTCTGTACCACAGGAGAAGGAACAAGAAGACAGACTGCCGTTTCTTGACGTGCTCATCAAGAGAAGGACCAATGGCACATTGCAGCACACGGTGTACAGAAAAGCGACCTGGGGTGGGCAATATCTACATTTTTCCAGCTTCGCCGCAGTTGCATACAAGCGCGGCCTTGTAAAAACTCTCTTCTGCAGGGCCAGGCGGATATGAAGTCCGGAATTACTCAAGGCTGAAGAAGAGTTTTTATACCGGACTTCGCTAGCTAATGGGTATCCGGAGAAATTCATTCAGACCCATAGCAGACCCCAAGGAGAAGCTCCCCGTGCAAACTGCGGAGAAGAAGAATGTTTATCTGTTCTTACCCTTCAAGGGGGATCACTTAGCAAATGAAGTTGGTCACAAGCTCAGGTCCGCTCTAATGCGCACCTACTCTACCGACCAACTACGACTTATTCACACCACACGATGGATTCCTCTCCACATCCGTTCGAGCAGCGCGCCAATCAGTTCAGCCTCTAACATCATCTATCAGTTCACTTGCAGTTGCGGTGACACTTACATAGGCAAGACTGGTCGCCGACTAGCTGAAAGAGTGGCGGAACATTTCCCATTGTGGCTAAGGCAGTTGCTGTCTAACCAAGGCGGAGCGAAGCAAAGAATGAATTTGAACCCTGCCTCGTCTATCTCCAAAGACCTCTTGCTGACTCGTCACCAGGTGAACTTAATCGACTCATTCAAGGTGCTATTGCGCAACTGGAACCCGACGTTGTTGGCAATTGGCGAGGCGCTACTTATAAGATTGAAGTGTCCCGTACTCTGTGCCCAGAAACCACTGAGACAATCAATTAGATTGCCCTGGTTTTGATTACGTCATTCCCGTCATTTTTATCTGCTTATCTATGTTACTAAGTGTGGACCCTATATATTGCGTGTTTTTTCTGCCTGTATTGCGTAGCGACTGACGAGAGCAATCGAAATGTTAACATATCGCAACCTCTGTCTTCTTACTGCGTTAATGAACCTTGAGATTAACCAGATCATAGCATCACGGCAACACGGATTCCGCCGAAATCGGTCCGGCACTACGAATTTGTTGATAATCCGAGTATTCTGGAGAAAATCAGTCGATAACTGCATAGGAGTCAACGTGATATATGCTTTAACTTTTCTAAAGCATTCGTATCTTCTTTTACTAGTTTCGAGGTTATGAAATCAATGCCGATTTCCTGATTTGATGCGCAACTTCTACTTCGGTTGAACGTGAGATTCGGCAGAGTGTTTTCCGACCCAAATGTAGTCTTGCGTGTTGTACCCCTGAATCTATACTGAAACCACGTATATTCGTAGTATTCATCAAAGATCATACCATTGTACTTCATTCAAACTTGTAACTATTCGCAGATGATGTCAAGTTCTGGCATGACACCAAGACAGTGCACGAGCATACGGCACTGCAGAGTGACCTCAACAATGTCTATACATGCTTATCTTAAAATCTTCTGTAGGTTGACGCAACCAAGTGCAAAGCCTTGAGAATACACCGCTAGCGTACCCAAGGAAAAAGTATTCGCTACGTACTTCCCAAGAAAACGATCTTAGAGTATTTATGAAAGGTGATCTTGGCTGTTCCAAACCAAAGAAAAATACGTCGAGAGGAACTAGTCCGCATCATGGCTACTTCCGGAGAGAGTTCTAGCCTATCCAGCCTTTCGTAATTCTGTAAATTCTGCGCTCCTGCATGAAGCAACATGCGGGACTCGCCATCCAAGCCTGGCGTTCTTGGGGTAAAAAAGGAATTTGGCACGGTTCAAATCTCAATGACGCTGAGGGGTCAAAATCTTTAGGGGATTGTTACACCTTTCCTGCAGACTCAAACCGTAAACGCTTGTACTTTAGGGCTATTAGTATCGGCCTCTTCGAAGAAATCCGATCATAGCGCACCTACTACTAGCAAGCCTGCAGCCACACCTGCACCGTTCTGTTGTCGCTTGGCCACAGAAGCAAATTGAGATGCCACCGGCTCAAACTCGCTATGCACTGCTTGCAATGTGGTTGCCGAAAAAGTAATTCGTCTCTTCGTATTACTCTTCAATCTCAACTCTGTTTGGTTTGTACGCTAACGAGTTTCTAGCAAGGTGTTGAAGAAACTTTACTTTATTTGCATTATGCGATAAAATCGGTTATAATCAGGAGTTAAACTAACGCGAATCAAACTGTCTTTTATTAGCCCCACCCATAACTTAGAGGTGGGGCAACTTGAGTTTGTGCTCAATTGAACTGCTTGCTGAGTCACCTGAAACCAATATCTTTTTCCTTTCGCATTTAGCTTTATGGTTGTGATATTGGCTCCGGTCATCCTACGGGATTTGTCAATCACTGGCTTTTCACTAGTTCCAAGTCATTTTTCCGGAGCCAGAAAGCTTTTACCACTTTTTACTTTTATAATTAAATGCGGTCTGGATTTAGTATTATATTAATTTGTCACCCATTACCAAAGCGTTTGTTCCTCTGATTTTCTTCTGCGCTTGTCTATTTGGTGCATTAATGCGTCAGGGTTTGATCCTACTGTCCTTGTCCTGTCACATCTCATGACCTCCACTGCAACTGTGATCAACCACAAAGGATGTTTGACCACGCTCACAATTCATGAATTTAATACGTTGCTCCCCCAATTATCCCACATTACAAAATTATCTCACAGTCAGGGTCGTGAGTCACATTGCTAGTGGTCCAGTCTGCAAGTAATGTTTTGGAGTGCCTGACACTGACACACTAACCGCAGACATGGATAAGTCGCTTATAAATTTCATGCTTCAAAATTTGATATATTGCTTAATTCGGTTAGTTTTGCAATTTAATGGCAACCTAGTGCAGCAGTAACTGGTAGACTCAGTCAACCTGCGTAATCACCCTGATCCTGTATATCAGCGACAGGGTGAGAGTGGTATTTCATGGATCATGAACCGTTCTTAAAACCGACACCGACTGGCGACTGAACAACAACCGCACTATCAAGTTAACCGCGCTTCGTAAGCATTCGTGCCACTGAACTTACGGAATTTCATGTAGACATTCTACGTCACAGTCAGCTTACCACAAACCAACAAAGATTGTTTATGTGTCCCCAAGTAACCAAGTAGACAACCAATATAATCGATCGTGACGACGAACGCTTGAAATGTGTCCGAGAAACAGCGACGCAGCTTAGATTTTAGTCCCTGACATTTTTGGAAGCTCAGCTTCTACTGACAACCTTTTAACTAATGCGCGTTGACACCAACTTGGTTGGCCGTGCAAAGTCTGCAATCAAAGTACGCGGGTTGGCGAACCAATAAAAATGTCAAATCCTAACCCGCGATAGGATTTTTCAGAGTTTTCGCGCAGTGATATATGTTTGGCGATAGTTATTTGCAGTTTGATTCACATGGGTATACAAACGGATGATATTAGCACACTGAATTTTAACTCTACTATATACATTATCAAAAGGTGGGTTAAATACCTTGTTGAGCTGCATGCAATCGATAAGAGAAGTACATGACTTGCAAAGAACCTGGTGGACAGGCTCTGCTTTCAAGCTTGGTGATGATAGGAATGATTTGCTCATTCTGGCTGTAGGACAGTCTCACGACGTATAATCCAGAAAAAACCCAACTAAAAAGCCAAGCGTACAGAGGGCACTTACCGGGAGTAGTCCTCCTGGGAGCAGCTGTTCAGATTAAGTACACGTGAATTAGTACAAGGTTTTAATCTTAGTCGTATATTGTAAGGTTCGCGGTCGGAAGATAGGAATGACATTGGGTGGAACCGTGGTGTTAAAATCCTGCATCTACATCTACTACATTTATGTGATAAAACAAACGTGATCTAGGGCATATTCACAGGAGAAGCGGATCCTGTTCGAGACACTTTTACCTCACAGGGACATTAGTTCGCAGTATTTGGGAGAAAACAGATCGTCCTGACGAACCTACGAGAAGCGTTCAGCTGACGCAAGTTCATTGCTTGGAGTTAGTTGGTTAATGTCTTTAAATATACTAAAGCCATAGGCGAGGCAAAATAATGGAAGCTACTAATGCTTGCATTTTAAATGCGTACAATATGTCGGAATAGTCGCTGCTGCCCAGGGAACCGGTCCTCGACTTGTCTAAAGCACCAGCTTGTGTGCAAAAATGGTTAAAGTACCTGCAGCATATAACACGTGAACTAAGAGATACTCGTATCTGTTCGAGTTCACTTGCACCTCTATTTCTTAACCCCAATCTTGATATGCCGTCACTAATTTTATCTACTTTATCAAAAGCTAACTTATAAAACTCGTTCTTTTACATGATGTTATGATAAGAATTGCCCCCTAACTTGCAACACAGTTTGTTCAGAAACGAATTGGCTGCTGCGTCGGAAATGTTCCTGAACATTTGCTTTGTGACGCTAATTCGCATAACAAGTTTACGGCATTAGCACAAGATAAACCCACATACTTGTGCCAAGTTTCATTTACGTCATCAATAGGTGGGTGAAATCCACCTTTAGCAACGATAATTCCAGCAGTTTTACTTTGCACTTCGCAACTCACATGAGACGTTGCAGGAACTGAGGACAATTCTGTGCACGTAGCGAAACTCCATGCGATATGCCTAATGTTCTTTGGATAAAATTTGGCGCAGGTATGTTTTTCACAAGTGTACCACATTTATGGCCCCGAACCCCATCCCAGGGATTCGCAAATGTGCCAATTTCTGAAATTCCAAGGGCTAAGGAGGTAAGGTGATTTATAGCAATTTTCTTTATTTCGACCCCGCTAAACCAGGCATAGGAAGGACGATTTCCTCAGTGCACACTCCATTGTTCTTCATCTTATATACTTTGTAGTATACCCTACATATCGGTAACGCGAGCAGATACCAATTCTCCACAATGCTGCTTGTGTATTCGAATGCCTAAATCCAATGGACTGCCGAACCACAGCTTTTGAATTTTCCGACTTTTCATCCTCAGATATCTGATCAAATCCAATTAGTATTTTAAGTTTACGCGTCAATTTGCTCAGGAACCGGCATGCGCATATGTGAGTACCTTTTCCACCACAAGATAGTGCTGACTTTAAATGTACAAAGCATCTCACACAAATGCGAGGTGTGCCCAAAGTTTACAGCGGTGAAACCGGTGATGGTAACCTGTGAAGCACGTTGTGTAAGACAGCAGACATCCGCTTAAGATGGCCCGAAACGCTGGTCAGTAGAAAATATTCTGCAAAAGTCAATGTCTACTGCAAACTAAGTGACGTGTAGATGATTGGCATCATATAAATTCGCAGTGTGGCATCTTGCTCCAAAATATACCACACATAATACCTGCTTCCTTAGCAAGTAAGCTATTAACAAAGGATACGAAACGGGTGCTAACGTGCTTCCTGTTATCCATAGACACCTAGATAACTATTCAAAGCTCATGACTTCTGTACGATACAAGTCATCTGGCATAAGTAATTCAGTCTGTTGATACAAAAGTTAACTAAAAGTAGGAACTTACGTTTTTTACCGACCCCGGAAAGGACTGTGTGCACGAAACAGATGCGTCGTTAATTATTCAGTTAACCTGTGTCGAAGGCAGCTATTCGATTGTAATAAGCACTTATATGTTTGGATAGAACGATTTTATGATTAGAAAAATTTTCATTAACGAGTAGTATATAAGTATGTCACCATTTTAGGCGTCCCTCACAATTAATCTGGTATGTGATTTGGGAACAGATGTTGTCTAACTGGTTTGTATGCACTGCTCTTGTGTGCTGCGTTTCCTGACGTAAATGACACTCCGAGAGGCTCAGCACTGCGTTGAAGTAGAACATTTCTTCTTATATATCAGTTGCTGGAGCCACGTTGCAACACATTTCAGTAGTGTAGAGTAGCAGAAAAAGCGCGATCGTATTGCATTCTACAAAAGTACAGGGATCATTTACAAAATGCTTGTTGGATACCTCTTCAAAAATGGGCTATTCTGAACGTGGTGGTAAGCGTAAACTTGGTACCATCTAGTTACGGTGTATGAAGAACATCTTGCCCAAACATATTCACGTTTCCAACATTAGCATGAAGTTATTGCTATACGCCTCTCTCAACAAGACACAAAATAAAAAGAACCCAGTGGCAGAATGCTGGGTCGGGAACAAAAAGTCTGAGAAATTTTTCGTTAACATGTAGCCAAGGATAGAGTATAAGTTGCCCGCCCAGATAGGTGCGTAAACGCGAACACGAGTTCATGATTGTACATGACGTGATTAAACTGTGTGTTTGTTTATGAAATGACGGTATAGCAAGCAAGCTCTTTTTCGGTGATTCATCGACAGTTCAGATATAGATTTACATAGTTAGGCAAATGGACTGAACAGCTGGAACATAGTGATGTAAAATGGCCAAAATGGGTGCTTTTGTTCACTTGCAAGCTGCTCGGATGACCACTGATGATGGTAAAGCCAAAGCCTTGACGGTCTGTGTATGCCACACATGGGAGTTTGGGGACAAATTGCGATGGCACCGCCAGTGCAAGGATTCCTTATATCTTATATCTTAGCTTATATCTAATAACTTATATCGTTGGAACGGGCTTCCATCACGCGGTAGATCGGACAAAAGGACTGAAAGATTACGGCAGGATGATTTTTTGCACTAGGCTTGATGGCACTATAACAATAAGCCAAGAATACGAGCACGGTCTAGGTTTCATTTGACCACACATGTTTCGCCACCATTCATCTGCGAGTTAGTTCTGAAATAATAAAGTGTGAGAGTGTGGGAAAAGGCCAGCCATGATAATTTCGTTTCAGTCAACCATTTATAGTGCCTTTAATGTTCTTACTTACGTCAAGTTATCGGATGTTTAACTTCTCCTGATCCAGCTGGCATCAGCGTTCTGTACAATTATACTTACTCCATCATGCTGATTGAGGCTTGGCTCACATTGTCAAGAATGGAAGCTTATTCCTCTATTTATTTAGTAGTATGTTACACCAAATCAATCATCGAGGCAACCGCTGCGTATCATTACTATCAGCACACTGTCCTGAGGATGGCCAGATGCACCATAATATTTACAAAAGGCAATACGATTTTGTGAAGGAATCTGATGGAGACGCAGTCGGTAGTTAACCACCACAAAGAAATCAGTAGCAGCTTAGTTATTTAAGTAAGTGTAGATTCTAAGCACGATTTTGTAATTGTTTTAAAGCGAGTACATCTAGCAGAATTCTGCAACTGATATTGATAAACATGTCCGACATCATCACAACACCTCTGTCGTCGTTAGGTACAGCTCTTTTTAGGTCACCAACTTACCACTGCTCACTAAAAAGAACGAAAAAAGACCTATTTGTTATCAAGGGTCATTCTAACTTTGAATGCTTGCTCGCTAAATGGGCTAGCATGTGCACAGAGCAACCAATAATTCACAAGCAGTACTTTCTTTTGTGGTTGATGTAAAGTAAAATTAAACCGCAAACGAATGAGTGATTCCTCCTTCCGCATATCTCCTCAACTAGTATTCCATTTTTTAAGCGACAGCTCGTGGAAGTCGAAAGGCGTATCACTTTCTGATCAAATTTGTAGACAATCGCATTTTGTCTTCTTCCGGCTGAGCTACTCAAGTTTACAACTGTTGATTGCCTTCAGTTTCAGTTAGTGAAAACCTTCGGTTTTCCGACAGAACCTTTCCTTGCAGGCATTCCGTTTCACGAATTTCAAAACACAAATTAAAAAAACATTTTAACAAAATTTACTGAATGCAGCAACTTTGCATGTTTTCTTCATCTGTTTGCATACAATTAGGGGAATAAAACGGCTTC
The DNA here is from genome assembly GCA_944474145.2 of Dicrocoelium dendriticum. Classification (NCBI taxonomy): domain Eukaryota; kingdom Metazoa; phylum Platyhelminthes; class Trematoda; order Plagiorchiida; family Dicrocoeliidae; genus Dicrocoelium; species Dicrocoelium dendriticum. Next base: position 91,744,458 of record OX104069.1, on the reverse strand, counting down.
ATGGCAACCACAATCAACCTGACCAGTGCACTCTATCCCGTAGCTAAAGCCTCAGCGATGTATATAATTGCACTAGACAAAATAACCAGGCTTAAGGTATGCGCTCCAACGTTTCGTAATAAGATCCAAGATAATCCATGCACTTGTATGTGTTTTAATTATGCAACCCTCGAGGGTGAGTAATAGCTGCTGTAGTGCGAATTCCAGTTGCAAGAAAAAGACACTTACTCAAGCCATTTATGACTGATTAATGCGAAAAATCGAAGGCAGTTCTCGTAAGATTCTGAGTGCGTTTGGTATGAGCAAACCGATTAGCGAAAGTGATGACAAAAGTGAATACTGATGAACAGACGATCTCGTCGAATTAGCAATTACCTCCGCCACGTTTCCACAATAATGCAAATTGAAGCCTGCCACAAAATGTAGACATAGTTCTCGAAATGATCGCATCGACGTATTTTGGTTTGCTATTTGACCAGGATGAATCCAGGTATTGTGCTCATTTGATAAGCTATTTAAAATTCTATTTTGAGATCTGTTGCCCTTTAGAAAATTTTTACATCCGCGCTGAGAGATATTCCTACCCCCGAACTGATACGCCTACGCGGACTTATGAAGAAAGCGTTTAAATAAGACGACACCTGAGTAAGATCTCTCACAGGTCGTATCAAGGAAGAGCTACACCGTCTTAACTAGGTCTATGTTCAGTCTGTTCTTAAGGGCGGCAGTTGTCATGAACACTGGAGGATGCTGAAAATGCTTAGCGAAGTTACTCAACAGTCGCCCTACTTTGACGCAGACGTAGAGCAATTGAATCAGGAGTTCTGCTCCAGAGTCTTCATGTGCTGAAGTTCTGGGGGTCTGTTGAACCATTGCCTTCTGTTAACCATGTAACTGCAAATAATCTACTGAAACATCTACGTTCTGGTAAAGCTAGTGGGCCGGATATGCTGTCTCCTATCTTACTCAAAGTATGTGTCGATTGTTTGGCAATACCTCTTGCGAGTATATATACAATATGTACGCACTAACACAAAATAGCAGACGGCTGGAAAAGTGTCAACATTACACCAGTGCCGTAAAATGGATTCAACAAATATCGACCTATCGCACGCACATGTGTTGCTTTGAAGGTTCTAGGGAAAGTTATTCTTGTAAAGATGCCAGCCAGAATGCGCTCTCAGGACCGCCTGCAGTTCCCCTATTGTGGTTTGAGGTCTACCCTAGATACCGTGGTCTACCTCGTACATACTTTACTGTCATCGCTTGATAATAGGAATAAAGCAAATCGGATGTGCTTTTGACTACAGCGATGCATTTGGCTCGGTAAAGCGCGAATTACTGTTAGAACTTGTACTTACTCAAGGAGTACCTCCCTCCGTTATCTATTTACTGTGCTTATTTTGCTGAAAGCAATCAGATCACCCGACTCAGTGGCAGGGGGTCTTCCCCACAACTCACCAACGCGGGTGTCATTCAGAGAGCGATTCTGTCGCTTTTTCTGTTTGCCACTTACGTCAGCTCAACGCCAGCTCCAAATGAAGCGACTCTGGTAAAATATGCGGACGATATGGTTCTGGTCATCAAGCACCAAAGTGCCGGTTGTTCATTGAGACTACAAACGTTTCTGAACAATCTTAATGTCTGATCTAAAGCTTGTGATCTGTCTCTTAATGCTTCAAAGTGCAATGATATTCAGTTTCCTTACACAAAGGAGCCAGGTACGAGGAGCTCCTTACAATATGCAACACATTACATTTTTATGGCGATGGATTACAGTCTTCCACATCAGCAAAATATCTGGGTGTGCAGTTGAGTTACGATTTATCTTGGACGCTTCAAGTAAATGAAACTTTCACAAAAGTCAGAAGGCTGTCCTTCTATGGGTTTCGGCTCAGAGCCTCCTGCATTCCTCGTGAGTTGATAGTTCGCTTCGTCAATGCCTATGTTCTTTCCCACTGGAGGTACTGTTCCCTGTGATCTTTCCCGGTCTTTTGGGTAAACACTTTAATTTAATTGTAAGATCATTAAAGCAGTTAGTCAGATGTAGCGATGTCTCGATATCAACTTTACCAACACTTATTTCTGCACACATCATTTCTCATAAAGGCTTGACTCTAAGATACTGAGCGATACAAGTCATCCCCTACATACCGCTTTATCTAATGTTCATCAACTTCATCTACTAGGCAGAAGTACAAGGTAATCTATGCCAGCACACAAGCTTCCCGCTTATCAGTCATCCCTTAACTCTAGTGTCTATTTCGAGACCCTACTTTCTCATCTTTGACTTGGCCAGTCGAGTTTCAACTTGATTGAGTTGTTTGTCCTTATCTACCCCTTCTTTGTCGTATTGCGTTGCTCCTGATTTGCTTTTTTGTTTCATTGTCGAGATCATATGTGTGGTAGCTGAATATTCACCCATCCAGAGTCCACAAAGCCATTGCTTGACTTAACTTGCCTTGGCTAACTAGTTTGTCCTGAACCTTAATAGAAAATAAGGTCTTTTTCAGTTGCACATGGGAACAAATTTTACAATGTTTAACTCAATGGATATGTTATAATTTCCAAGATATCTGTGGCTTCTATGGACACTTGTGTTTAGACATTCATCGAGCTGGACTATTTGGTTGCAAATGTTTGCTTTAAAATCGAATTGACGCGGTCAATGTGGGAGTGTTGGTACTTTCGTAGCAGAGGTTAGTAGACGGTAAACGCGAGGATGGATGGAGCTGTCTGACGAAAGTGAGTTAGACCGAATGCAAGTACCTCGTTAACAACTTCGAACAGTAAATACGCGCACAACTAGAGTTATATGATAGAAAACTGTTGAGGGCTCGATGAGCATAATGAGATTCTCCCTGTTATTGCGTAAATGTGTGTTGCTAGCGAACGATGTGATACTATAGGACCAACGCTTCCTAATGTAGGGTTGGTAGTGTGCAATTTCGTGGAGGATGCGTGGTTCAGTGTCAAAATTGGATTGCTGAAATCCGGCCATGATCTGTGGCCTAGTGATATAAACTAATAAGCATTTTTAGACATTGGTTCGTTTGCTAACTAGTCCGAATGTGACAAAACGGCCATCTACTGCTGTTTCGGAATAGTGGAAGGCTATCTGATGTAAAATCTGCTGTGGCAAACCCTCACTGCAACAACAATGTTGTTTCCATTCTTTTAAATTAAAGATACCACCACTTCCGTCAAAACCAATGGCGCTGTTGTGACTCTGATTCGGACTGCCGATAACCAGTTAGAGCAAAGTAGTGTGTTTAAAGACCACCGCCTGAACAACATAAATGTGAATTATGAATGCTATTAGTGTGAGGTTTGCTAACAGTAATATTTCGGTTTGCACCTAACTGACTTTTTGCCTCCCATTCAAATCCAATTGGTCGTCTCCCAATAAACACCACCACCGCTCCTTTGCATTGCACCAAAGTGCACAAACAGCCGATGTGCTACCGGCAAGTTTACTAAATTAAAAACGTCATAGTTCCAAATCAACGACAGAACGTAGCGAAAAAGGGCCCCAGCTACTGACGATGCATCTCATTACGATGCAGTGCACCCAAATTGAGTGCCGTAAACTTTTTCTTATGCGCCAGTATACATATCAATGTAAAAAATACTCACGTTGTCCGAGAACTGGAACGTTAAAAAGTATATATGAAATTGAGGTAATAACTGGAGGGGTGGAGTTGTGTGGCAACAGACCCCTAAGCGGAACTCGTTTGGCTGGAGGTTTTAGGAAAAATAATAGGCCAACTATGGACAATGGATGAAGAAAATCTGACGCATACAATCTAAGCTGGGAAGCTTTCTCTATTGGAGTCGGTATCGAGCATAAAACTTGTCCTTATTTAAATATATAGAAATACAAATATATATATATATATATGACATCAGCACATACGTGTGTATATCTATTCATTTCTGTCTTGAACAAGCGGATGGTACCAAGATTACTCTGTCAGCTACATCATGACACTGAGATGCAGCTCGTGTCTCCTGGAGTTAACTTTATTCGGTGATCTTATTTTTGCACATATTATCGCTCTTTGTCTTCTTTTCGGCATCAGCGATCCCAAATCGACCAACTGAAATTTTAGTAAACTAGCACGTTTTACCAAACCACTACCTGGTATAAATTACTCTTTCCGGTTGATCGGATAGAGGATCAGCATCAAGGTACTCGGTTTTGTATATCTTGTTGCAAACACAGCCGTTTGTGCTTCTATAAAATTACATACTTTGTATAGTGTGTAAAACTGTGTCCAGTTTGCAAATTTCTTATCGGAACTACCGGACACTTGTTTCACGCTTTTGGCGAAGCTGTATGAATTCATCAAATTTTTAATTCAATTATTATTTACGTAGTTGTGCTATATACATTAGTTTTATTCTGATGAGCACCAGCTAGTCAAAGTTGATTTCCCGGATCCAAATCTTGAAACAACACAAGCTCCCATGGCAAGAAACCGTTTGCAAAAACAAATAAATGATAAGATGTTTTAACCAAGAGTAGTTCGCGGTATCCCATAGGACAGATAGCCTTTTGCACTTGCAGAAAAGCATTAGCCGGCCATGTTTTAATATCAGGAGTCCTGAATAGTGTTCACTAACCGGATCTATCAGGAACCGAACACAGCCTCTCAGCACCAGAGATTTGTGTCACTAGCAAGCAGCTAATGCCCATAAATTACGCGTGACAGCAGTGGATGGTCATACTTTACAAAGTGACAGCGATATAGTGCTGCTTCTTTCCTACGGCTATGCAATTTGCGAATATGTATCTCAACACGATAAGGGAATCAAACCTACCGAATAAATGCTAACTTGTACCGCGAACATTATGGTGACAAATACTACTCACAAACATTTAACACATTTAAACGTTCTAATGGGGTTGCGAATTATTCTTCGGCTGCCACTCATATGTAAATTCACAGTGATTGCATCTGTAATGAGCGCAGTTTACTATGGCGCAACTCTGGAAATCTCATAACCGGCCATGTTCATAAGAACCTAATTATCTACTTTTGATGCGTATTTCAGTTGCTGATAACGGAAGGTTTGTTTTCCGAACAACGCACTCCAAAAGCTATCACCAAAAGATGTCCAAGATGAACTGGGGTCCCAATGGCATCTAGAAACTCTACCTGTTGTGCATCCGCAGCTCGCTGATCAGTTTCACCTACTGTTTCGCTGTATCACTCTGGCTGTCGTCAGACTTATGAATTTAGACCTAATTCACCTCAGCTCGTTGGAAGCACATTCCAGTTAGCCAGATGGTTTACGTTAAGTATGGGCGATCGGCGTCAACTATTAGAATGTACGTGCAGAAAGTCTGTGTAACAGCGGAAGCATATCAGTAGTTACACAGCTGAACCTCCTGAGCAGCATTGATGTTCAATACGCAGGTGTCCCTCCTTCGGGTAACACCATCCTCCTCTTGTCTACTCTCGGTAACCGTTGCACAAATGTAGTATGTTTTTTCTAAACTATTTCCAGCTATTCTTCCCTCATTTCTCGACTAGACCCGGTAATGGAAATCGGTGGTGAACTTAGTTTAGTATGTGTCTTAGCTAGTGTTCACACCAAAGAACAACATGAATTTTCCTCATTTCAAGACGCATGCAGTAACCCCGCGTGATTAGATTTTCTCATAACGTCTGTTCTGGAGATCTTTCTGACGCTGATACTAGCCGAGTGTAGTGCATTGCGAACACGGATGACTCAGACCAAGTTTGCGCCACTTGCCCTCAATAGACGGAGACAGGATGGTTGCGAATTGAATTCACCATAATGTGAAGCAAGCCGAGCGCTTAACGTCTAGGCTCCGAAATCGCAGCTGGCAAAGATTGTGACGGCAGTTAATGAATCACTATGGAGCCAACATCACGTAGATGAACTGCAACACGCAACATCGGGGAGCTCTTCAGCCAAACCCGTACCTAAGTGCCACAGTACCAAGTAGCACAAGGTTCAAGCTAACTGAGATGTAGCTTGAAAGCGGTGGCGATCTTCCACCAACCCTCGTGGGTCAGTGGCGTAAGCTGCTGGGTAGTTGGCGCATGGTGCTAACAGTCATAGCTTTTGTTCCATTACAGAGCACCGGAGAAATGTACACAAAAGAACTTCTGCTGCATTTTTTGACTGGCGGCTATAATACCGCGCTTTTGAGCTGCAAGGACGAAACGGTGAAGAAATTTCCATTTACATTCCTATTCATCAGTAATCAAATCATTCGCCCTCACAGTTTTCAAGTGCCATGTCGTACATAGATAAACTACTGTGGAACGCACGAGGTCCGGAGGCCAACCACTGTCCTTCGCTAGGTCGGTCAACTACGTGACATTGAAAGATAGGTTGCGCTATATCCCACTTAGCTTGCAACCACTGATAGTCTACCACTGTCCTCCGTGGCTCGGTTACGTAAGCTGCTGGCTAGTTGTCGCAAGCTGCTATCAGTCAGTAGTACGGTTCCTTTGCAGGAGATCGATTAAATGGACGTTATTGACAAGTCCCAGTCGGGGGCTTTTTCGGAGTGGTGGGCAGATTAACGGAGTTGTGAGCTGCTGGGACAAACCAATAAAAATCCGTATTGTGTCACCGAACGTCATTAGAAGCGTTACCTTCTTAACGCGGTTGTGTAAAAGTGATGCCCTCGGTCAACAGTTGCTAAAGCCTTATTTCAATTCCCAAGTCATTTGCTTCAGCAAAAAACGTACAGGCAAATGTTAACTTGATCTTGAAGCGCAGCATAGACTGGGTGCAACACGAGGCATTATTTGACTGCAAATACTGTCCCCATAACCAGACAGAGGCCAAATTTTAACAGGTAACGTAGCCCTTCCTGGTAGTGAATGTTTCGGGCGGAATTGGAAATATATCTAAATTTCTCAATACAGTACTCTAAATTAGTGCGACTTATCTATCTGATGTTATGACAATTATTTGTATATCCAAGAAACTCCCATTATGAATATGGACTATTTTGTACTCTGTCTAGATTGACTCGGATAATTGTCATGCTATTAGTTTCATGTGAAGTATCGAACTGTTGCTAATTGCTTCACTACCTTACAATTCTATTATCTCGGTATACCATTTGTAGTTAAAAGGTTAAAGTGCTTGCGTACACAGACTGTTACGTTTTTAACATAGCAACATCATAGGTCAGCATGCTTGATGACGTAATGATTCTACAATTCATACCTAGGAACGGACAAAGCAAGAGCCAAATGGCTGGTCATCACACTGAGAGGCGTACCACTGAGGAGATAGAGAAAGTCGAAACGTCGGCGTCTGGTGCTTTTCAATACTAGCCTAAGCCTGCTGATTGGGAGTAACGATGATCTATTAGTTGAAAAATACATTCTATTTGGGATATTCACACTGTAAAATCCTTTTTCTTGGCAGTTAATTGTGACAATGCTTTGTTGCTCGCAATATGTAGAGTTAGGCAGCAATAGGCAACGAAATTTGAGGACTATTCGATGTATTCCACACAGTTCGGGGATCCTGTCCACTTTGTTGAAAACATTGCAGTGGATAAGAACAGAAAATATGGTTACGGGGCCTAACAACATCTCAAACATTAAGATATATTCAGGCTTTAATAAAATACAACTTACTGCGTTTGTCTACACAAATGTAGAAAATAACGAAGGAAATTCAAAGGGTGGAGGAATTGAACAGACGCGAATTCCGGTTAATTTTCTGAATCAAGGAGGTGTTCAGTGTGTATAGTTTGATACATGAAGTGCTGTTCTTATTTCTAACTGATGAAAGTAGGTCATATTCTCCATTTTATGCACCAGTTTAACCCAAACAATTTCTAAGTGCTACAAACTTAAGCTAAGGATCAGGGGGTCTCTGCTACATTATACCGTTGAACTTAAATCTTTTTTAGTTGATACGGTGCAAATTACAATGTAGAACTTCTTTGTGTAATGTGAATAGTAGAAAATGATTAATTCTCCAACTTGGTCAGGCGCACTTAGAATATGGAGATGGGTTTGTCTTAAGCTGATTACACTATCTTAACTAAATTTACTGCGCCGTGAAATTCTCTTTGTTAAACCTTCTTTCCTTGCACCAACTACTGTAAATAAAATACCCGTGGAAATGACTCCCGTCCCATTGTATCAGAGTAACATGTCATGTCCCAGAACAGCACATACATGTTTGAACAACTGTGATATGGTGCACTTGAAACAAATATTCTGTAGTTTTAGATAGTCGGTGGAAATTATAATAAGTACCTGTATGAGTCTCATCCATTTCGTCACCGCCTGTTGAACAAGATGCAAAATGAATAGTAATAAAAATCAAAATGATGACATTAATAATAAGTATGTCTCACGATGCATTGTAATCGAAGATGCACTCCAGAAATATGTATATCGACACTGACCCAGTTTACCAAAAGGTTTAGTTGGAGCGAACTCAAACACCTTAAAAACCATCAAGGACAGCCAAACAAGCCATCAACAACACAACTACAACAACCAGAGCAAAACCATCACACAGATTGTCCGTGTCTTTCAGTGAACTTGGGCAGGCAGAGGAAGGTCACGAGGCACAGTTCGAGGTCAATACAAAAGTCACTTTCTGCTCAATCACAAATCGGCGACCAAATCTGCTGATTGCAGTCGACCCAGTAGCGCCCTTAGGAAGTCACTTAATTTGATGATAAAACATACGTAAACTAGTCACAAAAATAGGCGACAAGGTCGAAACAATATTTGATTTTTAAGTTAGAAGCTGTGGCCATAATTTGGCAAAACTCATATGGGTAAAATAAAGATATTATGAGCAGGATTTTGGCAAATATTTTTAGGTTCGTCGCATTTATCCGACAATTCAGACAACCCAATTACCAAGCTGGAAACGCATTTTCTTATTGCTTGTTGAGTTATCCCATTAGTCAGCAGAATGCGACGTTCTAAATATACGTTATTATATTAATTTTTATTTCTGGCAAGGTATCTTTGCCATATTTTTGTGTTTCATGCGATTGTACGAGGCCCGTGCAATTTGAGTATGTACATACTGAGGCCTAATTACTTCCGTTGATTTTTAATTCTTCACCCAACAAACCCTATCTGGGTCTTCAATAAATAGCTTGTCAAGTGATCTTTCCTACGAAGCAAACAACCTTTTGTTCTCCAGTTGGGCATAAGCTCGAGCTTACTGCGAATTTATTACGCAGTCCCACACGTGATTGTGATTAGAAGCCCTTTCCACAAAGAAACCAATGGTTAGAAAGAAGTTACGTCGCAAATTTTTCTACCATGTAATATAACTAGTATAAAGTCTATGTTATGTAGAGCCGGCTTGGAACTGCGATACGATGTTATGTGGGTAGATAGTAGTATCTATTGACATAAATCAAATTATACCGCAGTATTAAATTGTGTTTCAGTCCTCGTAGCTAAAGCGGATCGAGATGGAGTTGTTGGTAACGGTCCCCCCGAGTGTACTTGATAAAATTGTTAAACGATAGATGATTAGTAAATGACCATTGACGGATTTCTGTCGATGTTCTATCAGATTTTCTCACATTTCATAGACTATTTTGCAATACACCCGCATGGAAGACGTGAAAAATTTAAAATGTTCGACTGTGGCTGTGGTTGCATGATACTCCTGAGAAATGTTAGCCACGGATTGTCTGGCTCGTGCTATCATACTCAGCAGAGCAATTAGACTTCCTGGTGAAATCGCACTAGATTCAAGAGTCACCGGCGAACTGGAATCCGCTTGATATGTTAAACGCTCGAAGCAACATCTTACTGTCATTCGTCTAACTTCACCTTAACCTAACACTCGAAGTCACTGCATTCATCCCGATGTGTATACCTATCATTTTGTCGTTGTGAGCTTTGCCACCACCCTACGAAGATCACTTTAAAGTCCTGGATCCTGAGGAGAAATATTTCGTGTTGGATAAGAATACTGAATACTGTATTATAGAAAGTAGAAATGAATTCTGTAAAATACTTTCGAAATATGGTGAAAAGCATTATAATAGTTGTCAACCATGAATATCGTTGTCGTTCGCATGTAACATTTTAAATATCTGACTCACAATATTTCAGGACTCCCAAATGTGATATGTCATCGTAAGTGTGCAATCGTTCTCTGTATCGAATAGTGGTAAAATAAAAATCTAACAACGTTTTGAACTGCTGCACAGATGTTGCCTTCATCACATGTTCAGGTACACTGTTCCAAATGTTTACCGCTCTCCGTTCGATGCATATTGGTTGGGGAATACCTTTCACATCCCGCACGTCAAGTTTGTATCTGTCCCTGCGTGTGCTGCATGGCCCTCGTAAATTCAACATTGGCGTGAGTATTGGGAAGTCACCGAGAGGTAGAATACGATAGGCCATGATGAGGTCGACTCGCATCCGACGGTAGGACAAGGTGTAGAGTCCTAGTTTCTCGCACCGGTCTTCATACCCCAAGCCACGTAAACTGGGGATTAGCATCGCAGCAACGTGTTGTTGATTCTATTAGCAGTATTTGTCAGAAGTCTGCTTATGTTGATTTGCAATCGCCTCAGCAAACTATTGAAAGTAGTGTTCCTGAACGGACTCCACTACAATTCTCCCCTCCTACAGCCAATGTGCCATCCTAGTGTTTCTTCCTCATCCCCGTCCACATTTGCCGCGAATCCCGATAAACCTAGGCCTACACGTTCAGGACGTACATTCGTTTTCCCTTCATAATTTGTGATTTACGAAAGCTAGCACCTATCAAGCGTTCGCCCCTTCGACTCACGCTCTAGGTGGGTAGTTCTGTAACACTTGTGAACCTTATATTTTCTACGGTATTTTCCCGTTTCCTCTTACACTATTTGCGGTACAGTTGTTTTAATTATCTGAACCGATACAATACATCTTCCAATTTTGCTCCGCGTTATCGCTTTGGTACTCTGCCCATGCTTTCCGCGTTATTGTTCGGCGTTGTTTCTCGGTGTTTGATGACTGGAATCATTGCTGACTCGGATTGAGTTCTAGTCAAAGCGTACGGCTACATTCGGACACATAGAATTAACCGAAATTTGATGTATCCATTTGTATAACTGACTAAATCTTTGTTAGCTTTTTCTGTGTGTTCTTTTCCACTACTCTGTCGGCTGCCGGCCGAGTGATCCGCTCGCCTGGCTTGCAATCATAAAGTCACCTGTTTGAGTCCGCGTAGGGGTGAGCGTTCTCGCAGTATAATCGACCCACGCGAGACAGCAAAGCCCCATTACGGCGTACAGCTGAAACATTTTATTATTAGCTGATACTTGATCTTATTAGAAGAGTTGAAGGTGCGAGAATAGCTGATTCTGAGATCACGTGTAGACCATTGTACAGAAATTCGCTAGCTGTTATATGTGGTAGAGCCTTCGGGTATCAAACAACCGCGAAACATGACGGTTAAATTTTGTGCTGAGAACTTCACCATCCACTTGTCGCACCATGCCTCAGGGTAACGGAGATCCTCCAGAATGAATAGTGGTACCTTCTGAAGGTCAGCTAATGGGTTCGTGTAGACGTTTTTATATCTTAAGCAAATAATAACGATGTCATTTTAATAACCAAACTGATGTCTTTGATGTAAAGAAAGAAAAGTAATAAACCGAGCACGCATCCTTGTAAAACCCCGCAGGTAATTAGAGCGGGGAAGAGAGATGGTCACCTGAGGTGACTTTTGAGAGTGACTTTTCAGGTAAGAGGAATGCAAATCGAGTAGCGGTTCTTGGACTCCAAAAGAGGCTATTGTTAACAGTAACCGTTTGGGAGTCAAATAATCCAATGTCTTCTGCATATTCAAGAATAGAATCTGAGATTTCAGTGCAAAATCTCAACCTCTTCGATTTCTAGATCCTATGGTTTCAGTTTCTGTTCAGCCACCTGTATTCATCATAGTAGTGCACAAAAAGATTAATCGAAATGAACATTATTTTACAATTCGAATCTGCTACGCTAAACGCACTGGTGAGTACAATGATTCTCAGAAAGTAAAGTATCCAATAGCAAGATATCTTCGTCAGTCTGATTAATCGCAAACGGCCTGCTAGCGTTGTCTAATATAACTTCAGTTCATTCAATATTTATACATACCTCAACTCTAAGCATCACTCATGTCAGCGAAGCTGGAAGGCTCGCACTGTCAAGAGTATAACCACTGGATTTGATAAGAACAGCCAAGATTAATCAACTAATCAGATTGTTAGTAGTCAGGTACTTTCAACCACGTGCAATTGAGAGTTGTTTTATTTGATCAGCTGTGCCTTTTCGCCACTGGATATTTTCGCTCAAATTTCCCCCGCACAATTTAGTTTCACGTGTGAATATTTAGGAAAAGATTGTGCACGTTCAGATGCTACCCACAAGGGGCAGCTTACCGTTCATTTATAACAACGGAATTGATTCTCATTCGCCTTCATAATTTAGCCCCATTCAACTATGTGAAATGTGTTCGTACACAAACGCTGCTACGGGGCACCATCGCACTGATATATGAGGTGGACACCGCTACCCTTATATGTTAAGATCACTTATCTAGCTCAACCATTCAGAGGCCACGGAACCTGTAGTTACTGATGTCTCGGCTCACTTCCATGAGTACTAGTGAAGTGAGCTAATGGTGGGCAGCTAGTTGAGCTTGCCCGCTAACTCTTGTATCTGACTCTCCTAAGCATAAAGTTTATTTCCGCCCCCGACTGATATTTGACAGCGGAGATTGTACCCCACAGTGAAGATGTGGAAACTGGTCCCCTCTGCGTTGGTAAACAAAAGTTGAGGTACAAAAATGAGCGCCGATTACGCCAAAGGAGCATTCGTCGGAAGCGCCATTCGCGGCGATAAAACTTTGGGGCGCATGTAGCCCATTCCACACTGATAAGGTAACTCACAACCATTGGGGATCAAGCACCATGCAACATGATTAAGCAAGTGTGGAGAGCTCTGCACCAGCGCAGATTATACATGCATCTTTTACGATGCCTAGACTATTTGGGAGATGGCGCTATTTCAGGTACGGTCCCTTAAGTTAACCCACTTAGCCTGGGAAACCGGGAAGATCTCTGCCCACACAACGCAAACATGTTAACACTTCTACCGACTACATACTTTTACTCTTTATTATTTTTAACTATGCATTAGTAAAAACACTAATGTTTGCGCTATAATGGTGCTTCGCTACCGTGCGACCACTACCAGTGACACGCAGGCCGAGTATACCACAAGGACGCCTATCCCAACCGGACCGAACTCGAGCCGCAATATTACGAAAAAAGCTCGCTACTCTTAGGCTACGGGCCGACTAACTATGCATCGTGGCACTGCCAATTGCATGTTGGTCAAGAACTTAACAAGAAAATAATACTAATACTAATAATAGTAGTAATAATAAGGTGTAAATTGATGCACCGATCGGTTGCTATGGCCTCCCAACTTCCAAACTTTTCCGTTAGAGTGCGATATGATGTGTATGGATGCAGCCGTATGTTATCGTTTTCAATGACTAGTCAATGTTGCAGTCTAACGATATTATTTCCGAGCTGGAAGGTCATTTTGAAGTACATGTTGTGTAGTCGGATTGCGACGCGCGATCTCAATGTGGACCGTTGTTTAGATTCAACGGAACCTTGGTCAACTCGGTCACCAGTACCTTATCTGAAGCAGATAGAAATTGTGTTACATTGTTTCCTGGCGGGTAACCAAATTCTTATCTGACATTTAATTCCATTTGAGATTCTGGAGTATAGCGACACTGTTTTTTCTTTGTGGTTACGATCTTAGGTTGACAACGTACAATTAGGGTATTATCGATTCTCTCCGGCCATAATTATAGGAGTGACATCTGCCTGAGGTTAGTTATAGAGGGATAAATCTTACATCAGTGTTTGATGAAAGTACCGCGAAAGAACGCTCATGAACCGAGACCTCCTGGTCATTTTTACTTTCCAGTACGATGTTAGTCGGTACTGTGAGGGAATGAATACACTGCAGACGTGGCGGTGATATTCACACTCATTGGTTTCCTAAACTAAAATGCCTTAACTTAATAGTATCTTCTGTATTTGTGACACTCGTGTATGTTTCACACTAATCTCATCCATTTTCCAAGTGACGAAAACAGCCATATTTATAGACGGCTGCCGTTAACCTTCTTTGGGAAGCTCACGGCTATTTCAATTAATCCACGAGATGAAGCGTCTTTAGTGGCAGTACTCTTGTTAAGCTTCCAAAGTTTACAACAGGATAAACGTATGATTATTCACCTTTTTTCTGCTTGCCTAAAGCTTTGGGTAGCGAGCATACAGTTTGACTGCATAAACAGGAAATGAAATTTAAACACCCTGTCACCTGTTTTTACTAACTCATGTATTCATACCTCATAAACAACAGTCACCTTGATGCAGTGGATTATTACCTGCCACCGCTTTATCCTGTGCTATGTATCTGGTGGGAAACGTTGGTGCAGAATCCATTGCAAACTTATACTCATAATGCTTGCTCCTTTAATCCTATGAGTAAACATCACATAGCCATTTGTAATCGGGATGCTGTTCATCACTTTATCTAACTAATGAAGCTTGTATAAAGAATTTTTATTGAAACTTTCTGATGGAGACTAATATTTAACAACGGATTTGTTGATGTTTTGTAGGTTTAATTGCTCAACAGTGCTTGCGTAGGATTAGTCGCATCGGTTGAGGTACCAGAATTAGAGACAAGCAGTTGTTGCGAAGCAACTGCATGCATACGCTGGAGGGCATACTTCTGTTGTTGCACCTAAAGTGGATCGGATATGTACGCCCTATGGATTATACGGGTTAAAACCAAGCAGCTGCTATGTGACAAATTTAGCGCAGGAAAGAGCAACGCAATAAATCCGAAGCTACATTAATGGGTGCATTTAGAACGATTTAGTCTTGATTTTAAGTGTTGGGAATCGAAAGCACTGCATCAGCATCAACGGTTGAGTTTGTAAAGATGGTGGTTGCCCAGGAACACTTGAATAGATTGTTGGATGTGGAAGAAAAACCCCGGTTTCGGAAGCGAAAGGCGCCAACGGATTGTCATCCATAGACGTCAAGCGCATAATACTCTATCACATGCAGTATCGAGTGCATCAGCCACATGGGTCTGATATGCTAATGGCCTGACTACCAGAGGGCAAGTTCGAAGATGTAAAAAGTAAACTGAATAGGTAACCGTCAGCGCAGCTCATGATAAGTACGCCGCTTCCGACCTCAGTTAGCAACCCCCGATGCTAGTGCGGTTGAGTGGCTCGTGTGCTGTAGTGTCGTAACTGTTGTATTTCTTACATTGCAGATGCTTTTGCTGCTTGTTGTTTTAGTTGTGGCTGCGCTTGATGTGAATAAATATATGGTGCTTGCCAGTCCAATAACCACTGCATCATCACTATGGCTCCAGGGATGATTTGGGCGTTGTTATATAGGCACTAGTTGCCCGGCTCTCGTGGTGGTGTTAGACTCAAAGTATGATCCCTTGGGTGTGGAACGGGCTACGGTTCAGCCACCTCCTTACGTAAGCCTGACACTCGTGATTACCTATAGATGAACGAAAAGGTAGATAAAATGTTTTTGGCACGAGTGTGGTTCGGCTTAGATCGGTGAAGTACGGCTCCTATCCACATTCCTTCCGGTCGTATTCCTTTGGATTTAAATTTGGTATGGGTTGTGTGCATGGAGCTGTGAGTGGTGCATCACAAGCCATTCATTGTCTCTGTGTACGTAGAGACATCCTGTGTCTGTTCTGTGGTAGCTGCAGTGACAAGCATCTCAGAAATCGGATACAGCCAACCACGTCAGCCAGCATTTGTAACCTAGTCAAGTCATTTCGAAGTGCAATTCCAAGCTCGGGTAAAAGAACAAAACTGAACAGTGCTAAGTGGTGTGACAGCTTGAACTTCGAAGCTATTACATCATAGTTAATGTTCCCAATCAAGGTGTTAACCAAACTACTTACTTGCATGTATCTCCTCCAGTTCGTCATCCGCTATTAAATGCAAAGATGGAAACATGCAGTGTTACAATGTATAGGATAAACTGCTTCGTCAAATTTTGAAGCGTATTTCATGAGTTTTGTTTTTAATAGTGATAGTTAAGTGCAATGTGAGATGCGCTTGTATTCGGTGGCCGATACTTGCATAGCCATGTACAAAGGAGCACATCAGTTGTTTAACTCGGCAATAAAATGCATATAGACCGTGATCGTTGGAGACCTTACGACAATAGGAGCAAAACCTCAGGCCGGTTATGCCATTTATTTTGAGGCCTAACGGTCTGAAATCCCTTGAGGATACACTTTTAACCTGTCTCAAGTCATTACATTTAACTGCCACCCAAGATAAGGAACTTCAACATTGGAAGGTGGAGATACTTGCGTGTCGCATTCACATCAGAGGGCATAAATAAGATTTGCCATTTAGTATAACTGCTAGTGAGACTATAGCTAATTTAACAATATGATATGATCTAGTTGCGGTTTATCAACACTTAACATTCGTAAGAGTGCTAGCAATGTTCATGTTGTATCCACGAAGACGAGCATCAATCTGTGTCGTTTCCCGGTCAATCGCTTGTAGTTTACTTGTACAACGCACGCACACACACACACATCGGTAGCGATTATAATTTCGTTACCGTTTGTCCGTCACTGCACCCAGGACGGATAGCTGACGATCACTTTGACTTGAGAAACTGGACATTTCTTAATGATCTTACTTTGCGAGACCAACAGGATCTGGATTGCGTAAGATAGAATTTATGATATACATAGTCAACGGGCAATAACTTGTAGGTGCCCATGACTACGTTGTTCCTGTTGTTGGCACTGTTCGTGATTGAGGTTAGAGGGTCGCAGTGTTCGTTATACATAAAAAGAGACCAACCTCAGCAAATACCTCATATGACAACTGCATTTACAGCAACTAGATTAATATGCTGGCGGTAGAACTGTTTGCTGAGCTTGGCAATTTGTTGCACACATTTCGTCACCAATCGAGGTGACATCATAAGGGCGTAGTTGAGTGGCGTGTAGTAACGTAGAGGAGCGTAGAGGAGCCTCGGTGAGAGGCTCCTCTAAAACAACCTGAGCTACTAGTCTTTAACTTTATAGCTTAATAAGCGTGTATGTACTATGCTCTCCGACCCAGTTACACGATTTTGGGCAACCACAAATAGTGATGGTCCGGATAAACGGTGTGTTCGTTCTCACTTTACCTGCCTTTGAATTAACACTCTAGTTCCTTCGCGTCAAACAGGTGGATGATTGGTATATCTTTTCTATTCAACTGGAGATGATGCCAACTCATGGTTAGACATACAAACGAGTCGTAGTCCGCATAGGCTTCCGACTTGTAGATTTGGTTCCCGTCATAAAGAATTATTCCACGTTACTGGGTTCAACTCGGTACCTAATGAAGGGAGCATTCTGCTGACTTCTTAACGTTACAGATCCTAGTCACTCTCCTACTACATTTACTTGATAGATTCATATGCATACAGAAATGGCCGTAGTTGGTATGACTGCATGCATACAAAGCCTAACCTTCATTCTGCATCTACAAATGAATTAACAATTGCGCATGTTCTATGTATGTCCTTGAGTTGGATTGTATCGTTTTACTGGGATTAAAGTTAGCTAACGCAGCTATGCTTTTAAATTGTAATCTAGTCCCCATAATTTTTTATATAAGCCCGTTTGAATAGGCTGCCGATTTTATTAAACAGGTTTTTCCGCCTGAATTGCAAGTCACCCAAAGCAACGGAGCCAGACCTTATGACCTTCGGAGATAATGACTGATGTAACCACTGGGCATTAGGTCTCCCTTGTCTCACTGGAGTACTGCACCTTAACGGACGTCATATGAACATCGCCATTTGAGTTAGCAACTTGTATTTTGGGCTGTTTTCCTTTATACAGAAAGCTTTGGTCCTAGTCTAAGTCATCCATAGCAAGTAAACCTTATGCATGGTATAAATTTAGCGTCATTGTTGAGCGTCATGGGTAGGTTACTGACCAACTCAGAATAGACCTACGAGTTTAATTTCACAAAATTCAGTAGTATATTAGTGAAGTCATACCAGTGCATTGTTTTGGACACTAGATAATAAGAAGTTTACGATTTCATTGCAATAACTTGACCATATCAACAGCCATTGTGTGTGTTGAATTGTGATTAAGATAGCTTTAAAATCATTTTCCACCTACAGATTTGCTAAATATTGTCGTTTTGATTGAATAGGTTCAGAAAGCCTTAGTGGAGGCAGGGTCAAAATAATTATCAGTGAAATGTGCTTGTTCTCAATTTCACGAATAAGTGTACGGAAATAACCCGGCTTCGAAGTTAGAGCAAGAAGTTTGGCCAGTCGTTTATTGGCGATCGATGTGAAGAACCGCTCATGCGTGTTTTCAGATTTTTGCGCATGGGTATAAATGCGATGGTGTTTATTCTGACTCTAAACTACTACAAAATATCCCCTGGTATTGAGTAGTATTATTTAACTTAAACCGAGTTCGTGTTTACAGTTTCTAACATACGAATGGCTCGGTGGTCATGAGATTTTTATTCTGGCTTTCTGCACCTCTACCTGTTAAAGTGTCAGAGTTGCTTTCATGTAACTGCCACATGTATCATGCCAAAACGTGACTAGCAGCATCGTAAAAAAGACCCACCTGTGCCAAGACGAGACTTACTTGATCGACCTGCCATTTCTAGGTATCAAAGCCCCTGAATTTTTTTCTACTTATCACTGTTACTGTTGGCTGGCATCAGTGAGTCCTAATACCTCAGGTGCATAAGAGAATGCTCAGCAGTGTTGCTCAATTAAATGTGATCAAAAGTTAGTGTTGAATTAGCCACTTGTTCTTACTTTTGTGTGCCGAACATACGTAACTCTAATGATCGAAGACGGCAACCAATTGCCAAGTATCATGATAGGACGTATCCGAGCAATACTCCAGGGATGTTTATCCCTTCGCGCTTCCTAGCTTCGGTGTATGATATTTAAGTAGAACAGAACTGGTCTAATACCCAGCTGACTTCTATCATTAACAACAAGCTGGGTAGCATATTTACTCTGCATAAATTTTTTACGCATAGTTACTTAAGTAATGGGGTCGATTACGGCGTACGGCACGGGAAGCTTCAAAGATGCCGTCTCATGAGTCACCAGCCAGGCTGTGACGTCCCAATGCTTCGTTAACTTAATATTCGATTTTTGCATTTTGGCCTTTTCGTTGGACCATTGAAAACGAATTTTGCCATCTTTAATGGGGGTTTAATCTCGTCTTGTTCTGGCGTGAGTCCACATTGCACCGGCTAGCCAACCTCTGGATTTGCCTAACATCATGTATCATTTCCTGGTCGAAGACGAGACATCCCACCAGTCCAATGCATGTACGATACTGAATAAGCAAAAGGCCATTAACGAGTGGAAATGCGTTACCATAGATGACGACTTAAGTCGATGGGACCCAAAAAGCTATTTAATCGGAATGTAAAACCTGTACCGTAACTAAGTATGCCACATCGGCTGAATGCCAGCAAGATGGTTAAACTCACAAACACTGGCTAAATGTCTGCCCAGGAATACGGTGAAATATTATTAACTTTCCGATTAATAAGGCGCGTACATTGAAAGAACGCAAAAAGCGATTGTTTCATTGCATCTCGGAGGATTACCATCGCTTTCCTTTCCAACGCTTTATTCTTGTTCCTCTTTCACACATCGTTAGCGTCATTGTCCAAAATGATACACACTCACGTTGTTAATTATGGTATCTACCTGTGTTTACAGGACTTGACAAATGAAGTTCACTTGCCGCAGCTGTATCCGAGGAAGAAAGACATCCAGCGAGTTGCACATTTAAAGTTAGTGGCACGAAAGAGGGAGTAACCGGGTATAGTTCAGTTGCCCCGTGTCCGACAGGAGATTACGAATTTCTGGTGAGACCAGCGTCCGATCTTATAAAACCGGGGGTTGACATAAAATTGTAGGCTATTGAAATGAGAAATTTAGTAATGGCGCTAAAGAGTTGGTCGAAGCTAATGTGTGGACGGTCCCAGATACTATCGTCTATTTGGTAGCACGAAAAGCAATAAGCTGATGCACATACCCATAGTTGTTTAAGCTGCATTAGATCGAAAATGAGCCGGAAGATTCCGACACCACTTAAGTGAAATAAAATAGTGTCCTTTTGTGGGTATTGCTTTAAAGGTAACATTTGCTCTATGCTGCAATGCTTGGCCACTGGTCTACTTCTGTAGGTATCACCTCGGAGTATCATGTTACCTGACCAAGTTAAGAACCTGCGTTTTCACCATTCACGATCTCCGTTTTGGAAGCTTCCCAACTAGCAACGCTATCCTTATCACATTTTTGTAGAACCAATCTTCTTGTCATGAAGTGCTTCTACTAGCTTAGTTGGCATTTGAGATCCTTATTCACCGGCATGAATGCTGAGTGCTGAAATTGCCTTCAGAACCCACGTGAAGCTACTGGAGAAAACTTGCATGTTGAGACTATTAGGGGAACCAGCTTCTCCTTTACGAAGCCAAATGGGAATTTTCTCTTGAATAATGTGCGATAGGTGCTTTGTTGTACGACCTAGGTATTGTGCATCACAGCAGCGCCATTGGTGACAAATAAAAGCGATCTAATAAAAGAGCATAGTCCATTCCCTGTAGCTTTTGCTAGTTAAGGCTTGTGGAAGCGTACTGTATGCAGACAAACTTCGAAGTAAGTATTTTTAGTCGCACGTTTTGGACGCTCGGTTTGGGTATCCTCGACAAACTTGTAGTTATATAGCAGCTACAAACAAAGTGCTTCCGTGGGTAGAGTCATGTTTAGTGATTTGCTATTGTTTTCGATCAAGGGTAAATTCAATAATGAATATATCCAGGTACCTATGTGCTCATAATGTGTCCCTGATCCCCTGTTGTACCTCAGTTACGATAAAAATATGCAAATACCGTGCTTTTGAGAAATAAGAGCGGATTAGCTACCATTTGTGTCGCGGTAGTTCCACGCTGTAAACGGTGGCGTACCATCCAGCCCAAGCCTCTCTTCCGATAAGCTTTCCGCTGTACAGAAGCGGCAGTTAGTCTTCATACTCACGTTAGTTAATGTATCGCAGTTGTAGTCAAAGTATTAAAAAGCTGCTGTTTGAATTTCTGATTTTCATAATAAAAATGTTGTCCACGTCACTTATAGATATTTCATCGCTCTTGTATGTATAGTCTAAAGGAGATATTGGCATACTATATACCAAGCATGGTACATGTGAAAGACTTTCGTCGTGGTGAATCTAAACACCCTTCTCTCTTTGACTTTACATAACAACGCTTGTCCATCTACTATAGCTTGCTTCGTCCCCAGTTTTACACACAGCATAGACTCCGGCGGTCAATTCTACTATTTCTTAATAAGCACATGATGGTAACTATTTTTAAGAAGAATAGTGTTAAGTCCTGTCTAGGCTCCACTATGTTCTTAACTTCTAATGACATGTTTACCCATTTGAAGCACCTGGTTAAACATGTAAATGGTTTTACGTTTTCGTTTATGCTGTGTTGTTTCTTTAGTAATACATTGCCAGGAGCTCAGTGGATTTCTGGTGGGGATATCTTTTTTAAATTTTGTTCGTCATCACTACAACATGTAATGAGTTTCTTGTCCTTATGAAGAAATAGAAGCTGAGCTGTACCACAATACGAAAGTACTATTCCACATCCTTTGATAACAACCAACATGATTGGGCTGCATTATACTAGTACAAATAATAGCGCTAGTAATGATATATATTCTCGCTTGTGCCTATGTCTTCGAGTCGGAATGTTGTAACACCCTGCATATAATTATCAAAAAGCGCCCCATGGGGTTATAGGCGAAATAGTACCTCAAGCCTTACACTGGACAGGCGAATGAGATAGCAAGGAGACATTTCTTACCGGTATCTAATAGCCTAAACACAACCAAATTTCATAAACCATATACAGACCATTGTGTTCTTAGTAAATATAGTACGAAGCACGAGGAATAAGCTAATACTTCTTAACTTACCAAATACAGTTCTGGTTTCAATAATTAGCAACAAGGCAAAACAACCCAGGGAAAGGAAGTTTCTCATTCTTTGCAGTCGTAAGGTCAGACGCAAGACCAATTGCTAAGCGGGTTAAATATGTGACGGGTTGCTCTTACTAAAACACACGGGCACGTTGGCGTTGGTTTATTGGTCAAGCAAATTGTGAATGGCCATTGATTAGTTGAACACACATGTTGCGGTGCTAACGTTGCCAGAATTTGGCTTCTAACCACAATGCACCCTGTTCCACCGTCTTCAGCCTCTAGTCGGATGTCTCGCTATGAATGGCTCAGCCGATACATTGGACGGGAATGTAAGAACTGAATCACACTTAGTTTATCCTATTGTGAGATAGTCGTCGGTTTGCCACAGTAATGTAATGTGCGCGAAGCCTTGAACCGGACCTCAGCATGTTACCTTGACGAAGGCCAATTTATAATTGATGCAAAACGCAAGTTCTCCAGCAACTTCGGTAACGGAGACTTTCGGAAACAAAAGCCGCTAAGCATCAACCGTATTTTCAGAATAATGCAGTGACGTCCTTAGGTTCAACCTTCGCGATTTATTGCTTACACTAGCTCAAAGTATCCCCTAGAAAGGCAAACATATTGTGTGTCTCTCATTATGTCGCATTTGGACAGCTCAACAAACTGCCATGGAAAAAGTTCAAACAAGTTGCGTTACAAAACTGCGTTTACGGTACAAATTGTTAGTTCACCACGACTCCGTTATCTTATCTCTCAAACCCCTACACTACAATTATTTTTTAACCATACCCTACAAACCCCCACCCAACATATCTACACTCATTTCATACTAATTTCACTACCCTACAACCTACAAAAAACTACACCTTAACTAACCCCAACTTTCTCCATCACTCATCAACCCCCCTTACCACTTCACATATTTACACCATCCCTACTTTCAATCCAATCACCTACACAACCCACCCACAAACACAACACAGAAACACCACACACACTAACCACTAAAAAACAAACCCCCTCCAATTTGACAACGACATTGGTGTTTCTGGAAAGATGTGTGTGTCTGTGTGTGGTGTTGTGTGTCTACTAGTTCTATCGCACATTAATAGATATATATGATATCGTACGTATACTTTATCTCTTTAAATTATTATGTCTGCGTCTTCATCTCGTTAAGCGCTGACCTAAAACTTTTTATTCTATGACTTTTATTTGAGGTAAGTAGAAGATGATCAGAAGAGAGATCGACGCAGACGCACTACATATCCTGTCCCAACCTTTATTAATAACTATTCTTGTTGATATATATATATATAGATTAGATAAAGTGTGTTCTTATAATTAATTAAAACCTAAAATATAAAATAATTACTTGTTTTACCACCATAATTACTATGCAACTGATGCCTCACAGTACTTCATCTCGTATATCTTACCACACACATTAAACCAAAAATAAAACCATTATTTCACCCTAACAAATCACCATACTCATTATTGTCTAGGCATTACTTTTCTAGCTGGTCATACCGCGTCTCATGTTGGTTAACCCGCTCGCTGTCGGTGTCGCTTGGTGGTTGGTGATCTGCATAGCTCGCTGTCGGGTGTTTGGGTATGTTTATTGGTATAGTCTATGTGAGAGCGAGTATGAGCAAATCCCCTACTTCCCACAAACACCCCCAACCAAATAATCACCTTTTCATTACTTCTGTGCCTGATTAATAAAAATGTGCGGTAGATGGTTAAATTGAAATTCTCACTTTAGCCTTCATTATGATTTTTCTGCATCCTATTCCTGACGCCCCCCGCACCCCGTATGATAATGTGTGTGTGTGGTGTCTTACTGTTTCGGAGGTAGAGGGGAGTGAGCGTCCACAGTATGAGGAGAGTGGTGGGTGATGGCGTGGGATGTGTGCGAGGACGAGTCCTTAGTGTGCACCCTCCCCTCTCCACCTGCCTCGCCCCGCGCCAACCACCTCCCCCGGTCGCCGGCATCCGTGCTGCACAACCCACCGTTCCACCCAAAACAAACACCCCATTTATAGGGTTGTGTGTGTGAGTAGAGTGAGAGCGTAGTGTGGGGGTGTGGCGTGAGGGGGTGTGAGAGAGAGAGAGAGAGAGATAGATATGATAGTGTAGTTGTTACGTATACGCCGGAGTGGCAGGTGGGGGGGGTTGAGGCGCGGGCGCGCGCGGAGTCTAGAACCTCAGAGTGAGATGACTCGCACTCGTATGACGGAAAGCATTCCTGCCTAATTGGGAAATCATGCACACCAGACGTACACAGGGCGTTGGTTGTACCGTAGCCCGTTCCACACAAGATGAAACCACACTTTGAGCATGTCAACGTCACGGGGACGGTGCACTCCGTCCCCTCGAGCGATGACCAACTGTCTCCTGGAGCCAGTATGGACGGGGTAGTGGGTAATAAAGAGGTAGGCACCTTGTCAATATTCACATCTAGCACATCCACACCGGGGAGCTCAAACAACATCTACTTCTGAAGTGCAAGTTTAACCAGTACGCAAACAAACGTACCATATACGCCGCCTTATTGACCTGGATTAGTAAATCGAATGGGAGCGTACTCATGATACATCTATGCCAACTGCAATAGTGCCTTCTACTGCACCTGAGCAACCACCCTTTATAGTAGTCCACGGAATTCGCATTGATCAAAATTTGCCTTGGATTCGCAACACCTGAAATCAACATGAGTTTGTCATAAACTCACCGTCTTCATGTTCTGGTAGTGTCATTTCCAGTTTGCTCGAGCGCCGTTTCCCTGCACTAAGTTAGCCGTACAAATGCGGTATGAGTACCCTCGTCGAATTCATTCGGTATACATTTATACATAGATTGGCGTAATCCGTGTCCAATGGCAGTTCGAATACAACATATGCACATGCATTTATCCAAATTTCCGTGTGAGCAGCTGCCACAAGCTGGAGAGAGACACATTAGATATCATGATCAATGGTACGACAAACGTGTATGGGTTTCGTTTATAAGTCAGGCTAACATCCACTTTCGCAGGCATGAGAATAACTGCCAAATAGGGACTGTTGATGTTTTCTTCAACATTTATACTTGACAGTCTTAAATGTTGGGTATGCATATTTGAAGGAACCCGATGTAGCAATAGTGAAGCAACTGCTAGGTAGAACGATGACCAAACTACTGGTATAGTGAAACAGTGTGCACTTAGGTGTTGCCCTCTACATGTACAGCCTGATTTGAGTAGCTGATGGGGGCGATCACACAGCATGCGAATGCGATGCAATGTCCACTTCTGGCTCTCTGTGTCTCCGACCGGTTCGGTTATGTGTTGCCCGAGGTATATGCACCTACTCAAAGAACGATTGATGCGCAACCTTTGGTATTGACAGGTGACATAAAATAAGCCGTTGCTCACTGTTAAACATGTGACTTTCCAAACAGTGTTCGCATTTATTGTGCAAATGTCCAAGTACCCAACCGTTTATACTTACCGACCTGTACTCTGCTGTGGCCAGAAGCTATTTGTTAACGATCTAAATCGGGTGCAGCCATTCGGTGCTCATAAAACTATTGTCGCAACGCGCCGATTTATTTCCGATGTAATAAACTAACACACTGACATACCATTTCCCTTAGGTTCATCCATTTACTTAATCCATCCAAAAGATTGGCCACGTGCGAGGCAACTTCTGCTAGGCGTCTCTCTGCACGTCTGCCTTCCATCCGGTTAGTACGTGTGTTTTCATAAGCCCCGGTAAATTCAGTATAGCTGAAGGACAACTGGAACTATAACTATACTCACTCACACCACTAGCCTGCGGGGTGGCACATGAAATGGCGACATCGTGATAATCGCTAGTTGGTTAATTGCCGGGATTGTTCAATTGACACAGAATTTCCAGGGCAACCTCTCTTCGAATGCAAAATCCAAAGTGGTCACACGAGGGACGATCGTTGAGCATTGTGTTCCAAATGTTAAACGACACTTTGCGTACTGTAAGCGGCCAAGCGACGATAAGTTTTTGATTCAAACGTATCCGTCGAACTGCAAACACACAATAATTTGCGATCCTAGCATTGATCCGTATCAAACACACAAATCGCTCCGAGACACTGCGCGCACGTCAACTACGAATGAGCTCATGGATGGACTGAACCATTATTCTGCGATGCACCGGCTCTCCAAGCGTCGCGGTACTTAGCATTGAGCTACAGTTATAGTGAGTAATACCATGGAGCATACAAAGTAATGTGAGTCGCGGCCGAATAATAATACGAAGAAGAAGATGCCGTAGCTCACTGTCTCGGTATGTAACCATACAAGACTCTGTTTGATATGGTAGCAAGAATAGCATAACATAGGTCATGATGAGTACAATATCGTACTGGGTAACATGTGAAGTCATCGCGAAATACAACCGAGTTAACTAAGCCTAAAATAGTTAGATTACCTGTGACTCATCCGTTCTAGGCAGGTGCACTAAAGATACCACATTGTTCCAAGTCAGTAGTTAATCATTCTAGAAGGAAACTGTACCCAAGCGTGACTCACATGTGGGATATAGAACATGGATGACACAAAGAAAATGACGTAGATGGAGTAAACAACTTTTCATTTTAGTAGGGAATAGTGCGATTATGTCCGCTGCATGCTATCCGTGTCATAAGGTAAAACCAGAGCCCTTTATAATCGTCTCATTCCCGAGGTGAGCGAGAATCAACAGGGATATAGGTCCACCAGACAGTCCGTCATGTGTTACTATTTATTTCCCCCTGGTCATTCCTTCTGACCGCTAGCATATCTCGACCATTTCACCAGTGTCTATTATGCTACCTATACCCAAGCGTTTCGATATGGATGTCATAACGTGTTGCCGCTGTTTCGGAATCAAGCTTGATGACTCGTCTGAATCTCAGTGCGTTTACCTGAAGGCGGCAGCAGTACAAGGGAGCGTACAGAGACACTTGAGATGGGATACATTGACCTCATACTGCAATCCGCAATAAGTCACGATGTCACACGAAAAGAAATGTAATAAGATTCATCTGTCAAGTGGGAATGTATCGAAACACGAACAGATATTATCGGGCTTTGTACTTTAGGCAATTCCCATTTAGACATCGAGTTAGCAGATAATGGTGTCACGAGAGTGAAATGCCATCAGTCAGTCAGACTGAAGTGTGGTGCTTATAATTGCTTCTAAATGGCTTCCGACTAGTCATTCGACGTGAGATATCAGTTGACATACCATAGGTCCCTGGTTCGATTTACAGTAATGCAGTTTTGCGAACAAGCATTTGTGCATACTTGTGTATTGACAACCACAAACTAGATAGAGAAACAATAACCCTCATGAACCATAACCCTACGCACAAGCATGAGTTTGGATTGAATGAAAGAATAACAGCCATACTCCTGTAGTTTTAAAAAATCGCATGTAGAATTATAAGTAACCAATACGACTGTCAATGGTTAGTTAGCGTTTGGATGTGAAGCTAAACGGCAATCTTAAGTTTAGTCAGAAGCGTGGGTACAACAATAGATTGAGACAGATATGGAAATACGGAAGCAAATGCCGTGAGTATAGTTGCCAGGTAGAATGATGCACAACTAAATGTACCGAAAAACACAGATGACTTATGGTTCCTGTGTATTGTAGATGTTGTCTGATATAAGTGTTACTAAACGATAATATCATACATTTCCTGATGGTCCCCTTGACGCTATCGCATCACTAACACATATGGTAATTTTCGCTGCTCCCTGTTCTACCATCGGATTTCGAAAGAGAATGAAACTCTTTCAGCAAATTTACAAGAATATCTTGCACAACATCTAATTATCTAATATCTCGAATGAGTATGTCGTGGAACACTTGGGCACGATGTCGTCTTCACAGCGGGGTTTGGAATGGAACCACTTAGACATGGCTGGGAAAACAATGAACCAGTAAATCTCCATACCCATGAAGTTATTTGAAATGAAAACATTGAGCATTGCATAGTTAATCATATGGGGGTAGACAAATAATGGGTATCAAGAGCCTCGGCAGATAGCTCAAATAAGATGGTTAGCTGAACGTATGATATTCCCATGCAACCTGGATTTCTCATCGTAATTTTACCGCTTACTGTTTATTCACAATCTGTCATCATACATCTCGGTTGCAGCTATTCTGCGCAACAAAGCAATTGTTTCTGTGTTGGATTAATTTTTCAATTAAATATTTATTTAAACGTCACCGTGACACCACAGTTGGACTAACCTACTTTTAAGTCAATCGAGATGATTGGCCATTTCTAATTTAAACTATAGTAGGAATGATAATAGCTGACTTACCCTAACTTCAGTATAAGCGACGGACACCGGGGAATATAGCTACACTCATCCTTGTGACTAATATATGAAATAGGACATGCAGCATCAACATCAGCATGTTGATTGCTAATCAGTGACATGCCGGTTTTAGTCTGTTTGCACACGGACGAGCCAACGTTAGGACACTTGCAACAAAGTTTCTTGGGTCTTGAACACCGAATTTCCAAATTGCATTCCAAAGCGAGGAAGGATTGTAGACTACTTGGGCTCCAGGGATAATTTTTGATCACTACACCCAATTGTTCAATTGAATGGACGAACGAATGTGGAATATTGTGAGCAGCAACCGCTTTGTGGCCAGGAGTTAACGCGACCTTATATAGACATCTGTTAACAAGCCGGCAATATTGGTGTACTTTACTTTGCAACCGGTAATATAGATATGCCTACTCTGTTCATGACAACAGACAGTTTGTACATGGGATTAGATGTTTAAAATATACAAGCCATTCCTTTGAGTAGGGGTCATAAATCCGGCGATTTAGCTTGGACAGTGTGCTGGAGGATCCAATTTCATAGATTACAATCAACGTGATAGAAACGACTGGGCTTCACTACAGACTTAGTTGCAGCTCAGGTTATTGCTCTTAGTTACTACCCCAAGCCAAAAGATTAAGTGACATATAAAATATTTTCTGGTTTAGTCAGTTAATATATCTTGCACACAAATCGGCTGACTACCACGGATTTCTTTCTTCTAATGGAATCATCAACTGTGCTATAGATGAAATCTTTTTTGCCAATAATTATGCAAAATGCAAAGTATTCTAATTGGATGCAAAAAAGGAAAATCATAGATCTCAATTAGACAAGCTCTTTAAATATAGGCAGTATTTTTATAACTGCAGTCTGCTGCGCTAATATAGCTGCAATTCGCGTTTTCCTTAATAACTCTATTGAAGGATTGCCCTCGTGTAGCTCGCTTTACTGTCCTTCTTCTAGTCAGACAAACCAAGCGATTTTACAAGTAATTTATTCCATGCTCAGGTGCACCGAGCATCAGGTTCATAGTGCATATTTATTGGTAAATGTAATTGGCAGTATTGAACAAAGGCACGCATCAAGAGCTTTAGATGAGAGGTAGCAAAGGCCGATGGGTTGACGCTTTCCGAGGTACAGGTTGCCTTGCACCCTAGAAGCAGTGTCTATATGCCTTTACAGGATCCAGCTAGTGAGTTCTT
Source organism: Dicrocoelium dendriticum (assembly GCA_944474145.2). NCBI lineage: Eukaryota > Metazoa > Platyhelminthes > Trematoda > Plagiorchiida > Dicrocoeliidae > Dicrocoelium > Dicrocoelium dendriticum. The sequence continues at coordinate 91,714,775 of OX104069.1, read as the reverse complement.
CGACACAGCTAGATGTCACTAAATATTTACACAGGCCTAACTGACATCATTTCTTCTATCCGATGAACCAGTAATATAAGCAAACATTTTGCAATACAACGGCCGAAAGTAACTTCAGTGGGGGACAATAAAATAAGCAATCAGGGAAAAATAATCACAGGTATACAGAGCTTCTGCACATCTTAATGGATGACTGAACTGAATATGGCGCGGTTACTAGCAAAAATCCTTGTTGTGGGGAGATAAAGATGTTTCTAACCTTTTACACTAACTTTATGCGGCAAAATAGTTAAATTTAATTGATAAACATGAAGGCACATTTGAACCAATGTGCATGAACACCGTAGTTTTTTCTTATAACGCTTTCCAGAAATGACGAACCTCCAAAGTACAAAACAGATATTTCAATAACTTTTTGATAGTAACAGACTCGTGAGAGACAGTATTCTGGTGACACTACGACATTATGTGCCTTATTTTCCTTCGTAAATCTAATTTTAGTAAGCGGTAACATGCACGGGCAATATTAAGTAATATCCTACACTCCGTTTTGAAGCTACAACACATTCATGTTGGTTATTTACGCGGCTGCATAGGTTAACCAGCGATGGCCACCTCGCATTCATCCCCGTTATTTTCAATTCCTTGACTTATAGCCATATGTACATAAATTCCTAGTGTGATTCGGCACATCACTACTCAGAATCTCGACTATCGTACATCTATTTTTGTCATGCTATTTTTGTCCCTCTTACCTATTCAGTTATCCACTCACTTTCGTTCTGAATACTGGATGTCTTACAGTAGTCCCATTTCATTAAACCAATAGCTTATCCCTCGCTCTATATGCATCATACTCTTATCCATCATATTTCACATATATTCGCTCTTCTCTGAACCAACATACGCAACGCAACATGGCGTCTGTACAGAGAAGCTATAGCACCAGAAAGTTGGGACTATTAGGTAGCACAAAGTAACCACTGCAGTCAACTGCTAAGAGAAGACAAAGCCGCCTATCAGCGGAATATAGCGAAGACTTTCAGTGCTAACCACAAACTGCTGCACAAACTCGTCAATAGCCTACGAAAGGTGAGGCAAGGATTTCCTAACTTAGGACGACTTATAGCTCGGTAACTATGGCTGCGGAAGCAGCAAACGCGCTGCGGATGCAATATGCCCACAAGTTTCACCGGATTTTGCCACCAAACTATCTTCCAAGCTTTGTCGTTTCTCCGGCAGAACTTACCCACATCACTTTCACCGCGGATGGTTTATTGCAAAAGCTGACGTCTCTAGGCAAACACAGTTCGCCGGGTGTCCACACCATTCGTACAGCGGCCCTAGAAGCAGCAGCAAGCCAACTGACACGAACTTTAGCTGTTTTTCCAGTGCTGCTTAGACCAGAATCAACTTTCTGCCACGTGGAAGCTTGGAATAATAACCCCAAATCATAAAGGCGGAGGCAGGATGGATCCCTCCAACTACCGCTCAGTACCCCTTTTTCCTATGCTCTCCAATGTTGTGGAACCCATAGTTGTCGGTGTAATTGTGCGCTATCTGAAAAACTGTAACTTAATTACTCCTGAGCGGCAGGGTTTCCGTTGACAGCGGTCTTGATCAACGAATATACTAATCGCACACACGAGTTGGATCGAGTCATCTGATGCTGAAGAAAGCGTTGGTGTGCTCATCTTAATTTTTCTAGAGCCTTCGATCGTCTAGACCATCGGATACCACTCTCCAATCTCCAGCATTACGGGATCGATGACTCTCTTTTAAACTGGATTGCCAACTTTCTACTTCAAAGGCAATTTGTGGTCAGAGTTCGGAGCAATTTATGGGACCCCATCCAAGCCGAGTGTGGTGTGCCGCGAAGCTCAATTTTAGGTCCATGTTAGTTTTGGTGTTTATTAATGACCTTATACAAGGAAATGCCTCAAACATCCTAAGGTTTGCCGACATTATCCAGATTTGGCGCAGAATTCAGAAGAAGGCCGACCAGCATCTGCTTCAGCGTGGTCTAAATACGGTGTGTTAATTGCCAACCCAAAACTTACTGCATTTCAATGTCAGTAAATGCGAGGTAGTTTCCATCCGACATCAGAGCCGCTACTTACACCGGCTTGCAGCGAATTTACCGAAATAATCAACTGTTGAACGTGAGTGCGTGTCCTGGTGCAAGATGACTTAGGTTTCTCCAAGAAATCCGAAAAAGCTTCGAAGACTGGAAACCAGCAAGTCAAGCTGTTGCAGCGAGCGTTTGAACAACTAAACAGCTCCATATTTCGACAACTGTTCAGTGCGCATATTAGCCGAAATGTGTAATACGCAATTCAAGCCTGACGTCTATAGCTGGAACATGACCATAAATCACAGGCGCAGGCCCAAGTTTGGGCATCTAAGAGCCTAATTGGCATGCGTAATGTTTTATACCAGGAGAAGCTGCAACATTTGGGGGTATTCATTGGAAGCTATCGCAGACTACGAGGTGATCTGATTATGGCATACCTGATTCTGCGAGACCCACGTCATGTGTGTCGCCATGTACTGCGACACAGCGCCAATACAACCCTGGGCGCCACACATTGTAAGTCGCTGTACAGTATTGCCGCCTGGATTGTCGCAGGAATTGCTTTTCCATTAATGTCTGTCACCCGTGAAATGTCCTCCCAGAATCGGTCGTCTCTGCGCTGCTACTAACAGTATTTAAAAGGAGGTTGGAAGACGCACTCATCAACATACACTTTGTCACTTAGCGCTACATCTCCATCCTACGCCTGGAGTTTACCATGGAATTATTTGATGTTATCTGTGGGTGCTGTGAATCCAAGCGGGACACACGATAAGTCCTCATTCTCATATTTAAAGTACGAACTGTTTTACTGTGATTATTATCACTGTTGTTTTTTTCGATATCCCTCTAACTATTCAACGTGACTTGTAAAGCAACGTTTGTTAACCCGTATAAATTTGTTGTTCATTGTTCTTTGACTAGTATTCCAGTGCGTCACCATACTTGCGAGTGTACAGTCAGATAACAAAACCCAAATTCCACGAGCGGATTCCCAAGGCTCATCTTTTGCGTCACACAAAATTACCCAGTTTATTCGCTGTATAGTGTAATACAGTACGTTAGATTTATGTGGTGGGTTTAAGGAATGGGGCAATGGGTAACATGGCAAGTGTGTGAAGTCATAAAGGAAATAATTGTCGGGCATGTAGTTTGACACCTGTGGTTAGAATGACATGTGGTGAGACCACTGGGAAGAGTGGCACAAAGGGAGATCTGCAATTAGGACAGCGAAGGTTGAAATAAGTCCATGCGACGTCGAATAAAGAGACACAGGAAATGACAAGCAGGTGAGGTCATCAGATGGAGCAGATGTCAGACGTCGTGTTCCATCACAATATTTCAACACTAAACTCGCAGCAAGCATGATAGTTTGCCGTTTACAATAACTGTCAGATGAAAACAGTTCACCTACTATGGCTGAAAGTATTCTTTTCGTCCTTGCCTTTTGCCTTGTGTCGCATTGCAGTCTGCTTGCCTGAATGCTATGGCTAAATCTTCCTTCCAGCTTTGTGGTTTTGATAATTGAATCAGACCGTTTGCGAATCAACTGCCTACATTCTAGCTTTATGAATGCAATGTGTGCGAGATTACCTCTTGATTTGCACCACCCACGAATTGCTGGCGGCAGCTGTACGATAGCACCTTCCACTGTCTCCTCGTTGTGATCCGTCAATTCGGCCAAATACAACCAGCTTTGTTCTGTTGACACGTTCGAAGGTATTTTATACCCCACAACACAAAGGATGATTAGACTGCCCTCTGACTTGAGGTTAAACTTTGGCATCTTCGACAAATGGCAAGCGGAAGCTATTCATGGTTTAGTTTCTAGTACATAACTGTAGTCTCTGTGTATCTCAATTGCTATGAAACATAAACTTGTGAGGTCGGTTTGGACAACTTCACGGTAGTCTTGACTGATCAACTCACCTAGCGTGGACATTTTTCGAGTTAAAATGCCAAAGAGCTCTATTGAATCAGTGTGAGAGTAGGCAGCTGATTTGTATGAAGTATATCGTTAGGGAAATTCAGTGAGCCGTGATTAACTACCCGTCATTTTGTTATTCTATATCTAGATAGCTTTTGCAAGTGTAATTACAAGGCACATCATTTTCACAATTTCTTCTTTTTCTATACACGATACCAAAAGAGTTTTTGCCATCATGAACTCAGTTGAGGTCATGGTCCACACAAGTGATGGCAGAGTCAAATTAATTGTTCTATGCGCTGCACTAATTCTGCTTAGTCACTCTAGATATCATTCACTAGTTGCGGAAGATACGGAGTTTGTTGTTCAGGAGTTAGAGACAGTTTGGGCTGCTGTATCACGACCTCAACGTAAGTGCATGGTGTGCACCAAATTTTGCAGAAAGTTATCCGTTTGGTACAGCGATATTCTTGTTTTTCTCACGATAAATGAAAGCAGGGTAAGTGAAAATGGACCTTTGCGTTTCCAGTGGAACAAGTATGGGGTGGCCTAACCAATATCACAACTTAGTTCACAGTTTACTGCTTGTCTGAAGTTGTCACACCTTAGCTTTTAGTTCAGCTTCCACAATTTAGCAGCAGAAAAGATACCATCGCAATGACTACGGTAGAAATTATGCACAACCGTCTGAAACACACATTTGGCTTGTGCCAGTGGCGACCTCGGTTAGTTCCTATCTTTTAAAAACAATTTAGTACTACTGAGGCTCGCGTTAATCATTGGGGCTAAAAAAGTTCTGGTTGTTGGTTTAATTCCAACAAGAATATCATTTCTTCAGGGTAACAGAATTGAGTATCTATCCTGTTTCACCGTATAATTTTCTAATTTGAAATGCTCATTTGCAGTTACCGCAACAAGTGTTGTCGGTAGTGTACATAAATGTAAGATGACCAAGACGGCGGTTGTTTACTTGCAGCAGAAACCACTGTTACATGAAGAGAAACGTCATGTTCGATAGCTACAGTCGCCGATGGAGTCTAACCCATCGACGTCAAGTGCATGGGGCTGCCGCGAATGATTGCGACAAGTTGGCATTGCAAGCCACCAGCGTTGCCACTGGTGGCCAGCAACTAAAGGTAACTAGACAAGTGTTTATTTAAGCTCAGCGATTGGTTGGTACGTAGCGTCCAAATCCATTAGATCTATTAACGCAGACGAATCAGGCGGCTGATGTGGTATGTGTGCGACACCCTCGTTGCAGTGGGTCTGTATGTGCCCGTGCATGTTGCTTTTTACATTTCACGGGTTTGTTGTTGTTTGATATCCTCGGTTTGGCTGCGTTTGACGTGAATTTTGACAAGGTGTCGACTTGTCTATCGCACACCATCTCGTCTATAGTGGCTCCATGTGACGGGCGTTATGGAGAGGACGAGGTGGGTGATCCTCTTGATCGTGCTCGATTCGAACAGTGGTTTCGTGCATCCTGTTTGGAATGTGCTATTGCCCAGCCACCGCTTTGTGTGCTTCTAATAGGAATGATTTTCCCTTTAAACATGAATTATTCCCCTACGCTTGTTCAGGGCGTGTGGGCGGACTCCGTAGATGTAACGTGGGTCCCATCCACATGCCCCCAGGTCTTATTTCTTCGGATTTACACTGGATATGGCGTGTATGGATGGAGCTGTGTATAGTGCAGTGCAAGCTATCCGTAGTCTCTCTGTGGGCGTCGACATCCTGTGGCTGTGCCAACGGAGGCCTCATTGATAGGAAAAATCCAGAATCGGACAATGCCAACCAGTTATCCCTACCACTGTTAAAAATCATTAAGCACGGAAAAACTTAAACTTGGCCAATTCTACTCCTTTTCTGTCAGGCATTTTTCCACACAACGAAATTAAATTCATTGGCTAGTTTCATTTCCTAAGAGAATTCCACAGACAAGTATTCACACTGGGCCCAGTTACAGAAGATCAGGTGACTGACTTATCGATGTGACTGCCTGCGCAGTGTAGGATTCTTGTCGCAGAGGATGTGCACTCTAGCCACCACTTGTTTATATCTAACGGAATTATGATATTTATTATCTTGCTTAGCTCGTAAAATATCGTTGGGTGATGCGTCAAGTCAAGCCAATAATAAGGCTGATTCACTACATGTAACCATTTTCAGCTTTTTGCCCTACCATTGCAGATATACTAGCAAGTTTGAAACAGTGCATTTTTCCAAGAAAGAGGTAAATCTACACTTTAAAGTCACTTTCTCTTTGGTCGATCAGTAAGCATGATGTATACGGGATGGAACATTTAGGTGCCGATGAGAGGGTGAATGAACCTGTAGATGTTAACTGTAGGTGAAAATTGGAAATCGTGTTGGCCAAATTCATGTGCAAAAGTGTTATATCACTTCCTAGTTGCTTCAGCGCCTAGTCTGAACAGATATTAACCTACGCGCAAAATAGGTAATCCAGTTCGGATCGATAAGCCTAAATGACCTAGCTCCCAAGTCGTTGAATACGTGAGCTGTGACTGGAACGAAACATGTAACCTAGCACAACTACACCAAAACGAATGGAATACAGACTGGCTGCTAACAAAGTTGGTTCACTAATTCTGCCAAAAGTAATTCATGCATTCTACAAAACCATACTTGTAAGATCGTTGTTTAGCAGCATATTATGTACGTTATGGAGGAGGATGGATTTTGGCGTGACATGAGTTGTCACTTAATGTTAGTTGTGATCAGCGTGACTGTGTGCAGTGTTCTGAGGAGCGGTCAGTTGGTTCACTGTGCTTTGGGGCGGTAGATATAGCACTGTTCTGAAGATGCCTTGGTTGTTAACTGCCGATTTTGGACGAGATCAACATCGAAAGTACTTGAGGGATATAATCCTTTGCAAGCTGAATGGGAGAAGTGAGGGTGAAAAGTATGAAAAGCGAACGCAGCGCAACGACTGCGCCTTAACTTGGTGCGAGGACCTGCGTACAACAGCCATCTATTGGGCTATGCTACATGGTGCTTTTGCACTTCACAGCCGCTCACACCAGATTGCTCAATAGTTAGGAGCCTAACAAACTCAGTCGCCTGGCCATCCAGGTTGCGGGTTGGGGTGAGGTTAACTGTTTACTCTATAAAATGATTCCTCTGTAGCCCAGTGTCGAAAGGCTGCTGCCTTGCGGTCTTGTATTTGAGCCGGTATCGGTTGAGTACTCAAATCCTTCTCCTGTCTAGGGCTGGGCAACCTGACAATATCCTACTCAAGAAACACAGTATAATGACTTTTCTCCAAATAATCCCTTGATGAGCTAGCCGACACAGAAGATATCTAACAGCACCCTATCCGCTTCATGAAATAGGGTGGATAGGGGTTTGCAATCTACTGTTCACAACTTCTTGTCCTCCTAAAGTTCCCTTTGCGCGTTTTCATTCTTTTCGCCCCGTTCCAACATCACTTGTAACCCACCCGTTTTCAACGCTCTCAATTTTTACCCTTCCCCATCTTGACTTGATAAGCGGTTGTCTTCCTGTTTCAACTCACACGCAAACGCGGAGCGTCACTAGTATCTTGTCGACAAGCGCATGTACATAAAAACGGACGACGTCACTTCATGGGTTGCGTTTATAGCTCTCAACCCCCGCTAAGACTGGTATTACTCAAAATGCGAAATTTTCTTCAGTTTAGCAACAGAGAGCATTTGCTGGAACACTAGAGACCTTATAGAGAGGCATCGGCTGTTTATCAGAAACCCGTCTGCAAGCTTCATTTTCGCAGATTACTGTAATTCCTACAACGGACAGAACTGTGGTAACGCGGCTTCAAAAGCCGATCAAGCCAGGGTAGACATTGATTTTAGCCCGCAGGCTGTAGTTGCCCTGATCGACTAGATTCCAACGAACAGCCGAATATGCGCTGGCGAATTAGCTGACTCGTTTGTGTCATCAAATTTACTTGGGAACAAACTGCGTCGGTTTATTATTGCGGCCTAAACGCGCACAAATCTTATCGCTAACGGTGAAGTAACTGCTAACCCCAACTGCGCGCGTGCCAAAAAAACGGGGATACTGTGGTACTTTCCTGTGATCTGGACCTTTAAATTGGATAATTACCTATCGATGAGCTTCATCTAGGCAGCCAACACAGTATAGGATCGGATACTGATAAAGGTGACCAGTTGCCAGAACTGTTTGAAGATGCTCAACTCTACTTTGCGAGCACTAACTACAGACACAACACACGCAAAAGCGAGACAAAGCGTCCGCCGGCCTCAAACCACCCAAGGACGCAAATCGAACACATCACGATAAGTTACTGCTGGAGCGGACGTGTCCAAAATTGTCGCTCGATGTGGGGCGCGAGCCTGCACTCCGATTACGCAATTTAATGCACAGAGCTGCGGATGTGTTTCCACGGAATTCCGTCGTGTCTCATTGAGTGTACGGAAAATCCCATTGGGCGAGACCAGATATTCTTAATGCGTAGCAAGGTACTCTTGCATCTGAGCTGCGTAAGTACCCACTGAACACCGCTGATGATAACTGGTCGCATATCCGCCAGAATGTATTGACAGCAGACTTGTCTTCCTGTAGGAAATCAAAATGTAAAGCAAAACGTTGGGTCTGTAAGCAGTCTCTGGAACTTATCCATGCTCATCGACGTTTAACGTGTGGAAGAAAACACAGTGTGATTCGAAAATATCTCTGAACTAAGCTGTTTGCTAGCCTGACGAGAAACTGCTAAGTCTGGTATTTTCATCGTGCGTCCAAACTAGAGAAAGAATGTGGTACTGGAAACTGGCAACAAGACACCAGGTGTTAGCGAGAGCATACGCGACAAGAGTAGGCAGTCGATACACAACTTGTCAAAGCGTTTAGAGCGTTAGGCTGGACACTTTGAGAAGCAGTATAATCAGTTTGATTTATCAGATTCTCTATTGGCCATTGATCGCTATTCACCCTGACCCGCGTCTTGGATCCACTTTTACGCGCAGAAGCCAAATGTTGGATCAGATGGTCGGAGTAGAACATGGCTGCCGGAGCAAATAAACTTTATCCCGATCAGCTTAAATTCAGGGAACACGCTGTCAAAGATGTTTTGCATACTTGACCAATGAATTTGTAGGAACAGGAGACTGTCCCAACAGACTGCAGACGCTCTGTTGCAGTCCCAATTTCAAGGAAGGCTCCCGTTCGGAGTGTGGAAATCATTGAGGAATCCTTCTGATCTCAATTGCCTCCAAGTTACTTGCGTCTGTCGTCCTCTATAGAAAGACTGACACCCGTGAAATCCAGATTCGCGAGCAGCAAGCCGGGTTTCGTTGAAATCGAGGCTGCATTGACCACCTTTTCACATCGTATGCAGTGTCCGAGCACCAGCATGTTTATTGGATACCCACTGCTTTTATCGTAGAGAAAATGTGTTTTTGATTCGGTGGATCGATGTAGAAGTTGGGACTGTATACGGAAGAACGTTGTGCCCAAGAAATATCTAAATGCCGTAACAGCGCGGTATGCTGATAGTTCAGACAGAGTGAGGGTTTATGGCCAAATGTCACCGCTCTTAAATATTTCGACGGATATGAGACAAGCTTGCCGGCTGTTACCTCTTAACTTTAAGTTCGTCGTGGACAAAGTCCTGGATACGGCGATCACTGAGCATGGGTGATGCTGCGCCCAGGAGACCGTCTTCTTGACCCTTGTGTTGTGGTAAACCCGAAACTTTCATCTGTCACCACGAACTGTTTGTTCGGCTGGCCAGCCGTTAGAAAGTCTCGTTGGCCAATATAAAACCGGACACCACTGTGGTCTAGGACGATTTATTAGCTTGAATTTGCTCCTACGTAATTAGTCGTTCATTTGCAGCCTTGCTTAGCGGTCATAAGGAGCGAAGAGTCACAAAAACGTTACATGAACTCTCAGCCTTGCATTAAGCAAACATTTCCTGCATCGTCTATTTTCAAATAATGAAAAGATCATCGATAATAAAGAAGGAAACAAAAGAAATCTCCAATCAGTACCAAATGAAGTCTTTTGCACTCAACGTAAATATACAAACAAAATCACAGCTGACATCCGCTAAATGCTATCAATACCAAGTGTAAATCGGGGTAACTCGGTCGTTAACCTAATGCTAATGATATGGGTAGGATGTTGGAAACGAATTTGACGCCAGCTTCACGCAAAAGCACATGACGGAAATTTGTCAAACGAACAGCCAATGGATGAAATTTGGGGTTATCACAAATGTGGCAAAAACGAAGGTATGAGGAAGCTTAACTGAGGGAAGAGTTAAGTACGGTCAGGCAAGGACACAGGAGTAGGATGCATACAGTTGAGACTGGGTGGCAACCAAACTCGAGTCGACTCAAGATGGGCTTGATTCATCCAAATGGGTTCATCTCCAGAACTTGCAACTAGTACTCATGAATATGGGATGTTTATTGCAATGTTTATGTTTTCAACCCAGCAGTTCACACGCAACATATCACCATCCACATCCGGAAAAGCCCCACACGCGCATTTCGTCCTACTGAAGCTTGTCAGTGGTGCACATCCATCGGTCTTCTACTGGAGATCGAGTCCATGACCGCTAGAGACTGATGACAACAAGCCAACAGCTAAAGCCATTGTGCCTTGGGGACTTTAGTTGAGCTTGATGAGTTACAAGCCAACTGGAGTATAGTACGACCTGTACTTCCCTTACGCGTACCTTTCTTCTGGTGAAGGTGATGGTAGCTAGCCTGCTAAGATGCGCTCCACTGTCCAGCAACAATAGGGCGAAACCAGAGTCCTGTGTTTTCCAGATTGGGTTTGTACTGTGTAATGTTTGAGCTACTGGGATGAATACATTAAAATTACATCAAAAATCCTCCTACGCCTAAGTAATATAAGATGTGTACTCGCTTACTTTCAAATGCAACGATCATGAGCCTAGTGAGAGGAAGTCATGGCCTCGGAGGCTAGCCAGTATCACCTGCACTAGAATGATCTTGCGTAGCAGTGGCAGATAAGTCGTACTATATCCCAGCGAATTATGTTGCTCAACCGCCGTCCCCCATGGCACAGTGGCTTAAGCTGTTGGCTTGTTCGCATCTGTCTCTAACGATCATTGGTTCGATCCCTAGTAGGGGATCGAAGGATGAGAACCACTGACAAGCTTCCATAGGATGCGACACCACTGGTGCTTTACCAGGTGAGGTTTGTGAGGTGTACCTTATGAGTTGCTGAGACGAATATCTTTATGTTACTTTGTATTATCAATACAGATATAATAGCATGAGCAACTAATACAACTTGACAATAAAAATGAACAAGCGCATTTGCACTCGAGTATGCGGTCATGCAACTGAATCAATATGAAAACGAAACTAATTTGGTACCGAGTTAAAGGAAAATGATAAATTAAATTGCTTGCGTGCAAATCAGAATACATAGCTTATGAGATTAGATTGACATTTCATGCATTCTTATCAATCGTACAGGCAAGATGCTACATCTAGAAACACTTCAACTTTACCAACGTTGCCCCCTGAATGAATATAGGGAGATGAACTACTTGTTTCAATCGTTCAGTTGCAATTGCGTATAGAGTATAGATGCCGTACTGGTACGAGTTCTATATGAATGGTGTCAGATAAAGTGTTTACGATTTAATTTGCTTGGCAGGCTGGCAAATAGTCTAGCGTTAATTCAGCCACTGGTTGTTGGGTTTGTGAGACCAATCATCCATCCCCTTTGCAAATAGATGTGTACAAAAATGTTGACCTTAATCCAACGTGCCCTACGCTTGATACGCTTCTTGTCTTACGCATTGCATTGCAAATGGCCTGTGTCTATAAAACGGAAGTCCGCACAGTTTTATGTGCGTCTTGAATTAGTTGTGTGTTACCTCTGATGGATTACTGTATGTGAATGCTCGCGGCGTTATTCCGCCGACTTTGCGATCAGCTGTTTTGCCGGATATACATTCTGGCCATCTTGGTGTTGAAAAGATCAAGTCCCTAGCTAGGTGCTTGCGCTAATGGCATAAATTAAATGCAGATATTCGATGAATTGCTTCTGGTTGTCCGTAGTGTAAACACAAGATTCTACAGCAGCGATCTAAGTGGACATCATGGCCAATGACATGCGATCTTTGGCAAAGAGTAAATATGGATTATTGTGGAGCATTTCTGCAGAAGTACTAGGCACTTGTATTGATGGATTCTTATGCAAAGTGGTCGGAGGTATTCCAGACTGACATACCAAATACCTATTTTACTCTCCGAGTGTTGAAAGGGTTTAGTAGGGATGGATTCTCTTAAGCTGTTTCGTTACCATTTGGCTGCAGATCATTTCCTGTCGTCCTCTTTTTACTGCTCCACGACTCCCTTTCTCGAATGACCTAGCTGAAAATATTCTTGCAACTTTAAAACATCCTGTCCTCTCCTGTGTTCCTACTTATTTCGGCGAACTTAATCACTGTGTTGATAACTTCCTTTTTCAGTATCGCACCTGTGTGCATTCCACCACGATAGAAATCCCTGCTAAAATGTGTCCATCCAGACCATTGTGATTAAACGTGCTTAGTATGGGAACAGCAAAAAGATCGTATCTCAGAGACATTGATTTACGTCCTCCATCCGAAATCATGGCTAATAAACTTGGAATTCGTGAGGTTAAATTCTGCATCTCGATGATTGCGCTGTACATAAACAGCATGTTGATCAGGTAAGATACAAGGAATCCGGTCAGTTGTCATTCGATTCTGTGTGCACTGCAATTATTAATTAAAATGTAGTTTCAGATTTTCATGAGAATTCTGAGTAAAGTCAGCTTCAAGAAGGTCCGCCAAGTTTCAACAGAAATCCAGACCGAATTACAGAAATGCGGAGTTGCGTTCAATTTGCGATGAGTGTGTGTTGTACCCACAATACTCAGTGATTGATTATGGTTACATTTTACTCATTGACTTAGAATACATGCGGGCGAAATTCGAATTCTGCGTTGGGTGTTCCTACTACCAGTCGAGGCTAGCTTGGTTGGAGCGTAATTCTACTTCGATTCCGAACCTACTCTACTATAATTGTAAGTACTACCTATTTTACCCACCCACCTTAGTGCCTCGCCATTACGGTATTGATCCTCACTGGATTGTAAATGTTGTCCGATAAACTTGCTAAGCTCAAAATCTAGCAAATCGTAGACGTCTTCCACAGTTATGCGGTAGGATAAACGCAGAAAGCCAAGCTAACTGTGTTGGTCTACTGGTAGCCATCAGATCCCAACTTGTATTTTCTGCTACATCGAAATTCATCCTACGCAATCTAATGCATCAGATGTAAGCATAGGAGGAACTTGCTTTAAAAATATAATTATAGTCATTGAGAAATAACTGATGAATGGAGAAGTCAGTAATTTGGTCAAGCTGTTAGTCCTTCTCCCTAGTATATACGGAATGTTCGTGATGTAACGTCTTACTTTATCCGTGCCGATACGTTGCGTTTCCTTTCAATTTCTCGCATTCACTGATCGTGAAAGATTAAAACATGCCTAATTCGCCTACAGTGAATGATATCGTGGTTTTCTCATCGCGTAATTTATCCTGGCCACAAATATTCCTAAAAATATTTGGTCGAAGAATTATAAATTGGATGCTCTAGATGCTTCCTCAAAGCAATATCCTAAATCCTTAGTTTGTGCTTCTGTATTTCCTATTTCGCTGTTCATGTTTCTTATCATCGTAAGCAGCAAAACACTGGCTGAGAATGAGAAACACAACTCAACTGAAAGGTCACAATACACAAATGATACGATATTGTATATTACAGGGTGAAAAAGCAAAGTGTATTGTAATTCTAAATATCATATTGTGCATGGGGAATGCGGTGGTCACTTGTGGGAAAAAGTGACTCACAACATAAAAGCCACTGATGTCGCTTGTTTGTCATACCAAAAATTTGCGTCCAACAAACCTGTTTATCGTTCTTCGAACCCAAGCCCTGCAGTCGGGACCCAACAACCGACACCAACTTCGAAGTGACGGTTTCATTCCTCACGACCAAGTTAACACTTGGCCTCTCCTCCTCTTCCTCTTCCATTCAGACCCCTGGCGCATAAACAACGTATGTCATGTAACTCGGTGTACCGGCATGCGCAACACGTGTCCCAGCCATCGACGTTTAGTGCGAGGAATAACAGTGCTGAGCTGTTCAGTTCCGTCTCCTGTACGAATCAAGCGACACCGAACACGCTCATTACACAAGCGGCCTTCCCACAAGACGTTAGTTAAGCTACGAACGTAGTGACAGTCGAACGCGACGAGCTTCTTTAAGCATGTCGACATTATTGGCTAGGTTTCGAAAAACTACGTTAGAATTGAACAGTGGGGGTGCATTGGAAACTGTCCTTCAGGGCGAGATTGATGGCGTTCCGGCGCCAAAGCTTACGTAGACCTACAAAACACCTTCAGCTATTGCTACACGTTTGGTGATCTCACGTTCGAACCCACTGGAGCTAATACAGTTGTCGAGATATTTCTAGTTGTAGGACTACTTCTGGCTGATCAGCATCAAGTATCAGCGCAGGGATGGGTCCCATCCAAACTCGGAGAAGCACCTTGCATTCCCAGGGTACGAAACATAGAACGAAACGACTAACAGTCAGTGCTGACTTGTTCAATACATCTTGGTACGTTTTCCAACTCTCATATATGAGAGCAAGATTGTCCGCGTAATCTGAGTCAAGAAGGCGGTCTCCTGGGCGCTGCACCACCCATGCTCAGTGATCGCCGTGTCATGGACTTTTGTCAATGATGAACTTAAAGGTAAGAGGTAACAGCCGGCAAGCTTGTCTCATATCCCTAGAGATATATAAGAGCGGTGACATTTGGCCATAAACCCTCACTCTGTCTGAACTATCAGCATACCGCGCTGTTACGGCATTTAGATATTTCTTGGGCACAACTTTCTTCAGTATATAGTCCCAAATTCTACATCAATCCACTGAATCAAAATCACATTTTCGCTCTAGGATAAAAGCAGTGGGTATCCAATAAACATGCTGGTGCTCGAACACTTCATGTGACGTGAGAATGTGGTCCATTCAGCCTTGATTTCAACGAAACCCGGCTTGCTGCTTGCGAATCTGGATTTCACGGGTGTCAGTCTATCTATAGGGGACGACAGACGCAAGTAACTTGGAGGCAATTGAGATCAGACGGATTCCTCCATGATTTCCACATTCCGAACTGTGGCCTTCCTTGAAAATTGGGACTGCAACAGAGCGTCTGCAGTCTGTTGGGACAGTCTCGTGTTCCTACAGATTCTTTGGTAACGTATGCAAAACGTTCTTGAGAACGTGTTCCCCGAATTTAAGCTGGTCGGGATAAAGTTTATTTGCTCCGGCGGCCATGTTCTACTCCGACCATCTGATCCAACATTTGGCTTCTGCGCGTAAAAGTGGATCCAAGACGCGGGTCAGGGAGAATAGCGATCAATGGCCAATAGAGAATCTGATAAATCAAACTGATTATACTGGTTCTCAAAGTGTCCAGCCTAACGCTCTAAACGCTCTGACAAGTTGTGTATCGACTGCCTACTCTTGTCGCGTATGCTCTCGCTCACACCTGGTGTCTTGTTGCCAGTTTCCAGTACCACATTCTTTCTCTAGTTTGGACGCACGATGAAAATACCAGACTTAGCAGTTTCTCATCAGGCTAGCAAACAGCTTAGTTCAGAGATATTTTCGAATCACACTGTGTTTTCTTCCACACGTTAAACGTCGATGAGCATGGATAAGTTCCAGAGACTGCTTACAGACCCAACGTTTTGCTTGACACTTTGCTTTCCTTCAGGAAGACAAGTCTGCTGTCAATACATTCTGGCGGATATGCGACCAGTTATCATCAGCGGTGTTCAGTGGGTACTTACTCAGCTCAGATGCAAGAGTACCTTGCTACGCATTAAGAATATCTGGTCCCACCCAGTGGGATTTTCCGTACGCTCAATTAGACACGACGGAATTCCGCTGAAACACATCTGCAGCTCTGTGCATTAAATTGCGTAATCGGAATGCAGGCTCGTGCCCCACATCAAGCAACAATTTTGGACACGTCCGCTCCAGCAGTAACTTATCGTGATGTGTTCGATTTGCGTCCTTGGGTGGTTTGAGGCCGGCGGACGCTTTGTCTCGCTTTTGCGTGTGTTGTGTCTGTAGTTAGTGCTCGCAAACTAGAGTTGAGCATCTTCACACAGTTCCAGCAACTGGTCACCGTTATCAGTACGCGATCCTATACTGTGTTGGCTGCCTAGATGAAGCTCATCGATAGGTAATTATCCAATTTAAAGGTCCAGATCACAGGAAAGCATCACAGTATCCCTGTTTACTTGTAAGCATGGAACGCGTGCAGTTGGGGTTGGCAGTTACTTCACCGTTAGCTATAAGATTTGTGCGCGTTTAGGCCGCAATAATAAACCGACGCAGTTTGTTCCCAAGTAAATTTGATGACACAAACGAGTCAGCTAATTTGCCAGCGCACATTCGGTTGTTTGTTTTCATCCAGTCCAGCAGAGCAACTTCAGCCTACGGGCTCAAATTAATGTCCACACCGGCTTGACCGGCATTTGAGCCGCGTTACCACAGATGTGTTTGCTGAAGGAATTACAGTAATCGGCGAAAATGAAGCTTGCAGACGGGTTTCTGAAAACCAGTAGCCGAACGTAAGTGAAACACGCAGCACATCTCTGGCAGACAAGGCTGAGGAGAAATCTCACCTCCTTTGTGATACCCAAAGTCGGGCAACCAAGAATTTTAAGGGTATGTATAATATGCCGATTACACCATGACTACAAATGCTCGTGGTCTTCAGCGTACAATATATCGGCGATTGCGCGTGACATCACTTTGACGTACCAAATTTTAAGGGATTCCAAGCACACGTGCCGCTACCTGCTAGAGCTCAGTCACAACAGCAATTCGAGTAGTCACCATTTCAAACGGGCAGAGAAACACAGTCGCATGGAAAGCCGTCGGAATTTCTTTTCCGAACGCGTTTGACGTACGTGGAATGCCTTACCGGAGCGGAACAGCATGGCTTCTGACGAAAACGATCGTGCATACAACTCTACTACTACCAAAATCCAGCTGGACTGAAGTAATAGACGCTGGAGTTGATGTAAGCTTCCTTGAGTTTCCAAAGGAGTTCGATTGGTTGGATGCTAACATTCTACTTTCAAACTCCAGACCTGTGCCATTGGTGATCCCCGCCTAGGATGAAAAGGAAACCTTTCTACACCGGCGTCTGGAAGTAAGTGCGCATGATACGCTGTCTGATCCCATCCAAGTTGAATGAGGATTATCACAGGGATCGGTATTGGATCGTGGTTATTTATAATGTATGTTAACGCTGTCCTACGCATCATAAGCTAAAACTCCCTTCTTTATGCTGACGAGAACAAGGTGTGGACGGTGATAAAAACAACAGATTATATCACAGTAATTCAAGCTGATCTGGATTGGGCATAGGCGTGGTCAAACCAGAATCTATTTTGATTCAAGTGGACCAGTGCAAAGTGTCGCAACTACGACACAAGCTGGTGCCCTCCTACCAAAGCGGCAACCAGAATCTTCAAATGTTTACTGACGTGAAGGAGCTGGCAGTCTTTGTCCAGGAGAGCAAAGACATAGAAAGTAGGATGAAAAGGCGTCCAGGATGGATATCTAATATTTGGGCCTATAGAAGCGTGCATTTAGAAGAATGGACCCGTCAATTCTTCCACAAATTCTCAGTTAACGTATAAGGACAAAAGTAAAACACGCAGCACATATCTGGCAGACAAGGCTGAGGAGAAATCTCACCTCCTTTGTGATACCCAAAGTCGGGCAACCAAGCATTTCAAGGGTCTGTATAATTTGCCGAATACACCAGGGCTACAAATGCTCGTGGTCTTCAGCTTTCAATATCGGCGTTTGCGCGTGACCTCGCTTTGAGGTACCGATTTTTGAGGCATCCCAGGCGCACACGCCGCAAACCCGCTAGAGCTCAGTCACAACAGCAATTCGAGTAGTCACCATCTCAAACGGGCAGAGAAACACAGTCGCATGGAAAGCCGTCGGAATTTCTTTTCCGAACGCGTTTGACGTACGTGGAATGCCTTACCGGAGTCTGTCGTATGTGCTCCCAAACTGACACAGTCCAAAGCCCGAGTTGACCATGCACTTATTTTCCTGCACCATCTTACATGACCCATTGCCCATGGAAAAACACACAAGTGTCTGTAAAGCTTTTCAATGGCAGTCACAGCACACATTTCCTTCTACCTTTTTCACCTCTATGTGCACAGTAGAAAGATACATGATTTTCACAAACATCCCTTTTGCCGTCATTTGTCATGGATTTAACTCGGATTTACAGTCTACACTATGTACACTTCAGTGAATTCACTGGTATAAAGCCAATTTTGCTAAAAATTTGTTTATATTTTAAAGTTGCCTCATAACCATCCTTCGGGACCTGTTAAGCATTAACATTTTTCCCGGTATACAACCATTGTTCCACAGTCCCATGTTGCAGGACATGTAACCCAACCAGATTACTCTACCTAGCAGTCGCAAAAAAGTGTCCTCCTGCGTTATTCGCCCTGAAATCTTTGGATTTATTCTCACAGTGACCTACGTACTATCATTCGATTGGGCTCCGCGAGCTCCTCCTACCACTGTTCACCTTCTGGATCTGTCGTTCCCGGATCAACAGTAAACTGCGCTTTTGCAGTTTTGAAGTCAACCCTGCTTGCATTTTATCGCACAATTTATTTTCCCTCTCGTCGCACAAGAACTCTGGTGGTCTTATTTTTAAGATCTTTTTGAGAGTCACTCGAGCATCTTACTACCACTCCTTCTAGTCGCTGTATAAAGCGTTAGTTGTCAATTTGGTCCGCCTTTTGTGCAGCCACTGTAGTCAATAGACAGCACTTTCCAAGTCGTTCTTCCTTGCCTCAGTCCTACCTGTCCACTTACCTGCTGGATCGAAAGCACGGACATCGCAAATCTACGCTAAGGAACGGGTGACTCATCTTGAACGCCACACGTCTGACCCCCCTGAACTCAAACTAGCGCCGATCGCCGCGCAACGAAAACTGAAGCGAAGTCATACACGGTGCGTCAGCCTCTCTATCCTCTTGCTACCCCTGTTGTAGTGTACAAGTCCAGTTACTCCATTCCATCTTGTTAGTGGTGAATCTCCACCGTATCACTACCATCTGCGGTCATTCCCACTTCGCTGCCCCATTACTGACCCTGACCACATAATCCAGTAGAATTATCCATTCTAAGCTAGTGGTAAGTGAGAGACCCACAACACAGATTCTGAACTCTCCTTCTCTATCTAATCCCACTACCAGGGATGTTAATTCTACGCAACGATCGACCAAGTAGAGGAGGTGGAGTAGTACTTTATTATCGCAGCGAACTACGCATCGATCTCATCAATGACTCAGAGGTTCAGATTGTCGATGCGCTTTGGTGTCGTCTTCAACTTAGCCGTGGGGACGCATGTTTCTTGGGTGTGGTGTATCGCCCTCCGTCGGCTACTTTGGAAATGGACGACCGCCTAGCCTCCACAATGAAGACTATTCTCTCGCAGTCATACAGCCACATTCTCCTGGTTGGCGACGTCAATATTCATAGCATAAAAACCCCAGCCTGTATCAACGAGCACTTCAAAATGGAAGTACAGGAGATAATCAGTGGGCTACCACTCTACAATCACATCACATCTCCCACAAGATTCAGGACAGGAAACAAACCGGGTGTTCTGGATCTCGTATTCACCAATGAAGAGCTTATGATCGAAACGGTATCGATAGAGTCCTTTAGGCCGTAGCGACCATGCAACCCTCATGTTCAAGTACATCTGTTATGCAGAGTATTCCTCAGAAAACACCGAGGAATGCCAGCTCATTACGGATTACGGCGCTCTAGTCAAACTGATAAATGCTACAAACTGAGCATATCTAGCAGAACGTTCCCCCGATATCGCTTGGTCTGAATTTGCTCACCAGTTTAACACGTTAGTAGCTAGTGCTTCTAGAAATAGACCTTCGCGAGCGAAGACAGTAAAATAATTCATACACAGTAGGACACGCAAGTGTATCGTCACGAGGAATTTACTCTGGCGAAGATCCAAGGAGTCACCGAGTGCCGAAACATGGGAAGCCTACACTATCCAAAGGAATCACTGCGTAAACCTGGTACGCGAAGATAAAATGCAGCACCAACAGAATCTAGCTGAGAAATTTCTTTCAAACCCCAAGCTCCTGTACAGACACGTTAACAAGCTCCGCAAAGTACAGCGAGGAATTCCTGATTTATACACATTGTGTGGACTTGCACAAAACGCAACCGAGGCGACCAGCGCCCTATGTCAACAATTCGCCCCGAACTTCCAGAGTACGGCATCGCCGCATACACTGTTCCCAATCGTTGTACCACCACAAGGACTCAGCCACATCACATTTACGACTGCGGATGTCATGAAAAGCTAATTGCCCTGCGCGAGCACACCTCTCCCGTGGTTGATAATATTTGTCCAAGAGCGTTGAAATTGGCTGCAGTAAACCTGGCAGACCCACTCTGCAAGTTCTTCCAAAGATGCCTCGATGAGCTGCGCGTGCCAACAATGTGGAAGCAAGGCAACGTCACTCCCATCCATAAGGGGGGAAGTCGTACAGATCCGGCCAACTACCGCCCGATAACACTACTCCCGGTGCTCTCCAAAATCATGGAAGCGATTGTCGCCGAAACTCTGAAGAACTTTTTGGAAGAACAAAATATCATAGCACAAGAGCAACATGGGTTTCGCAAGAACCGATCTTGCACTTCAAACTTGCTGCTTGCCAGATCTAGTTGGACTGAGACCGTTGACAGCGGCGTAGGTGTTGACGCAGTATATCTGGATTTCTCAAAGGCTTTCGATCGTCTGAACCACCGTATCCTCCTTCACAAGCTGCAGGGTTGTGGAATTGGTGACCCAATCCTCGGTTGGATAGCTAACTTCTTGTTTCAACGACATCTAAGTGTAAGAGTTCGCGGCGTCATCTCTGACCCAATCGACGTTAAGTGCGGAGTGCCCCAGGGCTCAGTACTTGGTCCACGACTATTCCTGATTAACATAAACGATCTCGCGACAGTAATCAACTCCAACACCTTACCCTTCGCTGATGATCTCAAGATATGGCGAGCCATTAGAACAACCAGCGACAATGCAGCACTTCAAGATGATCTGGACAGGGTCTACGAATGGTCGACTCAGAACCTGCACAGGCATCATGACAAGAGTACAAAAATATGCTCAGTTAACATACAATGGAACGATGAGGTTGGCGGCCAGTCATAATAGCCACATCACATTGTTGTTAAGCAGACATTTGTGGCGCTTTATAAGTAGAACGCTTGTCCGACGAAAACACACCACGCCTTGGATCACCTATTCCAGGAACGGAATCAATGAACTCTTACCCTGCTCATGCCTGTGCAGGCGTTTCTGGCGCAGTCCAGACTAAACATATTTACTTTTATTTACAATTTTTGTAATACGTATATGAGTACATAGTCAGAGTTGTTATACCATGACATGGTTTGACTAATGCAACAGGCAGGTTGTGTGGAATTGCTCATCGGCGAAACTCTGAAGCGGCTTACGGAATAATCACTTTAAGAAATGATCGCTAGTCGCCTGATATTTGATGTCAACCTGTCTATGACTCAGTGGATTTGCTACCGTGCATTCGTGTAATGTGGTTGTTTTCCTGTTTCTCAGCTCCTTTTTGTCGCACACACTGGGAACTATACTACGTCTCCTTGTTTTTATAAGCTCTGCACCGTGATACAAATTAAGTTCCGACACCGATTTCGCTTCGTCTAGCGTCTCCGGCAATTTGTTCCAATATTTCAAAACCCGACGCTCGAAGCATAGAGGGTGAGCGAATTGCTTTGAATCCGGTACCACTAGTTTGTACCGGTGTCCGCATGTTATACTTGCTGCATGAACGCTCAGCAGAAGATTCCGTATAGGGAATTGGCCCTGGTAAAGGATCCGGTGCGTCATAATCAGATCAACTCGAAGCTAACGATAAAAGGTAGAAAGCCTTAGTCTCCTACATCGGCCCTCCTTCGACATATCCGTAAACTGGAGATGAGCCGGGTAGCTACATGCTGCACCCGTTCCAGTCTCTGCACCTCACCTATTGTGATCAGGCAATAAACGGGTGAACCCCATTCAAACATCAGTCTTATTGTGGAGGAGAACAGGTAGGTGGCAACCTCTTCAGACCAAGTGCAGACACTGTGTCTGAGTGCCCAAAGCAGGTGTAGTCCATTTGCGTACAGT
The DNA here is from genome assembly GCA_944474145.2 of Dicrocoelium dendriticum. NCBI lineage: Eukaryota > Metazoa > Platyhelminthes > Trematoda > Plagiorchiida > Dicrocoeliidae > Dicrocoelium > Dicrocoelium dendriticum. Next base: position 91,692,416 of record OX104069.1, on the reverse strand, counting down.
CTGCTAATGTTATCGACGGACGTCAGATCACAACGTGGGGTACGCCTAGATCAGTTACGGAACTGATGGGATGCAGCGGGTGGCCAGTCAGTGTGTACACATGCCCATTACTATCCCTCCCCAGGCTCATAAACGAGGAATTGGCCGTGTTGACCGGTAAGTCAACTCCTGTAGGTCACCGGGATAGGCGGTGGAGGTCCTGCTGCCGAACGTCACCGTCACAGGGGGCATAAATAATGCTCCAAATCTTCAGGTCCTCTGCAACTACTAAGCGGGGTGACCGAAGAAGCTGGAATTCCTTGATGTGCATCAGGATTAAAATGGGCCTCTGTACTGTGCCTTGGGGTATGCCGCTCGTGGACGGCTAACATGTCTTTAGGTGGTCATCCATTTCGATTATCCATCTTCGATCAATAAGGAAGTCACTGATCCACTGGTGCAGGGCGCCACCAACACCACACATATTCAGTTTGTGGAGCAGTACCACATGGTTCACTATTAAAATCTTTGCTGAAATTAATGTAGATAACATCCACTGACTTCCAACGATTCTACGCTTGCAACCATTCCTACCGCGTCAGCAGAATTTTGATGATGCACGCACGGCCGTTCATGAAGTCATGCTGTGCCGAGGTTAGGATATCTTTTGACTCTAATAGCTAGAATAGATCCATTTTCACAATGTTCTCGAGCATATTCGTCAAAACAGAGGTGAGACAAATCGGACGGTAATTGTTCACGTTGCGTGGATCATTACCTTTTGGAATCGGCTTCACTACCGAACATTTTCAGTCGCTCAGCAAAGCACCTACGAACAGCCATCTGTGGAATAGGTCCATCAAGGCAGGCAAAATGATTGCCGAAAAGGACTTCCAAACTTGTAAGTGAAGTCCACCGGGCCCGGCAGGTTTTGTGTCGTCAAGACTGGCGAGTAGACTGCGGATATCTTATGCACCGCAGTCAATGCCCTCGAGTGAATTAGGGGCTACACACTTCGAGCTCGGCATAGGCGCATATCCACTTGTATATACGGAAGCCAAGTGCTCCCCCATTTGCGGACGTTCTTTCAGTGCTGGAGGTCAGATACCGTCGGTTGGTACCCTCTAACACAGCTAGGTCACTTGCAGGCCTCTGGCGACCCTTCACGGAAGCGAAAGTTTTCTTTTGGGCCCTCAGCGATGAAGTTGCAAACTGCTCTTCGAACTGCCGACGCTTTCACCCTGTTGCATAGATTCCGCTAGCTTTTGTACGCCTCATAATCGTCGGCGGAGCGAGAAACGAGGAATTAATTCCAAACTTCGCGTCGCCCTCGAGCCAGTTCACTATGCTCTCTGTCAAACCCATGTGGCTTCATTGGTCCAGCTTTCCGATACTTGTGGGTTACGAAACGAACGCACAACGATTCCACACCCACATTTATAACAGACCAAAAGGTTGCAACAGATGAATCTTGCAGCAGCGACCAGTCTACTTCACTGGCAGCTCGATTTTCGACCAATGAACTCGGTCTTTCAATAATTGTAGGACGGCGCCGGCAGACCCAAATAGGTCAGCGGCAGCTCTAGGCTGCCTACCACCATCGAGTTAGCGCTAGCTGCCAGAGACCAAGACCCGTATTTCATGAACACGTTGCTCGCATCTCGTTATAGCAGGTCCAGACGTGATGGAGCGGAATGCGGTGTAACGCGCGTCGGTTGGTAGACATGTTGTGCTGCCCCAGTCTCAAATGCCATCCCCGCAAACTGCGCCTCGACTTCACAGTGCCTGAAAAGCAGTTGAACCTCAGGCCAGTGTATTAAAGGCAAGTTAAACTCACCCGTAAGCAGGAAGTGGGGCCGACTTATGTAGTTTCTGGAATGCGGCAAGTAATCCAGTCATCGATTTCGCGGGCTAAGATAAGCTGCACCCACAAACTGTCTCAGGCGGATCGAGCACCATATATGTGCACAAAAGACATCTTCGCTACTGTAGTTGTGTAACAGTCTCCTACACAGCGACGACCGAATGAATAACAACACGTTGTCTGGAACGTTTGATATCCTGTCGCACCGGAAGCACGAGTAGCCACTGATCTGGACTTCCTGGGTATTGACCTCAGGATTTAACCAGATTTCAACCAATCCTAGGACGGCCGGATGTCGTGGAACAACGAAGTGAAATACGTCGTAACGTTTGTTCTTTAAACTAAAACATTTATGAAGGCTATGCGCCGACCGCGGTAGGAACCGAGAGACGCGCACGAAGCGTCATCAAGCTGTTGAACGGGGTTCGGGGGAACCGGGGAACTACTCGCTTATTGACGATGTAGAGATTAGTTTCTCCACTATCAGTCTGCCATCACAACGCCATGAGCGCGGACTTCAGTTTCTCTCCTTCCGACGGATGTAAATCGGTACGAATATATACCTTTAGACCTATTAGCTTACCGAGGCGGGATAGTATCAGTCACGAACTCATGGTAGCAAGGAAGGTGACTCGCAGAGGCCGGGATTTCCCTCCTCTCTCTTTCCAAGAGGGATGATTTGCTTCACTCGCAACCCCTGTTTATTCACGTCGAGAATTCAAACAACTAGGTTCTGCAGAAATTCCACGTCGTGATCATAACGAGTCTGAGGACTAGCATAGGCCGACTCAGGCGCGTAAAATATCGTAATGTTTCAACGCCGCTGATTGCTGTCAGTTTTCTTCTCCATTTTGCTTCTTTGCCTTCTCCATTAACCTTCAGCGCCTGCGCTATCGCACACCGGTTTGTTAGTTTCCGTAGGACGCAACACAGGCAAGCCAGCTGAGTCTCCAGCGACGGGTGGACATCGCGCTGGAGAGCCAGCAGCCGGGGTGCAGGTGGCCTCGTTCGAACATAGACGGGAATGGGTTTCCTCTTGATTGCATGAACATACGGAGCTCCTCCCTATGGAACGTTTCGCCCGTCTTGTAGGCTCGGGCGGCTTCTCGGCTGTTTGTGACTGCACAGTGGCTTGGCATTTCTTGCACACTATTTGGACAAAGTCACGCTGGATTTCACGCGGTAGTTTAAAATGATCACACGGCTTACCAATATACAAAATGTGGAAATTTGCACCACGTATGAGACGTGTAACCGCATTGGCTCTATGCCCAACTATTTTACAACAATTGCCACAGGAAGTCAACTTTATCATTACTGATAGCTCGGCAGATGTGACGGTAAGGTTGATAAAGTGAACGATAATTACACGATAAAAGTACCAGAGTAACAAATACATACACGAGGCTAATACACAATAACCAGATCCAGCGTTTCAAAAGAAACTGATTTTGACAAATTAAACACGAAAATCTGCTTTGCACAATGTAATGGACGATGCAAACTGGTCTATCAACTAGTGAGAAAAGCCGACCGGCGAGGGCTATCTGCAGTCGCTGAGATTACTATGAATAACAACTCTGTAAACAAGGTGTACGTGGAGGAGATAGCAAACGCTTGGAGGGCTGTCTTAACCCAGTCAGTAGGAAAAGGTGTCGGTGAACGGACTCAGTTCGGAAAGTGAATCAGCAGCATCACGAACAGGAATGTCTCACATGAGGTTACCTCTGAGGTGGATAGATGAGGAATGCTCGATGTCGGTTGTTACACTAGAATGGCCATTTTACGTATTGGCTTGTAACGCTGGTTTTCAATGTTTCAAATTATTTCGTAAAATCTCTCTCCTTCGTTCCATAAAATGCTAGGCCAACTGTGTACCGATTCACCTAGCCTGTGTTGTTTTTTAAGTCAAGGGCAAAAGTTTGGCACAATAAAAATCTACGAAAACCGGGTTGTATTCAATACCTTCTTAAAGCATACACGCCCAGTCGGCTCCGAGCATATTCTTATTTACCGTATCCTATTAGTTAAGTTTCCTCTTGGCTTTTAACAACAACAGATTTTCATAGTTTCGGTAATGGAATCGTCAGTTTCATTTGATGTATCTCAGAGCCAAAAATCACTTTCTCTTCGCCTTATGTGAAGCTTACTTGAACATTGTGTGAATATCAGCATTTCGCCCTCATTTTACTGGCAACCTGATAATTCAAAGAAGTACATATTTAGCGCACCGAAACCTAAAACTCCCCCACCGCACTCTGAACAATGAACAGTGATATATTACAGGAATAAAAGCGATTGCTTTACAAGTCCCGTAGGATGGTTGAAGTGAAATAAACATCCGTGCAAATCGTCAGTTTAAGCTTCTAGTGAATTCAAGTGCCTCTTATTCATAGAAACACTGTAGAACATGTACTGAATTTTTACTGTAGAGTATTATGGGAAGTAATATGGGTAAGGCAGGTCTTAAGAACAATAGAAACGACCAAGGCTTACTCTTGCGCCGCTTTCTTGGACTGGGGTAAATTGATGAATGCAGTTGTAATATATCCGTTACTATATTCCACAACAGCAGTGTGTAAATTGTGAAGCACAAAAGCTGAGAATGAGCACCGTATTTTTTCGTGTTTGTTCAACGTGGACATCTCTGATTATATAGCGTAATGTAGGTGGATAAGCGAATCATCCAGACGTCTTTTGCATAGCGATAGCGTGAGGGAAGAAATAACGTATGTGGGAAGAGCGTTCCAGTGTTGGCACACACGAAGGGAAAAGAAGTTCCGGCGGCATTCCAACCGGCTGTATTGTGTGGCCAGCTTTAGATGGTGTCCTCTGAGTGTTGTATTGCTGTTTAGTTTAAGTAGGTGACGACAACAATGGTTTGGATTCCGCAGGATCATATAACTCATTATCAAGTTGCCACGCAGGCGTCGATATTGTCCACTGTAGACCCCGAGGGTTTTCAGCCTCAATCGGTAAGGGAGATGAAACAGGCCCTTGACGTTCTTGGTCGCCCTTCGTTGTGGCAGTTCAAGAGCGGTAAGGTCTTGCTTCTGCCATGGCTGCCAAGCGTGAATGGCGTACTCAGAATGAGGCCGAATGTAGGCGTTCAGCATCTGGGAAAAAATGGAAGGATCGAAGCGCCCGAATGCCCTCCGCAAAAGGCCAAGGTTTTAGTTAGCTTTTTTGGAGGCTTTCTCGGCCTGACGGAAACAGCCCAGATCTTCCTGCACTATCACGCCTAGATCGCATTCCGTTGTTGTGCGCTGCCGTATTTGATCCAGTCTGTATTCACAAGTGGCTTTATGGCGTATGCTCAGCAACTTGCACTTTGTGGCATTGAACTGAAGCAGGTTCTGCGTCGACCATTCGTAGACCCTGTCCAGATCATCTTGAAGTGCTGCATTGTCGCTGGTTGTTCTAATGGCTCGCCATATCTTGAGATCATCAGCGAAGGGTAAGGTGTTGGAGTTGATTACTGTCGCGAGATCGTTTATGTTAATCAGGAATAGTCGTGGACCAAGTACTGAGCCCTGGGGCACTCCGCACTTAACGTCGATTGGGTCAGAGATGACGCCGCGAACCCTTACACTTAGATGTCGTTGAAGCAAGAAGTTAGCTATCCAACCGAGGATTGGGTCACCAATTCCACAACACTGCAGCTTGTGAAGGAGGATACGGTGGTTCAGACGATCGAAAGCCTTTGAGAAATCCAGATATACTGCGTCAACACCTACGCCGCTGTCAACGGTCTCAGTCCAACTAGATCTGGCAAGCAGCAAGTTTGAAGTGCAAGATCGGTTCTTGCGAAACCCATGTTGCTCTTGTGCTATGATATTTTGTTCTTCCAAAAAGTTTTTCAGAGTTTCGGCGACAATCGCTTCCATGATTTTGGAGAGCACCGGGCGTAGTGTTATCGGGCGGTAGTTGGCCGGATCTGTACGACTTCCCCCCTTATGGATGGGAGTGACGATGCCTTGCTTCCACATTGTTGGCACGCGCAGCTCATCGAGGCATCTTTGGAAGAACTTGCAGAGTGGGTCTGCCAGGTTTACTGCAGCCAATTTCAACGCTCTTGGACAAATATTATCAACAACGGGAGAGGTGTGCTCGCGCAGGGCAATTAGCTTTTCATGACATCCGCAGTCGTAAATGTGATGTGGCTGAGTCCTTGTGGTGGTACAACGATTGGGAACAGTGTATGCGGCGATGCCGTACTCTGGAAGTTCGGGGCGAATTGTTGACATAGGGCGCTGGTCGCCTCGGTTGCGTTTTGTGCAAGTCCACACAATGTGTATAAATCAGGAATTCCTCGCTGTACTTTGCGGAGCTTGTTAACGTGTCTGTACAGGAGCTTGGGGTTTGAAAGAAATTTCTCAGCTAGATTCTGTTGGTGCTGTATTTTATCTTCGCTTACTAGTTTTACGCAATGATTCCTTTTGATAGTGTAAGCTTTCCAGGTTTCGGCACTCGGTGACTCCTTGGACCTTCGCCAGAGTAAATTCCTCGTGACGATACACTTGCGTGTCCTGCTGCGTATGAATTATTTTACTGTCTTCGCTCGCGAAGGTCTTTTTCTAGAAGCACTAGCTACTAACGTGTTAAACTGGTGAGCAAATTCAGACCAAGCGATATCGGGGGAACGTTCTGCTAGATATGCTCAGTTTGTAGCATTTATCAGTTTGACTAGAGCGCCGTAATCCGTAATGAGCTGGCATTCCTCGGTGTTTTCTGAGGAATACTCTGCATAACAGATGTACTTGAACATGAGGGTTGCATGGTCGCTACGGCCTAAAGGACTCTATCGATACCGTTTCGATCATAAGCTCTTCATTGGTGAATACGAGATCCAGAACACCCGGTTTGTTTCCTGTCCTGAATCTTGTGGGAGATGTGATGTGATTGTAGAGTAGTAGCCCACTGATTATCTCCTGTACTTCCATTTTGAAGTGCTCGTTGATACAGGCTGGGGTTTCTATGCTATGAATATTGAAGTCGCCAACCAGGAGAATGTGGCTGTATGACTGCGAGAGAATAGTCTTCATTGTGGAGGCTAGGCGGTCGTCCATTTCCAAAGTAGCCGACGGAGGGCGATACACCACACCCAAGAAACATGCGTCCCCACGGCTAAGTTGAAGACGACACCAAAGCGCATCGACAATCTGAACCTCTGAGTCATTGATGAGATCGATGCGTAGTTCGCTGCGATAATAAAGTACTACTCCACCTCCTCTACTTGGTCGATCTTTGCGTAGAATTAACATCCCTGGTAGTGCGATTTCTGCATCATTGATCGCTTCATTCAACCAAGCCTCGGTTATCAAAACGAGGTCGCTTGACATCGAGGCCTGACGCAGGCGAAGCTCCGTCAGTTTGCTTAAAAGACCTTGTGCGTTGGTATAAAAACAGGAGAGTGATTCATAGGTTAGAAGGTTACTTGTGGATATAGACAACAGGTTTGAGACTTGGCCGACCCTCTTGAGGACGGCTGCCACTAGTTTTTTGAAATTGTCTTAGGCTCGCGAGAATGACTTGGGATAACTCTCTGCACCGTGTGATCAGGTTCGTGATGATTCTGATGGTCACTCACCTCCTGCAGTGCCTCGCCGGATGCTATGACGGTAGTCAGATCAGTCTCTGTGGTGGACTCTGCAGCAACGGTTGTTCCCACTAAGTTGGTTCTCTCCATGGAGTAACCAGTAGCCTCTGGTCGTAAACCTGCTGCTTTAATACGAATTTCTGTTGGTAGCATGTTCCGGAATTTACACCAGTTCTCTAGCACTGTCTGTAAAGTTAGCTCAGACGGTAAGACAAACTTCAGCAACCTAGGACCACACCCTTTGTAATTTGGTGACACGGGAATCCTAGTCAGGGAGGTAGCAATGACCTTTTCTAAAGACAGCGCCTCTCGTACGTATCGCCATTGCTCCAGGTCATGTGCCTGAGCTTCTTCAGGAGGTGAAGTTTGAGACTCAGGGACGCCATGAATAATGACGGTTTTCAGCGCTTGTTTTCTACTTCCCTGATGATTGTTCATATCCTATGAACGTTCTTTCCACGGAATATCCGGTAAGATACATACTCCGTTCGATGCTCTGTGATGTCGATTTGCAGCGAGCAGAATGGATTCCGTTTCTTTCGCGGAATGTAGTGTTACTCGAAGTAGTCGAGGTTCACCGTAGTGTAAGTTGTTTGGGTGTCTTGCGATGCGGCTCAGCGTAGTGGGTTCAGCGCGCATGCTGATGGCACTACAGATGGAATCCCACTAACAACGATCGTCTATCAGTTTGCCCTTTATTGTGTTGGATTTGGATTCAGGAACGTTAGTGCACACAAGACTTAAGGCACCATGATTCCGCCTTGTGGTTTGCGACTTAACAACACTAGGTTCTTTTGCTTTTTGTGGATTTGTGAACCGCACTGGCGATTGCGATCCATGTTGAGGCACAGTTTTGACCTCTTCGATAAGTGGAGTCACAGGTTACTTTGACGGCGTTTTCCTAGAAGCAACGGCTGCGTAGGATGTCCAGTTATTTTTTACCGTAGGCATGCTGCAGTTTTGTGGGTCGGGTATGTCAACTGAATTACTAGTTATTACATCCTTGGAGGACGTAGTAGCAAGTGGGTTGTAAACGACTTTTTCACTTAGTGGAGTCACGAGGCTAGGGGACGTTGGAGACTGAGACGCGATGGTGGGGTTGGGATGCCTGGCCCTCTTCCTCGGCCTAAACGGGGAGTTTGTAGGTGTCCGTTCAGTTTCAAGTATAGTGTTGTTTACTTTCACAGCTGCGTTGCGAGCGTTCACCAGTTGTTCAATTGTTTCCGCCAACTTTCCACACCTTTTCATTAGGAAAATTACACCACTGACAGGAATGGATTTGCACACCTGGCAGAACCAAAATGCTTCGGTTTTGCTGCTGTAAGCACCTCGAATGGTACGCTTTTTGACAGTTAAAGCAAACTGGACCAGACTTAACGGTTTTTACACATAGGTCACAAATGACTTTCGAATGAGCCATATCCACTTGAGACGTGTACTTTGTTATTTTGACTTGCACCAATTCCAAAAGGGATTAGATAGAGAAGGAGAGTTCAGAATCTGTGTTGTGGATATCTTACTTACCACTAGCTTAGAATGGATAATTCTACTGGATTATGTGGTCAGGGTCAGTAATGGGGCAGCGAAGTTGGAATGACCGCAGATGGGAGTGATACGGTGGAGATTCACCACTAACAAGATGGAATGGAGTAACTGGACTTGTACACTACAACAGGGGTAGCAAGAGGATAGAGAGGCTGACGCACCGTGTATGACTTCGCTTCAGTTTTCGTTGCGCGGCGATCGGCGCTGGTTTGAGGTCAGGGGGGTCAGACGTGTGGCGTCCAGATGAGTCACCCGTTCCTTAGCGTAGATTTGCGAAGTCCGTGCTATTGATCCAGCAGGTAAGTGGACAGGTAGGACTGAGGCAAGGCAGAATGACTTGGAAAGTGCTGTCTATTGACTACAGTGGCTGCACAAAAGGCGGACCAAATTGACAACTAACTCTTTGTACAGCGACTAGAAGGAGTGGTAGTAAGATGCTCGGGTGACTCTCAAAAAGATCTTAAAAATAAGACCACCAGAGGTCTTGTGCGACGAGAGGGAAAATAAATTGTCCGATAAAATGCAAGCAGGGTTGACTTCAAAACTGCAAAAGCACAGTTTGCTGTTGATCCGGGAACGACAGATCCAGAAGGTGAACAGTGGTAGGAGGAGCTCGCGGAGCCCAATCGAATGATAGTACGTAGGTCACTGTGAGAATAAATCCAAAGATTTCAGGGCGAATAACGCAGGAGGACCCTTTTTTGCGACTGCTAGGTAGAGTAATCTGGTTGGGTTACATGTCCTGCAACATGGGACTGTGGAACAATGGTTGTATACCGGGAAAAAATGTTAATGCTTAACAGGTTCCGAAGGATGGTTATGAGGCAACTTCAAAATATAAACAAATTTTTAGCAAAATTGGCTTTATACCAGTGAATTCACTGAAGTGTACATAGTGTAGACTGTAAATCCAAGTTAAATCCATGACAAATGACGGCAAAAGGGATGTTTGTGAAAATCATGTCTCTTTCTACTGTGCACATAGAGGTGAAAAAGGTAGAAGGAAATGTGTGCTGTGACTGCCAGTGAAAAGCCTTACAGACACTTGTGTGTTTTTCCATGGGCAATGGGTCATGTAAGATGGTGCAGGAAAATAAGTGCATGGTCAACTCGGGCTTTGGACTGTGTCAGTTTGGGAGCACACGACAGATTCCGATAGTGCATTTTACATACGGCAAACGCGTTCGGAAAAGAAATTCCGACGGCATTCCAAGCGACTGTGTTTCTCTGCCCGTTTGAGATGGTGACTACTCGAATTGCTGTTGTGACTGATCTCTAGCGGGTAACGGCGTGTGTGCCTGGGATGCCTTAAAAATCGGTACCTCAAAGCGAGGTCACGCGTAAACGCCGATATTGAAAGCTGAAGACCACGAGCATTCGTAGCCCTGGTGTATTCGGCAAATTATACAGACCCTTGAAATTCTTGGTTGCCCGACTTTGGGTATCACAAAGGAGGTGAGATTTCTCCTCAGCCTTGTCTGCCAGATATGTGCTGCGTGTTTTACTTTTGTCCTTATACGTTAACTGAGAATTTTTGGAAGAATTGACGGGTCCATTCTTCTAAATGCACGCTTCTATAGGCCCAAATATTAGATGTCCATCCTGGACGCCTTTTCATCCTACTTCCTATGTCTTTGCTCTCCTGGACAAAGACTGCCAGCTCCTTCTCGCCAGTAAACGTTTGAAGATTCTGGTTGCCGCTTTGGTAGGAGGGCTCCAGCTTGTGTCGTAGTTGCGACACTTTGCACTGGTCCACTTGAATCAAAATAGATTCTGGTTTGACCACGCCTATGCCCAATCCAGATCAGCTTGAATTACTGTGATATAATCTGTTGTTTTTATCACCGTCCACACCTTGTTCTCGTCAGCATAAAGAAGGGAGTTTTAGCTTATGATGCCTAGGACAGCGTTAACATACATTATAAATAACCACGATCCAATACCGATCCCTGTGATAATCCTCATTCAACTTGGATGGGATCAGACAGCGTATCATGCGCCCTTACTTCCAGACGCCGGTGTAGAAAGGTTTCCGTTTCATCCTAGGCGGGGATCACCAATGGCACAGGTCTGGAGTTTGAAAGTAGAATGTTAGCATCCAACCAATCGAACTCCTTTGGAAACTCAAGGAAGCTTACATCAACTCCAGCGTCTGTTACTTCAGTCCAGCTGGATTTTGGTAGTAGTAGAGTTGTATGCACGATCGTTTTCGTCAGAAGCCATGCTGTTCCGCTGCGCTGTAGTTTAATGCTTCCAAGTAGGCTGTTAGTGCGTCAGAAATAATGGCTTCCAAGACTTTAGAAAGAATGGGTATTAAGATTACGGGACGATAGTTGGCTGGATAAGAACGACTATCTTTCTTGTGGATAAGATTAATTTTCCCGGATCCACATGTCGGGCACGTACAATACTTCAGAACAGTGTTGGTGGAATAGATCCGAAGATTCAGTTAAACTCACTCCTACTTCCGTTAGCGATTTCTTGTGCCAATCGCCGACTCCAGGAGAGCTGTGCTTGCGCATACTCAACAGCATTTTAGTACAGTTTCTGCTGTGAAGGTATGTGAGTGAGTTTTGGGAGTAACACAATCATCCTCAGAGGGTTAGGTGACCAGTGATCGCACTGAAATGTTTCAGCATATGGTAGGCGCAGGGCATTCGCCGCCTTCTTCGGTGTCCGTGTGGGTCTTTCCGCTGTTTGAAGAGGGGAATTCCTCGTTTCTCCTTACTAAACTACTGACGTGTTGCTACAGAAGCTTCTGCTTCGATGTCATACCTAATACCAACTTCTGCTGGTCCGCCATCCTATCCTCGCTAAAAGCGGAGTGTAGTGGTTACATGGGGTCGCATGGTCCATCCAGTTCGCGGTGCTTGGGAAGTGTTTGTGGGTATGACAAGCTGAGTTTCGCACCGCTATATACTTGCTTTTCCTGCTTCGCAGGAACCAGATCACATTTCTTGGCCTGAAGGTCTTAGTTTTTGCTGCTTCTGCAGCCGGAGAGCTAAAGTGGCTGACGAAATGTTATCATGCACTAGCTGGTGCCTCATCTGCCAGAAATGTCCATTTGGCTGCCTCTCGTAGATTATACAGATTCTCGTTGCTTCGGCAGCTTCCACGGTTTATTCTGCATAATTATTCGCATAGTATTATCGCATGATCTTTTTGGCCACATGGTAAGTCGCCGTTTACCCTCTCTTCTTTGTTGGTTAATATCCGGTCCAGTATCGGAGGCTCATCTTTTTCTCGGGATCGGATAGGAGCGTTGATGCGGCCATGCAGCGGGTAACTGGAGACGAACTCTTGTAGATCAGCCTTGAACTGTTCTCTGGGAGCTGCTTCGGATTCCAGGGCGTGGATGTTGAAAGCGCCGGTAACGAGAATGTGACTGTAAGTTTTGTTTATCACCCTCCTTATTGTGGATGCTAGATGAGAACCTATCGCTGGCGGCAAAATTTGAAATTTAGCTTTATTTTATTGGCATTACTTGGTTTTGGTTCAAGAAAATTGCGCAAGTGGTTTAACTATATGAAACTCAATGTGCACCGGCACCAACTAAGCGTATTTCCCAAGTCACCAGTACATGTTTTATGTTTTGTATACTATTGATTTAGCATTGAGTACCCATTTTATTTTAGAAATATTTTAGATGAGAATTTGTCACAAACGCATCACTTCGCATAGCGGAGCGTAGAATGAAAACCTTTATTTGTAGCGAAATGAACACATTCAGTGGCAACTAGCTTGTGGTGTCATTTATATTCTCCTAGTTCCACTCCAACTAGGCACACAGAAACGCTCAAATCATTACTTATATTTCTCCATGTGATCCTATAATGTATGCTTCATCGTCCTGTAGGAGTGGTCTACACCAGCCAAAGCGGCTAAATAGGTTGTCTTTCAGATTGGCTCTCACCGCAAAATAGTATTCTTTTTACCTAATTTCTTACAACCGAAACTGGCACACCGTTAGCCTGCTGTAACTGTCGTAGAGGTAACTGTATAAACAGGGTATACCGCACCTGTTCACACAAACATAGATTCATACGTCTTGGACGAACACCCTGCAACGCAGAACTTCGCATCTCAAGCCGAACAAGAGTAGAAATGGTAAGACTTCATTTTCTAGTAGGCAGGTGTTACTCATAGGCAGACAACTTTTATAACCAAGGAGAGTAGTAGCGGCCAGCTAGATTATTTGAACACCATCGACAAAAGAACAATGGGTCGGTGGGTGCAATTTAAGGTATAAAAGGAGCGAACTTAGTCAAATAGGACACTGACGAACCGCAAAGAATCGGCCAGCATACGAGGTGCATTATAGAATCGGTTGCGCCTGTTATGAGGAAATGAAACATCTTTAGATAAATGGATAACCACAGAGACACACACATTGCCGGGATGAGGTAAGGTGACAAGGCGAGTTATCGCAAATAAACATCCGTTCTTGTCTAGTTTCAAGCATGAAAATGGGCGGAGGTCTGTAAAATCTGACGAGACGTTGGTAATTATGGGCAAATAGAACGTCATGAATTTGAGGGAGAGTAAGTCTGTTTTGCTCCAAAAATGTTAATAAATCCTCTGGCGTTTGAATATGTGTCGCCGTTAAATCAACCGCATCTATTTTGCTTCAGCATACTTGGTTTCAAATAACAAACGTCAAGAAACTACTGAGAACGACAGTAAAGAACACACAACATATTAGTATATCCATGCTTCTCTGTTATGTTAGTCCATCCGTGAGAGTTATAGCTTTAGTTCCAATGAAAACAATAATGTTCTAACATGGTTACTTAGCCGTTAAGTATCGTGATCAACCGGAATGTTCATTCACTTTGTATGTTTCGAGACATGCGGATGCTTGCGGATTATAGTCGGCAAAGCCTCTGCGCCACATAAACAGCTATTTGGTTAAGCAGAGAAACTCTGACATTCCCCTTTTGTTTTGTTTGCTTTATCAAAGGCCTGTACACCTATGTTTTTCCAGTTGTGGATAAACGTGCTTCCTCCGTGTCTGCTCGTTTTGCTCGTGTCACGCTTGCGTATTGCGATTCTGTGAGTGCCCGCTGGCTGCGTGTGCTTCTCGCGTCGTGTGTCCGCTGTGATTGACTCCGTGCTGCTTTTTACCGCCGTTGATTCGTTCCGTGTCTCTTTTTTAGCTCCCGGCGAGACCCCACTCCAGGAACTTCGTTACATTTGGCCACGAGTGTTCACAGCCAACGGGGCGGAGTTGCCCGTCGAATTCGTAGTGCTGGCTCAAGTTCAACTGGAACATGTTACTGCAGTACACGAGTTTCTTCTTTGTCTAAACCTAAGTCGGGACGCCATCCTAGGGATGGATTTTTTGGCTAAGCATGGAAGCTTGCTGCAGCTTGGTACCGCGAATCTATTACCAAAGTCCCCTCCAGTCAACACGCAGCTGTGTCACTCACAAGGAGTTTGCAAATTTCTACAAGCCACTCCTAAACCATCGCAGTTCAAGACTGATGTCACTGAACCTTTGCGCAACCACAGCAGTATTTCCCCAGACTTTAAAGCCTCACTTCTCTCCATGCTGCGTAATTATTTTGGATCTGTTTTGCGAGACTCAATTTAGGCGCACCAGCATCATCCAACACGAAATTGATACAGGGAGTCAGCATCCTATTCGCCAGCGAACGCGAAGGGTGCCCATCCATTACGATGCCCAGCTAGATCGCATGATCCAATAGGTGCTTGATATGCGCGCTATTCGCCCATCAACATCGCCTTGGTCGTCTCCAATCGTACTCGTGAAGAAAAAGGATGGTTCCCTACGACTTTGTGTAGATTACTGAAAGCTAAACGAAGTCACTCGCAAAGACTCGTTCCGCCTCCCTCGCATTTACGCCACATTTGATGCTCTTCATGGTGCACCATGGTTTACTACTCCCGATTGGGCCGCCGGTTATTGGGAAGTGGAGGTTCGCTCGTCCGATAGGGAGAACACCGCGTTCATTGTACCATCCGGGCTGTATGGATTCGCGACCGTGCCCTTCGGGTTGGCAAATGCCCCAGCTACCTTCCAGTGCCTAATGCAGAACGTATTGGAGGGTCTCGTACCCAAGGAATGTTTGCTATATGTGGATGATGTGATAGTGCATGGTAGATCGGTAGAAGAGCATAACGCCCGTCTACGTACAGTTTTGGAGCGGTTACGGCAGGCTGGATTAAAGTTAAAGGGACGGAAGTGCCGTTATCCCTGCGAGTATGTTAACTTTTTTGGGACACGTAATAACGCCAGATGACATTCAAACCGATCCCGACAAGTCCGAACGAATAAACTCGTGGCCACAACACAGACCAGTTGATGAATTGCGTAACTTTTTGGGACTGGCATAGTACTCCCGGAAATTTGTGCGTAATTTTGCCTCGATCTCGGCGCCTTTACATCGTCTGACAGAAAAGAGACGGAAGTATGTTCGGACGGACGTGTGCCAGTGCTTTCGGACGGCTGAAATAATGCCTCACGTAGCCACCGCTGTTAGGTCTCCAGGATACTTCAAAACGCGCAGGGCCTTTTGTCCTAGACATCGACGCCAGTAACGAGGCGATTGGCGCTGTTTTGTCGCAGAAAACTTCGACTGCGAAAACCGTGCTCCTTTATGCTAGCCGCCGACTGGACAAGCGAGAGCGTACGTATAGCACAACAAGACGTGAAATGTTGGCTTTGGTGTATTTCTTGAAGAATTTCGACTATATTTACTCGGAAAACCTTTCCTTGTGCGGACTGACCATCAATATCTACAATGGTTACAAAACTTCCGTGACCAGGAGGGATAAGTCGAGCGGTGGCAAGAACGCCTACAATAGTACAATTTTACCTGTGAGTACCGGCCGGTAGCACGGCATGCCAACACGGATGCCCTTTCGAGAATTCCCGCTCTGGAAGAAATAATTGCGGTCTTACGCCACTCGGAAACTGATACAACGTGGTCAGATGATCAAGCGCAGGACCCAAATATATCTAACATTTATATGCGGCAAGTGGAAGGATCGTCTAAACCACCGGGTACGGCAACGCAGTCCAGTTCGAAAGAAGAAGGCTCACTATGGGACCACTGGAGCCGATTAAGAATCATTCGTGGGACGCTGTTATTCATGGATGACCTGGGCCCGAAAGCGATTACTCCTATGTCAAGAGTGCCGGGCGTACTACAGGCAGTCCATCAGCAGTTAGGTCGCTCTGGCCAACTAAAGACGGAGACAGCCATACGTCAACGGTACTGGTGGCCAGGAACCCACGCCGACGTGGTAAATCTATGTAAAGCCTGCGAGATCTGCACCGCTATCAAATTGAAGACACCCCTATCCCGGGCCCCGTTGGAACCGATAGTGTCCACGTCCCCAGATCAGAGAGTCGGTGTCGATCTAATGGGACTTTTGCCATTCACACGGAACGGGAACTGCCACCTCCCTGTGCTTATAGATTATTTTACGAAATGGTGCGAGGCCATACCTATCAAAAATCCGGATGCGGCAACGGTTGCGTCAGCCATCGTAAATGAGTGGGTTGCTCGCTATGGAGCACTGCTATCACTGCATTCAGACCAAGGCGCCGTCTTCGAGAGGCACCCGTTTCAGGAAGTGTGTCGACTACTGTCGGTGTGGAAGACACGTACTATATCTTATCATCCACAAGGGAATGGATCAGTAGAGCGCACCAACCGAACCATAAAAGGGATTTTGCAGAGCTTCCTGGAGCGGCACCAGTCAGATCGACGGGACAAAGCGATTTCACAATGCATGATGGCGTATCGAGCGTCTGTGCATGCAACCATGGGGCATTCTCCAGCATTCCTGACGTTTGTTCACGAGCTTTGTTTGCCTTTGGAGCTGATATCACCTTTCCCCCAATCGAGGCTTGTTCTCTCTTAGACTGCGTACGACAGCTTGGCGAACGTCTTCGATCAGCGTTTCTGTGTGCGGGGGAACACGCAAGAATAGCACAGCATCGTCAGAAAGTATGTTATGATCGGCACAGTAGGGGCCCTGAATATCACATTGGAGATCGCGTATGGTTGCACCGACCAGGACCTCCGCCTGGCGCAGCAGCGAAGTTTCACTGACAGTGACAAGAGCCATACGAGACTGCGTTCGTTCGTTTACCCATGGTGTATGCCGTCCGAGATGCCGTGCAACCAAATTCCGACGTTCTGACCGTGCGCTACAATCAACTGAAACCAGCGGGATCTTCAGCCTCTACGCCGAAGGAGGAAGTCGTCCCACCCGGAAGCCTCCAGATCGTGGAACAAGCTGTGCAGATCCCCCCGAAGGAGGCTCAGCGAGTATTCAGGGCACGGAGACAATGAGGACAATGTCTACGCCAGAAGGCAGAGTGGTGTAACGAAATCGAAACCGCCATGGATCGTCTTAAAGACTACTTAAAGAATCTCTTCTTTTCACTTACAATTGCAGATTCTCGAGAAAACACGGATATGTGCAAACGTACGAAGCCACGTTACCGACCCAAAACTCTGACATTCCCCTTTTGTTTTGTTTGTCTTATCAAGGGCCTGTACACCTATGTTTTTCCAGTTGTGGATAAACGTGCTTCCTCCGTGTCTGCTTGTTTTGCTCGTGTCACGCTTGCACATTGCGATTCTGTGAGTGTCCGCTGGCTGCGCGTGTTTCTCGCGTCGTGTGTCCGCTGTGCTTGACTGCGTGCTGCTTTTTACCGCCGTTGATTTGTTCCGTGTCTCTTTTCTAACTCCCGCCGATACCCCACTCCAGGAACTTCGTTACAACTCACGATTCGCTGGAAAATAAATCGCACATACCTAAATGGTTTGGGCCCCTATTTTCAAAGATTACATAGTTTCACACATTTCGGTGTTTCTAATTTATTAGCAGTATCAGTGTTTATGTGCACTGAGATTACGTGAATTCCTAAATTCGCCTTTTTCACAAAGGGAGGTAAATACAAATTACGCGAGTAAAGTTCGCTGGTTACCCACAGAAGGAAAGTGGCATTTCCTCTAGATTGTTGCCATCAATCTCAGGTCTGCAGAAATAGAATTTCCGCATTTCCTGTTCAGCAATAACATAAGCTTTTCCTGCTAAACTGAAGGTTATACAACGTACAACGGCAAAAGCAGTTGCCAACTATGAATAGCAGGTATTGCCTAATAGCGAAATTCCACTGTCTTTGTCTTTCGTCCAGCAGCAAAGCTTCATACAACCTGATATGCTGGCCACGGGTTTAAAGAATATACGAAAGCGATATTTATACACAATTGCAAATCATTTTCATTCACTGTACTATGCCGTCTCCCTTTGGTGATAAGGAGGCTTCAAATATACCGGCTTGTTACATTTTACAAAGAATAACTTTGAGATATTTGAAGTAAGCGAGAAGTATTTGTGCTCTAAGTGGACCGTTTGGTTGCACTATGAGAACATTTTGTTGCTTCAGGACATTCCGTGGCACAAATGGTACATAAAAACGAGGTTACCTATCGACGTTGCCAGGGAGGATGAATGTTTTAAGTAGCTGGAACTTGGTGGAAGGATTGGAGGGAATAAGTTTGTGTATGCATTATGAGCACATGTAATTGGTTACCGGTAAGGGCGCATGTGTATGATTTTTGTTTTATTATTTCGGTGGCCATATTTATTTTTCTGCTACCGCTATGGCTGTGGATGATAATGAGCTGTCCAGGTCTTTAGTTATTGTGAAGTATGGAAGCGTTGAAGACATTGAGAAGCAATTGGGACATTTTCAGATTGAAACGGGGACTTGTTTTTCCCGAGTCTCCCCCTGGCTGCTGCGGCGTACCAGCGTAGAAGTCGGAAGCGGTTGCGGGATGCGGAGGGCTATGGTTTCATCCTGTACCGTTGCGTACCCTGTCAACGTTCAGGATCACGTGGCAAGCAGTGAGTTACCATTTCTGCAAAAGGTGAACTAACGGATGTAGATACAAATAGTAAAAATGCAAGGCCCGCGTCTCGGTGGTTCTGCAGGAGGGGAAAAAGGTCGTGGGAAGTTACTGCATTGTTCATAGCCATGGTTTTTACTTGGGTAACCTGTGGCTGTATGCATGCAACCGTCGGCTGTCAGCGCGGAAGGAAACGGGGATTCAGCGTTTGCTGGACAGATTACGTAGCACGCCGGATTTGAGACGCTTCATCTATCAGGAGTACCGCAAAGGTGCAACACGTATGGATCTGAGTCATTTGCACATTCGTCATCAAAAAAGAAACTTATGTGAAGTGTCTGAGGTGGCGAAGATGTTGGAACGGCACGGTTTTTGACGTTTGGTACCTAAGGGGAGCCAGATTCGTTATGCATTCTACTCTCCAGCTGTAGCTCCTGGCATGGTGAAGCGTTATGTTGTGGTTTCATTGTGCGATGCGACGCACCAGCTAAAGTATAGTGGGTACATTGTATGGCATGTCATGTTCGTGAACGGAACCGGTCTAGGGCTGCCTTCTTCTACGCCCTATTACCTGCTGAGACATCCTATAGCTATGAGCAAGTGGTGGAGGCAGTGCGGGAGATGGTGCCTAGCAGTATAGATTGCCGCAAGGTGGTGATGGATAAATGTGCTGCTCAGCTGCGGGCGCTTCGACGCGTTTGGCCGGTGCCATGTTAAAGTGGACATGGCTAGACGTTGTGGTCGCACACGTGGGATCGCTGATGCTCATAGAATCTAAGTGCGCGCGTGGATTCATAACCTGATATATACCCTCATGCGTCCGTATTTGAAAGATTATTGAACGCGGTGCAACGTGCGAATCCGGAATGCTACCGGTAGTTGTGCCAACGTGGCTCCAACACGCAGACTCTTGGGCGGCTCATATACAAAGGGATGCTGTGCTTTTTGGATACCACACAACAAACAGGGTGGAGACTGAGAACAAGCATCTTAAGGAGAACTTGTCCGAGAGGTCATTCTTGCCCACTCTGTTCACCTGCGTGGTTAGTAGGGTAAGCAGTATCTTGCGCGAAGGAAACAGCATAGTAGCTAGGCGGTGAATGAGAGCAGTTTCTGTTACATCGGAGGTGTACTCAGTGGCCTCGGTTTTTGCACTGCTGAGCCATGTCGCAGGGAATGTCTTCATAACGCCTTTTCGTGCATCGATCGTTCTGGGTTGAAGGTCCGATGTGCATTAGTAGTTAGTTATGTGTCCTCGTCCGAAAGTGCGTCGGGTATATATCACACGCAGCAGGGAATGTGCTTACGAGTTCAGTCGGCAGTGGCGGCTTCCATGTGGGCACATATGTTATGTGGCGGTGCTTCGTGGACATTCCGCGGAGGACCTACTACATGGATGTCGGTGGATCGCACCCAGACAACCTCCCGCATGCACCTCAGAATCAGTTCCGGCGGAGGTTGGCGTGCAGCTGCTAGACCGTCTGGTAGCGGATAGGGATGCGGTTGTCAGCAGTACAATTCAACTTCGAAAGACACAGGATGTTTTGTCAGACATCGGCACACAAATGTGCACCTACTGGTAGGGGAACTGCTCCGCGGCGTTGACCATCCTGAAAATGGTATGGTTGCTGATGTTCAAGGTGGCCAGTTTCCAGTTGTACGGTCGAACGTCTAAGTGTCCTGCTCCCCTTCTGCTGGATACGGCGGCGAACGTCCGGATGTTATGTGGGTTATCGACTCCGGGAACGTCGCATGTTGGCACAGCGGTCGCGGTAGCGACGACGTCGGGAGACGATGTGCCACACGCCGTGCATGCAACGGGGGTGAATGACGTCGGCCCTGTAATTTCAAGGGCAACACCGGTTCCATCCACCTGGGCAACTAGGTCCAGGAAGCGTAAATCGCCCCCTAAGTGCCGTGTGATGGTGGTGAGCCTTAGCAAGTGTGCGCTAAGGAGCAAATATTCCGGAAGCTCCACAGCAGTACATCCTCCTCCTACAGGGTTCCCGTTAAATGTAAACAGGACGCTCATGGAGTCGATTCAGAGGATCTCTGCGGAGAATGTCAGCAGGAGGGAGATGTGCAAGTCCGCGGGGGCGCGGTGCAGTGGGTTATGTGCGATGCGTGCTCCAAATGGTACCATGCGTCCTGCCATGCGTCCCGCCACTGAGCCACCTACGTAGCATCGCCTCTGCCATGTGAATCTTGCTACATACGTAGCCACAGGTACCCGTTGTTTTCCATGATCAATATTGTTTAACGGGGAAGTAAAACGTGCCCCCACTGTCTTGCAATTTTGTTGCGAAGCGCTAAGCAAAGAGGAAGTATTTGTAAGCTCTGCATATGCCCAGGTAAATATGTTAACTGCATATAAACAGGCATAAGCTGTTGCCGGATGCTACTATATATATATATATATATATATATATATATATATATATATATATATATATATATATATATATATATATATATATATATATATATATATATATATATATATATATATATATATATATATATAAGGGTGCGTATCTTTGCATGCAATATGAGGTACCGTTTTGAACTGCACCTACATAGGTATGCATGATTATATACATATATGTAATCATGTATGCAAACGTATACCTATATATATGCCATATATTAAAGTTTAGCGGCATCCAGTTTCGGATTTGCCTCTCACTGTGGCAAGCGACAAGACGCCTACGCTTACAGAGTGACCATGGATGACTTGCGCTGCACCACCCACAGCTCCATACACACACCCCATATCCAGTGTAAACCCGAAGGAATAAGACCAGGAGACATGCGGATGGGAACCACGTTTCATCAACGGAGCCGGCCCACACTCCTTCACAGGCAAACACAAGCACACTGTATTTGGGAATCAAGCGCCCGCAAGGCGCTGGCTGGACCGTAGTCCGCTCCACACTGATTGCGTGGAACCACTCTTCGAGCCTAACACGGCCACAAGGACCTTGAGCCCTGTCCCCTCCAGCAACAACCAACTATCTCCTGGAGCCAGTACGGACGAGGTAGCGGGTAATAGACAGGTGGTCACCTAGTCAACATGCACATCAAGCGCAGTCACACTGGGGATATCAAACAACAGCCAATCACTTGAGTGAGATACAAAGAAAATAACTCGAGTAGTGCAATAAGGAAAGGGTGAAATGAAACTTGATTTAAGGAGCATATGAAATACGGTGTTTGCAAACGGAGCCTGGATAAGCTCACGAGGTAAGAAAGTATACTTTACGGAATGCCACGAACACAAAAATGTTATGGAAATCGAATACAGTTGGCTTAAGCAAGGTGTGCATGTTAGTGGAATAGCGTACATGTAGACATTTATCTGAGAAATGCAGTTAGGAAAAATTGAAAACCCACCACCTGAAACAAAGGGACTTAGCATGCAAGCTCGCGGTTAGTAAATCGAATGCAGCGTACCTACAAACGTTTCGTCGGTTCTGCATACTTCGCTGCAAGACCCGCCGTCGCTTTTGTAGTGGTCCCGAGTGGCATTGCTCACGGCTCACTGGACATTTATATGAGAAATAAAGTACTTATTACAAAACTGAAATCCCACCACCTGAAATTAAGAGACTTATCATGCAAGCACGCGGTTAGTAACTCGAAAGCACCGTACCTACAAACGCTGCGCCGGTTCTGCCTACATTCTGTTCAGAACCCGTCGTCGCTTCAGTAGTAGTCCCGTGTGGCCTCTCTCATGGCTGGCTCTGCCTGCCTGACTAAGGCACTCGCGACTGCATGTTCTACAGTACCATGAGCTAGATGTTGATGGAGAACCACCCACCGGGGCTTGCCGCTTCCGCACTTGCCGCTTCTTCTCTGCATGCATGAGAGCTTTCTCCTGACTTCGTGAACAGATCACGCCATGCACGCCGATCAACCGCCTTCGATTCCCATGATCTGCAATCAAGTTTAGTACGCGTGAGGCTCAATTTAATAATGCCCTGGTAATCTAACTTTGGTTTCCGCACGTGCAGCTTCCCAATACTCAACTGGCCGTGTAATAGCTGCTTCGGTATCCGCGTCGAATCCATACGGCTCAAATGACCGATCCATCTCAGGTGTCTCAATAAAGTATGCAGTCCACTGCCCATATCCCACTTCGGCGCAAAACTTCCGTGTCTGCAACTCGGTCGCCCCAGCCGATGCGCAAAATTCGTCGCAGCCACTGCTGATGGAATCGCTCGAGATATCGTACATCGCGACGGCTCCACGTCAACGTTTCACTGCCGTCTAGCAGAACGGACCGCACCATGGTCTTTACACCATCAGCTTCGTGCTAACGGTAAGCTGATGGTTGTTCCCCACTAGGTGCTCAAGCTTCCCGTGTGCCCACGCTGCCTTCGGCGCACGGATACGCAACTCAAGGTGTAGCTGCTGATCAGTCGACAACACACTACCAAGGTAGCGAAAGCGGTAGGTGGTTTCTAATACTTCAGCACCAATGCTGATTCGCGGCAATTTTGAAGGCTGCACCTTCGGAGAAGGCTGAAAGAGACAGACAGTTTTGGTTGTGTTGATGGTGAGCCCAAATTTGGCCGCTGTCGAAACCAGAGCACTAGTAATGTGCTGCAACTCATCCGCGCTGTGTGAAAACAACGCACAGTCGTCAGCAAACAGCAACATATGGATAGTTGTCTCACAGACTAGAGTTCTCGCACCGAAACGACGGATGTTCAGCGACCCACCATCAATACGGTGCTCCACACGAACACCGTAAGCACAAGCGGCATCAAAAGCACAGGACAACGTTGCATAATTATATTTATTTAACAGGGCAGGAGCTAAGACACAGCCTTGCTTCACGCCTGAGACAACTGCAAAGTCATCCGAGGTCTCTCCACTCAGCTGCACCCTCGCTCGCGTACAACTGTGCAGGTATTCGATTAACCTTGCAAACTTACGCGGGCAACAAAACTTACCCAACACCAGCCACAATGCCTCGAGGTTCACCGTATCGATTGCCTTGGCGGAATCAACAGAAAGAGCCTTCAGTGGCCGGTGTCGTTCTCTGCACTTCTCTTGCAACTGACGAGCCGCAAACATCGTATCTATAGTGCTGCGACCCCAACGGATTCCGCATTGCTCTTCCGCTACGTTAGGTTCCACAACCTGTCTGACGAGGCGGTGAGCAGGATTTGAGCAATCATCTTGCCCACACAACTCGGCAAGTTGATGCCGCGATAATTCGTGCAACTTTGCTGGCTACCTTTGCCCTTGTATAGTGGTAGCACAAGGGCATCCTTCAGCTCAAAGGGGCACACCCTCATCAACCCACACGCGTTGCACCAAGTGGTGCAGCGCAGTCAGCAACGCGGGCCTGCCGTGTTTCAATACTTCAGGCGGGATCCCGTCGGCCATTGCACACTTACAGTTTCGCAGCTGAGCAGGTGCTCTCTGCGTCCCATCCAGTGATGGCGTGTCCGACGGATGCGCCTTCACATCATGCTGCTTCAGGCAGTTCAATATAGGCCAGTCGATTTCCGAACGTTTGTTCAAGAGAGTCAAAGTGCTGTCGCCAGATCTGCATTATGTCTGCAGTCTATGTGCAGGTAGCGCCTGAACTACTATAGGTCTGCGTCCTCAGCGGCTCCAATCGCGGTCCATACACCGCCTTCAAGGAGTCAAAGAATTCCTTGTGTTGGCGGCGTTCGGCGTAGCATTCCATCTGCTTCGCCTTCTCTGTCCACCACGCATTTTTCATGCGACGGATCTCTCGGGTCAGCCGCCGTTAAAGCATGCGAAACCAACTACGCTTTCCCAAGTCACTAGGGTCTGCGACACGTGCAGCAATGGCTGCATCCTTCCCAGACAAAGTGGCGCCAAGCGTCGCATTGTTGTCCTCACATCAATCAGGCCGCTGACAGTTTGCGCGCCCGATGGTCTCCTCGGCAGCAGCTGTCAGCTGATCGCGAATGTGGAGCCACAGATCGCCCACTGTGGCTATGCAGTCCACATCACCACACAGGCGTGCAGCCATCGCCTTCTCCAGCTCAGTACGTTTCGCCACAGTACCGAGGGAGAGAATGTTAAATTTACGCCGACTCACGGCGGGAGTGCAATAAATAGCTTTACGAAAATATATGTACAGTTTGGTCCGCACCAATTTGCGATCAGTGCCACACTCAGCTCCACGCAGTACACGTGTCATGCGCACTTCACGCATATCACGCTGGCGTACGATGACATAGTCGAGCAGGTGAGCGTGACCACTCCGTGGGTGCGTCCAAGTTGCTATATCAGTCGCACTCGGTGCAAACCGAATGTTCGTGATCAGCAGGCCGTGAGTGGCACGCAGTGGGAGCAGCCTGTCACTGTCCGCATTCGCTGAACCAATGCCATGCGCACAGATAACGTCTACCCACGCTGGTGTATCAAGCCAGACGCGCGCGTTGAAATAACCCAGCAGAAATAGTCGGTCGCACCTCGGCACTAACCGTAACACGGACGATAGCTAAGTATAGAACTGAACCCGTGTGTCATAAGGATAACACATGTTCGGCACGTACGTGCTTATAAAAGTAGCAAGCTTACCTCATCCGAGTCGTAGGCGAACAATCATCAGTCGCGCGCTGATGCCCGTTAGTTCACCCACCAGCTGGCCATGGCGGCGATCGGATATTGCAAATCCGACCCCATGTTCACGTGGTGCTGAGGCGCCGTTCCTCACCCAGTAGGATGTGTAGCCAGCACCTGCTTCATGTAACTTACCTTGCTCAGCGAGCCGGGTTTCACTGAGCACCGCAATATCGATATGGTAGCGCTCCAGCTCCATTGCGACCAGTGCAGTGCGTCGCTCCGGCCGCTCGCTGGAGTTCCGGTCCGGTGGTGTGCGCACCTTCCAGCACCCGATGCCGAATGCTTTGCGCGCAGGCATCCGATTGCATTGGTGGGCAATCGCACGCGAGGTGGTCGTTGTGCTTCGGAGATTTGCTTAAGGGATTTCACCCGGAGCCTTTGGCTCAGTAGCTTGACGCACAAGGCAGTGGGTTATTTGGAGGATTGCTTGAGGGACTCCGCCCGGAGCCTTTGGCTCAGTAGCTTGACGCACAAGGCAGTGGGTTATTTGGAGGATTGCTTGAGGGGCTCCGCCCGGAGCCTTTGGCTCAATAGCCTGACCCACAAGGCAGTGGGGAGCAGATCCAACTCGGGAATGTGATTGCAGAGACAGATAGGGATCTGCTTGACGGCTGTCACACGCAGCCTTTAAAGTTCTGGAACGTTTTATATATGTTTCGCGACCATAGTAGAATACGCACCCGCGACCACGGCCAGACGCGGGTGGATTTTGGCGGGTTTGCACCAATTTGACCAGGAGTTGCCTGGCTTGAGGCGTGCAGTAGCAAACCATTGAACACCCGGAGGTGTCCTCCCACCGCCAGAGACAATGCGTGGCCCTCGTGCTCTACGCCAATTGCGCTGTGAGCTTATAACCCGTAGACCTGTTGTCTCCCATGGCTAGGTTTTACGGGGTGTGGGCCATCGACCACTCCCCTAACCTCCAAAGAATATGGACTAGGATACTGCCAGGGCGCACAATCCTGACAGCAGAACGACTCGGGTCCTCAGCCAAAGCCTTTGATTAAATGTACACATGAAAGGCAGCGGGCCTAGCACATGGTCAGTTCACTGACGCTTGCGGATTGGTGTCCTGGATCATAGCTGGGAGAAGGGCGAAACTCAAATCCCACCCAACGGTCGCCACGAAGAGGCGCCCAGGACTTGAGCAAATGGCACAACAGTAGTAGCAGTGGGTAGACCATCTGTCAGGATCTAGCCACCACCAGCCTCAGCGCACCATAGACTCTCCCGCCCGTATATAATTACTGCTATACATATGTGTACATATATATGCGTGCACATATTTATGTGCTTATATACTTATAAATATACATAAATATATATACGACCATATCTACATACGTTGCATATTAAGCCGGATGCCTTTAAATTTATATACGTGTATATATGTGTGTAAATACACACATATACATTTCAGCATCAGGCATAAAATTAGCCCACTTTATACGCAGTTAACATATGTAGCTGTGCGTTTGAAGACTTTCCACATGACAATTACTTGCCTAAGCGTGCAACAAACTACATCTAACAACGCAACTTCCCACAATTACGGATTCTTTTTCCCTAAAACCAATGATTACTGCTAATCACCGCATGACCAGTTCCAAGTACGCGTTTACCTACACAGCAGTACGGTAACATATGATGTCTGTTATTCGGCATTCCTTAGCAAGTTTGAACATCTTATTCCGTATTGTATCAACCATGCACATAGTGATGCCTTTGTCATCCCAGCTACTCCTTTTGCACTTATTCCGATTTAGCAAACCACATTGACTTGCAGGTTACCTTACTGGCATCCCCCGTAATATTCAGACCTATTAATTACGTAGTTCCGTTCAGTATGAATAAACTAGGTACATGGGTTGCCTTAGAATGCTGTATTTCAGGTCCTGCGTGAACATTATTTGTGCAATTAAGAATCCGTGCAGCTTTTTCAACCTTACACCTGCTCCATTGTCAAAAGTGGTTTCCGTTTACAATAGACGGTAAGTTGAAGTTTCAATACATGCATCCCTTCAAAGCGTTACCTTATCAGAAATATCGCCATATTTGTTAAAAGCAAGTTCCGCAATTCGCATCTGTTGATTTTCCGCCACCAGTTCGGCCTACTAATTTTACTAACTTTACCTCAGTAAAATGTTTATACATCATGACCCATGTACTATTATTATACGGTTTGTAATAAATGATGCTAGCCGTCGATAGCACCGAAAAGGCAAATTATTTACGCCGTAAAACGGCTCTGCCAATTGGCACCAGACATTTAAATATAACCGCCATAGTGCAATCAAACGATCCTTGCTATAAGAGGCTTGCATTTGAATTTCTGCCCGGTTGATCTGTAGCGATAAACAACGGTTTTATTATTCTCGGTAAAACAGCGCTGCGTCTGCAAATAAGCCGTTACAGTTGATTAGCTGCACGCCGTTTATTATACGCTTTCACTGCCCTCTTATCACTTTCGTTGTTTTAATTCAATGCATTTAGCTGGCTGAACTATGCGCAGCTCACCAGTTTTATCGTAAACTGTCCAGTGTTTCGAACTCATTTAAAAGCGCAACACCCCCTAAAATCTTTCATCGAATGCCCTCAGATGGTAAACATAATTTTGATGGATTGTGGAAATACATTTTAACACTAAGAAAAGCGTTGTGCTGTTCGAAAACTTAACGTTAGACGTTGTCCATTAGACCAAATGCAAATCCTACTCATTATTTTCAATAATATATATTAGTTTCTGGGAAGTCTCTGACCTCACGGCCGTTGCGCTGCGAAGGTATATACAAAAGCATGTATTAATGCGTTCCAAAATCCCGGTAACAACATGACGTTGAAAATTGTATCAGTAAGTTTACTGCATATGCTGTACTTAAGTCTGCTTGTGTAAGTAAACCCAGGAAGTTCGGTAGGTGTGTCATCACGCGCGTTAATTATATTAGGTGTAGGACAGTAGCTCTAGCATTCCCACCCACCATAACCTATATATGCGGTCTCTTACTTGAATGGAACTCAAAGTTTCCTATTGGCTTTCTATCGGTTGTTATCGGAAACTTCTACAGTTCTGCTGACGCCTCACCGTCTGAGCTAAGGTTTATTCAGTATTACTGACAAAAGTAGAATGGCTTGACTTGGTTGCTGCTGGGAAAGTTGATGAATATTGTACGGTGATTTGCTAGTCAATTTATCTTTCATATATACTAAATTTACCGGCCAAACAAAACTTATAGTGGAAGTTGCATGCACAAAAAAATACTTTTGTTTACATTTCAAAAACATGGACCACGGAGTAACTCAAGCTGATGAAACCACATTTCAAGGCCATCCGACGTCGTACCTGCTAGGCGAAAATATCAAACGACATAAAAAAACCATTCCATAACCGATTTTTCAGCTGATACTGCTAAAGGTCTGTTGTTTCAATAAAAGCATCTGCAGCGTTGTATTAAGTTTTTCCACCTACAATGCTGTCTTCCAGCCGCCAGCTAAATTTCACCCCCTGCTGAAACTAGTCCAACCAGAAAGCGGGCGTAACAACCATTTCAACATGACCACCTACCTGAAATGCTGGATCCTGGAAAGTAAAACTAAAATGACAAGTTTATAAAGGTTCGCGAACAATAACTGCCGTGATCCCTGGTGGCTGCAGAAGGAAGCCGGTGGTAAAGTACCATAGTAGTACTAGAAGCGTGTATATTTACAGGGTAAATGTTGAGTTTATCTACTTTCCGTCGAGCCAATTTCACTGTCTACCTCCACAGCCTCAAGCCCAGGCCAGCTTTGATCGATGTGACGTCAATAGGTAACTAACACAACTAAATTTATATGGAACTAATTACCCAGATTCTTTATCGCATGTGATTTGGATGCAGTGGGTCGATTCCCTCACATTCAGACAATTGTCTCAATGCGGGTTTCATCCACGTCTGGAGACCCTCCAGGATAAGACAGGTTTTTAAAAGCTTTCTCAAACTTAACTGTCAACGGCTTATAATTCTGCGCTTGTAAAACTCTTCAAAAACTACTGCTCCGGCGGATTTCCACAAGTATTCATGTTCTCAGTTCGTATTTAAACCCCAGTGCTCTACGCTAGTTGCTGTCTCTTACCTTGTACATTCAGCTGCGTCAAAGATCATTACGTTTTCTGTTATCCTACTGCTTGTCATGGAATCTGAGCTCGTATCACACGACGCTCTGCTGTTGCTCCGCACATCAGCAGGTCGTCAACGAGACGCAGATTATATATTTGGTGAACCCGTTACTTCCAAAGAGCCGTCCTTGAAGCTGCAGCGTTGCTGTTGATGCGAGAAATAACTTCTGTGACCATACTGCTTGTCGCGAAACCTTTCTTGAACAGAGCACAATGCACTCATCAGCTGTTCTTCAGCTTAGCAAGTCCAAACAGATTAGTGCCACTGCAGGCGCTGAGGAAAGTGTCTGTCAACTGGTGGGATAATGTAGCAGATCCGAGCTTGATCTTGCAATCTACCCTAAGGTCAGCAGACCGTTGTACCAATATTAGACGGCCAGTTATACTTCCCAATCTCTTAAAGTTCCGTTTACTGTGGTCTCTTGCCAGGTGGTTGTGAAATGAGCATCTAGCCACCTAAGAGGTATTTGCCTTTCGTTGCAGCTTCCCAGACCTATCACTGCCATACGTACACGCTGGACACGGAATCCCTCAGAATCCACGAGCTGAAGCATGTTACATATTCGTCAACACTGCTAAGTTCTGACAGCAGTCGCTAAAGCTGAATAGTTGCCCTTAAGACGAAAATTAACTTTCCAGTGGACACACTACCCTTTGCAGGATCCTTCGAAATTAGTACATCGCGCTCATTAGTCATTTTGTACATCAGCAGTTCGAGGTCGACTAGGTCTCTTGTAGATGCTGAGGACATCTTCTTTCAACAGGTGCATAATGCAGCAGGTCCGGGCGTGACCTTGCAGAGATTTCTGAGGTAGGAAGCTCGTTGTAGCCCAGTTAGACTGTCAACGTTGTTTCCCCTTCCTTTTAAATTTTCCGTCACCACAAGCATTCACCCTCCACGCAGCTCACTTCAGTTGACAAGTCTGATCGCAGAACCGAAGTGCGGTAGATCCAGTTGTCACGACTCACATCGCTGGAAAGCCAGGAAGCGACATCGGCAAGATAGTGTCAAGAAAGGCAAGTGGAACCTACTGAAAATGGAAGCAAGAAGCAAGTGCGTTAAAGGAATCAGAATGGAACGATGGTTAGCGAACAGCTATAAAACCGAATCCAGGAACGCCACTGGCTGTGTGACTGCGCCATGTCCCATACGGTCTCCAACCATTGGTGTGCAGCATCCCGAGCCCTCCATCAGCGAAGACTACCCACACCATTTTGACCAATTCTCTCAGGCAAATTCTGCATGCTGCTCTTTTAAAGCACGGACTGGCTACGTTGCAATTTAACACAAATTGGCACAATAAAATCAGGCGGTCAACAGGCATACAGAGGACATGGCATAGCCAGTGTAAACGATTAAAATTCAGCAATATGTATTCACAATCTGGTTACAGATACTGTGCTAATGGAACCCTGGCGAAATAATGGGGAAGCGAAATGCAACATATAACGAGCATTTGGCTTTACACGCGCCAATTACAATGTTGTCATATGTGTTTTTGTGTTTTAAGTTCCATGAGACGCTACTCTATTGATAACACGATGGAACAGCACTGTCTCAACTGAAGCTTGTTGCATACTATAGGCCCCAGCGTATCTAACCGTTGTCAGTCAGAATCGCATGGCCTTCTTCCTGAAGATGGAAGGTTCACCGGATGTTAAGTTTGAGGCTGCGTTCTTTGTGTTGCTGCTCCATGACTTTGGTTGCCCACCGATGCACTACTTCCGCTCGTTTCAAGGGACACAAATAAGGCTCGATAGGGAAGGAGATAAAGCTTGCTTTCGCAACACTGGCAGATCCAACGCATGCGGTGTCGGAGAATAAAGGTTTGGTGGCATGAACTGATTACTCCAAACACTGGCGGTCGGGCCTCTGCGTTACTCACGTGATGCAGCCAACACACGAGAGCAAGCGTACACGGACGACGATCGTCTAATCCTGACAATCGGTGCAGGTCGTTAGAGCGAGTCGGCGAGGTCTTATAGCTATGCAAGAGGACCATACCGACAGAGGCATTATACACCCTGCCCTTGAGATTGAGACTAACGTCGTGACGGTGCCAAAAGCGTTTCAGTCTGATGGATGCAAGACGGGCCTTAGCGAGCCATTGGGTGACTTCAACAGCCACCAGTTGTTACGAAATTTCCTGCATAAGTGAACCAGTGGACTTAGTACATGATATCAACAACAATGTTAATGGCGGGCACATGCAAGTGCCAAACTTGGCGTAGTGTTTTATATTTGCACGGCATGGAAAACTTAATCGCCACTATAGCTAAGCAGTTCACAGCATTCTGCACGGATTATGGATGGTCCCCAAGCAAAGCCATGTCATCGGCATAGTCTGTTTTTAACCACATCACACAAGAGAATTTAAATAAAGCAATTTTGGGCCCTCTAATGCCCGTTGGACTACTTTACTGGCCAACTTAAAGGGGAAGGGTGCATCAGGGCAAAACTGGTGCGCGCAGCTGGTGACAGAAACAACCTGGATAGCGCATCGTAATCCCTGAATTTGCCCGAATTTGACGGCTGAGATTCTTCAGGATGGTTAAAAATTTCTCGCGTACACCCTTCCCGAATAGCTAGTTCCACAACGCAGATCTATCTACTGAGTCAAAAGCCGCTCGGTGGCAAAGAAGACTTCGAGCTTAAGACCGTAAGAAGGAACAACCTTACACGGGATAACCAGATTATTTCATGTCTTCTCATTCAGCGGCTTACAGTTAAATATTGGACAGTAAAGGGATGCAGTTGGAAAGGGTCAATAAGGAAAACAATTAAACACCGAGAAAAATATGGCCATCGCCTACGACTTAGCAGAGCAAGGCAAGACTGGACACATTTTGAGCTGTTTGCAAAGGTTAGGTTTCATTCGTCGGATGGCAGAGACTTCAGCAAAACGAAACAATCGCTCGTTGTTTTGTCTGCTGCTAATCTTGTTTGGGGCAGGTGGGTTTTTACACATGGTACAATCGAGCAGGTGCTGAGTGTTTGAGCCGGCAGGAGATTTAGGGTCACTAGTTGCCGGGTTCCATGGAACATGTTCCATGGTTCTAGTTGATAGCCTTCTTTCGGTTTGGCCGATTCAGGTTATCCAGAAACAAGGTGTTATTTCTTGCGCTCTTAAAATTTCTGAATGGCAATAGCTACATGAAACTCTACGCTTGTTGGCCGTCGGTGAACATGACGAGATACAGGAATTTGGCGGAGATTAATGATGCGAACAAAGCAAAATCTCTGTGTCAAAAATGCTTATGGCACTAGAACAAGTCGTAGGGCATCGAGCTGCGGCTCTGGACGGATTAAATAACCAACAGGCCCGAAACTGGGACGCTTCACCGCTCATGAGGCCTTGATATAAGCTTCGGAAACACATAGGGGTATAAAAATACTAAACTCCACATTCCTAGTTGTTTATGTGGCTCAGTATCTACTGAAAATGGTATTCTGAAGTCTTCTAACCTTGGGTTGATTATAAGCTCTCCTGAATTCCTATGCAGGCGTACTATTTCTTACTGGATTTCTTGAGTTTTGACGCATAACTATACCTTATTTGCGTATATTTGCCATGAATGCCGGCAAGGTGCACTGCTTGGCCACCTACGCAGTCCATAGTTGTCCCAATGTAGTACGGGCTAATTAGAGCAATGCTGGATAACTAAGCCTATTTGGAACATATTCAGCTTCTTTACCTTTCACATTTAGTTTTTTCTGTTACCTGCTTGCAAAGCGGAAAGCGCTTTTTAGCGGACAGGAATAATGACCTTATTCGTAGACCATCATTCATTTGCGAATAAATCGCAAACTAATGCACGTATTGCATCGTTTTTACTTTCAGCGTAATCAGCGGCTGAAACTTGTCCTGAGCAGCCTTTTTGTGCTACTCCACGCAGTATTATAGCCATAGAATAGGTTTTCTTTTCTTCTGAGATTTACTCAGGTTGAAATTTCGCGCCAGGAAGCAACATAATCGCAAGAAATGTTTGGATATATTTTTTGTTATTTTGTATTTTTCTAGTGAAACCCGCTGCCTTCGTATATCGATAAACAACGCCTATTTATTTTCATTTGCATTTCTCAAATTATTTTTACCTTTTCTTATCCCTTATAATTTCGCCACTCTCATTTATTCCATGTGCGCACTAACAATTGTGACTACTGAGCGGGCCAACAAAACTCCAATGAATTTATGGTGAACTTGTGGTGAATTGGATCCTGTTCCAAAGAAAAAAGGCAAAGCTACACCTTTTGTGCAGCTTTCACAACAAAAGCACACGAAACTAGGTATCGCCAGAAAGGACCAAAAACCTTTCAAGGTGGGCGCCTGCGACCCTAGCAGCTGTACACTAATCAGTGCTAATGCAATTGTAATTGTCAACGAAGAACATATACTCGTATTATGTCGACATCCATGCAAGATAATCGTAATAATGTAAAGATTGATCTGAACCCTTAAGGGTGCAGCCTCTAGCCGGTCTAGCAATATACTTATTTGTTTATTTGTTCATAAGATTCACAGTCGATGTTAAACTATGGTGTTATTATACAAACAGTAGAATATTATAACCACGAGGTACCTCAGCGATGTACTCAAAAAGGCGGATGCACTCAGTTTGCCGATATAACCAACGTCGTTAACCTGGTACGCTCATTTCACCACTGAGCTACCTCTGTGCCTGGCTGAACTAGGCGTGTCCAAACGAGGCAGGCAAGAGACAAACAATTATTCATCCAATCATAATAGGTTAAATGCAAGTTAAATGTCGAGGTGTGTGTCACCGTTCAGCTGGTATATGAATCGAAGATCGACAAGAGAATGGGATAACGTGTGGAATGGAACAAATACAGGGAAGTGATCTGGAGAGCAGAGCAAGACTCAGAAAAAGGAATGACATGGCTGCTGGTGTACCAAATGTAAGTGTGGCATGGAAAGCAAGTAAATAGATTACATGTCTGGGGCCCTCAGTGCGTGAGCTAAACGTGGGAACTGGGGGAATTGGAGCAATTATCGTAGACCAGTGGAAGGGGCTTCCATTGCTTACTTGGGCGTTACAACCTCGTCCTAAACAGAGACTCGCTTGTTCCCCTGGGGAAACAAGTTCTCTAGTCGCCGAGGGCCTGCGGGTTTGATGGGACAAGAAAGTGTCGGAAGTAAAGAGACCAATACACTTCCGCGATAATTTGAATAAACATCGCCTGAAGCCGTGTTTTGGGATCGGCATAATGACCGATTCTTCCCATGTAATATGGACTTTCTCCTCGGTCCATATTCTCGTGAACAGTGATGTCTTCGCTGACAAGTGCATTCCAACCATCTTTGAATAGAACTGGTGGTAGGCCGTCAATACCGGGGATCTCTGACGTTTTGAAATTGCATTGCACTTCAGATCTCTGTTTCGGCAGAGCTTCTGTGGTGATAGGGTAATCACCATCCTTGGGAAACGGTGATGTCACGGTAGGCTGTGCTGAGCAGCTAAATTAGAAAATAATGTGCTCTGCTAGGCGACCCAAACACTTGGGCAGATTTGGGTTTTCGTGCAGTCTTAATGGAAGCGTGCGAATTGTAACCAGTGGACCCAATTAGGTAAACTAAACTGCGGAATTCTCCAGCAGATGCGGCTGGTTCCATCTCAGCAGCTCGTTTTGATCGCCAGGATCCATGATTAGGTGAATGCTTGAGTTTGGCGGTTGAGACATAGACCGACGGAATTCATTCTGCTCCGCAGCAGCGGGCAGAGCCCGTAGACGATCCAGCAGTTCCGAGTATCCGACCAAAATTCAGCTTCTAGTTGTGCAGAGGGTGATTTCTTAGCTGGGCAAGCCATCTGACAACCTTGTTTATTGCAAGCTTGACCAGTGTTTCTCAGCGTCCAGAGCATTGGGTGGAGCGGGATTTTCGTGAAGCCTCTGTTGACACTGGGTTTTGCCGTTGGGTCCCCCAATTTGTGCGCGTTGAGTCGAGTATGTTCGGCCTTAGATGTACCGCCGAAACGTATGCAATCTATTGCGCGCAACAATGCACTGTCGGTGGCAACACAAGTTGGTCAAACTGTTCTGCAATCGCGTACGCTGCCGCGACAGCTGCGGCTTTTGGCTACGTGATCAATTTGTGAACAGCGCTGAGTTGTAGATGGAGGACACCAGGCGGTATAGTGAGTTGCAGGGTGACAAAAGCCCGTACTGGAGAGGAAAAGTTGGTGCTCGACATATAGGCTGCGTCGGCTGTCCGTACTTAAAGGGAACATCATAATACCTATGCCGTCCAAAGATAAGACACTAAAATTTGCAGCAGACAACAAAGACGTGCGTTTAGTTCTCCTGTCATAACCACCATGTCTGCTTTAGCGCCCATAATAGCAGCTCATGGATAGCTTGGTGTTACTGGTACTTGACGGTATCCAAACTGCAGTCTATGGGCGCGTAAGGAAAGGGCACGATTGTCTGCGTAATGTCTGCTAAACTTACAATGGACAAGGCGCTTCATAGTGCACGTGTGAATGTTGACTGAATACAAAAAGTTGTGCGGCCACGGCTCTACCACTGAGGGCAATTCCAACACCACCTTGTTAAGATGAGGCGGGTTCAGAGTCACCAACAATGCGAAGGTAAATGCGGACGTGTCCTTGGAGTGTTAAGGACAGCTGTTAATGGTTTCCGCGGAATGTAGGAAAAATCTGCTGCTACCTCGCAGCTGACCGTAGACAGAAGTCAGTTGCGCCGCACCCCTCCAACCAGTAAAACCCCGCACCGTAATCAGCAAAAAAGGGCCAGCCGGACCGAGGATTTTTACTGAATGAGAGCCTAGCACAATAAATAGGTTGAAGGCTGTGGCAGCACGTACGCGCGGGCCTTACCACGCAAAAAATAATCAATTTGTTCACGCTTTTTACAATGGGTCCAAAACAGGTACTAAGCTAATTGGCAGGATTAAGGCATTAAAGAAATTAAAAACCAGGAACAATAACGTATGCAGATTTAAACAGATGTCCAGTTAAAGTAATACGGCCACTCGTGGAACCATCCCCAGGGGACCTGCTTCCATGCAAGGTATTCCCTCGAAAGGTTTCGCCCGCACTTCCATGCAATAACTGGCCGTGTGTCTGTGTGGCATAGTAGCATATGAGCCCTCACCTGTTTATCATACGTTCTGTTCTTTTTATAGCTGCTTTTGTACATGTATTATGGGCCATGAAGCCTCAGCCCAGTCCGTCATGCGGATCATTCTATTATGGCACTTTTTATACGCCAGTCACTTGGTGGTAATTGGCCTTGCATAGGTAAAGTCTTTTATAATCTGGAAGTTATAATCCGTCACCACAGGAGATCAGCTCAGCCGTGGCCAACTATGAAATAAGGAAGAATACAGAAAAGAAGAATTATGCGAAAACTATATCGTTAGTGTA
Organism: Dicrocoelium dendriticum; assembly: GCA_944474145.2. NCBI lineage: Eukaryota > Metazoa > Platyhelminthes > Trematoda > Plagiorchiida > Dicrocoeliidae > Dicrocoelium > Dicrocoelium dendriticum. The sequence continues at coordinate 91,655,361 of OX104069.1, read as the reverse complement.
AAAAATAGGCAGGTGTGTTTTTGTACATCGGCGTAGAGATGGATCGAGCCGATCATACGATAAATTGTGTGGCGTGACAGCCGGAGACAGATGACTGTACGGGTTGTCCATAGGCAAAAGTCGCATAGGGAATCAGTTATTGCCATCACTGAATTCAAGTATATGTTTCTGGATTGTTAACTTCAGAACAGAATTGGAAATGATTAGTACTGGAGAAGAAATATAGCGAAAGGGATCGTAGAACAATATTACGAATTAATCAATTTGTGGGGAAAATTACGAGAATAGTTCCTGACGCCCTACCAATAAATAAGTTTGCTCTCGGTTTTAAACAGAAGACAGTTGGTATGAATTAAGCTTGAAAGGAGTAAAACCGCATGGGAAGTAGCGTTAAGGAATAGCATAAGAAGCGGTTTATAGCAGCTCATCCAAGCTGAGCATGTTTTCTCTGGTGCATTCGAGTCGATGTTCTCCGGTATCATACATGATCCGGCCCTTCTTCATACAGCTTTTCATCATCAAGTTGAATTTTAAGATCCATTTCGCTCTGTCCGTTGACAGATAAGCCTTTATCATTTTCTTGAACATGCAGCAATGCTCAATACATCTAATCTCTTTTGGCAGCTTATTCCAAATGGAGCCATACCTAAGAAGATAGCAATTTCTCCTTAGGATGGTTTTGAATTCAGGTAAATAGAATATGCATTCATTATCTCGCAGTTCATAAATGGTGTTTTCCCGAAAGTGCAATTGATAGGTTCCAGCATACGCTTTC
>OX104069.1:91637409-91654089 GCA_944474145.2 Dicrocoelium dendriticum | reverse complement strand
CTGCAGAATAACCGCAATAGTGTACGTTTGCCGTCAATGTACTGCTTGTGGCACACGGCCTCCCGGAGCATACCATTTCTACTCAGCAGAGTAGAAGCATCCAAGTCCATGAAACGGATTGCAATAGCACAGGTTAGTAACATCTTATGGGACGTCACACTTCTACTCGTCGCGTGCATTTCCCCATAGGCTGTCCCGCTTTACCACTGGTATACACCGACGGGCATAAGGTTTACTACACATACTGATTGCAACAGTACATATCTATGTATTGTACGTCACCTTTGCCAGTATATGTTTGCGCACCGGGTACCTCAACCATCTCAATGTGAGTATCCTCGCAATAGCCCAAGAGTACCAAGCGTCCCTTATTACTGCCTTCCAGGGTCTTCACAAGTTACACTCTATCGACATGCACATTTTCGTGTTCCCTATGCATTTTCCTTTTATATACATTGCCATTCATCGCACCCTTGATTACCTGTTACGGGAACTTCATATTTAGTACCGTGATAAATGGTTTCCGCTTGAAGGGAATGCTTGCATCGGCATGATGTCCCTGTCCCCCTCCAAAGTTGCTTCCGTGCCAAACGCATGAAGCGCAGCACCGCTCAGCATGCGCATTCCGTGTGCTTTCGTCCACGTAACACAACTTACTCTTGTTCCCATTTGAAACACTGTGGGCTGGCTCCATTCATAAAACCTGCACTTCTCCACATGCCTCCAGAGCTCATTCATTTGGGTTTCCGTTGCATACATGGTGTGTCGTAGTGACTGCTGGTGGTGATGATTTGGATGACTAGCACGGAAATGTATTTTATTAAACCTACTTTATTGCCCAAGGAGTAACTGGGACGACAAACGCATCACTATGTGCATCGTCGATAACATACACAGTAAGATGTCCAACGTTGACAACGATTTACCAATAGCGGGCATTTTCCATTCCAGTACTGATGTGTTCATAAATTGGTAATTTGAAAAGAGCATGCACTGCTTATCATTTATTATTGGTGTTGGTTGAGGGGAATATTTACTTATGTAACCGCTGTGCTGGTAGGTCGAGTTTGTTGCGAAGTGTTAAGCAAACCAAATTAATTTGGTAGGTCTTCATATGCTCACATAAATATCATAACTGCATATCATTAGTCATAAGCTGTTGCCGTATGCTGCAATATACATATACATATAAATGTAACTTTGTATGCAGGGTCATGCACATTTGAAATGTACGTACGTACATAAGCATGATTAGATAAATATATCGGTTCATTGTGTGCATACGCATTGAGCATATATATTTATATATATTTATATGTACATAAATATATATATATACCCTCTGCCTTGTGGGTCAGGCTCTTGAGCCAGACTCCGGTTGGAGTCCCTCAAGCAAACATCCGAAGCACAACGACGACCTCGTGCGCGATTACCCACCAATGCAATCGTATACCTGCGCGCAAAGCACTCGGCATCGGATACTGGAACGTGCGCACACTACTGGACCGGAACTCCAGCGAGCGCCCGGAGCGACGCACTGCACTGGTCGCAATGGAGCTGGCGCGCTACCACATCGATATTGCGGCGCTCAGTGAAACTCGGCTCGCTGAGCAAGGTAAGTTACATGAAGCAGGTGCTGGCTACACATTCTACTGGGTGGGGAACGCCGCCTCAGCACCACGTGAACATGGGGTCGGATTTGCAATATCCGATCGCCTGAATGGCCAGCTGGTGGGTGAACCAACGGGCATCAGCGCGCGACTGATGACTGTTCGCCTACGACTCGGAAGAGGTAAGTTTGCTACTTTTATAAGCACGTACGGTCCGACCATGTGTTATCCTGATGACACGCGTGATCAGTTCTACACTGAGCTATCCTCCGTGATACGGTCTGTGCCGAGGAGCGACCGACTATTTCTGCTGGGTGATTTCAACGCGCGCGTTGGGCGTGATGCATCAGCGTGGACAGATGTTATCGGTGCGCATGGCATTGGTTCAGCGAATGCGAACGGTGACAGGCTGCTCTCACTGTGTGCCACTCACGGCCTGACGATCACGAACACTCGGTTTGCACTGAGTGCGAGTGATATAGCAACTTGGACGCACCCACGGAGTGGTCACGCTCACCTGCTCGACTATGTCATCGTACGTCAGCGTGATATGCGTGAAGTGCGCATGACACGTGTACTGCGTGGAGCTGAGTGTGGCACTGATCACAAATTGGTTCGGACCAAACTGTACATATATTTTCGTAAATCGATGTATTGCACTCCCGCCGTGAATCGGCGTAAATTTAACATTCTCTCCCTCGGTACTGTGGCGAAACGTACTGAGCTGGAGAAGGCGATGGCTGCACGCCTGTGTGGTGATGTGGACTGCATAGCCACAGTGGGCGACCTGTGGCACCACATTCGCGACCAGGTGACAGCTGCTGCCGAGGAGACCATCGGGCGCGCAAACTGTAAGCGGCCTGATTGGTTTGATGACAACAATGTGACGATTGACGCATTGGTGTCAGAGAAGAATGCAGCATTTGCTGCACATGTTGCAGACCCCAGTGACTTGGGGAAGAGTAGTCAGTTTCGCAAACTTCGACGGCGACTGACCCGAGAGCTCCGTCGCATTAAAAATGCATGGTGGACGGAGAAGGCGAAGCAGATGGAATGCTACGCCGAACGCCGTCAACACAAGGAATTCTTTGACTCCTTGAAGGCGGTGTATGGACCGAGATTGGAGCCGCTGAGGACACTGATCGATGGTAGTTCAGGCGCTACCTGCACCCAGACTGCAGACATAATGCAGGTCTGGCGGAAACACTTTGACTGTCTCTTGAACAACCGTTCAGAGATCGACTGGCCTACATTGAATGGCCTGAAGCAGCACGATGTGAAGGCGGATCTGGCGGATACGCCGAGACTGGATGAGACGCAGAGAGCACTTGCTCAGCTGCGAAACGGCAAATGTGCCGGAGGTGACGGGATCCCACCTGAAGTATTGAAACACGGTGGACCCGCGTTGTTGTCTGCGCTGCACTACATTGGTGCCAAACGCGTGTGGATTGAGGATGATGTGCCTCCTGGCGCTGAAGGATGTCCCTTCTGCTACCACTGTACAAGGGACCACAAACGGAGGCAAAGCAATGTGCACGAATTACTCGTGGCATTTCAACTTGCTGTAGTTGTGTATGCCAAGGTGATGCCCGAATCCTGCTCAATTGGCCTACCTGTGAGTCAGAATTGTGGAACCTATACGTGACGAAAAGCAATGTGGACTCCGTTCGGGTCGACCAGCACTATAGATATGGTGTTTGCAGGCTCGTCAGTTGCAAGAGAAGTGCAGAAAAGGACACACAGCCATTGTACTCGCTTTTTGGTTGCTTTCACACAAGGCATTTTGATACGGTGAACCGCGAGCATTGTGGCTGGTGTTGGGTAAGTTCTGGTTGCCAGCGTAAGGTTGTAAGTTTAATTGAATGCTCTGCAACAGTGGTATACGAGCGAGGGTGCAGCCTGAGTAGAGAGACCTCGGATGACTTTGCAGTGTCTCTGGTGTGAAGCAAGGCTGTGTCTTAGCTCCTGCCCTGTTTAATATCTATCTTCATGCAATGTTGTCTTGTGCTTTTGATGCGGCTTGTGCTTACGGTGTTCGTGTGGAGCACCGTATTGATGGTGGGTTGCTGAACATCCGTCGTTTCGGTGCGAGAACTCTAGTCTGTGAGACAACTATCCGTATGTTGCTGTTTGCTGACGACTGTGCGTTGTTTTCACACAGCGCGGATGAGTTGCAGCACATGACTAGTGCTCTGGCTTCGACAGCGGCCAAATTCGGGCTCACCATCAACACAAGCAAAACTGTCTGTCTCTTTCAGCCTTCACCGGAGGTGCAATCTTCAATATTGCCGCAAATCAGCATTGGTGCTGAAGTATTGGAAACCACCTCCCGCTTCTGCTACCTTGGGAGTGTGATGTCGACTGATCAGCAGCTACACGTTGAGTTGCGTAATCGCGTGTCGAAGGCGGCAGCGGCATTCGGGAAGCTTGAGTCACCGAGTGTGAACAACCATCAAGCCCTTTAGCATTGGCACACCGAAGCTGCGTGGTTACCAAACCATGGTACATGTCATTATTCATAGTTACTGGCAGTGAAACGTGGACGACTGATAACGTCGGGATGTGCGATACTCTTGAGCGGTTGTCAATCAGCAGTGTCCTAGACGAACGAAGTTTGCAGACTGCAATGGGCTCCAGAGTCGCAGACACTGAAGTTTTGCGCCGAAGTTGGGAAGTATGCAGTGGACGGCCCTACTTTTACTGCGACACCGTGATGATGGCATCGCCCCGGTCATGTGAGCCGTATGGGATTCGACCGCGAAGAGTAACCGAAACAACTGTTTATACGCTACAGATGAGTATTGGGAGCGGGACACGTGGGGCAAACCAAAGTTACGTTACCAGGGCCATGATAAGTGAGCCTCTCACTCGTTCTAATCATGGATTGCAGATCATGGGAATCGAAGACGGTTTGATCGTGGTGCATGGCGCTATCTAATCCATCGAAGGCAAGTTGCTGAATTGCAGGATGAAACCCTCACATGCATGCAGAGAAGAAGCGGCAAGTGCGGAAGCGGCATGCACCAATGAATTGTACTCCATAGAAACGAGGGTATGGTGCATTTAGAACTTGCTGGTCGCGGGTGCCATACGTCATGTTTTATACATATATATACTTATAAAATATACATAAAATATATAATACACCCATATACACTTAAGTTGAATATTAACATCAGATGTTTGCAAGTTATATACGTATACAGATTATACAGATATGGTTGGCGCGCATACCGGTTTCGGATTCGGCCTGTCACTGTGGTCCGCCACGGGACGCCTGCTCCTACAAAGGGACCACGGATGGCTTGCGCTGCGCCACCCAAAGCTCCATCCACACACCTTGTATCCAGTGTAGACCGGAAGGAATAAGACCGGGAGGCTTGTGGATGGGAGCCACGTTTCGTCAACGGGGCCGGCCCACACTCCTTCATAGACAAACACAAGCACACTGTATTTGGGGAATCAAGTGTACACATGGCGGTGGCTGGACCGTAGTCCGCTCCACGCTGACTGGATGGAACTACTCTTCGAGCCTATCACGACCACAAGGACCGTGCAACCCGTCCCCTCCAGCAACGACCAACCTAGTATCTCTGGAGCCAGTATGGACGAGGTAATGGGTGAAAGACAGGTAGGCACCCTGTCAACATTCTACATCAAGCGCAGGCCACACCTGGGATGTCAAACAACAGCCAGTCATTCCGAAATGCCGACTATCGATTTAAGGTAATCTCATATGACGGACAATAACTACCCGCTAAACATGGAGCATATAGAAGATATTGGTTATAAGTGAATGCCGTGATAAGTACAAAATGTCCGGAAGTTATTTAAAAAATAATACGAGATAAATTTACGCAAGTTTACCCGCAATTTGTGTGAGCTGACGTGTGCATGTAAGTAGAAGTATTAACATGTACGCAGAACAAACCAAATAACATGTAATGCATTTTTATCCACATTAAAAAGACCTATTTAAGTGTAAGTTGGTTTACGTACCCAACTGCGGTGAAGAGGCATCATGAATGCAACATCAGCCTCAGGAAGAGGGCACATTTATGTGTGTGTGTGGCAGTGTCGCCCGTGGCCGCGGGTTCGAACTTGACTGTATGTATGTAATCTCAACAGTCTAGTAACTAGACATAGAGCCAAGAAAGCCATGGAAATCAGTGTATAAGAGACAGTCATTGCGTCATAATCGTCGTGCCATGCTAGCTGAAGGTGGGCAACACACTTCAGCTAATATGCCGCAAGAAAATGGAATATTTTGACAAAAATACAGAACAAAACATTTTTAGTTTGTTTGTCACACGCCGATTTTTCTCTTTTTTTGTCATTTTCAATGTTTGTAGAATTAAACATGTGAATCAACACAACACTGTACACAATTCTTCCATTGATTCCGGTTGCGGGCCATGTCTTCAAGTGTCCTAAGCCATTGGCACTCCCCATCTTTGGGTCCCCATCCTGGAAGACGTACGGGTTCCAACAGCGGCTAGACACGACGTCAGCGATTTCATGTGCTGCCGCCAAGTGGAAGGCTGACCATCACGCGATCGCTTCCAGCCAGGTCCTTGACGAGCGAATAGAGCGCGACGCGGTAGACGCTCAGGTGCCATGCGTAGGACATGACCGAGCCATCTTAACTGTCGCAACAAAACCAGTTTGTTGAAGGAAATACGTGCATTCCCCAAGACGCGACGTCCAACGTCATTACTGGTAACTCGAGGTTGCCACCGAACATGAGCGATCCTCCTTAATCAACCGTTATCGAACGCAGAAAGACGACGCATGTCTTCCACGCGAATCGGCCAGGACTCGCTCCCATACAACAATACTGAGCGAACTGATCGCGCTGTAAACTCGTCCCTTTAGTGAGAATGAGACGTCGCGACGACGCCACAAGTGCCTCCGATTGACAAATGCTGATCGAGCTTTAGCGATACGAAGCGAAACTTCTTTGTTGCTAGTGCCGTCAGTGGAAACACAGCTCCCAAAGTAGACGAAACTATCTACCTGTTCAAGTTGTGCACCTTCGAGAGTGAGCACGAGAGCAGGTGAAAGCCAATCCTTGAGCAGTACTTTACACTTCGATCAGGCGAAGCTCATGCCATACATAGATGCTTCAACCGCCAAACGATTCAGAATGAGTTGCATACCTGAGGATCGTCACCAAGTAAGGCGATATCATCAGCATAATCTAAGTCGGTCGCGCGCTCACCCGGTAGAAGCTCTAGGTCAAAATGTTGGAAACCTTCCATGGCATTCGACAGAACGTCTTCGATTGTGAAGTTGAAGAGGAATGGGGACATAGGGCAGCCCTGTCGCACACCGCTATTGACAGCGAATTGCGAGGAAAGCTTGCCATAGACCCTCACTCTGCCGGATGTGTGAAGGTAAAGTGCTCGTAAGGTGGCGATATATTTTTCTGGCATCCCGTTCTTTAGTAAGCAACGCCATAAAGCAGGTCGATCAACGGAGTAAAAAGCGGCACGTATGTCTAGGAATGCAACGATAGTGGGCCTGTGATAAATGTGGCGATGTTCAAGGAGTTGGCGGAGCGTGAAGATTTGATCCATGCATCCGCGGCCAGGACGGAAACCAGCTTGTTCTTCACAGTAGTACGATTCACGTGCTGGGGATAGTCTACGAAGTGGAATGGATGCCAACAGCTTAGAGGCAACCGAAATAAGACTAATCCCGCGATGATTTGCACATGAAGTGCGAGCGCCTTTCTTGAAAATTGGGACAATAACTGATTCGCCCCAAGAGGGAGGCACTTGCTCTTCATGCTAAATTTTTGCGAACAGCGCGGTTAGCTGGTAATGACTGCCATACCGCCATACTTGAATAGCTCCGGAGGGAGTCCGTCTAAGCCAGCAGCCTTGAAGCGCTTCAAGCGTCGAATCTCGAGGCAGACTTCTGCTTCGCTGGGTGGATTCAATGGGACTAGCCAAGGTGGACAGCAAGGTGTACTGCATGTACTGATGGATGGTGGAGGCCAGTTGAACTGCGAGTGAAAGTGCTCGGCCTAGCGGTCCATACGCCTCTGTTGGTTGGTGATCGGAGACTCATCCACCTCACAAATGACCTCACTGACACCAGGCTCTCCTGAGGCCAGTGGACCGAATGAGTTGGAAAAGCCTGCGAGTGTTACCAGAGAGGGCAGCAGGCTCCATCTCTAAAGCACGCTCAGACCACCATGTCTCGCAATCCTTGCGGAGGCTTTGCTTAAGCAGCCGGTTGGTAGAACGGCGCTGCTCGTTACAATCTGATTCCGCGGAGATATCTTTGCGGCGTTTGAAGAGCTCCAGAGAACGAGCAGAGATCTAAGACTTCAAAGGGCGTCGAGTTAGACCGCAGTATGACTGTCCGGAAATGGTCAGCGCTTTCCGTATACAAGTCCAGTGTTGTTCATCTTCTCGCGGTGGATTACAACTGAGTGCATATGCCAGTGAAGACTGATAGCTCTCCTGGACAGAGAAATCAGTTAATCTGTTTACATCAATCTTGCGGTGCTTCGTGTTTTGGGATCCTCCAAAACACATACAGATTTTCGCGCAGACCAGAGCATGCTCTGAGTCAACGAAGGTAGGCAAAAAAGGACCTGCAGTCCAGTACGCTGCCGCGCCATCTGAAGCTAATCGCAATGTGATCAATTTGAGACCAAGGTTGTGTTGGCGAAGAGGGACGCCAAGTTGCGAAACGCTTCTTCGTACTCCTGAAGCTAGTGCTCGAGAGAAACAGACGGTTGTCCTCGCACAATGTGAGAAGTCTCTCTCCGTTCTCAGAGCGGTTCTCATCGAGCGCGTGACGACCACCAAGGTGGCGCTCGTGTGGTAACAGGCGGCCAACCCATGCATTAAAATCCCCAGCAAGGATAACTACATCCGACTCTTTAGCATTAGTCTAGAGCTGTTGTAAATCTCGGTAGAAATCGTCCTTGACCGAGTCGCTACTGCAGTCAGTTGGAGCGTACACAGAGATCACAAACAAGTTGCGTCTCTCTTCCCGTTGCCTGTTGATTCTACATGAACCCCGAAGCCGAACTGCACATAGTCGGCTGTTAATCGGGAACCAGTCCAGTAGTGCCGCCTCGGCCTTGCCACCCAGTGCTATACCTACACCAGCCAAACCCGCTGAGCTTGCTTCTGGATCTCCAGAAAGGCGCAGGTGATATCTGGCTTCGTGGTCAGTGGGGGATGTCAATGTAAGCACAGTGCTGGGATCTTGCAATTAGGTTTCTGAAAGGCAGCAGACATCAATGTCTAGGGAATCTAGGGTGCGCGCTAGACCGGCTTGCTGTCCAATCTGCATGAGCGTCCGGACGTTGAAGCACGCCAGACGGAACGAGGATCGGGGACAAAGGAGAGCCATAGGTTGAATTCCTTGATCTGCGGAGCAACCGGAATCGCAGCCAGATTGTTGAACAGATGAATCGGGTAACCGAAAGTGAGGATTGTTAGCAAACAAACAATTGGCGTGTGATGGAGTAGCGTGAAAGTGAGTAGCAGGAACAGTAGCTGATGAGCGCGTTGTAGTACAGTCCATGGTTTTGTGAGAGGGCGTGATACTACCCGGTTGCCCAAGCCGAAGTAGGGAGTTGACTTAGGGGACTCCACCACAAGCCTTTGGCTAAATAACCTACCCGCAAGGCAGCGCGGCAAGTTTAGGGAATCGCGCCCATTGGGAGGCGTTGACTGAATGATCAGCTCATGCGCCTTTGTTTGGTAGATTACCAAACAGGGGCCCAATACTCCCCATGAAGTCAGCACAATTGCTGGAATACAATGGCCCACGGAGGTGGAACATTGTCGCCGAACACTTTGCTGGAACGGCGTACACCCGAACCACCCAGCTGGCACCACGGGGAGGTAGTTCGGCAAGCCAGCCGAACTTGACTACGGACCGGACGGCCCTCGCAATATCCATATCCCACGTGCGACTAGTGGTGATTGCGCAGCAGTAAAATATTAATTATCATGTGTCAGCTGCACGCCGCTTCGCTGCCGCGGGACCACTACCAGTCACGCATGGGCTGAGTATACCGCGAGAACGCCCGCTTCTACGCGGCAGCGAAACGTCGGTACTGCATACCGGCGTACTGCTGATGCGTTTGGGTAGGTGTGTATGTAGACAACATATGAAATTAAATACGGTTAACTTTGCCGATTGCAATTCCGATCAAATACGCTCATTGCTAATCGACCCTGAACCATAGAGTTGTAGAAGAGGAGTGACACTAAGGACGCCACTGTCGTTCCATGCAGTGCTTATGCGGTTTAAAGCAAAAAACAAACAGACATTTGTAGGGCGCACACTGTGCTTATACATGAAAATCTGTAAATCAAAGAAGCCGATTTCCCGTCAAACCGATGACACGTTACCTCGTGACCGTACGGTACACTTAGATGTCGAGAGATTCGTAGAAGTTTGTCTAAGAGATCATCCGAGCTAAGAAAAAGAGACAGCTGGGTATGCCAGTCAAACTGGGTACACGTAAATGTACGCTGTCGTATTCCGTCATTAGCCAGATGCAAATGCTTATTCATTTGGGTAAAGTAAAACGAAACACGGAATGGTGCATATGGCTATAGTAGTGGGTTGTGTAGTCAAATATGCTGAAAAACATATACCATCAATCCGGATTGGAGTCATAAGAAGTGCAATATCCTATCAACTGGGAAAAGATGTAAAAAACGATGAATCTGAACAAGGTTAATGGGATATTGGGTAGCCATTAGCTGAGCTACAGTGATATGCAAAATGGTTAGTAAGAATAAGGCAAGTATGAACAATCGCCAGGAAAAAATTACCGTCAACTTGATGGTCAAAACGGCAAAATCAATGAGAGACCGAAGATAGATTTTGATAGAGAAAAAAAGGACCAGCAGTTTGTCAACTTACAATATATAGATTTGATTTGGCGGCGCTCGTGTCCGCAGTTGCCTGTCACTGTGGCGTCCATGGGGACAGTCACAGGACGCCTGCGCCTACAAAGGGGACCATGGGTGGCTTGCGCTGCACCACCCCTAGTTCCACCCACACACCCAATACTCAGTGTAAACCCGAAGGAATAAGACCGGGAGGCATGCAGATGGGAGCCACGTTTCATCAACGGAGCCAGGCTACACTTCTTTAACAAGCAGAACGAAGCATTCCGGCCAAATTGGGAAATCACACACACCAGACGTACACGAGGCGGTGGCTGGAACGTAGCCCGTTCCATACAGGATGGAAGCACTCTTTGAGACTTGCACCGTCACGAGAAGGGTGCACTCCGTCCCCTCCAGCGACGACCGACTGTCTCCTGGAGCCAGTATGGACGAGGTAGTGGGTAATAGACAGGTAAGCACCTTGTCAACATTCACAACAGGCGCATCCACACCGGGGAGCTCAAGCAACAGCTACTTCTGAAATGCAAGATTACGCATCACGCAGGCAAACGTACCACATACGCCGCCTTATTGGACTGGATAAGTAAATTGAATGGGAACATACTCATAGTGCTTCTGTTCTACATACTACAGTGCCTACTCCGGCACCTGAAAAACCGCCCATTTAAGGCAGCCCACGGAATTTTGCATGGATGAAATTTGCCTTGGATTGGCAACACATGAAATCAACATGAGTTTGTCATAACCTCACCTTCTTTATGTTCTGGTAATGTTATTTTCCGTTTGCTCGAATGTCGTTTTACTGCACTAAGTTAACCGTACAAAAGCGGTATGTAGATCCTCGTGGTATTCATTCGGTGTACATATACACATAGATTGGCGTCATCTGTGTCCAATGACAGTTCGAATACAACATATGTACATGCGTTTATCCAAACTTAAGTGTGAGCTGTCACGAACTGGATAGAGACACATTAGACATCATCCTCATCAATTTACGACAAACGTGTATGGGTTTCATTTGGAGGTCATTCTAAAAATAACTTTCGCAGGCATGAGAATAACTACCCAATAAGAACTGTTGATGTTTTCTTCAACATTTATACTGGACGGTCTTAAATGTTGGGTATACATATTTGAAGGAACCCGATGTAGGAATATTGAAGCAACTGCTAGGTAGAATCATGACTAAACTACTGGTACAGTGAAATAGTGTGCACTTAGATGTTGCCCTCTACATGTACAGTAGGAATGAGCTCATGGATGGACTGAAGCATTATTCTGCGATGCACCGTATCTCTGTAAGCGTCATGCTAGTTGGCTTTAAACAGCTGGTCAAGGTACGGTAATAGTGAGTAATACCATGGAATTCACATAGTGATGTCAATCGCGGCCGGATAATGGTATGAAGAGGAAGATGCCACAGCTCACTCTCTCGGTATTTAACCATACTAGACTCCGCTTGAGAAGGTAGCAAGTATAGGACAGCATAGGTCATGATGAGTACAATACCGTAATGCGCAACGCATGTGTAGTCATCACAAAATACACCCGAGTTAAATAAGACTAAAACGGTTAGGTTACCTGTGGTTCATCCGTCATCCGCAGGTGCAATAAAGATACCACATTGCAACAAGCCAGTAGTTACGCATTCTAGAATGCAAGTGTACCAAACGCGACATACATGCGGCAAATAGAATAAGGAAAATATCAAAAAATATTACTGAGATGTCGTAAGAAAGTTTCCACGTTAGCAGGGAAATGGTGCGAGTATCTCCACTGCTGGCTATCCGCGTCGTAAGGTAAAACCAGAACCCGTTATAACCTTAGGTTGTCCGAGGTAAGCGAGAATAAACAGGGAGGTAGAACCACCAGGCAGTCTGTATTGTGTTACTATTTATTTCCCCCTGGTCATTCGTTCAGACTGCTAGCATATCTCGACCAATTCATCAGTGTCCAGAATACTATCTATGCCCAAGCATTTCGATTCGGATGTCACAACGTATTGCCGCTGCTCCAAGAATCAACCTTGATGACATGTCTGAATCTCAGTGCGTTTGCCTGAACGCGGGGGCAGTGAAATGGGGGCGTATAGAGACACTTGAGATGGGATACATAACCGTCATATTGCAACCCCTAATAAGTCACGGTGTCACACGAGAAGAAATGTAATAAGAACCATCGGTCAAGTGGGAATGTATCGAGAGACGACAAAGCTTCGCGGGATTTGTAATTTAGGCGAGTCCCATTTAAACATTGAGCCAGTAGATAATGGTGGTACGCGAGGGAAAATGACATGTCTGTCATGCTGAAAAGTGATGCTTATAAATGTTTCTAGTGGCTTCCACTTAGTCATTCAAGGTGAGATATCAGTTGACATACCAAAGGTCCCTAGTTCGAGTTGTAATACTGCAGTGTTACGAACGGGCATTTGTTCACACTCGTGTATGGACTACCACAAACTGGATGAAGAAATAATAACCCTCATGAAGCATAACCCTACGTACGTGCATGAGGTTGGATTGAGTGAAAGAATAACAGCCATATTTCTCTAGTTTTAGCAAATCGCACGTAGAATTATAAGTAACCAATACGACCGTCAGTGGTGAGTTAGCGTTTGCATGAGAACCGAAACGACAGCCTTAAGTTTAGACATAAGTGTGTGTATCAACAATAGATTGAGACAGATATGGAAATACGGAAACAGATGTTGTGAGTATGGTTACCAGGTAGAATGATGCGCAACTAAATGTACCGTAGAACACAGATGACTTCTGGTTCCAGTGTATAGTACATGCTGTCTTGCCATAAACATTAGTAGACGATAATATCATACATTTCCTGATGTCCTCGTAGACACTATCACATTGCCAACACATGTAGTAAATTTCGCTGCTCCCTGTTCTATCATCGACTGTCGAAAGTGTGAGCAAACTGTTTTAGAAAATTTACAAGAACTACTCTACACAACATTTAGTTATCTAATATTTCAAATGAATGTGTCCAGGGGCACCTAGGCACTATGGTATCTTGACAGCGGGGTTCGGAATGGAACCACTTAGACATGGCTTGAGAAAACAATGAACGATTAAATCTCCATACACATGTTGTGATTAGCAATGAAAACAGTGAGCATTGCAAAGTTACTCATATGAGGGTAGACAAACAATGGTTATCAAGTGCCTGGGCAGATGGCGCCGATAAGGTGGCAAACTGAACGTATTATATTCCCATGCGACCTGGATTACTCATCGTAATTTTACCGTTTACAATTTACTAACAATCTGTCATGATACATCTCGGTTGCAGCTATTCTTCGTGACAAATCAATTGTTGCTGTGCTGGATTTATTTTTCAATTAAAAAGTTATTTAAACACTACTACAGTTGGACTAATCTACTTTTAAGTCAATCTAGCTGATTGGTCATTTCTAATTCAATTTGTAGAAGGAACGTTTGCTCTTCCGCACCTTCTCTCCATAATAGCTGGCTTATCCTAAGTTCAGTATGAGCGATGTACAACTGGAAATATAGCTACACTCATTCTTGTGACTAATATAGGAAATAGCACATGTAGCATCAACACCAGCATGTTAATCGCTAGTCAGTGACTTGCCGGGATGATTCAGCTTACACGTACGAGCCAACGTGTGGACACTTGCAACAGAAGTTGTTGCGTCTTGAACACCGAATTTCCAAACTACATTCCAAAGCGAGGAAGGTTGTAGAGTACATGAACTCCAGGGATAATTGTTGATCACTACACCCAATTGTTCAATCCAATGTACGAACGAGTGTGGAACATTATGAGCAGCAACCGCTTGGTACCCAGGAGTTAACGCGACCCATGTACGCTAACGACGTCACCATTACCACTGGCCTTTAAGATGGGTATGCTTGAGGATGGGCGACCAAGCTATGGGATTTATTAGTGTTCCTTTGAATCCGTCACACACACTCATACACACACACACACGTTTGTGCCCATTCAACTGGGCATATGGAGGACGGCCTATGTGTTGCGGACACAATGCAAATGAGCAACACTCACATGGACGTTTGCTAACCATTTGAGGTCACTCCCACTACGATTGGTATTCTGGCCGGACACTAGGTCTTTGTGGATTGTGTGGCCCTGGTGATTGAGATTGCGAAGCACTGTGGTTCGAGAAGAACGAACGTGTTCCCATGCATTTGAGCTCCAGTCCCGGTGTGGATACTGACACCTAGGAAAGAAAACTCCTAGAGGGCATGGTAACCTGTATTTATGCGTCTGATTATTGAGGTTGTAGCCAGTCTGAGGGTTAACAAGTGCGGAGTGTTTGCACCAATGCAAAGGACTCAGGTGGGCTTATTTGTGCATCATACATCGCCATCCCAATTGGAGAACATTTAATCTCAAGAACTCTAAAAGTTGAACGTGTAACACTTCCATTTGTAGGTAAGAATAACAGCCAAAGTTTCCATGGTACGAGCATTTGCATGTCAAATAGTAAGTACGCAATAAACGACAATTTACCGGCAATCCCAAACGTTACCTCCTTTCCGGCTGGCTCACTACTGGTATCCTTGTGGGTCCACGCACGTTGGCAGAAATTTGATCCCCACCATCTATCCAGCAGGATGCATGGAACACTGGGTTTGAGCGTCGTAGTAAGTCTGCATCATTCTCGGCCATTAAGAACACCGCAGTCAAAACACTGCGCTGAACCAAGTGTATGCCATGACTTTGCATAAGAAGAAGACCGCAGTAGTATGTGCGGTGGAGCGAGCGAAATTAATGAGCAATTCAAAGCAAAAAGTACATATAAATAGATTAAAGTATGTATCGTCATAAGTAACGTGGTGTAGCCCAACTGCGGTGAAGAGGCATCATGAATGCAACATCAGCCTCAGCATAGGGCAGAATAAAGGTATTTGCACATGCATGATTTGGCGACGTCCGTATCCGGATTTGCCTGTCACTGTGGCGTCCATGGGGACAGTCACAGGTCGCCTGCGCCTACAAAGGGGACCATGGGTGGCATGCGCTTCACCACCCCTAGTTCCACCCATACAACCAATACTCAGTGTAAACCCGAAGGAATAAGACCGGAAGGCATGCAGATGGGAGCCACGTTTCATCAACAGAGCCAGGCTACACTTCTTTAACAAGCAGAACGAAGCATTCCGGCCTACTTGGGAAACCACACACACCAGACTTACACGAGGCGGTGGCTGGAACCTAGCCCGTTCCATACAGGATGGAAGCACTCTTTGAGACTTGCACCGTCACGAGAACGGTGCACTCCGTCCCCTCCAGCGACGACCGACTGTCTCCTGGAGCCAGTATGGACGAGGTAGTGGGTAATAGACAGGTAAGCACCTTGTCAACATTCACAACAGGCGCATCCACACCGGGGAGCTCAAGCAACAGCTACTTCTGAAATGCAAGATTACGCATCACGCAGGCAAACGTACCACATACGCCGCCTTATTGGACTGGATTAGTAAATTGAATGGGAACATACTCATAGTGCTTCTGTTCCACATACTACAGTGCCTACTCCGGCACCTGGAAAACCGCCCTTTTAAGGCAGCCCACGGAATTCGCATGGATGAAATTTGCCTTGGATTGGCAACACATGAAATCAACATGAGTTTGTCATAAACTCACCTTCTTCATGTTCTGGTAAGGTTATTTTCCGTTTGCTCGAATGTCGTTTGACTGCACTAAGTTAACCGTACAAAAGCGGTACGTAGATCCTCGTGGTATTCATTCGGTGTACATATACACATAGATTGGCGTCATCTGTGTCCAATGACAGTTCGAATACAACATATGTACATGCGTTTATCCAAACTTAAGTGTGAGCTGTCACAAACTGGATAGAGACATATTAGACATCATCCTCATCAATTTACGACAAACGTGTATGGGTTTCATTTGGAGGTCATTCTAAAAATAACTTTCGCAGGCATGAGAATAACTACCCAATAAGAACTGTTGATGTTTTCTTCAACATTTATACTTGACAGTCTTAAATGTTGGGTATGCATATTTGAAGGAACCCGATGTAGGAATATTGAAGCAACTGCTAGGTAGAATCATGACTAAACTACTGGTACAGTGAAATAATGCGCACTTAGATGTTGCCCTCTACATGTACACTCTGGTTTGAGGAGTTAATAGGG
>OX104069.1:91611949-91636911 GCA_944474145.2 Dicrocoelium dendriticum | reverse complement strand
GCGAGACATGGTGGTCTGAGCGTGCTTTAGAGATGGAGCCTGCTGCCCTCTCTGGTAACACTCGCAGGCTTTTCCAACTCATTCGGTCCACTGGCCTCAGGGAGCCTGGTGTCAGTGAGGTCATTTGTGAGCTGGATGAGTCTCCGATCACCAACCAAGAGAGGCGTATGGAACGCTGGGCCGAGCGCGTTCACTCGCAGTTCAACTGGCCTCCACCATCCATCAGTACATGCAGTACACCTTGCTGTCCACCTTGGCTAGTCCCATTGAATCCACCCAGCGAAGCAGAAGTCTGCCTCGAGATTCGACGCTTGAAGCGCTTCAAGGCTGCTGGCTTAGACAGACTCCCTCCGGAGCTATTCAAGTATGGCGGTATGGCAGTCATTACCCAGCTAACCGCGCTGTTCGCAAAAATTTAGCATGAAGAGCAAGTGCCTCCCTCTTGGGGCGAATCAGTTATTGTCCCAAATTTCAAGAAAGGCGCTCGCACTTCATGTGCAAATCATCGCGGGATTGGTCTTATTTCGGTTGCTTCTAAGCTGTTGGCATTCATTCCACTTCGTAGACTATCCCCAGTACGTGAATCGTACTACCGTGAATAACAAGCTGGTTTCCGTCCTGGCCGCGGATGCATGGATCAAATTTTCACGCTCCGCCAACTCCTTGAACATCGCCACATTTATCACAGGCCCACTATCGTTGCATTCCTAGACATACGTACCGCTTTTGACTCCGTTGATCGACCTGCTTTATGGCGTTGCTTACTAAAGAACGGGGTGCCAGAGAAATATATCGTTATCTTACGAGCACTTTACCTTCACACATCCGGCAGAGTGAGGGTCTATGGCAAGCTTTCCTCGCAATTCGCTGTCAATAGCGGTGTGCGACAGGGCTGCCCTATGTCCCCATTCCTCTTCAACTTCACAATCCAAGACGTTCTGTCGTATGCCCTGGAAGGTTTCCAACATTTTGGCCTAGAGCTTCCACCGGGTGAGCGCGCGACCGACTTAGATTTTGCTGATGATATCGCCTTACTTGGTGACGATCCTCAGGGTATGCAACTCATTCTGGATCGTTTGGCGGTTGAAGCATCTAAGTATGGCATGAGCTTCGCCTCATCGAAGTGTAAAGTACTGCTCAAGGATTTGCTTTCACTTGCTCTCGTGCTCACTCTCGAAGGTGCACAACTTGAACAGGTAGATAGTTTCGTCTACCTTGGGAGCTGTGTTTCCGCTGACGGCACAATCAACAAAGAAGTTTCGCTTCGCATCGCTAAAGCTCGATCAGCATTTGTCAATCTGAGGCACTTGCGGCGTCGTCGCGACGTCTCATTCTCACTAAAGGGCCGAGTTTACAGCGCGTCCGTTCGCTCAGTATTGTTGTATGGGAGCGAGTCCTGGCCGATTCGCGTGGAAGACATGCGTCGTCTTTCTGCGTTCGATAACGGTTGCCTAAGGAGGATCGCTCGTGTTCGGTGGCAACATCGAGTTACCAGTAATGACGTTGGACGTCGCTTCTTGGGGAATGCAAGTATTTCCTTCAACAAACTGGTTTTGTTGCGCCAGTTAAGATGGCTCGGTCATGTCCTACGCATGGCACCTGAGAGTCTACCGCGTCGCGCTCTATTTGCTCGTCAAGGACCTGGCTGGAAGCGACCGCGTGGTGGTCAGCCTTCCACTTGGCGGCAGCACATGAAATCGCTGACGTCGTGTCTAGCCGCTGTTGGACCCGTACGTCTTCCAGGATGGGGACCCAAAGATGGGGAGTGCCAATGGCTTAGGACACTTGACGACATGGCCCGCAACCGGAATCAATGGAAGAATTGTGTACAGTGTTGTGTTGATTCACATGTTTAATTCTACAAACATTGAAAATGACAAAAAAAGAGAAAAATCGGCGTGTGACAAACAAACTAAAAATGTTTTGTTCTGTATTTTTGTCAAAATATTCCATTTTCTTGCGGCATATTAACTGAAGTGTGCTGCCCACCTTCAGCTAGCGTGGCACGACGATTATGACGCTATGACTGTCTCTTATACACTGATTTCCATGGCTTTCTTGGCTCTATGTCTAGTTACTAGACTGTTGAGATTACATACATACAGTCAAGTTCGAACCCGCGCCACGGGCACACACACACACACACATATATGTGCCCCTTCCTGAGGCTGATGTAGCATTCATGATGCCTCTTCACCGCAGTTGGGCTAAACCAACTTACACTTAAATTAGGTCTTTTTAATGTGGATAAAATGCATTACATGTTATTTGGTTTGTTCTGCGTACATGTTAATCTTCTCCTTACATGCACACGTCGCTCACACAAATTGCGGTAAACTTGCGTAAATTTATCTCGTGTTATTTTTTAAATAACTTCCGGACATTTTGTACTTATCACGGATTCACTTATAACCAATATCTTCTATATGCTCATTTAGCGAGTAGTTATGTCGTCATATGAGTTTACCTTAATCGATATCGGCATTTCGAATGACTGGCTGTTGTTTGACATCCCAGGTGTGGCTGCGCTTGATGTACATGTTGACAGGGTGCCTACCTGTCTTTCACCCATTACCTCGTCCATACTGGCTCCAGGATACAGTTGGTCGTTGCTGGAGGGGACGGAGTGCACGGTCCTTGTGGCCGTGATAGGCTCGAAGAGTAGTTCCATCCAGTCAGTGTGGAGCGGACTACGGTCCAGCCACCGCCTTGTGTACACTTGATTCCCCAAATACAGTGTGCTTGTGTTTGTCTATGAAGGAGTGTGGGCCGGCCCCGTTGAAGAAACGTGGCTCCCATCCACAAGCCTCCCGGTCTTATTCCTTCGGGTTTACACTGGATATGGGGTGTGTGGATGGAGCTTTGGGTGGCGCAGCGCAAGCCATCCGTGGTCCCTTTGTAGGAGCAGGCGTCCCGTGGCGGACCACAGTGACAGGCGAATCCGAAACCGGATGCCGCCAACCATATCTGTATATCTGTATACGTATATAACTTGCAAACATCTGTGTTAATATTCAACTTAAGTGTATATGGGTGTATATATATTTATGTATATTTATAAGTATATATATGTATAAACATGACTAAGGCACCCGCGACAGCAAGTTCTAAAGCACCATGCCCTCGTTGTCTATGGAGTACAATTCATTGGTGCATGCCGCTTCCGCACTTGCCGCTTCTTCTCTGCATGCATGAGGGTTTCTTCCGCACTTCAGCAACTGCCATCGTGATTAGATCGCGCCATGCACCACGACCAACCGTCTTCGATTCCCATGATCTGCAATCAAGATTAGAACGTGTGAGGCTCACTTTAATCATGCCCTGGTAACGTAACTTTGGTTTCCCCACGTGCCGCTTCCCAATACTCAGCTGAGCGTATAAAAGTTGTTTCGGTATTCGCGTCGAATCCATACGGCTCACATGACCGAGCCATCTCAGGTGTCGCAGTAAAAGTATGCCGTCCACTGCATACATCCCACTTCGGCGCAAAACTTCCATGTCTGCGACTCTGGAGCCCTAGCAGATCTGCAAACTTCGTCGCAGACACTGCTGATGAAACCGCTCAAGATATCGCACATCCCGACGGTACATCGTTCACGTTTCACTGCCGTATAGAATAAATGACAGTACCATGGTTTGTACACCACCAGCTTCGTGCCAATGCTAAGCTGATGGTTGTTCCACACTCGGTACTCAAGCTTCCCGAATGCCGCTGCCGCCTTCGACACGCGATTACGCAACTCAACGTGTAGCTGCTGATCAGTCGATATCACACTCCTAAGGTAGCAAAAGGGGAATGTGTTTTCCAATACTTCAGCACCAATGCTGATTTGCGGCAATATTGAAGATTGCACCTCCGGTGAGGGCAGAAAGAGACAGACAGTTTTGCTTGTGTTGATGTTGAGCCCGAATTTGGCCGCTGTCGAAGCCAGAGCACTAGTCATGTGCTGCAGCTCATCCGCGCTGTGTGAAAACAACGCACAGTCATCAGCAAACAGCAACATACGGATAGTTGTCTCACAGACTATAGTTCTCGCACCGAAACGACGGATGTTCTGCAACCCACCATCAATACGGTGCTCCACACGAACACCGTAAGCACAAGCCGCATCAAAAGCACAAGACAACATTGCATGAAGATATATATTAAACAGGGCAGAATCTAAGACACAGCCTTGCTTCACACCAGAGACAACTGCAAAGTCATCCGAGGTCTCTCTACTCAGGTGCACCCTCGCTCGTATACCACTGTGCAGGCATTCAATTAAACTTACAAACTTACGCGGGCAACCAAACTTACCCAACACCAGCCACAATGCCTCGCGGTTCACCGTATCAAATGCCTTGGTGAAATCAACAAAAAGCGAGTACAATGGCTGGTGTCCTTTTCTGCACTTCTCTTGCAACTGACGAGCCGCAAACACCATATCTATAGTGCTGCGACCCGAACGGAGTCCACATTGCTTTTCCGCCACGTTAGGTTCCACAAACTGACTCACGAGGCAACTGAGCAGGATTCGGGCAATCACCTTGCATACACAACTCAGCAAGTTGATGCCACGATAATTCGTGCAACATTGCTTGCTCCGTTTGCCCTTGTACAGTGGTAGCACAAGGACATCCTTCAGCCCAGGAGGCACATCATCCTCAATCCACACGCGTTGCACCAAGTAGTGCAGCGCAGTCAACAACGCAGGTCCACCGTGTTTCAAGACTTCAGGTGGGATCCCGTCGGATCCGGCACATTTGCCGTTTCGCAGCTGAGCAAGTGCTCTCTGCGTCTCATCCCGTGTCGGCGTATCCGCCAGATCCGCCTTCACATCGTGCTGCTTCATGCCGTTCAATATAGGCCAGTCGATCTCTGAATGGTTGTTCAAGAGACATCCAAAGCTTTTCCGCCAGATCTGCATTATGTCTGCAGTCTGGGTGCAGGTAGCGCCTGAACTGCCATCGATCAGTGTCCTCAGCGGCTCCAATCTCGGTCCATACACCGCCTTCAAGGAGTCAAAGAATTCCTTGTGTTGGCGGCGTTCGGCTACCATTCCGTCTGCTTCGCCTTCTCCGTCCACCATGCATTTTTAAATCGACGGAGCTCTCGGGTCAGCCGCCGTCGAAGTTTGCGAAACTGACTACTCTTTCCCAAGTCACTGGGGTCTTCCACATGTGCAGCAAATGCTGCATTCTTCTCCGACACCAATGCGCCAATCGTCGCATTGTTGTCATCAAACCAATCAGGCCGTTTACAGTTTGCGCGCCCAATGGTCTCCTCGGCAGCATCTGTCAGCTGATCGCGAATGTGGTGCCACAGGTCACCCACTGTGGCTATGCAGTCCACATCACCACACAGGCGTGCAGCCATCGCCTTCTCTAGCACAGTACGTTTCGCCACAGTACCGGGGGAGAGAATGTTAAATTTACGCCGATTCACGGCGGGAGTGCAATACATCGATTTACGAAAATATATGTACAGTTTGGTCCGAACCAATTTGTGATCAGTGCCACACTCAGCTCCACGCAGTACACGTGTCATGCGCACTTCACGCATATCACGCTGACGTACGATGACATGGTCGAGCAAGTGAGCGTGACAACTCCGTGGGTGCGTCCAAATTGCTATATCAGTCGCACTCAGTGCAAACCGAGTGTTCGTGATCGTCAGGCCGTGAGTGGCACACAGTGAGAGCAGCCTGTCACCGTTCGCATTCGCTGAACCAATGCCATGCGCACCGATAACATCTGTCCACACCGATGCATCACGCCCAACGCGCGTTGAACTCACCCACCAGAAATGGTCGGTCGCTCTTCGGCACCGACCGTATCACGGAGGATAGCTCGGTGTAGAACTGATCACGCGTGTCATCAGGATAACACATGGTCAGACCGTACGTGCTTATAAAAGTAGCAAGCTTACCTCTTCCGAGTCGTAGGCGAACAATCATCAGTCGCGCGCTGATGCCCGTTGGTTCACCCACCAGTTGGCCATTCAGGCGATCGGATATTGCAAATCCCACCCCATGTTCAAGTGGTGCTGAGGCGCCGTTCCTCACCCAGTAGGATGTGTAGCCAGCACCTGCTTCATGTAACTTACCTTGCTCAGCGAGCCGAGTTTCACTGAGCGCCGCAATATCGATGTGGTAGCGCGCCAGCTCCATTGCGACCAGTGCAGTGCGTCGCTCCGGGCGCTCGCTCGAGTTCCGGTCCAGTAGTGTGCGCACGTTCCAGTATCCGATGCCGAGTGCTTTGCGCAGGTATAGGATTTCATTGGTGGGTAATCGCACGCGAGGTCGTCGTTGTGCTTTGGATGTTTGCTTGAGGGACTCCAACCGGAGCCTTTGGCTCAAGAGCCTGACCCACAAGGCAGAGGGTATATATATATTTATGCACATATATATATATACATATATATATGCTCAATGCGTATGCACACTTGAACCGATATATTTATCTAATCATGCTTATGTACGTACGTACATTTCAAATGTTGCATGACCCTGCATACAAAGTTACATTTACATGTATATGTATATTGCAGCATACGGCAACAGCTTATGACTTATGATATGCAGTTATGATATTTATGTGAGCATATGAAGACCTTCCAAATTAATTTGGTTTGCATAGCACTTCGCAACAAACTCGACCTACCAGCACAGCGGTTACATAAGTAAATATTCCCCTCAACCAACACCAATAATAAATGATAAGCAGTGCTTGCTCTTTTCAAATTACCAATTTATGAACACATCAGTACTGGAATGGAAAATGCCCTCTATTGGTAAATCGTTGTCAACGTTGGACATCTTACTGTGTATGCTATCGACGATGCACATAGTGATGCGTTTGTCGTTGCAGTTACTCATTGGGCACTAAAGTAGGTTTAATAAAATACATTTTCGTGCTAGTCATCCAAATCATCACCAACAGCAGTCACTACGACACACCATGTATGCAACGGAAACCCAAATAAATGAGCTCTGGAGGCATGTGGAGAAGTGCAGGTTTCATGAATGGAGCCAGCCCACAGTGTTTCAAATGGGAACAAGAGTAAGTTGTGTTACGTGGACGAAAGCACACGGAATGCGCATGCTGAGCGGTGCTGCGCTTCAGGCGTTTGGCACGGAAGCAACTTTGGAGGGGGACAGGGACATCATGCCGATGCAAGCATTCCCTTCAAGCGGAAACCATATATCACGGTACTAAATATGAAGTTCCCGTAACAGGTAAGCAAGGGTGCGATGAATGGCAATGTATATAAAAGAGAAATGCATAGGGAACACGAAATGTGCATGTCGATAGAGTGAACTTGTGAAGACCCTGGAAGGCAGTAATAAGGGACGCTTGGTACTCTTGGGCTATTGCGAGGATACTCACATTGAGATGGTTGAGGTACCCGGTGCGCAAACATATACTGGCAAAGGTGACGTACAATACATAGATATGTACTGTGCAATCAGTATGTGTAGTAAACCTTATGCCCGTCGGTGTATACCAGTGGTAAAGCGGGACAGCCTATGGGGAAAGGCACGCGACGAGTAGAAGTGTGACGTCCATAAGATGTTACTAACCTGTGCTATTGCAATCCGTTTCATGGACTTGGATGCTTCTACTCTGCTGAGTAGAAATGGTACTCCGAGCGGCGTGTGCCACAAGCATCATTGCGTCAAACGTACACTTTGCGGTTATTCTGCAGATAGGGAACTGGAAGGTGCTTGATAAATACAGCAGCATATGTGGAAGCTCCGGTGCCATATGAAGTTGGAAGCGATCACAAATCTGCCCCACCGCGCGGGTGAGCTGCTCAAAGGATTGTTACTCAGGAAGCAAGAACACTGAGAAACGGTTTGTGGATACTTATACATGCACCTGAAAATGAGTGACCCGGCGTTAAATAGGGTTTAGTATGCACTTACCTTTTTGCAGTAGGGTTACTGACGGTGCGGGGTAGATGGTACCTACGGTTAACTTTTATTTGGGTCGTAGCTCAGAAAAGGAAGTTATCATAGGTAACCCAGTTTACCTGCGGATAGGTGGGGAAAACTCAGTGCGATGCTGCAGTAAGGAAGCTGACAAGTGGGGAAGAAGGACCCTGGTTGGTGTAATCGGAAGGCTGCAATACTAAGATTATGCAGCACGGGTAAGCGGAGAATCCACTGTAGCACTCGCCAACAGCCGTTGGGTTTTATTCCTGCTGGTACAGACCTTAACCCTGAGGATGCCTTACGGCCATTGAGAGACGTGGTGTTACTTAAACTGTACTTGATGTGGGGTTTACAGCCAATTCACAAGTAATGCAAACGCTTAGAGCGTTTGGGTGATCATTTTAAAGGGAAGTGCATCGGCCGGAATGCTTACTTTTCTCTTTTGCCAATGATCGCCCTGCTTCCTGGGCTAACCACTTGCATGCACCCTCTCCCTCATAAGTCCGAATTGAAATGGCACTGGGTAAAGTAAATGAAGCCGCGTGACCTCACGATAATCCAGAAGCCCGAATCGAAGTGGGGGACGTGGTGTTGTGGATGGTTAACAGCAGTTGCTTATCAAACGGTTGGAGTGGAAAGGTGACCTGACCGATTGCAGCCGCTCTGTCCCATACGGATTTTGCAAAGGAGGCTCACAATGGTAATGCGCCAACCAGAGCGGAAATAGTCTTATGTACATTGTCTCCAAACTGCTTGCCTCTGTCATTCTTCACAGACTCACTGGCACCTGTGAAAGGCGTATTCCTAAATTGGTAGGTGTATGTCATTAACGGTTGCACGAAAGTGACGCCCGTGCAACCCATCCGCTCCAACAATAAACATATGTATTTGAACAACTCCAATGTTCCCTGACACCTATGGCAATGCTTGCGTAAAGGGCGTTCCTGGGGAACAGGAGATATGCACGCCTACTGAGGTACCTTGTGAAGACTCCTTGAACGCAGTAATAAGTGGCACTTAGAAAGGGTACATTTGCATGTGCCGTCGGCATGTTCGTTAATGCAACAGTTGTAACAGTGCATTACGACTGACATGTGCGCCGTCATGGCTGTTGCAACCACATGCAGGTTGAGATGGTAGATGTTACCGTTACCGAACGCTGTACCGTGAAACGTAACGTACACAACACAGATATATACGCTTAAATGAGCCGCTGCAGTAAACCTTAGGCCTGTCGGTATAACAAGGGTAAAGTGGAATATTGTATGGGGGAATAATGCACGCGTAAAGCATGACTGCAATGTGCACTATAGGGCAATAACCTGTGATGTGGCACCGCGTTTCATTGACGTTGATGCCTTCAATCTGGCAAATGAAATGGTCCACAGTTAGGCCTGTACGGAGTCTCCATGCGCCAAAGATACACCGTGACGTTATGATCCGTAGGGAAAAATTAAAAGCATATTTAAGGCGCACCATGAAAAGTTGATGCACCAGGGACATATGATGTACAAACAAAGCACAAATATTCCACATCCCGCGGGGAGCTGCTTAACGGCTCTTTACCCACAAAGGGGGAAAACAGAGAAATGGCTTGTGGATACTTCACAACGCATCAGCAATGCAGAGACGCGGCATTACTGAGGGATGTTAGTGCTGAGTTACCTGTTTGGCGTAGGGGCACTGACCTGGTCCGGTTGCTGGAAGGTACGGTTAACCGGATGTGGATGCAACTAAATGGGGTGCTTGTAGGGGAAGCAATGGGCAGCGCATATGAAAGTGCCCGTGAAACATGGATAATCATAAAAAGGCTATGGTACCTGTGAGTAGGTATGAAGTATGCATCACATTGCGGAAGCCGTACGTAGGAAGAGGGGCATTGGCAGCGTTACTTCGGAAGGCAATTGCGGACGCAATTAACTGCTTATCTGAAAGGAAAGTTATCATAGGAAAGCAATGTTAACTGCAGATAGGTATCCATTATGCATCACATGGCGGAGGCAATACATGGGAAGATGCGCATTGGCATGGTTACGTTAGAAGGCGATGGTTGGCGCATGTAACTGTGGCTGTCCAAAGCTAAGTAAGCAAGGAAAACCAATGTCACAGATGGATAGGTATGATTGATGCCTCACATGGGCATCATCATCAGTATACACGTCGGGTGGAGGTGGGAAAACACCTCCGCTATTGTGCCGCAATACATGAAGGAAATACATGCCCACATACATATAACACAATATAGGAAGGAAAAGTAGATGCAAAACTTGAATGCCAGCTGACCTACCAGCAACGGATAGGCATTGTTCTGATATCCTACCAGCCAGCTACTAGGCAAAAACAAAAAATTTATTATATTTTACCATAGGAAGGGAATTCGTAGATGGAGAAGGAGGCTAGAAGGGATGGGAGGGAAAAAGAAACTCACAGCATGAACCCCACTGAGGTCGGCTCCTTGCCATGTCAGCAAGTGCATGCAGCCAAACGTGTTCATCGTCTTTTGGACCCCAACCAGGTAGCCCTGACGCTCCAACCAAGGCTACCTCCGAGGTGCGGACTTCATTCCCCTGGCCCAAGCCATCGCTTGGCCACCTCTCCGCTTTGTCCGCCCACATCCCCGGTGAGCAAACAACGCACGTCCAGTGAGTCGGTGGGCTGGCATGCGTAACACGTGGCAGAGCCATCGGAGCCTGGTGCGGAAAATAACGGTACTGAGATGTTCAGACCGTTTTCCTGGGCCGTAAACAAGGACTCGAACAAGCTCGTTACTTACGTGATGTTCCCATCAGATGTGAGCCAAACTGCGAAGGCATCGGTGGTCGAAGGCAACTATCCTCTTCATGTCCGCCGTTCTTAGGGGCCAGGTTTCACAACCGTGCAGTATGGTCGAACTTGCAGCTGCACTGTACACTCTACCCCTCAGGGCGAGAGTGATGTCGCGCCACCGCCACAGGTGGCGATGGTTCGTATAAGCACTTCCAGCTTTCGCTATACGGATCGGGATCTAGTCTTCTATCCCAACGGCGTTGATACAACTTCCCAGTTAATTGCATTTCTGAACTACTTCTACCTGCTTCCCACCACGGGTCAGCGTAGGAGGCGATCCCAGCCAACCTAGGAGGAACGCCTTGCACTTCCAATGTGTAAAGCAAATCCCTAAGCGGCTGACAGGCAGTGCTAATTTGTGCAGCGCGGCTTGTCAACTCCGGGAGCTGTCACCGATGAGGGCAAGGTTGTCTGCATAATGCAAGTCAAGAAGTCGTTCTCCTGGGACCTCGCCGGTGAGTTGGTAAATGGCTGTTTACCTAAAAAAGCATGAACACTGATAAGTCGTTATTGGACGCCGATGACGTTAATTGGTGAACGCCACGGAACGCTGTACTAAGGGGCACCTAGGAACGGTACATGTGTAGGTCAGGTGGCATGCTGTATAACGCCATTGTTGCAGCAAAGGCTTACGGCTGAGGTAAGTGGCGTCATGGCTCTTGCAACCCTACGACCAATCAGATAGGTTGCTGTAACGCTTACGGAAACAGGTACCGCGAAACGTGACGTACAATACACATATTTGTACGTAGGAAGCACCGTCGTAACGGGACGGCACCTTAACGTGGTGTGACGGTTTGCCTTCCTCCTTGACCCATTGAGCTATACTGGGTGGTGCCTCCGGGCACCTTGTGAGCTACTCATACCAGGTTGGTCAGTGGTGAGAGGTCAGACAAACTCAGTCTTCTGGTCCTCCAGGTTGGGGGTTTGAAATGGGATGGCGTCCATTTCTGTAAAACTAAATCGTTGCCACCTCCCCGCTGCCATGCGGACAGGCTTTTGAACCAAAGGCTTCGGATGAGTACCCTAATCGCCCTCCAGTTTATGTCAGGGCGCCCTGGCAGTATCTCAGCCCATATACAACCATGAAATTTCCATCAAACATAAACTTCATCCTTCATCAGCCGTCCCGCAGCTTATGAAGGGTCGCAGCGTACATACAAACGCTGAGCCGGTTCTGCCTACCTTCTCTGTAGGACCCGTTGTCGCCTTCGTAGTAGTCCCGAGTGGCCTCCATCATGGCTCACTAAGCGGGCATGACTAACGCACTCGCGACCGCATGTTCTACAGCACCAGGCGCTTGATGTCGCTGGAGAACAACCCATTGGTGCTCACCGCTTCCGCACTTGCCGCTTCTTCTTTGCATGCACAAGGGCTTTCTCCTGCACCTCGGCAGCCGCCTTCCTGCTCAGATGGCGCCATGCACGCCGAGCAACCACCTTCGATTACCATGATCTGCAATCAAGGTTACAACGTGTGAGGCACAATTAAACAATGTCCTGGTATCGTAAGTTTGGTTTCCCCACGTGCGGCTTCCCAGTACTCAGCTGATCATATAATAGCTGCTACGTTATCCGCGTCGAATCCATATGGCTCACAGTACGGATCCACCTCAGGTGTCTCGATAAAATATGCAGTGCATAGCATACATATATGTATACCTGTACATTTGCATAGATGTACTTAGGTGTGTTTGGAGGGGACTAGCCGCCAAGCACATGGGTATACAGAGGGACCGTGGGTGGATATTGCTGCACTAACCACAGTTCTATCCACACCCACCATATGTACTGTAAAGGGAAAGAAATAAGACCGGGAGGCATGTGCATGGAAGGCAGGTTTCCTGAACGTGGTGGGCGCATACTCCTTCACGGGCAAACACAAACACGCTGTGTTTTTGGAATCAAGCGCCCACGAGGCTGCGGCTGCATCGTAGTGCGCTGCACACTGAGTGCATAGGTCCCCTATTCCAGCCTAACAGGGCGACCAGGAACGTGCACCACTCCACGTGCAGCAACGACCAACTGCCTGATGGATCCAGTGTGGACGAGGTAGTGGGTAATAAAGTAGTACTCACCAAGTCAATATGCACATGATGCGCAGCCACATTCGTTTTCTGAAGCCGCAGGTAATCGTTGGAACGTACAACATGAAATAACACGAATTCAATAATGCATACAGAAACTTGGCAAAACTGTGCCCAAAATTAGCGTATGATGTCAGTTAGTGGCGGTGCTAAGTCGCAAGGCAATGGGCGGCGCATATCACTTTCCCTGTTAGACAACATTTATCATGGATACCAACCGTTACCTGTGCCGACGTATGATGGAAGGCTCACATGGCGGAGGCGATGCGTCGGAGATGGCTGAGTGGCGGTGCTAAGTTGCCAGCCAATGGGCGGCGCTGTTAGCTTTCCCTGTTAATCAACATTCAGCATGGATCACACGGATTACCTGTGACCACGTATGAATGAAGGTTCACTCGGCGGAGGCTATGCATCCGAGGTGCCTCATTGGCGGTGCAAAGTTGCCAGGTAGTGGGCGGTGCTTTTCACTTCAGCTACTAAATGAAATAGATCACGGAAAGAAATCATTACCTGTGAATAAGTATTCATGAAGCTTCACATGGCAGAGCGTATGCGCCGGAGGTGGCTCCGTGGCGGTGGTACGTTGCAACGCGAAGCTCCGCGCAAATCAAAGCGTGTCTGCAACTCATGACATCAACTAAACGGAACCGCAGCTGCGACCAGGTATGCAGAGTGCATGAGACGGTGGAGGCCATACGTCCGACGCGGCTGAGCGGCCGTGTTACCTCCGAAGCCTATGTGTAGCGCACATAATAGACGCTGTGAAAAGGAAGCAATGTTTCAAATAAAAAATCGAAACTTCGACTATGGCTAGCAGACATGACATGGAGGAAGCATCACCTGAGAGGAGGCTCACTTCATTGGTGCAGTATCACGGAAATGATGCAGTAACTTCGCCGGACATCTGAAAGAAACCTAAAGATGGAGAACCGATGTTACCTAAGGATACGTATCATGCAATCATCAAATGACATCCGAAGTACATTGGAACACCTTCGCTGGCAGGGAGTTTCCCTGTGGAAATGACAGCCAAATGATAGGGGCTAAAGCATGGTTCATTAGGGGAATGGGAAACTAACCGGCGCATAACGGTGCGTCGGGGCTGCAGCCCTCTCGGCACCTTGTTCACATCGCATGCGCACGTTTCCCATCAAGAGGAAATTCAGTCCTGTCTGCAATAACAAAAAGGGCATAATAGAAGGCCGCGCAAATTAGGCATACCTGCAGCGCGTGCCATGCTTCCCTGCTTGCGTCCGTTGCACAACAACTACTAGGAGCAAGAAGCACACGAATTCCTCGTCACCGGCAAAGCACACGCAGGACGCGTGGTACCATTTGGAGCACGCATCGCACATAACCCACTGGACCGCGTCCCCGAGAACTTGTACATCTCCCTCCTGCTGACATACTCCGCTGAGATCCTCTGAACGGACTCTCTGAGTATCCTGTTTACGTTTAACGAGAACCCTGTAGGAGAAGGATGTACTGCTGTGGGGCTTCCGGAATATTTACTCCTTAGCGCACACTTGCTAAGGCTCACCACCATCACACGGCACTTAAGGGGCGATTTTCGCTTCCTGGACCCAGTTGCCCAAGTGGATGGAACCCTTGAAATTACAGGGCCGACGTCATTCACCTCCGTTGCATGCACGGCGTGTGGCACATCGCCTCCCGACGTCGTCGCTACCGCGACCGCTGTGCCAACATGCGACGTTCCCGGAGTCGATAACCCACATAACATCCGGACGTTCGCCGCCGTATCCAGCAGAAGGGGAACAGGGCACTTAGACGTTCGACCGTACAACTGGAAACTGGCCACCTTGAACATCAACACCAATACCATTTTCAGGGACGTCAACGCCGCGGAAAATTTCTCCTCTCCTTAGGTGCACATTTGTGTGCCGGTGTCAGCCAAAACATCCTGTGTCTTGTGAGGTTTTATGGGGCGGCTTATTACGGCATAGCTAGCCCCTACCTGAAGTTCTCGAATCTGTACGTCGTCATTCAACGCAACAGCTTCTGTGGAGGCTGCGGGAGGTTGCCAAGATGCGATCCACCGACAGCCATGTAGTATGTCCTCTACTGAATGTCCGTGAAGCGCCACCACATAACAAATGTGAGCACACGGGAGCCGCCACTGCCGACTGAACTCGCAATCACATTCACTGCCGCGTGTGATGTATACCCGACGCACATTCGAACGAGGGCAGGAACCTAACCAATGAGGTCCATCATACCTGCAACCGAGAACGGCTGAAGCACGAAAATGGGCTATGAAGATATTGCTTGCAAAATCGCTCAGCATTGTAAAAACACAATCCACTGAGGACACCTCCGATGGAACAGAAAATACGCTCATGCACCGCCTAGCTATTATGCGGTTCCTTTCGTGCACAATACTGTTAACCCTTTTAACAACGCAGGTGAACAGAGTGAGTCACGATGGCCCCTCCGACAAATACTCCTTAAGTTGCCTGTTCTCATTCTCAACAGTGTTTGTTGCGTGGCATCCAAAAAGCACAGCATCCCTCAGTCTGTGAGCCGCCCAAGAGTCCGCGTGTGGAAGCCACGTAGCGCCCAAATACTGGTAGCATTCCGGATTGCCAAGCCGCACCGCGTTCAATAACCTTTCAAACACCGACGAATCGTGAGTATATATCAGGTTATGAAGTCAAGCGCGTAACTGCTTTCGCCGAGCATCGGATATACCGCGTAGGCGACCGCAAAGCCTAGCCATGTCCACTTTCACGTGGTATCGGCAAGACACCACCTTCGCGTTGGGATAATAGCGTTGAAACGCACGCACCTGAGCAGCACATTTATCCGTCACCATAGTGCTGCAACGTATGCTACTAAGTACCATCTCCCACATGGTTTCCATCGCTTGCCCATAGCTATAGGACGTCCCATCCGGTAATAGGGCGTAGAAAATGAAAATCCCTAGATCTGTTACGTAAATGAACATGCAATGTCACCAGACGTATCCGCCACAATTTAGTTGATGCGTCGCGTGGCACAATACAACCTTGCCATAACGCTTCACAATGCAACGAACTACGGATGGAGCGACAAATAAATAACGAATCTGCGTACCCTCTGACACCAATCGGCAAACACCGTGCCGTTTCAACATCTTTGCCATCTCAGACACTTCACATGCGGTTCTTTTTTGTTGACGAATGCGCAGATTACTCAGATCAATACGTGTTGCACCGTTGCCGTACTCCTGATAGATGACGCGCCGCAAATCAGGCGTGCTATGAAAACTGTCCAGCAAACGCAGAACCTCTTTCTCCTGCCGCGGAGACAGCCAACGGATGCGTGCATACAACCAGGGGTTACCGAAGTGAAAATCATGGCTATGGTCCATGAAGTAACTTCGCACATATTTTCCATCCTTCAAAACCACGGAGAATCGCGCGTCGTTTTTATCGGATTTATATCTAACTGCGTTAATCTCCGTGTTACATCAATATTAACTTATTGCTTGCGACGCGTTCCTGAACGTTCACAGTGTACGCAATGGCACAGAAGGTAACCGAAGCCGTCCCCATCCGGCAACCGCTTCCGCCTTCCACGCTGGTACGCCGCAGCAGAGATAGAGGTAAATCGAGAAAAACAATTAGCCGGTTCAATCTGAAAACGTCCCAATTGCTCCTCAATGTCTCCAACGCTTTCACACTTCCCAATAACCAAAGACATGAAAAGCTGCCTGACATCCACAACCATAGCGATAGCAGAAAAGCAAGTATGGCCCCAGAAATAATAAAACAAACAGCATACATATCCACCATAACCGGTTTCCATTTCTATGGTATCATAATTAACACACAATCCCAATCCCCACACACCATCCAGCTATTTCCAGGTATTTGCACATTCATCCTCCTTGGCAATGTCGCTAGGTAACCTCGTTGTTATGTACCATTTGTACCACGAAACTTCCCGAATTAACACAAGTTTTTGTTACTGTTATCATACGGCCCTTACTTCTGATCTGTTGCACATTCAGCATTGTTAAGAGCTTGAGCACTGGACATATATTTGCTTGAGAAGCTTTTGTCACCTCGATGCATTTCGTTACTGTCTGGTCCGTGATGTTTGTTTAAACGGTCCACTGGGTTAGCCCGATTGGCACGCAAACGTAAACGTTAATTGATACTCATCTGGTAACGTGCTACACAACGGTTGATGCACAGAGTATTAACTAACAGTCGCAGGGGTACATCCGACACTGCGAAGTAAGAGAAGTGGCATGAACACACGTCGGCTTGTGAACATGGAAAGGAAGTTACGAAGAGATGAGCAATAATGTCATAATGTGGTGTTAAACGTTGAAGCAGGTATGTGTTGAAATGAGCGACCGAAGGTCGAATGAGGTAGTCAGGAAGGACGAAATGATCGTTTCCGTGACAGCAATCGTCGCTGCGTGAATGATTAGTGATGTATTCTGAAATGGAAGATATAGGGAGTGGTACCACTGATAAATGGTAGCTGTAGTACCTGCGCTATGTG
This sequence comes from Dicrocoelium dendriticum, assembly GCA_944474145.2. Lineage (NCBI taxonomy): Eukaryota > Metazoa > Platyhelminthes > Trematoda > Plagiorchiida > Dicrocoeliidae > Dicrocoelium > Dicrocoelium dendriticum. The sequence continues at coordinate 91,619,565 of OX104069.1, read as the reverse complement.
TTAAAGGAATCAAATCTTCCTGAGGGGTTCGGCGGCAAGTGACATTTGGTGATGTTTACGTTTAGGGCACAAAAATGTACGTAGCAAATAAAAGACAGGCTTTTATTTGACACGCTTCATGCGCGTTATGTAATAGGTAACTGAATAAATTGGTAACTGTTATAATGCCGTGTGTGGTGTGGTATACAATATTTTAAAATTTGCACACTGCTACTGCTAGGGAATTGCGGGTTGCAACTCCATATTTCACGCATTTGTTTACAGCATGGGTGAAAGTAAATGTAGTTTGCAACCGTACAAAGTATATTTCACGGAATATCAACAAATGATTTCTTTCGTAATTTGTAATGTACGGGATAAATATTTTGGCCAGAATTTTATAGTGGATGGATACGCAACACTTGATAATAGGTGAAGTTTTGTAATGTACTTTATAGGGAAATTGGAAGTCCTAGCGATATAGTTCATCCCTGAAATCGGTGAATGCGATTTCTAACTAGGAGCTTTCGATGCACGTGGTTTTTCTTATATTATATATTTTTGTTGTGATACATAAAATACATATATATATTATGATTTTATATATTGTTTGATTTTATATATGTTGATAATATAGTTATGTTATTTAGTGTACATGTCGTATTTATGTAAATGGTGAATTTTGATATTTTTAATTGCCTTTTAAGATGTTACATGGCATATTTCTCGAATGTAAATGGGTAATGAAATAGAATGGCTAGGTATGTATAATAATCCAGTTCCCGTAACTGTTTTAGTGCCTCACAACTGGTATTAGCCCATGTTCTTCGTTCGTCAGCGGGCTTAGTTTATTACGTGAGAGAGTCGCTGCAGGAAGTAAATTGGTTTAAAGTTGTGTTATTTTACTTGTTTTAACGGTTTGCTTCTCTCCATATGTGCTTGCGTAGGGTTCCATCTAGCTGCAATCCTTATCAAGCCATGCTTCAGGTAAACTGGGTTACTTCATGTATGGACGGTTATAAGACACTGAGCATTGGAATACTGTGGATAATCCTGAGGTTTGAAGTCCAGATGTGACGAACGATGGAATGCCCCTTGAGTGTTCAATTGTTGATGGTTGGTTGGGCTAGGGATTGAAACAAGGCTCAAGTATTGTTGGATCTAAAGGGGAAGACAGCGGTGTGTACATGTGGGTCGCAGCTTATCCTTTATGCAAGCGGTCCTTAGCGGTGTCCCAAAGGGATCGGTCGTTTGACCCATGCTGTTCTCTATGTATGCAAACGACCTTCCTGGAGAGCTTGGGGTATCATTCCTGTTGTTTGCTGATGACCTTAATCTATGGGACGCTCTTAATATTCCTGGAGGTTCCGAGGCCATACAGTATGCACTGGACAGACGCTGGGCCTGGTCTAGTTAGTGGCTTACGCCAATAAATCAGGCTGAGTTTTTCGTTCTTCGTAGGGGAGGAAATTTTTCTCCTTTCAGATATGTACTCGGTGGGGTTGAACTCCCTCGATTCTCCAACCAGGTAGACCTGGGCGTCGTCAATTCCCCGTCTTTGCATTCTGGTGACAACTGGAAGAAAGCCGCAAGTATGGTTTTCGGAATGTAGTGGATAATACGCCGTTCCTTCGGCGTCTTAACTGCCGACCTAGTTGGGAAGCTGTTCTCAGCTTTCGTCCGCTCCCATCTGGAATTATGCGTCCAGGCTTACCCGCCCTGCCTTGTTCGAGACAAAATGGAGCTTGAGAGCGTTTGGAGAGTACTTACGCAATTGGTCGACGGGTTCCTGGGGCATTCCTACCCCGAGCGTCTAATTAGCTTATGTATGTATTCATTGCACTGAGGACGGGTTCGGGGGACGTAAGGGATACAGGTCGCATTATCACAGGTAACGTTGGACCGTACCTGAGCCGGCTATGTAGCCCGGGCGCGTTGTCTAGTCTTCTTGGTCATACCATGAAGGTACAAAAGCCGCGTTCTGACCGGATCAGGGTGGAAACTGGAGTATCGCGTAGAGGTGTTGAGCGCTGGAACTCACTTCCAGAAAGTGTATTCAGTGAACCTACGGTTAAGGTTTTTGAACGTCAGTTAGGCGCTCTTAATAAATAAATAAATAAATTGTGTATTCTCGACTAAGCGAGGCACGCCTGCGCAGGCATGATCATGTTAAGAGTACAAAATGTGATCAGTTAATGTACAATGGAACAATGGGATTGTTGCACATGTTTATGTATGAACGTATGTAAGTTTGCATGTAGGCGTGTTTAGATTTGTCTATGAGATTGGTAAATGTTTCCTGTCGTTTTGCTTGAATGTGTTTGAAGGTGTCGCCAGTGCTAAATGGATGCTTGATATCTGTGGACTTGAAGCGATTGTCCGGATAAGCAATGGGTGACTTTAGTTAGTGGCGAGTCACAACCGCCACGTCACAGTGTTGTTAAACGGACTTTTGTGGCTTTTTATAGGGAGAACGCTTGCCAGGCGAAAACCCACCACGTCCTGGAACACTGCCGCCGAACTATTTGCTGGAAGGGGGTAAACCCGAACCACCCAGCTGGCACCACGAGGAGGTTGTTCGGCCAGCCAGCAACATGTAACTTTCCCTTCTCCTGACCATATCCATTTTCAAACATATTCATATTCTGTCATACTCTGCACTCTTTTGTGTTATCCTTCCGTTTAATGACTTTCCATGCCTCTTATCTTCCATTTACTTAGTACTGGCTAGCCGAACAACCTCCTCGTGGTGCCAGCTGGGTGGTTCGGGTTTAACCCGTTCCAGCAAATAGTTCGGCGGCAGTGTTCCAAGACGTGGTGGGTTTTTGCTTGGCAAGCGTTCTCCCTATAAAAAGCCACAAATGTCCGCTTATCAACACTGTGACGTGGCGGATGTGACTCGCCACAAAATAAAGTCACTGGGCCGTGGACATCCGGAAAATGGTATCCAACTCACGGACATCGATCGCTTATTCTCACATTCCTACCGATAACAAACAGTCAAGAATTCTGCGGCACCTTCAAAAATACAAGCTACATTCATAGACAATTACATACATATATACACCCATACACTTACATTCACTGTTATGCCAAACATGTACTCTGTACATTTTGATCACACTATGTTAGCTAATCATGATCATGCCTGTACTGGTGTGTCTCGCATTGTCGAGAATAAACGTTTATTTATTTATTTATTTATTTATTTACTTAACCCAACTTACACGGCCGGGGCTGCTAGTGCAGGGAAGTTGGGCAGTAATCGGTTGATCAGGGTGTTTCAGGAGTTTCGTTTAAGATATACCAGGACCTAGCACCTTATCATTTCCTGCCTCAACAGTTTGCTCAAGAAAGGACAATCAAGGGATTTTCCTATCATTCCAGTCCATCTGAGGCTGAATCTGAACAGCCCCTATGGCTCCCTGGGCAAACCGTTAATGCCCACGTTTGCTGCCTTATCAGTGGCTGTTTTGGCAGCCACGTAAGGTAAGCAAACCATAGAATGTGAGCAAAGAAAGGTACAGAAAAAGGATGTGCACATTAAAAAAGGAAAGGGATATCAATGCTATAGAAGAGGTAGAGAAAAGGATGTTGAAGTACGGTGATCTGAGTTACTTAGAGAAAAGGAAGCCTTTTGTGTTGACACGCAAAAGCTTCAAGTAACCTCAGAAACCCCTAAACGCTTGATTCCTAGTTAACACTGTGCCGAAGCAGGTTGAAGCGCGGTTAGCGCAGCTTCAAGCAGTGACCGCGTAGAGTGGAAATTGCTATCGGGTGTATGTAGCTGAGATACATAATCACCAAGGTTCGCAGTGCAGAAGCTGTATGTTGGGATTAGGTGTCCTCTAAGCCTTCGGCAGCGGATGTAATGTATTCTCAAAGTAAGTGAATGCTGTGGGTACGTCCGCCCCCGCAATCCCACGTTGTTCACCTGCAGCTCGCCTGTTGTTGACGTCCTTCATGGCCTCCCTTACCTTTAGCCTATTGTCCGTGGGAAGTTGCTGATGAGCGCCAATGCGTAATACAATACTTCTTACGAACATAATGCCACGTATTGCTGATGGGATAACAGACTTACAGAAATGTAGCTAATGCCGGACCATAAAAAGAATAGTCGTTTAGGAAACCGTACGTAGAAGTGACACGCAAGGTAAAGGAAAGCATAAGCTGTTCAGTCCCAGGCGAAATGCTCAAGCACGTATAAGTGAGGTCATTCACACTCATCCGCACGCATAGGATCACTAAGAAACTGGGAAGTGATATGATATCAAAAATGCAGTTTGAGCGCAAGGAAAACATGTACAAGATTTTATAGGTCAAGGGTGCTGCTTACCTTGTCGACGCATGTTACGCAGGTGCATTGCGAAGTGCAATGTTTATTCAGATTGCTTAGAAGACGGGGCTATCACGAAGGAACGGATGAGTAAATGTGTATCCTAAAAAGGCAGCAGAATTGCGGGTGTTTCTGATGTCCGTAGGTACACCTGACCACACCCATACTGTGATTCCGTTACCGAGGTTCGCGTACCTAACATAAACGTTATGTAGGGCAGGCGCCGCATATGGGGGCGGCGGGTTTACCTAACGATCAAGCGGAAGCAATGAATAGCATATTTATAAAGGAACGAAAGAGGTAGCAGTATGCAAATGAAGGACTTACAAACTACGATGGCAGAGGAAATGGTCCAGTCCACCATACGAGGCGCACACCTGATGATACCAAAGGCCGCCTTCGGAGCACATGACCCAGTCAACCACCTGTCCACTCTGTGCCTCGCAGTCAGTTTAGAGGCACGAAGCGCTCTTGTCATTGTCGTAGTTGGCTAGGAATGTTGCATGGCTACGAAGCTTCCTTGTAGACCTATACATCATGACGGTTTCTTGTGTAACTCTCGAAAACGAAGTGTCTTCCTTTCATGCTCCTGACCGGCTGACACTTCCGGAATGGGCGCCAAAGGCTGCTTACGCCTTGTGCCTTCCCTGGTACCTACACTCGTCCCTTCCGCAGCTAATGCATTATGTTGGCGGAGGCTGCAACTCCAACGTCCTCGTGAGAGCTGCTTAGGTTCCATAGTTACTCACGCAAGTGATACATAACCTCCGTATACCTCGCATCGCCTAGGCTACAAACCTGTACCTGGATATCACCGAGAAACTGACTACATTCCGGAAGCTTCTGTTCCCTACGTACCGGTGCAACTGTGGAACTGGACGCTAGGTGGACAACGGAGGAGGACGCGGATGCGGTAACACGCGAAGGTTGCGATTGCGACACAACCCACCGGTTGTTAAGCAATATGTCGTCAACCGGTCTGCCTGAGGCGTGCAATGCATGCACAATGTGTGCGCATGGCAGCAGCCATTGCCGGCTGAAGCCGCATTGACAGGTTACCTCCTCACGCGTTGACACGGTGTACCTTCTAAGGGTACCTTGCACTTGACATGTATCATCGGAAAACTCCGTCACCGTCACCTTCTCTCTAGTGTAATGGCATCGCAGGCGCGTCCTTGCATACCCTGAAAACTGAAACGCAGCCTGTCCTAGGCTATGCAAGCAAGCGTCCATTGGATGCTCCGACAAATCTTTTTACCCATGACATCTTCCCACTGAGCTTGAGCATCAAGCACCTGTTTGACTACCGCGGTAAACAGGTCTAATAAAGAGTTCCGTTCGGAAAGACCGCTCTTCAGATGCTTATTTCTGTTTTCCACGCGGTCCGTTGTAAAACAGCCAAACAAACAGGTGGACGTCAAACGGTGCGCCGCCCATGATGAGACAAAGAGCAACCAGGTTCGTAATAAGCAACTGTGCGCGTCGGCGTTTCGCTCTTTAATGGCTGTCAAATACCTGCCACACAACCGCGAGCTCCTAGCGTACACTAAGTTCCGTACGCACTGCTTAATAACCAACCTGTCGGTTGCACATTTTGCGGATAACCAGTTGCAACCACCGGTGACATTCTTCAGTAAGTGGAAACGGCACAATACAATCCGCGTGCGGGGGTACACTGTTTGGAATGCATGGACCTGGGCCATGCACTTATCAATCACTACCGTCCGTGCTGCCTCAGTCGCTGGTAACATCAGCCGCATGTTGCGCACGGCGTTCATGTACGCTGCCGTTGTCTCATTAGGAAGCAGCCCATAGAACCTTGAACTCACGATACCATGCACATCTACCAATATGCAGTGCCACGGTATGTAGCCACCGCAGTTCATCTGGTGCGTCGCGTCCGCCAGCAATACCTAACTTTAAAGATCCACAAGATCACGTACGTATCTGGGAACAAAGATATGTGGCTTATTTCCGACTCCTCATACTCTACATAACAATGACCGGCGCTCTCAAGCAAATGTATAACAGCTTCAACCGAGTTCCCCTCAACCTTTCCCCGCATCTTATTTCTTATGGTCCGGAAATCGTAACGGTTTAACCTTCTACCGGATTGCGCCAATGCATACCTCCTGCGCTTGCGTGCGTCCTTGAAAGACTGCATCGTGCGATAGATGTACTCTACCGTGTGCCGCGGGAGCCGTCTGTTGGTGACATACAGAAACGGCTTTCCTACATGAGACTTATGGCTGTGTTCAACGCTGCAGGATACTATGTCGTAGCACCAGCCGTTATGCTATATGACAATATGCGCCTCGCAACTATAACGTGTGTACCTACAGTTAATAAGCGTTTCATAACCATTGTCTGTCAACTCATTGCTTGCATGTGTATCCACTTCGGCGGCAATGAACGCATCTATAGCCTACGGATCTGTACCGCATACCCCAGGCAACTCTTTCCAGGTTTTCCTCCTATACACCACCGATGTTAGGATATCTGCTCTGAAAAAACATAGTACGGCACGCATTTGAAAACTTTCGAACTTCTCAAAAGTGCTATACGCCCGCTGAAGGGAGACAGCACGGGAAGCAGCGCTGTCGTCAACCAACATGACAGCGACTGAATGCGCCAAAGCACTTTACGGTGTATTCAAACTATCATCATACTCATATCAGCCTAGGTCCGCTTTGCAACCCATGTCACTTTTCTCCATATTAACAGCTCTTAGATCCCAATGTCATTTTCCTTTTACCTTCACCAAGCCAAACTTGCTTGTTGTCCGCTACGGCAACCTCCCAGTCTCCTGCTGCTCACCGGCCGCTGTGGAGCACGGTCTCACACTCATCTCCTTGTCATCTTCAGCACAGCGCTTGGAAAGAACACTTTCCATAGACTTTTCTCAACATCAATTTCGTAATTAGTTAGGGTAAAGTAATAGTTAGTTGTCACACAACTAGTGTACCGTCTTTAATTTCTGAGTCTTCACCTCTTATTCTCGTTCGCTTACGGACATTTGTTTAAACGCTTCGTTTCCTTATTCTGATTGGTCAGTGGCCGTCACTCTAATCGGATGCTAGTTTTAAGCTTGGGGTTCCATGATGCTATTTGCAAGAACACATACGAAGCGCTCTTGATTACACGGTTGCTTATTCGCCAGTTGCATTTTACGTTTTTCCTATATTATGTGTTTCAAGTGTAATTTACTACCTTCGCTTCATTTTTTCTTCAAAATATGTAAGCATGTTTGTTTTCATGTTTACAGGCCTATCCCTGGTAGCACAAACGTAACACTGAACGT
>OX104069.1:91575974-91611556 GCA_944474145.2 Dicrocoelium dendriticum | reverse complement strand
TGAGACAGATGTAGGTTTGGAATCAACAGCGAAAAAATCTACGCTGCAGTAATTTAAGACTTAAATTTCGAAATAAGCCGATGGAAATACCATAAACGCAATCAGTTTTGTATGTTGCGTGAAACCAAAATCAAAAATAACTGTATTTTGGTCACCTCCATCATTCAGCTTTCAACATCTGTGGTGAGTTTCAATCTGCACATGTGCTCATACTGTGTTAAAGTTACCGGAATATTGATCGTATCTCTCAAGCATGACTTTGTCTCAGCCTTGTTTTGAACAATTGTCTGATCAATAATTGCGATACTTTTCAAATTGTCTACGCGTTGCCTTCAGGTAGCAGTCCGATCTGACGAAGATGTAGGCCCCTATATATCCAATATAAAACCTCATATTTAGCTAAGATCACGTAGTATTACCACATTCAAGTATATTTTGCGAACACTCGCAGAACGGAAATTGGGATGAAGTTGAATGTGTTTGTAATAAACAATCTCTTGGGCACTTCCCCGTACAATTGGCTATGCGAGCTAACCGATTGCTCACAAACAGTAAAGTGTGAGTTGTGCTGATGTGTGAGTTTGCGTGGAAGCATTGGTTATTGGCATTAATGCGTTTCCCGCCCATGGAACAAGGGGTTCCATTGTTTGGTTAGTTAATGCGATATTACGGAGGGGCTGTTACAAACCTAATACGTGTAACAGATTTTACGTAAGTTTATGCAGATTTTTGAATTGACGCATTGTCTATTGGACAACTACGTCATATTTACTAGTCTTTAACGTGTAGAGAGAGCAATTAAGAACGAAAATACACTATCAGACGCAGTTGCAAACAACAACCGTTCCTTCTGTTCAAATTGCTGATAAAACAAACAAGAATTTTGGTTATTAGGGGCTCTGTGACGCGGAATGAAAAAGGGGTTGCGTAGTAAACACAGTAAGTAAACTGGCTGGAAAAATTCGATATATATGATAATTGCAACTTTAGATGACTTTTTAACTTGTTCGCAGAACAGGATCTCAAAAGTACGGATGCTTTGAAAGTGCTTTTCGTGCCCAGAATCCTAATGGTTAATTATGCGAATATGATGTTAGAACATGATTGCAATGCCACAATAAAATATAGGAAAGGATTTCCGGTGAGAAGAGTACAGATTACATAGCAAACTCCGGAACAAAGTTATGTAGGTAGCTTGACGTTGCTGGTTAAGCTGAGAAGTTAGTAGTTTTCTTTTGGTGTGAGTAAAATAATGGACATTATACGGAAGTGTCGAAGTTGTGTAAATATGAAGACGACTTGGAGCTTAGCTGTGCATTAGCATTGATTGCAGTGACTCTGATTCTTGCTCCAATCAAAGAGACTTCATAATAGAAATGATGTACGGTATCACTAATTTTCTTAACCAACTCCACTGCTGCCAGTTGCATAAGAACAAGACAATTCATCCGTGTGAGTAGCAATCAATGTAGTTGTTTTGCTAAACTGTGCGTTTCAATTGTGCTCAAGTTCCCATTAATGCGTCAATTGTTAGTTGGCTTGATGAGAGAAAAACTGTTAAATAAAATTAATGGATATTTCAGTGATTGAACTAATCCAACCTATGTAAATATAAAAGGGTTTTATCAAGACAGCGGCGGTAGCATTTCTGGTAGCGATTAAGAAATTAAGCGCTGAGGCCATGAGTCAAATAGAATGCGTTATCCAGAGTTTCCTTGTATTAAGGTTATGATTACAACAAGGACGCAAAAGAAAATAAGTATCCTAGGCGCCAAATACAAATTATTAAAACAATGAATAAACTGGGCTATAGGAAAATAAAATGGGACGTAAATGCAGCATCGTATGGATGAAAAATAAAACGTACACGAAAAGTTTAAATACATCCCGATAACTTTATAATTCTTCTAAAAGAAAATATTTAGGAAAATAAATGGACACCAAGGCCGGCGTAAGAAGGTCGTTTAGCGTTTTTATTAAACTAACCTGGATAGCTTATGGCGAACGTCGCTCATTTACGGTACTCGTCCCCAACATCCAAAGCCATCCAATGCTCAGCGAAATTCGCAACACTCTACTGCGCGTGCAGAGACATGAATATCTCGCTCACCTTAGTAGTGAGAACGTATGGAATTCTCGGCAGAAGAGTGATTTTACGGAGGGCTCAGCTGAGTGCAGGCTCAAGCTCACCAAGACACACCGACATGAGACTGTTTTGATCATCGATGGAGTTGAGTACAGACAAGCACAAGGTGTTTCCGGCGTTTGTTAGCTGTCTGATAATTCCGCGCTGAGTTCTGAAGGTCATGACCAACGGTAGGCATTAAAGCGATCGGTGCTTATCTGTGCTTCTCGTTAGCTACGCAGCGCAGTCGGCGTAGACAACCAAAACTGTTGCGTGAATGTGCGTATGTGATGGCATCGCACCTGAGGACGAGGTGATGCATTGCAGTTTTTGTCAATATTATTGAGTCAATGCCACACGTGATGGAGTGCGAGCAGACAAAGCAGTCCAGATCACGTAACATGCCTGTTACTCAGCGCGAGCTGATTATTCGGCTGTACGGTGAATGCGGTTTAAACGCTGCATCAGCTTCCAGAAAATACAATGCAATGAACGCAGGAATGCGTCCGGTCCCCGCGCGGTACGTGCTTAAACTAGTGAAGTTCGAGAAAACTGGGAGTGTGTGTGACATGAAGAGAACTGGATCGTCACCCATCACCATGGACGACTGTTCAGATTACGTTGTAGTCACTGAAGTGTCAAAAGGTCCTGATCTTAACAATCGTTGGTTCGCACAGCATTGTGACACGACCCGAAATGCGGTACAATAGATATTACTGGAGCGAAAAGTTCGGAGATTCGGGGCCCTTCACGTGCAGGTTTTAAACCCATGCGATCCAGAGAAGCGACATGGATTGTGCAGATAATCTCTGCCTCACGGGGATATTCGTTCTGTTATGTTTACAAATGAGGCATTGTTTCATCTGCACAGAACCATGAAATACCACCCTTGGGATACCGGAAACTCACGAAAATCTACCGCCTCACGTATGCACCATAGCGTACAAATGATGGTTTGGGCTGGATTAACAAGCCAGAATATTATTGTACTAATGAGTAGTGAGGTTTTTGGTATAATGCAGCTAATTCATCATCGCCCACTCCCAAACAGCAGGATTAGGCTAATCTGGAAGAGCACCACACGCCGGCGTTTCGATCTTTTGGGTCTCGTCAGTGGTGCGTCTCCCAGCGGAACCCTGCCGGATTCCGCCCCCACGACTTCAGGATGCCAGCAGGCGCACCAATGACGAGACCCAAAAGGTCGAAACGCCGGCGTCTGGTGCTTTTCCAGATTGGCATAATCCTGCTGATTGGGAGTGGGCGATGATGAATTAGCTGCATTAAGTCAGAATATCTTGGGTCCATGTTTCTTTTCCGGGTATGTGACCGGTAGGTTGTTGTTTCGAAGTACTTAAGGCTTATCTTTTTTCTAGCATCGCCGTATTTGGAAATGCTGTGAACATTTGTGCTTCCCCAGTTGGAAGTCGATGGGCATGAAGTACCATTTGGTTGCAGCAGCATAGTGCATCTGCATATTCGGTTATATCGGTGTGTGCTTACACGACCTATAATTTTGGCCACCATTTAATGGAACGTGGTGGACCAATGGTTTGGCATTATCGATCACAACATTTGAACCCCGTCGACTTTCGGCTATGTGGGAATCGGAAACGTCGAGGTAAAATCAAGCCGGAGTACATTAGACTAATTGAAAGCAAACTTCCGAACGAATGTAGCGCAAGCACGAGGGATAACTGAAGAGAGCTTTTGGCAATTGCACCAAGCGGCTTCTGCGTTCAAGGAGAGTGTTTCTCATGAATAATGTCGGTTCCATGAGTTAATGGACGAATTTTTCTTCTAATGCGGACGGAACCAGATATTCAGAGATACATTACGGTATTTCGCGCTGTGCAACGTTTTATTCGTCCTAGCGATTGAAATCTAACCTTACAATTCCGTGGTCGTTGACTTTTGTTTTCTGTTTTAATATGCCAGTTGGACGTACATGACTGGGTGCACGCTAAGAAATAGTCTGCAAGGAATGGTTGAAAACCACGTCATCATTCGCCAAGGCATCGGCCCAAAACACTTACACAATTTCCATGTAACCGACATTACACATGAGTAGTCAAATATGAAGATTTATTACTTTTGAAGATCACATGGCGCCTTCACAAAACAATAATGATGAGGAGAATGACACAGCATAGGTATCTCTGAGCAAATTATTTGTGCAGTTGGTTCGTGAAAATAGTTAGCACGCCGACTGGAGATTACGAAGCAATTCCGTTCAGACCACAGCCTTATTTACATGCACGTTATTCCATTTTGAATATTGCAGCGTGGAATCGCACCACACAGTATGATTAATGGTTATACATACAAAAAATAACGGACAACGCCTCATTGCCTAACAATGGCCTATATTCAATGGGTATTAACCTCAAACCTTGTACCACATCATCAATTTTATCCAACATCAAATGCATAGCAAAAATGGTTCTGTAAAAGCTACTATCCTTGCATACACACAGCTTTCCTGGAGTGGATAACCTTCACGGTAATGCACTGCAGGAATCAGCCACTCACCCAGCCCAGCAACTTGCCGGATTCTTTCAGAAAAGTCGGTCTGTTCTTACCAACTGTCGTCAGTTGACACTTCGCCCTGCACTTTCCAAAGTCATGGAAGCGAGCCTCGTTGACGTAATTATGAGCCACTTGGAAAAGTTCCGCGATACACTTTTAGGATGGTTTGGTAATTTTCTCCGTGAACAGCAGTTCTAAGTTAGATTGCGAACATAACTTCTAGACCCTAATCGAGTGGAGTGCGACGATCTTGCGAGAGCCATCACCACAAAAATTTTATTTCTCCGGATGACGTTAAAGCTTGCGCAGAAATCAAGAGAATGGACAACCACAAGGTCCTCCATGTGCGACCTAGTTGGGACCTGGCACTGACCGCCAAAGAATTCACTGTCATTCAATGTGGTCGAGTGACACATTGTGCACATGTGTCATAGACACTCCTACTTCTAGAAATTTGGGGTATTTAAATTACAGAAAAACCCTCAGGAACTCGACCTTGGTGTGCGGATGCAGGGCGACTTCCTTTATTCCAAACAATCGAAATCAGTTTCAATGTGGTAAAAAGCACGTTGTCAGCTCGCGTGTGGCATTCAAAAGTTTGGATTCATTTATCTTCCCTATGATGCTCCATGCCTACTGGCGTTCCTACGTCGAATACGCAATCCAGGCTTGGCAAGCTTGGTTAAACCGTGAGCATGCAGAGCCCGAAACTCACCAAGGTCGAGTAACGAAATGCGTCAGGTAAATGTGCAACCTTTCCTACTAGCAGCAACTAAAAGCCATGGATGTGTTCAGTAGACGCTACAGGTGACTACATGGAGACCTCAGATTAGTCTACCAAATAAGGAACAACCCCAATGACACATGATTCCACCTACTGAAACTCATCATGAACACCAACTAAATAGTCAATAGCCTGAAACGAAATCAACAAAACACTGGCTTATATTAAGGCTGAACGAACATCAGCAATAGCTAACCAGTGTTTCCGCCATAAGTAGAAATCGAAAGTTTCGGTGCCTACGCTATTTATGTGACAATGACAGCCTGGATGTTAAGTATTCTATCCGACCGGATGCATCATTAGTAACATTTGCCAACGGACCAGTTTAGCCGTTAACACACTCGTGAAAGGGGATAAATATATTTACAGAAATGTATTTGAACCATCATCTATGCTAGTAAACGATATGTTCAAAATGTTCGCCGGCGTTCTGTTTGCAGTGCAAAAACCACTTGATGCAATTGCCGAGAACGTTCTTCAATATTTCCCTCGTGATCGCGCGACATTCGTTCGAAATATTTGCCTTCAATTGGTCCAATATACTCTGGCTTGTTTTCACACTGGACGCTTCAGATTGCCCCATGGCAGAAAGTCCATGGGGCTCAAATTTTGTGAGCGACCAGGCCACTCCATTGGTCCACCACGTTCGATCCAATGGTAGACAAATTTGTCGATGACGTAAGCACGCAACGTATTAACCGAATGTGCAGATACACTATGCCGCATGCGCCTTCGACCTCCAACTGGGGAAGCACAAATGTTCACAGCATTTCCAAATACGGCGATGCTAGAAAAAAGATAAGCCTTAAGTACTTCGAAACAACAACCTACCGGTCACATACCCGGAAAAGAAACATGGACCCAAGATATTCTGACTTAATGCAGCTAATTCATCATCGCCCACTCCCAATCAGCAGGATTATGCCAATCTGGAAAAGCACCAGACGCCGGCGTTTCGACCTTTTGGGTCTCGTCATTGGTGCGCCTGCTGGCACCCTGAAGTCGTGGGGGCGGAATCCGGCAGGGTTCCGCTGGGAGACGCACCACTGACGAGACCCAAAAGATCGAAACGCCGGCGTGTGGTGCTCTTCCAGATTAGCCTAATCCTGCTGTTTGGGAGTGGGCGATGATGAATTAGCTGCATTATACCAAAAACCTCACTACTCATTAGTACAATAATATTCTGACTTGTTACTCCAGCCCAAACAATCAGTTGTACACTATGATGCATACGTGATGCGGTAGCTTTTCGTGGGTTGCTGACAACCCAAGTGTGATATTGCATTGTTCCATGCAGAAGAAACAATGCCTCATCGGTGAAGATAACAGAACGAATATCCCCGTGATCTAGAGAATATTGGCACAATTAATGCCACTTCTCCGGTTCGCCTGGTTTCAAAACCCGCACGTGAAGCGCACGGAATCTCCGTACCTTTCGTTACAGTAATATCCGTTTTACCGCATTTCGGGTCGTATCGTGTTGCTGTGCGAACAAATAATTGCTAAGGTCAGGACATTTTGACAGTTTACTGAATATAGCGCAAGCTGAACATCCTTCTGTGGTGATGTGAGGCGATCCAGTTATCTTCAGGTCACACATACTTCCAGTTTTCTCGAACTTCTTCACCACTTTAAGCACGTACCGCGCGATAACCGGGCGCATTCCTGCCTTCATTGCATTGTATTTTCCTGAAGCTGTTGCTGCGTTTAAACCGCACTCACCGTACAGCCGAATAAGCAGCGCGCGCTGAGTAATAGGCACGTTACGTGATCTCGACTGCGTTGTCTGCTCGTGCTCCATTACCTGCGGCATTGATTCAATCACATTGACAAAACTTGCAATGCATAACCTCGTCCTCAGCTGAGATGCCATCATGTGCGCATATACACGCAGCAGGTTTCTTTGTCCACGCGGACTGCACTGCGTATCCAGCAAGACACGCAGATAACTGTTGTATCAAGAAAGCCGTAGGAAAGGTAAATGTATCTCGCAAATTTGACCAAGTACAACTGAGTCAATCCCTTGTAAAACGGAGAGTCAAGCGACAGACACACGGACCAATAATAAGGTAGGATGAGTCAGCAAGCCAACCAATGAGATTGAGCCAATCGAGGTTGCTCACATGGTTACCACAATAACCAACGATCGCTTCAGCGCCTACCGTTGGCCATTACCTTCAAAACTCTGCACGAAGTTATCCGGCAGCTAACGAACGCCGGAAACACATAGCTGCTCTCTGTACTTAACTCAAACAAGGATCAAAACAGCCTCATGTCGGTGTGGCTTTACGAGGTCACGCTTGCATACAGCTGAGCTCTCCATTATATCACTCTTCTGCCGAGCATTCCATACGTCCTCACCACTATGTGAGAGATCAATACATGTCTCTGCATGCGCAGTAGCGTGTTTCGAATTTCGCTAAACATTGGGTGATAATTGGATGTTGGGGACGACAACCGTAAATGACCGACGTTTGCCATTATCTTTCGGGTAATGAAGCGCTAAGTAACCTTCCTCCGCCTTACTGACTGAATTTGGTGTCAAGGCCCATCGCAGTTATTCGTCTGAAAAAGATTTTACTTCTTACTTCATGCTGACTTACATGTGAGCGATATTTAAATGCTGACTGCAATCCACTAGTTATTTGGCATATCCGTATCAACAAATATTTAAAAAATTTATAAATTTAAATGCGTTGTTTTCTTTTATGCAAGTTTTTTAGGGAAATCTTGTGCCCATTTTCATCGCCCCAATTCAATAACTCTCGTAGACTTACATAAAAGGTTGCCGGTTAGAATTGGGGTTAAAATTTGGAGTGTAAACTGAGTACTTCAGTATTTTGTAGCTCCATAAAAATTAAACTTTTTTCGCAACAAACACGGATTTTACATTTCATTAGCGATATGCTATGCTGTAGTTTTTTGCCTCGGGACCGTAATGGGAATAGGAGTTTCGTCGGTGGAAGCTATTTCATTTAACACTCTCGAGTAACACTCAGTTATGCACCTCAGTCGATAAATCGAAAAGCGGCCTAACAAATTATAATAAATTTTTCTAATTCTTTTGGAAAATGAATTATTTGGAAGCGCAAAATTCTTGCCATTTCATAACCACTTGCAACACAGTTGCATATGAGGTATAACAACAACTTTTGTAGTGAATTTCTTGCACATGATACGTTTTTGTCCTACTACGATTTGTTATGTGTGATTGAAGCTGTACTCGAAATCAAGTTATATTTGGCCCAAGGCAATGAGACGAATTCCCATTTACTGCGGGAACGGAATTCGAAAGCACTTTATCTTTCTGTCAATCAGAGAACTTAAAGATATATGTGGCTCGAAAGCAAAAATATTAAGCACCCGTCGTGCACAATCCATGTACTTATCTACCTGCACTGCAAGGATATTGCTTAGTATTCAGATAAACAAGGAATATATTATAACGCATTTGGGACAATTACGATCAACATAGAAGGATTAGTAAACACGTGCGTTGCGTGCTCGAAACGTTCATGAGAGGGGACGCGTCACAGCGCCTCAATACTCTACAAAAATCAAGAATATTCTGCTTCTCAGTAGGATGTTCGCTCCATATGCAAGGCTATGACAGAACAACTCCAGGGATAGTGATCCTAAAGATGTATGAAAATACTCAACAATTCGCGAAATCCGAAGCCAAATGGTATTGTTCATTTGCGAACAAGGTTGACCAAGGGATGATCCAGGAGCAATGCTGAGACAGATGTAGATATGGAATCAACAACAAACAAATTTACGCTGCACAAATTGAGGGCTTGGATTTAGAAATAAGCCGATGGAAATACAATAAACGCGATCAGTTTTGTATGTTGCATGAAACCACAATCTAAAATATCTATGTTTTGGCCACCTCTATCATTCAGCCTTCAACATCAGTGGTGAGTTTCGGTCTGCACATGTACACATAGTGTGTTAACGTTACCGGAATAGTGATCATATCTCTCACGCATCACTTTGTCTCATCCATGTTTCGAACAATTTTCTGATCAATCATTGCGATAATTTTCGAATTTTCGGCGAGTTGCCTTCAGGTAGCAGTCCGTTCTGTCGAAGATGTAGGCCCCCTATATATCCAATATAAAACCTCATATTTAGCTACGATCATGTAGCATCACCACATACCCTTATTGTTTGCAATCACTTGCATAAAGGAAATTGGGATGCATTTGAATGCGTTTGTAATAAACACTTTTTTGGGCGCTTCACCACATAAAAGTTCGTGCGAGCTAATCGATTGCTCACAAACGGCAAAGTGTGGGTGTGTGACTGATGTGTGACTTTGCGTGGACGCATCAGTTATTAGCATTAAGGCGTTTCCCGCCCATGGAACAAGGGGTTCCATTATTTGGTTAGTGAATGCGATATTACGGAGGGGTTGTTACCATGCAATACATCTAACAGATCTTAAGTAACTTCATGTAGATCTATGAATCGACGCATTTTCCATTGGACAACCACGTCAGATTTAATGGCCTTTAAAGTGTAGAGAGAGCGATTAAAAACGGAAATACACTGTCAGATGCAGTTGCAAACAACAACCGTTCCTGCCGTTCAAATTGCTGATAAAATAAACAAGAATTTTGATTATTAGGGACCCTGTGACGCGGAATGAAAAATGGGTAGCGTAGTAAACACAGTAAGTAAACTGGCTGGAAAGAGTCGATACATATGATAATCGAAACTTTAGATGTCTTTCTAACTTATTCGCAGAACGGGATCTCAAAATGTACGTATGCTTTGACAAGTTCGTAGATAAGTTCGTTGACAAGTGTTTGTCGTGCCCAGAATCCTAATGGCTAATTATGCAAATGTGATGGTAGAACACGATTGCAATGCCACAATAAAAGAAGGGAAGGATCTCCGGTGGGAAGATAACAGGTTACATAGCAAACACCGAAACAAAGTTAGGTAGGTAGCTTGAAAGTACTGATTAAGCTCAGAAGTTAGCTGTTTTCTTTTGATGGACATACATTATTGGACAATATACGGAAGTTTCGAAGTTGCGTAAATATGAAGACGACTTGGAGCTTAGCTGTGCATTATCCTTGATTGCAGTGATGCTGATTCGTGCTCGAATCAAAGAGAATTCATAATGGAAATGATGTTTGGTAACACTCATTTTCCAAACCAAAATCATTGCTACCAGTTGCATCAGAACAAGCTAACTCATCCTTGTGAGTAGCAACCAATGCAGTTCTTTTGCCAAGCTGGACGATTTCGTTGCGCGCAGGTTCCCATTAATCCGTCAATTGTTACTTGGCCTGATGAGAGGATAATCGTTAAATATAATTAATGAATACTTCAGTGATTGAATTAATCCAACCTAGGTAAATATAAAATATTTTTATCAAGAGAGCGGTGGTGGAATTTTCGGCAGCGATTGAGTATTAAGCGCTGAGGACATGCGTCAAATGGAATCTGTTAGCCAGAATTTCCTTGTAAAAACCGCAAGGTTTACGACGAGGCAGCCAGGTAAAAATCAGTATCCTAGATGCCAAATACAAAAATTCAAAACAATGATTATATTAGGCTATGGGGAAAATGTTGAGGTAAATGTTGCAACGCATGGATGCAAAAGCAAGCACCTGCGCGAAGTTAAAGACACCCCGATAAAATTTTAATATTCCTAAAGAAAATATTTTGGAAAATCAAATTTGCACCAAGGCTGACGGAAGATGGTCGATTAGCTTTTACATTCACCTACACCGGATAGCATACGGTGAACGTCGTTTCTTTACAGTTGTTGTCCCCAACATCCAATTGTCACCCAATGTTTAGCGAAATTCGAAACACGCTACTGCGCGTGCAGAGACATGAATTGCTCTCTCACCAAAGTGGTGAGGACGTATGGAATGCTCGGCAGATGAGTGATACAATGGAGGGCTCAGCTGAATATAAGCCTGATCTCATGAAGCCACACCGACATGAGGCTGTTTTGATCTTCGATTGAGTTGAGTACAGACAGCAGCTATGTGTTTCCGGCTTTTGTTAGCTGCCGGATAACTTCGTGCAGAGTTTTAAAGGTTTTGGCCAACGCTAGGCGTTGAAGCGATCGTTGGTTATTGTGGTAACCATGTGAGCAACCTCGATTGGCTTAATCTCATTGGTTGGCTTGCTGACTCATTCCTACCTTACTTTTGGTCCGTGTGTCTGTCGCTTGACTCTCCGTTTCACAAGGAATTGACTCCGATGTACTTGGTTAATTTTGCGAGATACATTTTACCTTCCCTACGGTCTTCTTGATACAAAATTGTGGCGTCGCGGCCAGGATGAACCTTCGCGGGGAAACCCCACTGAATTTCTCCTCCATTGGATCCAAGTATCCGATGTCGGCCTGCTGCCGCAAGCAGTCCAAAATGGAGATGGGTTTGGATGGAAAGATTCATGTTTGCCTTCGCGACGCCACAATGCTTGGAAGGTCCTTACGCACATAGTTAAATGCTGCACATAACCTTTTATCAGCGAGAGATGCCGAAGTTTCTAATCGCATATCATTTTACCAAAATTCCTAAGCTAAAGTTGCAACACCAATGCAGCCCGGGACTTACGCTCGCGTCAAAAGCAAGGCGACAAAGAAATGCACACTTTCGCTTTCAGCTCCCGTGCGCATCGACCGTACGCTCGACCCGGGCACCTGTCGATTGGAGAACGGCCTAATTGTCAACGCGCGTCGACTCAACACAGCTCACGGACCAGCTAATCAGCCGGACCTATCCGCGCGCGAAGACCCGGCTGAGTTACCATTACCACGAAGTCAGCTGCGTCGGTCCGCGAGAACGGTGAAGCCTATTGATCGCTACGAACCAGGTTGAAGCAGCAGGGGAACGATAATGTGGTAACCATGTGAGCAACCTCGATTGGCTCAATCTCATTGGTTGGCTTGCTGACTCATCCTACCTTATTATTGGTCCGTGTGTCTGTCGCTTGACTCTCCGTTTTACAAGGGATTGACTCAGTTGTACTTGGTCAAATTTGCGAGATACATTTACCTTTCCTACGGCTTTCTTGATACAACAGTTATCTGCGTGTCTTGCTGGATACGCAGTGCAGTCCGCGTGGACAAAGAAACCTGCTGCGTGTATATGCGCACATGATGGCATCTCAGCTGAGGACGAGGTTATGCATTGCAAGTTTTGTCAATGTGATTGAATCAATGCCGCAGGTAATGGAGCACGAGCAGACAACGCAGTCGAGATCACGTAACGTGCCTATTACTCAGCGCGCGCTGCTTATTCGGCTGTACGGTGAGTGCGGTTTAAACGCAGCAACAGCTTCAGGAAAATACAATGCAATGAAGGCAGGAATGCGCCCGGTTATCGCGCGGTACGTGCTTAAAGTGGTGAAGAAGTTCGAGAAAACTGGAAGTATGTGTGACCTGAAGATAACTGGATCGCCTCACATCACCACAGAAGGATGTTCAGCTTGCGCTATATTCAGTAAACTGTCAAAATGTCCTGACCTTAGCAATTATTTGTTCGCACAGCAACACGATACGACCCGAAATGCGGTAAAACGGATATTACTGTAACGAAAGGTACGGAGATTCCGTGCGCTTCACGTGCGGGTTTTGAAACCAGGCGAACCGGAGAAGTGGCATTAATTGTGCCAATATTCTCTAGATCACGGGGATATTCGTTCTGTTATCTTCACCGATGAGGCATTGTTTCATCTGCATGGAACAATGCAATATCACACTTGGGTTGTCAGCAACCCACGAAAAGCTACCGCATCACGTATGCATCATAGTGTACAACTGATTGTTTGGGCTGGAGTAACAAGTCAGAATATTATTGTACTAATGAGTAGTGAGGATTTTGGTATAATGCAGCTAATTCATCATCGCCCACTCCCAAACAGCAGGATTAGGCTAATCTGGAAGAGCACCACACGCCGGCGTTTCGATCTTTTGGGTCTCGTCAGTGGTGCGTCTCCCAGCGGAACCCTGCCGGATTCCGCCCCCACGACTTCAGGGTGCCAGCAGGCGCACCAATGACGAGACCCAAAAGGTCGAAACGCCGGCGTCTGGTGCTTTTCCGGATTGGCATAATCCTGCTGATTGGGAGTGGGCGATGATGAATTAGCTGCATTAAGTCAGAATATCTTGGGTCCATGTTTCTTTTCCGGGTATGTGACCGGTAGGTTGTTGTTTCGAAGTACTTAAGGCTTATCTTTTTTCTAGCATCGCCGTATTTGGAAATGCTGTGAACATTTGTGCTTCCCCAGTTGGAGGTCGAAGGCGCATGCGGCATAGTGTATCTGCACATTCGGTTAATACGTTGCGTGCTTACGTCATCGACAAATTTGTCTACCATTGGATCGAACGTGGTGGACCAATGGAGTGGCCTGGTCGCTCACAAAATTTGAGCCCCATGGACTTTCTGCCATGGGGCAATCTGAAGCGTCCAGTGTGAAAACAAGCCAGAGTATATTGGACCAATTGAAGGCAAATATTTCGAACGAATGTCGCGCGATCACGAGGGAAATATTGAAGAACCTTCTCGGCAATTGCATCAAGTGCTTTTTGCACTGCAAACAGAACGCCGGCGAACATTTTGAACATATCGTTTACTAGCATAGATGATGGTTCAAATACATTTCTGTAAATATATTTATCCCCTTTCACGAGTGTGTTAACGGCTAAACTGGTCCGTTGGCAAATGTTACTAATGATGCATCCGGTCGGATAGAATACTTAACATCCAGGCTAAAACTACAACTAAGACTAAAACTAAAACCGTAAGCTGTTATAACTAGCGTAGTGTGTAGTAATTTTTGGTTGTCCAAATATATCTTTATGTGCAAACAATGGATGGAGATCTGTGTCCCAATTATTTGGACACCGTCAGATGCAGCATTACCTATGGACGACACCAACTTATTATCTACGGAATCCAAAGTAAAAGAACGGGTACCAATAAGGTTAGCGTAGACAAAATTAAACCTAATATTAAAGGGCAATATATTGAAAGAAGTTATCGGAGAAAATATAGAAATATTCAGCGTTAAGTTACTTCCGGATTCGTGGTCACTCATCAAGGAAGCGCATGGGTAACGTTTTCAAAGATGTTCACGTTGCAGGGAAGCAATTAGTTTGTACCGTAAAAATTCCCTTCTGGTCTAACTATAAAATTGGTGTGCTAGCTTGGAAGACGAAAACAGCTACTATTCTTAGGGCACTCAGAAGTTGCAAACAAGACTAGCACAAAGTAGTGGCGCTGTTCGATAGCAGCCATCGAACTCAACAGCCATTTTATCCATTCACGCTGGTCGCCCAACTGTAAATTGATTTAAGAAATTTAGTTTAACTTTTGCGCAGATAAATTTGCAAATGTCCGGTCTACAACGGACTGTTCCCCCTTAATTTATATTGCTTATTTCCTGCCGAATTATCAGGACGCCTGACCCTTGTGTGTCTTTATCAAATTGGTCATAACTTCATTAAAATTTGATTTTGGCATTATCCGTAGATGGCATGCTCCCTAATACGCTTCGGTTCATGTAATGCGCAATATTTCCCTAGATTGCTTTAATCGATTTGTATCGGTCGATACATCACAACACCACACTCTAACTATGATCATTTGGTGATATTTGTCATTTAATTGTTTGGATTTGCAGCAAATATATACTTAGATTAATGGTGGTTTTGTGAGTAGTGTAATGTTTGTAGGAAGTAGAAGCCACGATTCAACTTTGCACAATAATCTGCCTCGACGAGGAATATGAACCCTAGTTGTGCGGGTTACCGGTCCGTAGCTCTACCAACTGAGCTACCCAGAACTGAGTATCAGTGGCGCAATTTCTACTTGGTTCACAGTATCTGTCCTGGTGTTGCAGATTGGCTCAATAACTCGTCACTTCCCAATGAACTGAAGTATCTGTCCTCCAGCTGTTCAATGGGCGATGGCAAATTTAGATTATTGGTGGTTTTGTGAGTAGTGTACTGTTTATGGATCCAGATACTGTGAGCTTATTAACAATATAAATATCCCAGCGCCGTTTTAACACCAGAAGGACCGATACTTCCGTTCGTTGGGAAGTGCCGAGTGAGTGATTCAATCTGCAACACCAGGACAGATACGGTGAGCGTATTGGCAATACATCGCGAACCAATCAGAAGTCATGTATTAAAATGCGCACCTGATCCTCAGTCCTTGCTGGTTCAGTTGATAGTGCGAGGGACCGGTACTCAGTACATCCGGGATTCGTAACCCGTCGAGGCACACTATTATGCAAAGTTTAATCGTGTCTTCTGCTTCTACCAAAATATATACTTGTTTAATAAAATATGCTTCGGAGAACAGTTCAATGAGTACTTTGGTTCACATTGCATCAACCGGTTCAATATATCCACCTCCATTTTCCCACTCAAATGCAAACTTAAGACATTTTAGGGGCTTTCTGTGAAATAATTTGCAAATACCCATCGGTCTATACTGTGGTATAATGCGGTTAAATGGTAATTCTTCTCAAATCCCATGGGTGTTAGATTGGGAGTTACAATAAGGAAATGAAGAACAACAAACAAATGGCATTATTTGATTTCCAGTATTCTTATGGAGGTCAGATCATGTGAGGTAATGGAGAATTAGTACGTTTGTTAAAATTTCTAAACACGTCTACTTTGAACAAAATGGACGCAATGTCGCTAGTGTAAGCTTTAAGAACATTCCACCAGAATCTGTTAATCAATCAGTATGTGGCTGTGGGCTCACATATCGGAGTATCGTCGTATAAAATCTAGCAAATGGTGGTTAGATCATGGCGCAAACGTCTATATTTTCACCGTAAACCAATAGATCCTTTAGTTAATGTTTTATACGCAACTGTTACTGGTCTTGGTGATAAATGGTGCTTTAAAGCACCTACAGAAAATGAAGTATTTCACTCATGAGAAACTGCATGGATTGGAAGAGTATATTTCGTGCTTCAAATACATTATTTTTTTCCGCAGATCAAACAGTTATTGAACCGCCAATGCCTTGCTCTTATTTCAAGTGTTCCGCATTTAAGGGTCGATTACTTAAAAATTTCTACTTTCCTTGATTGCAATTGTGGCTTGTTTCTATAACTTGAGCAAATGTATACATTGTTGTTTTATTCTTCTGATACGTAGTATTGCGCGCCCTAAATTTACCGTTTTATATGTACCATTTGAAATAACCTCTCTCCAAAAAACAACCTTTCGACATGAACCACGTACTTACACTACTGGCAATGCATCCTAACCAAATGCACTTTAATTCTCAGTATCCCACTACCTGCTACGTTACAAGGAATCATGAGAACTACTTACTAAAGGTGGAATGTGTGATACCACGGGTAAGCCTTTTGAATGCAATGAGAAGTAACAAACGGTAAGGAAACGAGTAAGGACTTCATCAGTAATACTCAAAAAAGCAAAGAAAGATCAACGATATATTAGATAGCGCAGTACGACATATAGATCTTAATCTAATTATTCCATAGCCCTGAGGCTCATACGCTAGTCAGTTATATTGTTTTGGATATTTTGATTCAACTATCAGCAATATAGTGATTTTGCTTAACCTAAAAAGGATGCATCTTTATTATGGCAAATACTAAAGAAATATTAAAATAGCTCTTGTATTTGTTAAATTCTGACACTAACGTATTAGTGTAAATATCTTCAGCGTTTGCACAAACTACTTATGAAAGATTGTGTTGCTTTCACCTAGTCAAGGATATTAGGCGTAGCTATCAAGCTATTTTCTGACCTAAAATAAGAGGATAATTTCAAATTCGGAAATATTAGTAGTAATGAAAGCAGCTTCTGAGAATGCCACGACAAATCTGTCAAAGCATCGGATGATAGTTCCGTCATTACGGAACTCGCTGGATGCAGACACTTTGAGCACTTGAAGAATAGCAAAGCAATCTAACTGCTAAGAATAATTCAAGAAGTTATGGACTGCAGTTGTGATAAGTTAACGCAATTTGAGCCAGCTAGTGGCGGATTGAGAGAGCGAGTTAGATGAACGTGTGACAGATAGCCTGGAAGCTAATCCATCGCTGCCGACGAAACTGGACTTTAATTAACAGACTGCAACTATATTACAACTGGATTCCGCCGGTATGAGCGAAGCTTGAGCACCGGAAAAGAATGCAGGAACAAACGCAACAAGTCCAATGATACTCATTGATAAGGGGGTATAAAATTAACTTGTGCCTTAATTAACAGAATTTAAATCACGGATAGGATCCAGGATTTTACTAACCTATGGGTATCAAGGCAGCAGCATGCGTGATTAACAAGTTGCTTACTACTGCAGGAAGCGCTTTGCAAACATGTTCAGTAAGCTGCGCTTATTTAATTGTTGATTTGGGATTTTTGCACAACAATTTTCAGCTGGAGAGTAGCTCTGTAGTGAGAGTTACAGAGATTTATTACACAGCAAGCATTGAGGTTGAACATCCTTGGCCACAGACAAATCCGCTGTATAGCTTCGTTCCATTAACATATATAACAACTTGCTACACTGATAAACACAGCTCAGTAGATCGACTTTTGGTGTGCTCTCATAATCCACTTCAAAAGGAAAGGTTCCGAACAGTATGAACATAAAGCAGTGGCTTAAGTGGCCGCCTGAAATATTAGCAGAAATCCGGAAGTTTGTTTTGCACCAGATGCGTTTCAGTTCACCTGTGAATTGTTGAGTTTTAGCAAGCAGTAATGCAAAGGGTCGATTTCCGCACTTAGCATGCTGTTATCAGCGAACCGGGAATTAGGTGCTCCAAAAGCAGTAACTTCACTGTAACAGTATGAAAAACATAGTAAGTTGACGAATGCTGGATGATGCATGAAGTTCATCTTTTCTCTTCAACCTTAATAATAATAACCGACATGGATAGATGTAGCAAAAGCTTGGTGCAAGCAGACAGGATTTATGTTCATAATGAATGGAGGATATTTATTCCTTAGTCCAAATCAGCCTTAATCTTAAAAATAAATGTTTTTAAACATATGGGGCTGGCTTAATACTGTTTATTGCGATAGCTTCAGAAAATCAAGTGTATATTAGCGTGAAACGATTAAAATATGAATCAAAGATCCACCACTACCGAAGACACGAGGCCAAAAATTCTTGGCCAAGCGAGAACACCGGTGGCTTACCCGACCGTGCTTGTTGAGTGCTATATAGGTTATAGGCATTAACTTGCTGGAACTATCACGGTATATGTTCCTTTATTAGGCAAGTTATTTAACCTTGATAATAAGCAGGTACTTCAATGTTTAACTTATGATTCTAATTTCGTTCTTTAGCCCCAATCATCATCCGAAAATTTTTATGATGTGATTCCGTAGGTGAGTTTGATGGGGACTACAGGTTTTGTCCAAGTTAAAACGATATAATGCCGATTACCTTGAACAAACTTTAGATGCTAACCGGATGAGCTAGTGTACCTTCATGCAGACATTTTGTTACACCAACCTTCATAACCGTCACGTGGAATTCCTAGCAAATTAATGCCATATTCTTCCTGAGCAAACATTCATTCTAGTGACCTTAGCAATACAGACTGTTCTCCCACGCTTTTGCAGTTTTGACCCGGAACAAAAAAAACGAAATTGACTTCTACTGGCCAAAAATAATCAGAATATACGACTGAAAACTCCAACAGTTATCTGTATGACAGCACACTAGAAGCTCACGTTTAACCTGTAGGACAGTTTTCAAGTATAAACTAGTCCGTGCGATTTTACCTGGGATTAATTTGTAAACTAACTGAAAGTAACCAAGCACAGTAGTGGAGGGTCAAGTTTAGAGTACACGTTGTGTGATTGGATTGCAACACGCAACCTCAATTTAATGAACTGTGATTCACATTGAAATGAACCTTAGTCACTGCGATCGCTGGGACTGTATTCAAAGTAGATGGTGGGCAATACCCAATTTCCAAGCACAGTACTGATTAATCCTAACGTTAGACTAATTATATAAAAATGCTGCACTGGTTTCCGCAAATTACCGGGTCTCTTGGAGGACATCCTAAATCGGAAATAGCACACATTAAAAATAGTAAAGCAGAAGCTAATTTAAGAACGCAAATCCCATATCGCGCTTTGGGTTTTTAAGCATTCAATATTCACAATTTATCCGTCGGTATTTTAGAAGACTGAAAATTTGGTCAACGACCCGCACTGCGCTGCATTAATTGCACTGTTAAAGGTTGCTTCTCCATTTATCATTATGTTCTTAGGCCAACATGCATATAATCGCCTTCGATCAACCATTATTATCTTTTTATATAAATTAAAATGACTAAATACTTAGAATTGAGCAACTTGTGTTTGTTTGGTTGGTTGTCCGAAGCAATGTAAGGAAAGCTGCTAATTATCATAAGTAATAAAATAAGACTTAATATAAAGCAAACCAACCTAGCTTTTCCCGATGCATTTCGATGCATAATAGGTCAAGCCTTACGCTATTTCCTTGCCTCCATAACAATACCGCTTGAGAGCTCTTTTATTTTCTCTATACCACCAGTTCGAAGGAAGAATTCCGTTTGAAAATTAAAGGCTTGTTTTTACCGATTGATATTCGTAATTTGCATTAAATAAAGTTTCCTGGCAATCAGTTCAATGCTCCATTCCTTTCCCGGGTATCGCAAGCATCTGCTGCTATCATATTTGGTTACCAAGCCAATCATACCCTCGAATTTCTGGTTGGCCGCGAAGCAATGTGTATTAAGGCCTTTCCTACAGGTCCTACGCAACACGTGTATTCAAGCTCTCTTACGAATAAGATTCCGTTGCCAAAGGAGGGTCAAAACTAGGCTGCTGCACATACTTCTGTGGCAAGGACTCCAAGGAATGTCTAGAAGCTCTAAACGCTCGTCTGAAACCCTTTTAATTAATTTGGTGGCTACGTTATTTGATGTCAGTTCCAGGTAGCTTAAAGCATGTGGCAGGCAAAAGATGACTGAATTACTTTAGGCTGGCATACGAAAGATGTGAAGAAGCCTCCTTTGCATGCATTGTAGCTGGTAACTAGCAAAATAGAATATAGGGGACATATTACATTGTAGAGGCCCCAATGTTAATTACAGTTGGCCTCAAAATTTCAATGTTGCACGCTATTCATTTCCTTAGTCCCATAAGCACCTTAAAACACCCTTTATTTGAATCTGCGAAACCACGGAACATATTCAAACCTCAAGCAGCGGTGATGGGGATATCTGTGTTGGGAAGCACATGACAGGAGGCTTATCACCATGACTATGTCTGGTGTGGATAACTAAGGGGCCAGATTGGTTAGGTAGAGGAAGTAACCTACATAATTGCTAAGGAGCATCTCATCTTAGCGTGACCATCAGACCATGCAAGCAGAAGTGCGCGTGTGATACAAGTTGCAAAATAAGACATTCCAGAAAATGAGAAAGCTAGTCGCAAGCTGCATTATTAGCAAACATATTTAATTCATTTGACTGCATAAGTCGGAGGTTGTTATTATTCCGAATACATGTTCTTAGAAACTTGGCCAATGTTTCATATTTAAGGAGGGCCGCAAAAGATTTAGATATGGTGCTCACCACCAAATCATGCATAGATTCTAAATAATCGAAAAGATAGTACCTGGTGAGGGCTGTGCAGAGACTTAAAGTACCAAATGCTTATACAAATTTCAAAAACTATACCGTAGTTTTGAAAATGGACAGCACTCTTTGGCAAAACTTATGAGCCGGTGCAAAATCGTCCGTACATTATTGGAAATGGATGCGGTCAATTGAAGGTCATGTAAGCTCATGTGTTTTCGTAGTTCGTTTTGTCCGCTCATTCGTGGACAGGTGATATTCTATTCTGCGAGGTTGACAAAAATGTCATGTGCATTATTTATTGTAAGACCTCTGAATGGTGCATAAACCCAAGGTATCTTCTGAGATCTAATCCAAATATACTTGGCACATTTTGCAAAGCAGTACCTTAGGGAAGGTGTTTGCAATACTGAATGCGCGAGTGCAGTAAGGTGCGTAACGGTAGCTCACAGTGTACACACTGAAAGCATTTCCAAGGAAAACTGTGTCTGTGACTTAACTCTTATTCATTTATAACAGCATAGTAAAAAGATAAGAAGTAGCTAACCAACAAATGGCCAGATTACTGTGATAGGCAAACTTCTTACTGTTACTTAAAAGTTTTTGAAGCATCCTCTTTTTAACTATACTTGTCTTGCAAAGACCAAATGATATAGGTGTGCGTGAGGTGGTACAAAATATCTTACTTTTTTACTTTGGCATGTTAAGATAATGATCGTTCTCCAACAACTGCGTGTAACATCGTTGTACACGCAGTGGCTACACACTGATCATTTCTGGTTAAGTTATAAACCGTTATAGCAAGGGAGGATCATGTTACTTATTTCAACAAGATAGTAACGAGTGCATGGAGGAACAGGCCCTTGCTCGAAGGGTAGTCCTTCATACATAACAGAAAACAGAGTTATACGAGTATTTCACCGTATTGAACATACATGTACTCATCGCAGGTAGAAAGTGGGGAAGCATGCAACATCTAACGGAATCATTGTGTCTTTCTGGAACGTGAAGACAGGATATGGCAGTAATATTATCAGGCTGTGAACTTCTGTCCAGACATTAAATACTTTATGTGTGAATGCGCCAACAAACCCTTCCTTTTACATGCACGCCGGTCAAGTGGATTAGGAAAAACTGCAAGAGACGAAACCAGTGTCTTAGACTAGTCGTTCTTGCCACAACATCAAGCGCATAACACCATTTCCTATACCATACACGCAGAGTAGGCCACTACTTTTGCTTAGCCGTAAATCGCACATGACCAGACGCCTTCTATATAAACTATTAATCTTACATTAGCACACCCATCCTAGTACAGGTCACATTACCTCAATCACTTGCTTGATTACCACGAATTTGGCTGAACTGCTGTTCAGTTGTTTAACAGTGTGTCAACGAAATGAAGTATCTTACGTTTAGAAGCTCTGTATCTACAGTCAGCTCCATAAGAAGGGAGCAGTGCACTACCGGCCAACTCCCGCCCGGTTATACACTACCCGGCGCATTCCAAGGTCATAACGGTTGTAGTACCAGAATCATTTCTGTACCATTTGTAGAAAAGCAACATATTTGCGGCCGCTTAACAAGGGAGCCGCAAGAAACAGCCTTGCATCATAAAACCTGCTACCTGCTTACAGTAGTTGAATTGAATATAATAGATGGCGGTTAGATAACTAATGCCGTTTAGCTGACTTCCCAGCTTGTCTCATTCCTACTTACAATCCTCAGATTTGCGAATCAGTGATCCAGCAAGAGGTTGGATAAGTAACGTTTTACCACAAAAGATTCCTACTGTGATCTTACATCGTTTGATCTCCGACCAAATGTAAACCAATATGGAGTAATGCAGGGATCGGAACTAGCTTGAATGAAATATATCGTTTGCGAGCATTGAACTATTTTCTGCACTTCCTCTATGATCGTAAAAGTGGACGATTAGGAAAATGAATATCCTCAGCCATGCAGAATAATCTGAACAATGTGCGTTAGCGTACACTGTTACATCTGATCCATTATATTCTACCATGGATCAAACTAAGCATGCTTCGTCTACATACTTTAGAGTATAACAAAGAAAGCCCACATTTTTATTATATATTGCAAGAAGAAACGCAAGCGGTACGCTTAAAGCGAACAATTGTTCTCGATTTATTCATCATCAGGCTTTGTACAGAAATATACGTTTAGAAGCGGAGTTCATAGGGGAAAACAAGGAGTAACTATTGATTGAACAAAACATTTTAAGTGCTTAGCGTAACGTGTCAGGTGGTCAGGTGACTGAAGGCATGTGATACCAATGAGTGAAGTCCGATTCATCTCCATTACTGGCCGGCCAGGGTAGTTGTAAGGCTTGTACATGTTGCTTCTGAATGCATAGGTTTGGTTTTGTCAACCTGATGCATACTGCTTCAGCTGTAGCGAGTAGCCGAGCTCCTGACCGATGGTGTAGTTGTGATGGAACTCGATAGAGGATCTCAAAAGACTTGCGCTTATCAATCAGATGGTTGGTGCAGATCAGATGGTTGGTTATGGCACTCAACTGAGTTTTCTCTCGTTGGGTGGCGAGTGACGTTGGTAAATGTTCCTTGATTCGCTTTTCCAAATATCTGGTCGTGCGCCCAATGTACCTAGCTCCACAGGAGCAGGTAAACCGGTAGACTACCATTGATTGGCGTTGATCAGACATCTTGTCTTTGAACCTAGGAACAAAGAGCGAACTGTTTGTAAAAGCGATCCTCAGTTGAGTTGCAATAAAGGTCTTCCGGCAAGTCTTTATCAGTCGTCGTGTGCATATTTCCGCCGGTATGTCAACTTTAAAGGGGAGTTGGAGCAATAGCTGTTTCTTTTCCGCTGTTTGTACTGTTGGTTTTGGCCTACTCGACTTCATATGAAGGTCAATGAATGGTTTTGGATAACCGTTTTCCTCGAAGTGTTTGGTTGAGTTGTTTCATTTCTTCTTCAATTGTGTCCTCACTGCAGATTTTCCGTGCACGATTGGCTAGTGTATGTACCAGTGTTCTTTTTCGGCTTATTGGTACAAAACTTCGGAAGTGTGTGTACTGGCCTGTCCAATACGGCTTTCAATAGACTCCTATCTGAATTGATCCATCGTCTCGTCGCTTTAAGTTTGCATCTAAAAAGTGCATTTGGTTATCCATTTCTTCTTCTATTGTGAATGTGGCGTTGGAATGTGCCTTGTTAAAACACTCGACGACATATTGCAAGTTGTTCGTCTGTTCAATTATGCAGAATATGTCGCCAACGTAACGTCGGTAGAAGCGTAAGCCCGAGATAACCGATTTTAGTGGGCCATCCTCTAACATTCCCATATAAACATCAGCCAATAGTGGTCCAAGAGGTGATCCCATCGCTACCCCATCTACCTGTCTGTACAATTCATTGTTGAATTGGAATTGGATGTTATAAGTGCATCTGAGTAATAGCTGCTTCAGATGGACAGTTGGTATTTCGATCTTTATCTTGTGCTTCTCAATGTAAGTACAAAGAAAGTTAACAGTTTCTATAAGTGGGACATTCGTGAACAGGGATCCGACGTCCAAAGAAAACATTCGGTAGCCTAAGATGTTCATATTTTTAACGTTTTCCACAAATTGAAATGTGTCAGTTGGTGAGGGGCTATTCTTTTCCTAATAGGATCCAAAATAGACGTTAACCACTTTGCGGTGGTGTGATATGGTGAGTTCCTCATATCTAATATCGGTCGCAATGGTGCACCTGGCTTGTGTATTTTTGGGAGACCGTAAAGCCTAGGAATTATGGAGCCGGTGGGTCTTATCTTTTCATATCTTTCTTTAGTTATGTGACCATCAGTGACCAGTGATTTCAAACACTTTGTCAGTTGTGTTTCGGTGTAACCTGTTTTGTCCTTCTCTCGTTCACATCGTGCGAATTTGGAGGAGTCCGAGAGAATAAGCTTCATCTTTCGTACGTATTCTGTGCGGTCCATGATTACGGCTCCTGATCATCGGTCAGGAGCTCGGCTACTCGCTACAGCTGAAGCAGTATGCATCAGGTTGACAAAACCAAACCTATGCATTCAGTAGCAACATGTACAAGCCTTACAACTACCCTGGCCGGCCAGTAATGGAGATGAATCGGACTTCACTCATTGGTATCACATGCCTTCAGTCACCTGACCACCTGACACGTTACACTAAGCACTTAAAATGTTTTGTTCAATCAATAGTTACTCCTTGTTTTCCCCTATGAACTCCGCTTCTAAACGTATATTTCTGTACAAAGCCTGATGATGAATAAATCGAGAACAATTGTTCGCTTTAAGCGTACCGCTTGCGTTTCTTCTTGCAATATATAATAAAAATGGGCATACTACACGATATTAAAAGCCCACATTCTCAGCGAGCTTCAGTTTAATGCTAGCTCCGAGTGTTGGTACCAGTTGTCCTTTCACGTCGAGTCGTAATATCAAGAAGAAATCCAGTCAATATCTTGGCCCATTGCGAGGGTCATTAAGATAGCTAAACCCTTCCATATAATTTCAAAATCTGTAGAATACAACAATAAAACGACATTCATGTCTGGCCCTCATAGCAAAAGCATATTCTTATCGCTTTTGCGGTACGTTGTTTGACGGAGACCAAAATTATTAGATTGTTCCATCTATTTTGAAAATGAGACGAAATGTTGTTATTTAAGGCATAGTACTTACCAGCATAACAATTACTTTAGGAAGTATCCGATCCTGAAAAATGCAAACCACTGTATCTAGTTACTAAAAATAAACTACAAACAATAATGCAAAATTATCAACCAACGCCAATCACAAAGTAAATCTGTTTGGAATGCGGATAAAATTTCTTCTGCCTTCGGATGTGTCAAATGTAGAACGATCAACACAGATAGGTAGTGGAATTAAGTGTAATTATGCGAACAAATATTAATTTCTATAAAATCTGTTGCTAACTTTGTCGAGCGAACGGCTTGATTCTTCTGCTGAGATACATGGGAAATGGAGCATTAGACAAAAACTTAGAAGGATAACCGCTACTCAGTTAATTGTTGTGCTTGTTCACTCACGGAGTATGCTCTGCAATTAGTTCTCTTGGAAAACATAATTCAAGTTGGTCAATTCCAATAAAATTATTGATCACTGGGTACAATTTCTGGCCTCTACCCCAACGTGAAAAGCGTCCTTCAGTAACTGATTTGATAAGTATTTTCTGTTTTATGTGTACATAAATTTGGTGGCATCCGGTTTCTGATTTGCCTGTCACTCTGGTCTCCACATGCACAGCCACATGAAACCTGCGCCTACAGTGCGACCATGGGTGGCTTGCCCTGCACAACCCAAAGCTCCAAACACACACCTCATATCCAGTGTAAAACCGAAGGAATAAGACCGGGTGGCATGTCGATGGGTGCCACGTTTCATCAAAGGAGAAGGTCCACATTTCTTCAAAGCAAACACAAGTACGCTGTATTTGGGAAACAAATGCACACATGGAGGTGGCTGGACCGTAGTCCACCCTGGGTTTAAGTGATTCGGTTGTCACTGGGACCAAGAACTGGTCGGAGAATAATATTCCGGAGCGGTTTGGATGCAATGAAATTAAGGCTGATACCTCGATGATATTTGCACAGAGTGCGCTGACTCTAATGGAAGATAGGTACGACAGTTGACAGACGCGCATCTAAAGATACCCATACACTATTCAAATTCGAGTTGAACATGGTAGCGAGTCAAGTCAACAAAGGTTCCCCACCATCTTGCAGCAAATATGGAAGAAGGCCGCCGCGTCCAGGAGCCTTGATCTGTTTTGACACGAAAGCGCATGTCGTAGCTCTTCGGAAGTAGGTGTAACATCAAATTCCCACAACGACTCGGGCGACCCGGCAAACTGTAATGTCGAAGCAAGTCTGTTGAACAGCTCTTCTGATTGTTCCCTCTAACATTGTAGGCGACGATGTTGAAAATGAATCCATTATTCGTATTTCTCAGCTTTTGTCTGACTAAATGATGGCTTTCTCGGAGCCGTGTTCCGGATCAGCTGGAATAGCAATCGGATGTTCCCAATAGTACTGGCTTTCTCCAACGCATGGCCCTTGCCACCTACCAACATTCCTCCTCGATTCTAAGACTCTTTGTCTGACTTCGTTTCAAGGAGTTATGAATGCACTGATGCTGTGTGCACAATAGAACTTATATCTGCGCTTCTAAGAAGCAGCGCGATGACAAATCAGTTTGCTTTTTTGACGTCACAAGTTGGATACCCCGCTCCCGTCAAAGCCGTTCTTCATAACCCACTTGAGACGATCCCAGTTAGTCTTCCTTTCACCAACTACAAGCATCATAGGCGACTGGTGGGTGAGTTCGGCTTGACATTGTTTAACTCTAGCTTGCGATTTCAAGTTACAGATAAGGCCATAAAATAGGTGCTTGTTTAAACGGGAAGAGTGAGTGCCACGCGTGCGCGCCCTGGAGCCTGGTTGGATTCAAGGAACTCGCTTCTAATTGACATTACTCTACTGATGTGCGCCTGCTGTAGTTGGTGGCAACATGGTCAGTTTGAATTCGGGTCATTGGGGAAATCGACGGGTGCCAGATGAGGAGTTACGAACGTTTGTGCTGCAAACCAGTGCGGCTGATGTGAAGGTTATGATCGGCGCGCAGCTGCAGGAATCAATCGCCATTTGCTGTTCGGGGTGCATCGACTCGGAAGCGACCTCGCAGGTGCTGTTCAGAGTCTGAAATACGACCCACTTGGGCTTTCACGTCACCAACAACAATGACGAAGTCAGTATCCTTCGTCATACTAGAAAGTGATCAGGGCTGTCGATATAAAGGACGATGAAAATGCACTCTGTCTTCAGACAGTGGGTATTAACTCAGAGTTTCGAGGTTAAACGGCACGCACACTGCTGTTCACTAGCATGCAGTCGAGTAGACTCCTTTCAGCATGTTTACTGATTGCTACACCAACACCGTAAATACCTTTGGCCATTGACTCAGTATCGCCAGAGACAGGAAGAATATAGTCGTTATCCTCAGATTCAAAACCAGGGAGTAGAAGATGCGTCAAAACGCCGTTGTCTTGTATCCTTGTTTCGGAGACACAGGACACATGAAAAGTAAGAGAGTGAAATATGAGAGTTAGTGTTGCCTGTAGGCAGGTCTTACATAGATTGCAAAAGCTAACAGAACCAACGTGAAGTGAAACTCTAGGTTGGATGAAGGGCAAAATATAAAGACGGCAGCAGCTGTGAACTCAGCGGCTGTCAGTAGCTAGATAGAAAGGGAATATTGGGTTGAGAGGAGAGAAAAAGATAATAAGAAGAAGAGGGCGTGTCGCTTATCTAGTCGAGAGAGCAGACGATACCCTCCGGCTGCCCATTTGGAGAGAGGGGTTTCTTGAGGTGCTGACACTGATGTTGCATTCATGATGCTTTATAACCGCAGTTGGGCTAAGCCCACTTACACATAAACTAGGCGTTTTTAAGCTGCATAAATTGCATTCCACTTTAAATAGTTTGTTCTGCCTACCAGAATAATGTTCTATTAATTGCCAACATGCTTTCGCTAATTGTGGATCTACACTTTAACCTTATTGCGTTTGTAGCACTTTTGAGTAACTGCTGGACATTTTGTGCTAATCGCGGATTCGTTGCTAACCAACTTACTTCATATGCGAATTTAGCGAATAGTTACGTCGGCATAGCTGTCTGCTTTAACAGATATCTTTTATTTTGATAATGTCATTTCAAGTGATTGGCTGTTGTTTGATATCCCGGGTGTGACTACGTGCCTTCCAGTCTATTACCCACCAGTTTGTCCATATTGGTTTAAGGAGACAGTTGTTGTTTGCTGGAGGGGACATGGTGCGCGGTCCATGTGGCCGTGCTAAGCTCGAGGAGTGGTTCCATGCTGTCAGTGTGGAGCGGACTAAGTGGCAGCCACCGCCTTGTGTGCACTTGATTCCTCAAACACAGCTTGCTTGTGTTTGCCTGTGAAGGAGTGCGTGCCGGCTCCGTTGTTGAAATGTGGCTCCCATCAACATGCCTCCCGGTCTTATTCCTTCGACTTCACACTGGATATGGGGTGTGTGGTTGGACTGTGGGTGGTGCAGTACAAACTACACATGGTCCCTCTGTAAGCGCAACCTTCCTGTGGCTGGCCACAGTGACAGGCAAGTCTGAACCCGGATGTTGCCAACCATATATATAGCCATTGATTCAAAAGTCTTATCCACAAGGCGGTGGGGTTTGCAGGTAGGCTTGATGAACTCCATCTGAAGACTTTGACTCCATGACCTGACTCACAAGGCAGTGGGGAACCAGTCCGCTTTGGGGGAGCATTTTCAGGGAGCTGTTGGGATCAGCTTCAGGCCTGTCACACAGAGCTTTTTAACATCTAGAACAGTTCACTTGTGTTTGACGACTGTATCATCTTACGCACATGCGGTCACGACCAGCCGCAGGTGAGAGTATGTGGGTTCCAATCAATTTTACCAGAGGCTGCCTGGCTTGAGGCGGGCGGGAGCAAACCATTGAAAAGCGAAAGGTGACCTCTAACCGTCAGAGAAAATGCGTGAAGCTTGGCCTCTACACCAAACGAGCTGTGGGATTATAAACCCTAAACCTGTTGTCTCCCATGGCTACGTTTTAAATTACGAGGACCATTGACCGCTCTTTAAGCTCTAAAAATAAAGGAATTGTGAGACTGTTAGTCTGACTGTTAACCATTAATCTATCTGGTATGAGTGTTTCTGAAAGCGTTTGTGAAAGGCTCAACGCGTCACAGAAGTAACCAAACCATCGTAACACGTTATGCTGCAGTCTCGTTTTGATGGAAATGCTATCATCGATGCTGAAATCCATCTATAAAGTTTGGCGGCCAAAACTAAGTGAACCATGATAGTGCACGCAAAGAAAGACTTAGAAATTTTAGCGGTGGGGCAGTCACAGGTGTGATGTGTGTGTATTCATACGCCGGTGGGACGCAACAAGGCAATCCCCACCAGTCACGTGCCAGTTGGGAAAACTATGAGGTCGCCCCCGCCTAACTCGATTATAAATGGACAGAAAATTGTTTATTTGTACATTTTTCACAAGCCGATTTTTCATTTTTAAATTTTCATCTTTAAATATTAGTTATTCGGATTAATGCAAATCTGCACTTAGGTTTCCAATAATTCCGATAACAAGTCAAATATTCAAGCGTTTTGGGCTTTTGGTAATCATCTTTCGAACCACACCCAAGAAGTTGTATGGGTCCAAACGAGGTAAAGCATGACGTCAGAGATTTTATATGCTATCACCAGGAGAAAGGCTGATCATTATGCGATCGTGTTCAGGTCAGTCTTGCAAGATCGCATTGGGCGCAGATCTGTAAACGTCTGGTGAAATGTTTGGATCCTGACTGAGACACTTAAACTAATGCAGCAAAGCAAGTTTGTTGTTTTGGTTTTTCAACAAGTTGGTTATAGATGGATGCAAAGTGCCTGTTTATAGAAGGCAGTCTAGATGCAACCCAAAATAGCTTAGCTACCCAACCATGATCCCAGTATTGAAACGTCATCAGCTGCGACGTAGTTCGCAATAATAAAAGTGGAGCAAAATATAAAAATAGAATGAAATGCAAAGAATTGACGGGAAGATAAACTTAAAAATGTCATTGAAATTCCCAGCAATATCAGTCACAATCGTAAAGCAGGAATGTGACCAATAGTGATCAAAAGCGGCCACCAGTAAAGGGTTGCACTGTCAACGCAAAAGACAGTAAGGCGTGAGAAAAGCCGTTAGAGAATAAGACCGAATCCATTTATCATCATCATCATTAACCACCTGAAATAAATTAATATTTTACTCTCGACTATGCAGGGCACGCCCATGGAGGCATGATGAGATATTTACAACTGTACAGATATTTTATGGCAACTGTAACAATGACAGGAGAAAATTGTTCATATGTCCATGATTGGAACTATACTGGAAAAAATGCGAAAAAATAACTCCACTGCCGTGGGACCGGGATCTTGGCTAATAGTAAATTGAGGATCCTGAAAGATCCATAGGAAAATAATTGAAGAGCCCGCTGTAGGACTAGTTAATACTAGTCCGAGACGGTGCCCGAAAGTAAACGCGGATATCAGAAGTCAATGGGAGTCGAACAAAGCGGATTTTATTCGATGGGCTACAATAGGAAGCGGACGGATGAAGCGAGGCGAGAGTGTACACGCGAGCGCGGGAACGTACAAGGCAGTTGTGTGTCGAGCCGGTTGTGAGGTTAAAACAAGAAGGAGTAATGTACAATTGATCAACAGGTAATTTGCACACGAAAGAAGAGCTTTTTGGCGCTACAGAGCTCCCCCCTAGAAGGCTGAACATAGAAAGCCTTCGAAATCGAAAAGGAATGTTTAAACGCGGTTGGTAAGGCAAAATCGTGCCGAGTAATAATGAGGGAGCGTTCTTGTAATTGGGGGTTAGTCGGAACTCAGAGTCCGCTGTGCCGTTTATGATTTGTTATTTATTGATTGCAGGGCAGGGTGCATTTCGGCGAGCCGTTGGAGCGGGCTTGTCGGACCACAAAACCTGGCTAACCTAGAAAAATGCCGACTGGACCTCAACCTCCGCTGCTGCCAAACGGTGCACTTATGAGTGGTACCTCCCCCGCAGCACCCAGCCGCGCGCCAAAACGACCCTCGTCCCACGAAGAAACGACCATGGTCCCACGTAGAAGCGACCATTGTCCCGCGTAGCATCGACACTCGTCCCACGGAGAAACGACCAGCGTTCGTGGTAGGGTCCTCGAAAACACTCCTCGTGTGGGCCAGCCGATCGAAGGGGAGGGTTTTCGGCATGTAGTGGCGAGAAAAGGGAAAACACGCGCAGAAAACGCAAAAATAACACACGAATAATCAGCGCGTTTAAAATATTTTTTCGTTTCTGAATAGTTTTTATCGAAAAAGGTTTTTCGGAGGGTTTTGCTATTTTTGTTTG
The DNA here is from genome assembly GCA_944474145.2 of Dicrocoelium dendriticum. Lineage (NCBI taxonomy): Eukaryota > Metazoa > Platyhelminthes > Trematoda > Plagiorchiida > Dicrocoeliidae > Dicrocoelium > Dicrocoelium dendriticum. The sequence continues at coordinate 91,579,544 of OX104069.1, read as the reverse complement.
TTTTCAAAACGTTAATCGACAAAAAATAGGGCAACCATATACACTATTCACAAAGCTAAAAGTATTTACACTGTACGTATACGGAAAAACGAACCGGCTTACGCACCTCCCGACCACGGCGACTGGTCGTGGGCGACAGTTGTTTAGATTCGGAAAATATCGGGACGGCTGAAGCTTGTAGACCAAGATCGTGGTCTGGTTGAACAGCACTAGAATTCTGTAAGCTGGTGCGGTGGGTTGTGACGTTGCACGAAACACTATTAGAAGAAGTAGGCGAGGGGTATTCTTCCTTAAAGGCAGGTTTTAGACGGTCGATGGTGACGACTTCGTGTCGACTACCGCGGTCAATAGTGTACGCCTTACTCGCAAGATGTAGCACTTTGGTAGGTCTCATGTACGGCGACTGAAGAGGCTGTCGAACACCGTCTGCGCGAAGAAGGGCGTGTGAACACGAGGACAGCTTCTCAGGCACGTACAATGGTGTCTTGCGATCGAGGAGCGGGTGGACGTAGTTCACGCAGCTGGTGAGCCAAATGATCCGTGTAACTTCCGTAGTCAAAAGTGGAAGTACATGGGGCTGGTGCTACAAGCTGTCCGGGCAACCGCAGCGTGCAACCGTAGACTAGCTGCGCTGGTGTGGCGTCGAAGTCGGTCTTAACAGTGTTTCTTAAGCCTAGGAGAACGAGGGGAAGCGCTTCAGACCATGAAGGATCCGCGTGCGCACGTGGCGCTGCCTTCAACTGGCGGTGAAAGCGCTCCACAATGCCGTTAGCGGCCGGATGACACGCCGTCGTCTAGACGTGGCGACAGCCTAAATCCTTAAGCAACATCGCAAAGGTCGACGAGAAATGTGACCCTCGGTCGGTGGTCACGATGCCAGGACAGCCGTATTGAGTTAACCAGCGCTCCATAAAAGCTCTCGCTACCGTTTCCGAGGAGCAATTTGGGATAGGAGCGGCCTCAGGACATCTAGTAAATCGATCGATGCAGGTCAGTAGATATACCGAGCCTTTGGAAGGCGGCAGAAGTCCTACGAGGTCGACGTTCACGTAATGAAAACGTACGTCTGGCGTCGGAAAAGTGCCTAACGGGCTTCTCTTGTGCTTGTGCACCTTCGCGCGTTGACACGGAATGCAAGCACCTGCCCAAGTACGGACGTCTCCATCAGCATTGCGCTAAACGAATCGTGCGGTTACCAGTTTGACCGATGCACGAACGCCTGGATGAGATAAGCCGTGCAACGTGTCGAACACGGTCTGTCGAAACTCGTGTGGGACGACTGAGCGCGGCGTGCCTAGCGATAAATCACAGAGTATAGTTCCGTCTGATGATGTCAGCGGAACGGGTCGTATGTCCAATGAGGGAGACCTACGTAGTAGATCAACCTCAGGATCGTTGAGTTGTGCTGTGGCCACGGCTGCCAAATCGATAGCAGTGCCGGCGTCAGCAGAGATAGCTTGAATGAGGGAAATTGCATCGGCGGCGGCGTTGTGCACACCTGAGACATGCCGTATATCGGTCGTAAACTGAACGATATAGTTACGATGGCGCGACTCTCTACGAGAGTATCGGTCGGTAGTCGAGCCGACCACGTAAGTCATGGGTTGGTGGTCGGTAAAGACGACAAATGAGCGGCCTTCTAGGACGTGTCAAAAGTGACGTATCGCTAGATATACGGCTAGTAGTTGTCTACCGAACGTGCTGGAGCGAGATTCGGTAGGTTGTAGGCGTTTGGAGAAAAACGCTAAAGGCTGCTGCGTGTCAGCTACTCATTGCTGCAAAACAGCGCCGACTGCCACTTCCGAGGCGTCAGTACTGAGGGACAGTGGGGCGGCCGGATCGTGATGCGCTATAGAAGCTATGTTGGCGACAGCCTTTTTCGGCGACCTAAAAGCAGCGCGTGCTGAAGCCGGAAATTCGAATTTCTTAAGTTTTCATCGGAGAAGTTCCGTGAGGGGTTGCAGCAGCGAGGCGCATTTGGATATGAACCGTCGGTAAAAGTTGACATGCCCATCAAAATGCCTGAGCGGTTTGAAAGAATGAGGCTCGGGGTAGGCGATGAGGGCTTGAATTTTATCCCGCAGTTTCACAACGCCTGCAGAAGAGATACGATGGCCGAGGAAGTTGACTGGATCGACGCCAAACGAACACTTTTCTGCGTTGATCGTCACTCCGTGTTGAGATAAACGATCAAAAGCTGTTCGTACGTGGCGTATGTGCTCTTCTCGTGAAGAGCTTGCGATTAAAATGTCGTCAAGATACGCGTAAGCGAAGTCTAAACTGCGACAAACTTCGTCGATGAAACGCTGAAAAGTTTGCGCTGCGTTCTTTGGGCCAAATGGCATGCGCAGAAACTCGAACAAACCAAATGGAGTCGTCACGGCAGTTTTAGCGATGTCCGCTCCGGCTACTGGAATTTGGTTGTATGCGCGTACCAAGTCGATTTTGCTGAAAATACTTTTACCTGCCAGACTGGCGGTGAGATCCACTATGTGCGGGATCGGATAGCGATCAGGCGCGGTCACCGTATTCAAGGATCGATAGTCGCCGCAAGGACGCCAGTCCCCCATGACCTTCTTCGGGACCATTTGCAGAGGCGACGCCCATGGGCTGTTGGACGGTCTGACGATACCGAGTTGAAGCATGTGGTCAAATTCGGCTCGTGCTGCTCGTAGTTTGTCAGGAGCAAGCCTTCTTGGTCGTGCGCTAACTGGTTGACCACGCGTAACTATGTGGTGCGCGACCTCCGTCGTGACTGGTGGAATCTCTGCAGCCGGTCGAACCAGTCGCGGGTCCCTGAAGCAGCTGCGTCGTGCCTAAAGCAGGGAGCCCGACAACGTCTAGCTCTTCCACCGTATTGGCGGTGATACCAACATACGTCTTCGACGTGTTTGACGTTATCTGACTGAGAACTTGTAGGAAAAATGTTGCGCTTTCGTGCCGACCGTGACGTACTGGGTGCAGGCACCGACGAGTCGCAATGAACGGTAGCCAAAACTTGGTCAGCATTTGACCGTGGCACACGCTGCTTCGAAGCCTTCATTGCTGCTATCTTGCCGCGAAGTAAAGCAATTTCCTCGTCTTTAGAGTCAGATCGGCCTAACGACTCGGAGCAAACTTGTGATTCGGTTTCCATCGGTGAGAATACGTCACCGGAGCTACTAGTCTTCTGCTGCGGAAGACGTTCAAACGCAGCGTCTGCCTTGGTAGCTAATTATTTTAGTGGTGTATCTATAAACATGGACAGAATTACCGGCAATGGCTCTGGGAGACGTGCAAGCCACAGCTCCTTTATCACTTCTTCGATCAAGAACAAGGGACCAACGATGCGCTGAAGTTCGCGGAGCTACGCCGATGGCTTGCTATCTGCAAGCTTGAGACCATTGGGCTGCTCAAATCGAGTTCGTGCGCTGGGCCATAACTCTTTTAAAATTGCTTGCTTCATCGTTTCATACTTTGCCTCATTCGATGGGCAGAGTATAATGTGTAGCGATTGTAAATAATTTGCTTATTTTGCATTTTCACCTTTACCTACTTCGCTGCAGTTGTTGTACAGCTTCGTTTTAATCA
>OX104069.1:91428070-91575875 GCA_944474145.2 Dicrocoelium dendriticum | reverse complement strand
AAGCGGGTTCAGGGGAGGTTAGGAGAAAGGGAGGGGGGAGGGGGGAAGTAGACAGGGAAGGGAGGAAAAAAAGAGAGAATCTATACATAGTGATGCTGAAAGCAGCATGCCTCATAGGAAAGCTTAATGCGTTAGATTGTTACCACTGAAGAGGAATAAATTAACACAGGAAAAGTTTCAAGCACAGACAAGGACCTTACAACGGTCTTCTATCTGTGAACATATGACACCTTGGACCCGCATAAACGACCATCTGCGAAGGTAAAACCGTAGATTGTTATAACTAGCGTAGTCTGTAGTAATTTTTGCATGTAAAAGTATATCAATATGAGTGAAAAATGGAAGGAGATCTACTTCCCAAAAATTGGGACACAGTGAGATGTAGCATTACCCATGGAAGACACCAACTTATGGTCTACGGAATCCTCAGTAAAAGAATGCGTACCAATAAGGTCACGGTAGACAAAATTAAACCGAATATATAAGGGCAATACATGGAAAGATATCACCAGAGAAAATATCGAAATACCCGACTTTAAGAAACTTTCGAATTCGGGGTCACCAATCAAGCAATAGCACGGATAACCATTTCAAAGAAGTTCGTGTTGCAGGGAAGCTTTTAGTTTGTATCGTAAAAGATTCCCTTCTGGAAGGAAAAAGCAACGATTAAAAGAGCGATCAGGAATCGCAAACAAGACGAGCACAAAGTAATTGCGCTGTTCGAGAGGAGCCATCGAACTCAACAGCCATTTTATCCATTCACACTGGTCACCCAATTGTAAAATGATTTAATAAAGTTAGTTTAACTCACGCAGATAAATTTGCAACTTTCCGGTCTGCAACGGACTAGTCCCGCTAAATGTATAATGCTTTGTTTCCTAACGAATTATCAGGACACCTTACACACGTATGTCTCTATTAAATAGATCATAACTTCATTAAATTATGAATTCGGCAATATCCGTAGATGACAGACTTTCTAATGCACTTCGGTTTATGTAATACGCAAAATATCCCTAGATTGCGGTAATTGAAAGATATCGGTCGATACTTAATTACACCATATTCCAACTAAGACATTTCTTGACATTTGTCATTTAACTGTTTGGATTTGCAGCAAATATATACTTTGATTAGTGGTGGTTTTGTGAGTAGTGTAATGTTGTAGGATTAAAAGCCACCATTCAACTTTGCACGATAATCTGCCTCGACGGGGAATATGAACCCCGGACGTACGGGTTACCAGTCCGTTGCTGTACCAACTGCGTTACCAAGGATTGAGTATCAGCCGCACAATTTCTGATTTGTTGACAGGATCTGCCCTGATGTTGCAGATTGGCTCAATCACTCGTCACTTCCCAATGAACCGAAGTATCTGTCCAACAGCTGTTCAATGGGAGATGGTAAATTTAGGTTATTGGTGGTTTTTTGCGTAATGTACTCTTTGTAGATACAGATACTTTGAGCTTATTAACAATATAAATGGATCGTCGCCGTTTAAACACAAGAAGGACAGATATTTCGGTTGTTGGGAAGTGGCGAGTGGGTGAGCCAATCCGCAACACCAGAAAAGATACTGTGAGTGTATTGGCAATACATTGCGAAGCAAGCAGAACTTATGTATTCAAATGCCCACCCGATCCTCAGTCCTTGGTGGCTCAGTTGATAGTGCGACGGACCGGTGTTCCCTACCACCGGGATTCATAACCCCGTCGAGGCAAATTATTATGCAAAGTTAAATTGTGGCTTCTCTTTCCTACAAAAATATATACTTGTTAATAAAGTATGTTTCGGAGAGCAGCTGAACCAATACTTTTGTTCACATTGCACAAATCGGTTCAATATCTCCACCTCCATTTTCCCACTCAACTGCAAACTAAAAACGTTCAATGTTTTTTGTGAAATAATTTACAAATACCCAACGATCTATGCTCAGTGGTGTAATGTAGTTAAATGGTAATTCTTGTCATATCCCATGGGTGGTCGATTGGGAGTTATAAAAGGAAACGAAATACCATAAACAAATGGCATTATTTGATTTCCAGTACTCATATCTAGGTCAGATCATTTGAGGGAATGGAGAAGGAGTACCTTTGTTGAAATTTCTAAACACGGCTACTTTGAACAAAAGTGACGCAAATGATGCTAGTGTAAGCTTTGAGAGCACTGCATCAGAATCTGTTGATTAACCAGGATGTGACCGTGGGCTCACATATGGGAGTATTGTCGTATAAAATCCAACAAATGGTGGTTAAACCACGGCGCAAACGTCCATTTTTTCACCGTAAACAAATAGATCCTTCAGTTAATATTTTATACGTAAATGTTACTGGTCTTGGTGATAAATGATGCTTTAAAGCACCTTCGGAAAACGAAATCATTTCACCCATGAGCAACTGCATGAATTGGAAGAGTAGATTTCATACTCCAAATACATCATTTGTTTCGATAATTCAAACAGGTATTGAAACGGCAATGCTTTGCTCTGTTAATGTGTTGCGCATATAAGAGTCGATTGGTTGAGATTTTCTACTTGTCCTGTTTGCGATTTGAGCTTGTTTCTAAAACTTGAACAAATGTATACATTGTTTCATTCTTCTAACATGTAGTATTGTGCACCTTAAATTTACCGTTTTATATGTAACCTATGAAATAACCTCTCTCCAAAAGCAATCTGTCGACATGAACCATGTGTTTACACTACTGGCAATGCATCCTAATCAAATGCACTTTAATTCTCAGTATCCCACTAACTGCAGCGTTACAAGAAATCATGAGAACTACTTAGTGAAGGTGGAATGTGAAATACCGGGGGTAAGCCTTTTGAATGCAGTGTGAAGTAACAAACGGTAAGGAATCCAGTAAGGACTTGATCAGTAATACTTAACACAGCAAAGAAAGATCAACGATACTTTAGATAGCGCAGTACGACATGTAAATCATAACCTAATATTCGATAGCCCTGAGGCTCATACGATAGTCAGTTATAATGTTTTGTATATTTTGATTCAACGCCTCAATATGGTGATTTTCCTTAACCTACGACGGCTGCAGCTTTTGTTGTAGCAAATACAAAATAAATATTATATTAGTTGTCGTATTTGTTAAATGCTGACACTACATAAGTTTTAGTGTAAATATCTTCGAAGTTTGCACAAACTACTTAAGAAAGTTTGTGTTGCTTTCACCTAATCAAGGGTATTAGGCTTAGTCCATCAAGCTATTTCCGGACCTAAAATAAGAGGATAATTTCAAATTAGGAAATATTAGTAGTAATGAATGCACTTTCTCAGCATGCCACAACAAATCTGTCAATGCATCGGACGATAGTTCCATCATTACGGAACTCGCTGGATGTGGACACTTGAGCACTTGAAGAACAGCAAAACTATCTTACTGCGACAAATAATTCAAGAAGTTATGAACTGCAGTGGTGATAAGTTAACGCTTTTTGAGCAAGCTAGTGGTGGATTGAGAGGGCGAGTTAAACAAACATGTAGTAGCTAGCCTGAAAGCTAATCAATCCCTGCCGACGAAACTGGACGTTAGTTAACAGGCTACAACTATATTACCACTGGATTCGACTGACATGAGCGACGCTTGAGCACCGAAATAGGATGCAAGAACAAACGCAACAAGTCCGTTGATACTCATTGATAAGAGGTATAAAATAAACTTGTGCTTTAATTAACAGTATATAGATCACGGATAGGATCCAGATTTTTACTCCCATATGGCCATCAAGACAGCAGCATGCGTGATTAACAAGTTGCTTACTACTGCAGGAAGAGCTTTGCAAAACTTTTCAGTAAGCTGAGCTTATTTAATTGTTGATTTGGGGCTTTATCACAACAATTTTCAAATGCAGAGTAGCTCTGTAGTGAGAGTTACAGAGAATTATTACACAACAAGCATTGCGGCTGAACATTCCCGGCCATAGGCAAATCCGCTGTATGGTTTCGTTCCATTACCATATATAACAACTTGCTGCACTGATAAACACAGCTTAGTAGGCCGACTTTTGGTGTGCTTTCATTCATCCATTTCAAAAGGAAAGGTTCCTAACAGTATGAGCTTATAGCAGTGCCTTAAGTGGCCGCCTGTAATATTAGCTGTAATCCGGAAGTTTGTTTTGCACTAGATACCTTTCATTTCACCTGTGAATTGCTGACTTTTAGCAAGTAGCAATGCAGAGAGTCGATTTCCGCACTTAGCATGATGTTATCAGCGAACCGCGATTTAGGTATTCTAAAAGCAGTAACTTCGCTGTAACAGTTTGAAAAACATGGCAAGTTGACGAATGCTGGATGATACACGAAGTTCATTTTTTCTCTTCAACCTTATTAATAATAACCGACATGTATAGAAATGGCAAACACTTGGTGCGAGTAGACAGAATTGATGTGCATTATGATTAGCGGATGTTTATTCCTAAGTCCTATTCAGTTTTAATCTGAAAAATAAATGTTTTTAAACACACGGGGCTGGTTTAATACAGTTTATTGCGTTAGCTTCAGAAAACCAAAAGTAGTGGATATAAGCGCGAGATAATTCAACTTTGCATCAAAGATCCACCGCTACCGAAGACACGAGACCAAAAATTGTTGGCCATGTTTGAACACTAGTGGCTTTCCCGATCATGCATGTTGAGCAAAATATAAGTTATGGGCATTCTCTTACTGGAGCGACCCCGGCACATGCTCCTTTATTTAGCAAGCTATTTAATCTTGATAATAAGCTTATACTTTAATGTTTAACTTATGATTCTAATTTCGTCCTTTAGCCCCAACCATCGTCCGTTGATGCATACGATGAGATTCCGTAGGTGAGTCCGATGGGGACTACAGGTTTTGTCAAAGTTAAAACGATATAATGCCCATTAACTGGAACACATTTTGCGTGCTAAGCGGTTGAGCTAGAGGACGTTCATAAAGACATTTTGTTACACCAACCTTCATAACTGTCACACTGAATGAACAGTAAATTACTGCCATATTCTTCCTGTGCAAACATCCATTCCAGTGACCTTAGCAATACAGACTTTTCTCTCACGCTTTTGCAGTTTTGACTCGGAAAAAAACTAAATTGACTTCCACTGGCTAAAAATAATAGGAATATAGAACTGAAAACTCTATCATATATCTGTATAACAACACACCAGAAGCACACGTTTAACCTGTAGGAAGGTTTTCAAAATATAATATAGTCCATGAGAATTTAGCTGGGATTGATTTGTAAACTAACTGGAATTATACAAGCACAGAAATGATCCACTCCAACCTCAGATAGTTATTTAGAAATGTTGTATTGGTTTCCGCAATATACCGGGTCTCTGCGTGGACATCCTAAATCGGAAATAGGGCACATTAAAAACAATAAAGCAAAAGATAATTTAAGTAAGCAAATTCGGTGGTGCTCTTTGAGCTTTTAAACCTACGATGTTCACAATTTATCCGTCGATATTTTAGAAGACCGCAAACATGGTCACGTACCAGCACTCCGCTAAAGGAATTGCATTGTTGAAGTTTGATTCTATATTTATCAGTCTGTTCTTGGGCCAATATTCACCTAATCGCCTTTGATCAAACATTATTATTTTTTATAAAAAAAATTTAAATATCTAAATGCTTAGAACTGAGCAACTTGTGCTTTATTGGATTGGTTATCCAAAGCAATATAAGAAAAGCTGTTAACGATCATTAGTAATAAACTAAGATTTAATATAATGTGAACGTACCTAGCTTTTACTGGTGCATTTCGATGCATATCAGCTCAAGCATTATGCTCTTTCCTTGCGTCCATACCAATACCGTTTGAGAGCTGTTTTCTTTTCTCTAACCATCAGTTCGAAGGAAGAATTTCATTTGAAAAGTAAAGCTTCGTTTTAATGTTTGATATTCGTTTGTTGCATTAAATAAATACTCCTGGCAATGAGTTCAATACTGCATTCCTTTCCCGGCAAGGGCAAGATTCTGCTGTTATTATATCCGATCACCAATCCAAGCGTACCCTCGAATTTTTGGTTGGCCGGGGGCAATATATATTAAGGACTTTCCGGCAGGTCTTATGCAACATAAGTATTCAAGCTCCATTACGAATTAGATTCCATTGCTAAACAAGTGTCAGAACCCGACTGCGACACATACATCTGTGGCACAGAGTCCAGAGAATGTCTAGAAGCGGTAAACCATCGTCTGAAACCCGCTTACTTAATTTAGTTGAAAGCATGTGGTAGGGAAAAGTTTACCGAAATACCGTAGATTGGCGTGCGAGAAATTTGAACCAGCCCCCTTTGCATGCAGTGTGGCTGGTAACTAACAAATGGAATATATGGAAAATACTGCATTGTAGAAGCGTCAATGCTAATGACAGTTGGCCTCAAAACGTCACTTTTGCAAAATATTCAAGTATATACTCCCATAAGCATATCAAAACACTCCTTATATGAATCAGCGAAACCACGGAACATTTTTAAATCCCAACCAGCGATGATGGGGATACCTTTGGAAGCGAGCTACAGGAGGCTTCGCTCTACGAATACGTATGGTGTGGATAACAAGAGGCCAGATTGGTTAGGTAGATGAAGTAACCTACTTACTTGTTAAGTAGCATTTCATTTTCACGTAATCTTCAGACTACGCACGGAGAAGTGTGGGTGTGATACGTGTGGCAAAATGAGACATCCCAAAATATGAGAAAGGTAGTCGCAATCTACATTTTTAGCAAAAAACTTTAAGGCATTTGACTTCCTAAGTCTGCTGCTGTTATTGTTCCGAATACAGATTCTTAGAAACTTGGCTAAGGTTTCTCATGTAAGGAGGGCCGCAGCAAATTTAGATATGTGTTCACCCCCAAATCATGAATACATGCTAAATAATCGATTAAAATATTAGCTGTTAAGCGCTGTTCAGAGAAGTACAAGTAACACACTGGTATACGAATTTCAAAGAGTATACCGTAATTTTGAAATGGACATCATTGTTTGATAAAACTTTTAAGCCGGTGCAAAAGCATTGCTACATTTTGGAAATCGGTGCTGTTAATCGAATGTCACTTGAGCTCATGCGTTTTCGTAGTTCATTTTGTCCGCTCATTCGTGAACGGATGGTATACTATTCTGGGATCATTACAAAAATGACAAGTGCATTAATTATTGTAAGACCCCCGAATGATGGATAAACACAATGTATCCTCTGAGCGCTAATCCAAATAAATTTCCTACATTTCGCAAAGTAGTATCTGAGAGAAGGTGCATGCGATGCTGAATTCGCGAGCGCACTAAGGTGCATAACGACAGTTCTTAAAGTACACACTGAAAACATTTCCAAGAAAACTATATCTGTGACTTAAATTTTCTTCCTTTAAAACAGCATAGTAAAAAGTAAGAAGTAGCTAACCACCAAATGGCCAGATTAGTGGCTGTGATAGGCAAACTTCTTGCTGTCAGTTACAATTTTTTGAATCATGCTGGGTTTAACTCTACTTGTTTTTCAAAGACCAAATGATAGAAGTGTGCGTGAGGTGGTACTAAATATTTTACATTTTGCTTTGCATATTAACATAATGACCGTTCCCCAACAACTGCGATGTAGCACCGTTGTATGTGCAGCGCATACACACTGATCATTTCTGGTTAAGTCAAAAACCGTTATCGCCAGGGAGGATAATGTTATATATTTCAACAAGCTAGTCACGAGTGCATGGAGAAACTGGCCCCTGCTCAAAGAGTAGTCCTTCATACAGAACAGAATACGGAGTTATACTAGTGTTTCACCGTAATGAACCAACAAGTACTCATCGCAGGTAGAAAGTGGGGAAGCATGCAACATTCAACGGAATCATTGTCTTTCTGGCACGTGAAGACAGGATATAGCAGTAATATTATCAGGCTGGGAACTTCTGTCCAGACACTAAAATACTTTATGTGTAAATGGGCCAAAAAGGCTCCTTTTACACAAACGCCGGTTACGTGGATTAGGGAAAAGTGCAAGGGAGGTAACCAGTGTCTTAGATTAGCCGTTCTTTCCACAACGCCAAGCGCATAACACCGTTTCCTATACTGTAACGCAGTGTAGGCCACTGCTTTTGCTTAGTCGTATATCGCATATGAGCAGACGCCTTTTATCTAAACTATTAATCTTGCGGGAGCACACTCATCCTAGTAGAGGCCAGATTACCTCAAAACACTTAGTTGATTACTACGAATTTGGCAGAACTGCTGTCAAGTTAATTAACAATGTGTCAACGAAATAGAGTACCTTATTTTTGAAGCACTGTACATACAGTCAACTTCTCAAGCAGGTAGTCATGCAGTACCGACGAGGTACCGCTCCGTTATACACTACCCGGCGCATTCCAAGGTGATAACGGTTGTAGTGTCAGAATCACTTCTGTACCATTTGTAGAAAATCAACATATTTACGGTCGCTTAACAAAGGCGCCGCAAAAAACAGCCTTACATCATAAAACCTGCTACCTGCTTACTGTAGTTGAACTGAAAATCATAGATGGCAGTAAGATAAGTAATGCCGTTTATTTAACTTCCTAGCTTGCCGCATTCGTACTTACAACCCTCAGATCTGCACATTAGTGATCCAACAAAAGGTTGGATAAGTAACGTTTTATGACAAGGATATCCCACTATGAACTTACATCGCTTGATCTCTGACCAAATAAAAATCAATATGAAGTAATGCAGGAATGGGAACTACATTGAATAAAATTTCTCGATTGTGAGCATTGAAGTATTTTCTGCTTTTTCTCTATGATCGCAAAAAGTGGACGATAATTAAAATAAATATCCGCTCAGCGATGTAGAATAATCTGGACAATGTGTGTTATTGTACAATTTTAAATCTGATCCATAACATTCGACTAAGGAGCAGAGTAAGCATGCTTCATCTACATACTTCAGAGTATAGATAGGAAATTCCACATGCTCAGCGAGCTCCCCTTTAATACTAGCTACGAGTGTTGATACCAGTTGACTTTTTACTTCGGGCTGTAAAAGCAAGAAGAAATCCAGGCAATACCTTGGCCTATTGGGTGGATCATTAAGACAGCTAAACCCTTCCATATAATATCAAAAGCAGTAGGAATCAACAATAATACGACATTCGTGCTTGGCGCTCACAGCAAAAGCATATCGCTTTTGCGGTAGTTGGTTTGACGGAGACCAAAACGTATTAGATTGTTCCATCTAGTTTGAAAATGAGACAAAATGCGGTTATTTAATGCATAGTAGTTACCTGCTTAGCAATTAATTTGTAAGGTATCCGATCCGGAATAATTCAAGCCACTGTTTCTACTTACTAGGAATAAACTATAAACAATAATGCTAAATTAATAGCCAAAGGTAATCACAATGTAAACTGTTTGGAATGCGGATAAAATTTCTTTTGTTTTCAAAATGTCAAATATAGAATGATCAACACAGATATGTGGCGCAATTAAGTGCGATTATGCGAAAAAATAATTATTTCCATCAAATCAGCAGTTAACTTTGTCGACCGAATGCCCGGATTCTTCTGAGTTACATGTGAACTGGACCATAAGGCAAAAAATTATGAGGATAATCGCTACTCAGTTAGTTGTTGTGATTGTTCACTCACGTACTATGCTCTGTAATTAGTTCTCTTGGAAAACATAGTTTAACTTGGTCGATTACAATAAAATTATTGAGCACTGGATCACAAAGTCTGAACTCTACCCCAAAGTGAAAAACGTCGTTGAGTAACTGAACTGATAAGTATTTTTTGTTCCATATGTATATATAGTTAACGGCATCCAGTTTCGGATTTGCTTGTCACTCTGGTCTCCACACGGCAGCCACATGAAACCTGCGCCTACAGTGAGACCATGGGGGGGGGGGGGGGGGCTTGCGCTGCTCAACCCACAGCTCCATATACACACATCATATCCAGTGCAAAACCAAAGGAATATGACCGGGTGGCATGTCGATGGGTGCCACGTTTGATCAACGGAAAAGGTCCACATTCCTTCAAAGGCAAACACAAGCACACTGTATTTGGGGAATCATGTGCACATAAGGCGGTGGCTGGACCGTAGTCCATCCTGGCTTTAAGTGATTCGGTTGCAACGGGGACCAATAAGTGGTCGGAAAATGATATTAATGAGCGATTGGGATGCAATGTAAGCAAGACTGATAACTCGATGGGTTTTGCACAGTGTGCGCTGACTCTACTTGAAGATACGTACGACGTTTGACTGTCGCGCATCTGAAAATACCCATACACTTCTAAATCGAGTTAAACAGAGTAGCGAGTCAAGTCATCAAAGGTTCCCCACCATCTTTCAGCAAAGATTCAGGAAGGCCGTCGTGTTCAGGAGCCTTGATCTGTTTTAACACGAAAGCTCATGTCGTACCTATTCGGAAGTAGATGTAACAACAACTTTCCACAAGGAATCGGGCGATTCGGCGAGCTGTAATTTCGAAGCAAGTCTGTTGAACAGCTCTTCAGATTGTTCCGTCTGACAGTGTAGTTGACGATATTGAGAATGAATCCATTATCCGTATTCCTCAGCTGTTGTCTGACTAAATGACGGCTTTCTCGGACCCGAGTTCCGGATGAGTTGGGATAGCACTCGGATGTTCCCAGTAGTACTGGCTTTCTCCAAATCATGGCCCTTGCCACTTACCAACGTTTCCCATCGATTCTAAGACGCCTTGTCCGACTTCGTTTCAAAGAGTTATGAACCCTCCGATACTGTGTGTCCAATAGAACTTATATCCGCGCTTCTAAGAAGCAGAACGATGGCAAACCAACTTGCTTTTATGACATCACAAGTTGGGTACACAGCTTGTCTCAAATACTTTCTTCATGACACATTTGGGACGATCCCAGTTAGTCTTCTTTTCACCAACCACATTCATCACAGACGACTGGTAGGCAAGTTCGGCTTGACATTGTTGAACTCCGGATTTCGAATTCGTTAGAGCTAAGGTCATAAGCTAGGCTCTTGTTTAAACGGGAAGCGTAAGAGCCACGCGTGCGCGCACTAGAACCTGGTTGGAATCAAAGAACACGCTGCTAATTGACAGTCTTGTACTTATGTGCGCCCTCTGTAGTTGATGTCAATATGGTCAGTTTGAATCCAGGTCATTGGGGAAATCGATGGGTGCCAGATGACGAAGTACGAACGTTTGTGCTGCAAACCAGTGCTGCTGATGTGAAGGTTATGATCGCCGCACCAGCTGCAGGAATCAATCGCCATTTGCTGTTCGGCATGCATCGATTCGGAAGCGACCTCTCATGTGCTGTTCAAAATCTGAAATATGACCCACTTGGGAATTCATGTCACCAACAACAATCACCATGTCAGTATTCTTCGTCGCACGAAAACCTGATCAGAGCTGTCGATTGAGCAAGCGATGAAAATGCGCTTTGCCTTCAGACAGTGCGTATTAACTCAGAGTTTCGAGGTTGAACTGCAACCCACGGCTGTTCACTAGTGCGCAATCGAGCAGACACCTTTCAGCAAGTTTACTGAGGGCTACATCAACAACGTAAATACCTTTGTCCATTGACTCTGTATCGCCAGAGACAGGAAGAATATAGTACTGTCGTCAGATGCAAAACCAGAGAGTAGAAGATGCGTCAAAGCGCCGTTCTCTTGTATGCTTGTGTCGTAGACACAGCACACATGCATAGAAAGAGAGTGAAAAATGAGAGTTGGTGTTGCCAGTTGGCAGGTCTGACATAGGGTGCAAGCGCTAAGTGGACCAACGTGAAATGGAACTCTAGGTTGGATCAATGGCGATATCTCTTTTGGCGGCAGCGGCTGTGTACTCAGCGGCAGTCAGTATATAGATAGGAAGGGAAAAAGTGGGTTGAAGGGAGAGAAAAAGATAATAAGGAGAATAAGGCGTACGGTCGACCTATTCTAGAGGGCAGACGATACTCTCCGGCTGCTCATTTGGAGAGAGGGGTTTTTCGAGGTGCTGAGGCTGATGTTTCATTCATGATGCTTCTTAACCGCAGTTGGGCTAAGCCAACTTACACAAACTACGCCTTTTAAGCTGGATAGATTTCATTCCAATTTAATTGGTCTGTTTTGCCGACCAGAAAAATCTTCTATTAATTGCCAACATGCTTTCGCTAATTGTGGGCCTATATTTTAACTTTATTGCGTTTGTAGCATTTCTGAGTAATTTCTGGACATCTTTTGCTAGCCGCAGGATTCCTTGCTAACCAACTTACTTCATATACAAATTTAGCGAAGAATTACTTCTGCGTAGCCGCATACCTTAAGAGATCTACTTCGTTAATTAATGCCATTACAAGTGCTTGGCTGTTGTTTGATATTCACGGTGTGGCTGCGCTTGGTGTGCATGTTGACAAGGTGTCTATCTGTCTATTACCCACCACGTCGTCCATATTGGCTCCAGGACACAGTTGGTCGTAGATGGAGGAGACGCGGTGCGCGGTCCTTGTGGCCGTGCTAAGCTCACGGAGTGGTTCCATACACTCAGTGTGGAGCGGACTACGATCCAGCCACCACCTTATGTGCACTTGATTCCTCAAATACAACGTGCTTGTGTTTGCCTGTGAAGGAGTGTAGGCCGGCTCCGTTGATGAAACGTGGTTCCCATCCACATGCCTCCCAGTCATATTCCTTCGGGTTTACACTGGATATGGGGTGTGTGGTTGGAGCTGTGGGTGGTGCAGCGCAAGCCACCCATGGTCCCTCCGTAGGCGCAGGTGTCCTGTGGCTGGCCACAGTGACAGGCAAACGAAACCCGATGCTGCCAACCATGCATTTAGTCTTTGATTCAGCAGCCTTATCCACAAGGCGGTAGGGATTTTCAGGCACGTTAGTTGAACTCCATCCGAAGAATTTGGCTCAATGACCTGACACACAAGACAGTGGGGGAACCAGTCCGGTTCGGGTGAGTTTTTGCAGGGAGCTATCGGAATCTGCTTCAGGCCTGTCACACACAGTCTTTTAAGATCTAGAACAGTGCAATGGTGTTTGACGACCGTATTATCTTACACACACGCGGGCACGACCAGCCGCAGGAGGGAGTATGGGGGTTCCCAATTTTACTAGAGGCTGCCTGGCTTGAGATGGGGTGGAAGCAAAGCACTGAGCAGCGGAAGGTGACCTGCACCGTCAGAGAAAATGAGGGAAGCTTGCGCTCTATACCAAACGAGCTGTGGGCTTATAAGCTGTAGGCCTGTTGTCTCGCATGGTTACGATTTGAAGGAAGAGGGCCATTGACCGCCCTTTAAACTCTGCAAATAAATGAATTTTGAGACTGTTAGTCTGACTGGTAACCATTAATCTATCTGGTATGAGCGTTTCTTAAGGCGCTTGGGAAGTGGTCAATGCGTCACAGAAATAAACAAACCATCGTAACACGTTATGGTCCAGTCTCGTGATGGAAATGCTATCATCGATACTGAAATCCATCTATACAGTTTAGCCACCCAAACTAAGTGTGATAGCGTCACGCAAAGAAAGAATTAGAAATTTTAGCGGTGTGATGTGTGTGTATTCATACGCCGGTGTGACGCAACAAGGCAATCCCAACCAGTCGCGTGCCAGTTGGATAAACTATGAGTTCGCCCCAGCCTAAGTCGATTATAACTGGACAGAAAAAATTTGGTTTGTTCGTTTTTCACACACTGATTTTTTATTTTTAAATTTTTAGATTTGAAATATTAGACGATTGGATTAAAGTATTTTGCACTCAGGTTTTTCAATGATTCCGATTACAAGCCAAATATTCAAGCTTTTTGGGCTATCGGCAATCGTCATCTTGGGAACCTCACCTAAGAAGTTGTATGGGTCCGACCGAGATGAAGCACGACGTCAGGGATCTTATATGCTCTCAGCATGAGTAAGGCTGATCATTACGCGATCGGATCCAGCTCAATCTTGCACGATCGCAAAGGGTGCGGATCTGTAAACGCTGGGGAAAATGTTTGGATTCTGACTGAGACACTTAAACTAATGCAGCAAAGCAAGTTTGTTGTGGAGCTTTTCCAGTAAGTCGGTCATGTATGGATATAAAGTGCGCGTTTATAAAAGACTGTCTAGATGTAGCCCAATAATAGCTTAGCTACCGCACCATGATCCATGAGCATTGAAATGTCATAAGCTGCGTCATCCTTTGCAATAATAAAAGTGGAGAAGGGTATAAAAACATAAAGAAATCCAAAGAATTGATGGAAAGATAAACGTAAAATTGTCATTGGAATTCCCTGCAATAACGTTTATAATCTTAAGGCAGGAATGTGACCAACAGTGATCAAAAGTGGCCACTTGTAAAGGGTTGCACTATCAACACAAAAGACATCAAGGCCTGAACCAAGCCGGTAGAGAATGATACCGAACCCATTCATCATCATTATCGTCACTAAGCACTTTAGTTTGGGATGAAAACACAGCTATCGTGCTTCAAGACAAAAGAAAAGCAGAACAGTTTCTGCGTCAACGGCAATGGATGGACATTGCTTTGGAGAAGTAACATCCGAGGCTAGTGTCGCACAATAGGTTATCGTGTGCTTAACAAATGGGATCGTGATTATAGGGGAGGTTGAACGGGATGAGGACTAACAAAAACATTCACAACAAAAACAACACTGAGGTCGGTTCCTTGCTATGTCAACAAATGTATCCAGAAAAACGCGTTCATCACTTTTTGGGACCTCAAACACGGAGCCGAGAAGCACTAACCGAGGCCAACTTGGAAGTGAAGGCCTTCATTCTTCTAAGCTAGGGGTGATCAAATTCCGGCCCGCTGGACAAATGCGGCTCGCGTTAACATTTCAACTGGCCTGCGGCTTCAGCATGCAATAATAAATTCAGGTTGGGACATTTTTCCTTATTATTTAAGGTCAGACTGATTACTCTCCGACATATCTTTACTTTACAAAGTTTGGCCCTCCTTACAGAATGTCTGGACACTCTTTCTCTATACCAACTCCTCGCTTGGCCGCACCCCTATTGTTCCATCAATTCCCTTAGCGCACGGATAATGCACGTCGCGGTGGTCCGTGTGCTAATAAGTGCAACACGTGACTCACTCATCGGAGGGTGGTACGTGATATAACGCTGCTGAGCGGCAGTGTTCCAAGACGTGGTGGGTTTTCGCCTGATAACCGATTTCCCTGTAAACAGCCACAACTGTCCCTTTAGCAGCACTGCGAGGTGCCGGATGTGACTCGCCACCGATTAAAGTCACAGCCAAATACATACTGTCAAGTTAACCAGAGCGAACGTTCACATCATTGCATTATATTTTGAATGTGTACCTAAAGATACTTCCCTGTTTCTACCATCTGTCTCTACTCTATTTATATTACTCGGTTACATATTCTTGGACCCAGACTTTCGCCACATCAGGAAAGATTTTGTTCCTGACCAGTGCATCCACCATTTCGGTAGCCTCTGTATATCGCCCGAACTGTGTATTTCATGCAAATCAACGTGCCTGGTGCGGAACCATCCCTTGCATTTTCTTGACCATGTCAGATATGGTGTGCCTCGAATTATTTGAGAATAAATTATTTATTTCTTTATTTCTTTAATCTAAGCTGAGGGAGAATCGAAGGATTCAAATGGAAGCAAATGACCTGGGCTTGACTACTTAGTTAGAATTGGGCTTGTCCATAAGGCAGTTTGCATGTGAGTTAAAACTAAAAGATAAACGCGTCTCAAAGCATGGCGGGGAATGGTTCAGAATTTGGGTGTTGGAAACCGGTGGAGTTAATGTGAAATTGGGACGGGACGATAAGGACAAAAAAGCGTAAGGGGGAATAAGAACACGAGACTTCAACAGTAGTATCCAAACATCTATCCACTCTGCTAGATGTAGCAGATAGGGTGCCCGTTAACTATTCTCTGCGACAGCCAGAGAATAGAGAAAGTGTTTGAGGAATGGTTCATAATATTGTGTGTGCAGGATATTTGCAGGTTAGCAAAACCAGGACAGGAGAATTATTAGTTTTCTCAATCAACTCGTTCGGTTCAAACACCTGACCTCAAGGCAGTGAATTTAGTAGTGAACTGCAAGGAGTCCCTTTTAAGAAATGAGTCACTCCCACTCAAGCACCCAAGCTGGAGGACCAGGAAACAGAGTGTCTGGCTTCTAACCATTGATCTATCTGGTACGAGTGGTTCTGGACATTCAAATAGTATCACCCAGTATAGCTTAATAAATCACTGAGACACGCAAACGACCGCACATAATAAGATCCAGCCTCATGGCGATGGCCGAACAAATTAGAAAACCCATGGAAATGAAGGTCGAAATCAGCATCACAGCATTTGGAGGTAAGCATGAGAAGACGAACTTTGGGTTTTGCTTCGGTATTCGACCCAGCAGAGCTGATGCATTGTAGGATTTAGTGGCCGATGATGAGCAGTCTCCCAATGTCCTCATTGACCATATCTCAGCCGATGGTCGAGTGGTAATCACGCCTGGCTTACAATCATCAGTTCGAATCCGCCTAGAGGCAGACATTCCCTCGGTATACTCGGTCCACGCGCGACTGGTGGCGGTCGCGCGGCAGCGTATAGCTTACAGCTGACAACTTATTCTATTTTCTTTATACAATCGTGTGGGTAAATTTACAAACTTGAACTGCGTTTGTGGGTCAGCAAACCCCGAAAACCACAACGTATACTTGATATATTGTGGCCAAACATTTGACATTCCACCACCATCTAACACGAGAATCACCATGAAACTTGGGCGTAGTAATAACATTAAGAGCTACTGAGCCATTTAAGTCTGAATGAACATTTTGGTACCCTAGGCTTAGTATTCGCTATTTTTATTAACCGGTTGTCGCCTAACATGCTGTAGTATCGCGCGGAACATCGTTTGATCGAGGTGTTCGCTGCATGAACGAGATAAAGATCTGTCGATGTTTTGCGGCGATTTGGGAAGGACTTAACCGTTTAATATGGCTGCCTGAAAAATGGTAAAGACCACTCTCGCGACGACACTTGGTGGTGATCATCTGAAACTTGTACGAAACGTCAACTATCTGTATCAGTGCCAGTGGAACGTAATAGGAACGCATCAAACGTAGAGTAAAAGCTCGGGACGCTTTGCCAATCTCTGCCATTTGTGGTGCCGGAGCTACATCAAGCTAGCCATGAAGGGTAAACTTTACAACGCAGCCTTTTGTCCAAACCTTCTGTACGCTTGGAGCTAACAGTATTCAGCATTCGTTCTTGTATATGAGGGAAGAAGCCTGTGTAGTGATTAAGGATTACCTCTCGTTAAAGTGTTTCACAAGGCTTCCTCGCTTTGGAATGTAGTTGGGAATTTGAAATTAAATAAAAACACCTCATTCAAATGTTTATATTGGACCCTACAACACAAGAAAAATCGCTCTGCAACATCCATGTAAAATAAACAATCCCGGCGCGTAACTAATTATCCATTATCAAAATGATGTTGATGCTTTATGCATCCCAAGATTAATCGTCATAGACAGTCCCGACGGATTATAAGCGATTAACCTGCCGTCGGTAATTCAGGTTCTGTTCCACATGTTAGGCCTGTGCGTAAGCGTTGCTATAATTCCCGTTGTTAATCCGTCGTACTCCTATGAAAAGGCAGCTACTATATAAGTTAACGACGGAAAAGCAGAGGCGCTTGTTTGAACATAAAGTGGGGATGACTAGACTTATGTTGAGGATTAAAAGGTAAATCAACTGTGTTGGTAAGGTAGTGCATTAGTATATTTCATTGGAAAGGTATCAACACACGACAATTGTTTAGGAGCACCCAAGACATACGGTGAAAAATCGTTATCAAATAGCGTGTCTCCGCATCAGCGTACACAGTTACATTTGCCACCGATTGAATACTTGGTTGACAGCCATCCAACGCTCTGGAAATCTACTGTACATTTTGCATACTTTTCGGAAGCAGAATGCTTGATATTGGGCAGTGAGACTTAGTCAACTCAAAGTTACTGTGTTTGCGCCATAGAGGCCATCAACGAATGTGTAATATTATACCAACAAATGCTTATGCTTGAGCATGAGGCGTTCTTCGGGAATCCGCACGCACCTAAGACAGAAGAGGATCGGACTTCTTCGGTCCTAAGCAGCAACACTGAGACAGTTCAGTTAACACCATGTTGCATACACACATTTTTCGACTTCTATTATTTGCTAACTCCAATCCCATGTAAAACACTTCACCTACAATACACACTAACGATAAGTCATCACTGTTTTACAGTACCTTTTATTTATGCATCATTCCAACTGGAAACCGTATTGATGACATTTGCTTCCGCACTGTCATATTCGTCTCCATCTAGTGTTGATGCCCACGTTTCCGACTAAATTTAAAGCTTGCAGTTAACTTTAAGTTTAAATGTTAGTTAACAATCGAGAGTTGATATTGAATACTTATTCTCGTACGTGCGAATATGGCTGTTAGTTTTCTCTCTTATCCAAACCCATGCACGCACGTATTGCTATTATCCATGAGGTTTACTAATTCTCTAGTCTGTGGTAACAAATTCACCAGGATAATGAACCGATAGCAATATTTAGTAGCGGGTTCAGTCCTTGGTAGAATGTGTGCTTGGCAGCATCAGAGCTGCAGTCGGTAGGAGCATAAGCGGAAATCACAAACTAATAACTTCTATTGCTACTTCGTGAAACAACTTTGTTCGAATTTGACAAACGGGCTGCACACAAACGGCTGTTCACCTTCATCCAAGCAACCAGTTGTCTCTGAATTCGTGCCTTCAGGAACAAACAGTTTATTCGGCAAAGCGAACGCAACAAAAATGACAGCACGACATGCATGTAGGAACCGTGATATAAATAACTATATTATGTCCATAACTAAAGACCCCGCAGCACTCATGAACTCCTTCCTTTGCTTCAGTTAAACAAACCCGCTTCGGCGAACCAATTGGCGCATAGACGTGATATGCGTAGTAGTCCAAGCAAGTACTCTATTCGCTTGCGGCACACAAGTCACTTGCTTCACCACGTTAACCGTATCGTCATTCTGTTTGCACAACCCTAACATTCCCCTCCCTTTTTCTGGATCAGTTGCATCGGTGGGGAAGTAGACTACGTACGCTATTCCCCTCCGCGTCCGCTCTGCTGCCCGTATCGTTATGACCACTCCGTAAGACGTCAAATGTTTTGCTGCAGTTTCACCTTCTTCTTCCCTGTGCCTCCTCAGCTGCATGCGGTTCCTTCTGATTACCTTCCCTACGATACTGACTTCATAAGATTATTCTCCAATTGTCGCAGTCACCACAAAAATCTTCCACTGTTCGTTGACTCTTGGTAATGTTTGGGTCCACACTTCATCATTTACTGACTGCTCCAGTAGCGCCCGCTCGCACAATCGTAATAACGTTTCTGATCTAGCATCCGTTTTCTCAAGGTCCTTTGCAGTTGCTCATGCGAGAGCAAGATTTCAGCAGACGTAGGTGTTAGTATTATTAACTTCCACTGTACAAACGTTGCATGGACTGAGACTGATCTTCGGTGATGGCGTATTGCGAATCCTCAACAGCATTAGAAACGGGTCCTCATGAGTTTCTCTGGCTTTCATCAACAGTCGCTTAGCTTATTTGAGCGCTGCCGCTGATTTTCCGTTAGACGGACTGTGATACCGAACTGTTAGTCGCTGCGGTAATTCCCACTTGTTCGCGAAACTCTGGAAATCAGCTCTTGCAACTTGCGCTCCACTATCGGAAGTCTGTACCTCCGGTATTCCGTGTCTGACGAATTGACATCTAATCTTGCTGACTTTTACTTCCCGGGTGTTAGCAGTGAGTAGGTCGATCTCAAAATTGTCACTGTACTACTCCACAATAATTAGCTTATCATTTCCGTTGCCATAGTTCAAGTACATCAGAAACTTTCTGCCATGAACCATTTGAAATCTTACGCAACCTCATTGATTCGCTGGCTTGTCGTGCCTCTTGGGACCAGCAGGCTGAAATGCATGACACATGGTCTAGATCTTCACTTGTCATCCCGGGCTCGAACATCATTTTGCATGCTCCACTATTACTGTGGTGGTCACGAGCTTGTCATAGCACTTGTTTGCGAAGCGTCGGTGGGATCAAAATGTGATTTCCTTTGACAGTAAATGGTCAAACACCGGTATTTCGTCCCAAAATTTGAAAATAGTTGATGCTTCATCCAGAACTTCATCTTTGTATCTGGCCATTCTTTCAATATCACATCGAGTAACGCTACGCACATCGCGTCTGAGTACCTACGACGCTTTATCTTCTTCACCCCAGCTGTCGTTCCCGCCAGAATTTTACCAAAGTTGCTACCTTGAGTTCTTCTTGTTGGTGTTCGACTATCGCAAGGTGAGTTCACGACAGAGCGTTCGCGAGGAGCATTGGCCTTCCCTGGGTGTACACAAGGTTCGGGTGATACATTTTGGGCCGGATAGGCATACTTTGCAGACGTCGAGGGCCACTGTGTAACAGTTTAATGGCTACTGACACAAGCGGTTTATGGTCAGTAAACACGGTAGTCTTCCTACCGAGGGTGTGATCGTTGAATCGCTTCATTGCGTTGACGACAGCGAGCATCTCCGTTTTGACCTGCGCATGGCAACTTTCCTCCACCTTGTGTGTTCGACCGCGGCAATCCAAGGGTATACCATCCTGAATGAGAACGGCGAATATTCAACTTTGGTTGCCCTCACGCTGCACCTTCAAAGACAGGGCTGGATCCTAGTAACCAAGTACGGGGGCACAAGCAACAAGACGCCTGATTGTTGTAGAGGCAGTCTCCTGCTCTGCTCACCTGTTCTAATTTACTTCAGTGTAAGTCAATCTCCGGATGGGCCTCCGGATTTCAGAAACTTCTGTAATAACCGGCTCAAATAATCCACCACGACCTTTAAACGACAAACAGCTTTACAATCTTTACTTTGTGGCATCTCCTGCACTGCTTTGATTATTCCGGCAGTGAACTTTTTCTCTGGAATGGCAGAACGTGCCCGTGAAAAACCACTTCCGCTTTCCGGAGCTCAACTTTTTCACGTTTAACATTTATATTCTTTACATGCATTGTTTCAAAAGTTGGTGCAGACTAGAATCATGTTGCTGTTCAATTGAGCCATAAATACCTACATCGTCTGCTGCAGCCGTTACACCGTCTAAGCCATCAACAATTGTCAGTGACTGATTTAGAAAAAGTTTGCTCGAAACCTTCAAAACAAGCAGTAAATGTATCTAGCCAAAACGCCCGAAGGGTGTGGAAAACGTCGGCAGGAAACTGGATTCCTCTTCTAGGACCACCAGCCAGTACACCGATGAGAGATAAACTTTGGTAAAGTAATTCGCCTTAGTCAATCGCGGCAGGACATCATCTGACATTATTCTGCACGCAAAGCTTCAGTAAACGGTTTAGAATCTACGCACGGACGCAAAGGATTATTCTGTTTCGTAACAATCGGGACTTGGTATGTCCAATCGGTCGTCTTGTCGACCTTAGCGATTAACCTCATTGTGTCAAGTTAATCAAGTAGGTAACGAACCTATCACCTAAAGCAAACGGAACACTTCTAGCTAGCTGCGTAATCGGTGGGATTGACGGAGCTATTGATAACTGAACGGAACCTCCCAACTTCCCCAGACACTAGTTAAACACAGACGGATATTGCTCACTTACATTTGTATCCGTTGCACATAGTTGCACAAAATGGTTATGGTTAAAATGAATAAAGCCAAAACATTGGATAGAATTAATGCTGAGAGTCGACGTGGGCTCTTCCTCCAAGACCAAAATATCCAACTAAGGTGAATGGCCCTCTTTGAGATTGCTTACTTTGAATGTGGCCAAACATTACGGTTGGAGCCTGGAACCGTTCCACCTGCTCAAAACGCCCTGATCAGGTCGCACACGAATTCCTAAGCACCGATTCGTTGGAACTAGGTTGATGTTAGCACCCGAGTCTAACTGGAGACTTATCATCTCGTCACCAACCAATACAGTTCCATAGGCGCAGTTATTTGGTCCTATCCGCGACACGTTGCTGATTGAATGTTCAGCGTGCGGCAGCTTTGTGTCACGAGTGAATGCATTTACGTTCCAAGGCTGATAACATCAAGCGAAATGATTCCGTCTGCCAAAACTGGCACTGGTTCGGTTTCACGCCGGATACTGACCGCTATCCTTCGGGTATCGCGGGGCGCAGCGTTTACAAGTTTCGTGTGTCTCGGTACTAGAATTCGCAGATTTTGCAGATAAGCTGGGTACGGCACATAGAGCTGCTTCAGTCGCAACCGCAGCTGATGATATTTTGTGACATATGACAAGATATCGTCCGAGCTCTAATTGCCTCTTCCGCCACAGCCGCTTGGTGAGGTTTTCATCACTAATTCCCAGTCCGATTATATCTCCGATGAGACGGTCAGCCATACATTTGCAAAAATACGGGAACGAGCCAGGATATTCACCTCCGTAACACGGTTCTCCATAGTTTGTTTTGGGCGCTGGTTTCGGGTAAAAGATTGGCACCGCAACTACGTCTGGTTAGTCTGGCCCCCGCAGAAGTCACCGAATTTTGTATGTTAATTTTCTGATCAACTTGATCTTCGTCCTTTTCCTGCTGCATCGTTTCCAAGATGCAGTTTGCCTCAACTCCTACCGTAGGTCCAAACATAGCCAATCGATACACTATTGGTTGTTTATTCAGCCTCACCAGTAGATAGAAATCGACACACTTGCTTTTCCCGATCCTCCAGTTATTGAACAAATTCTGTGCTTCCATGTTTAGTGTGGCAGCTGGTTGCACAGCCGCTTGCGTTTCAATCAGCAAATGAGCACCATTGGGTGACCTTGATATAGTTATCTGTGAATCCATGTCTAAGAGCTCCGTCCTTCAAGGAAAACGTGTTATTTTGCAAACTGAGCGAAGCAGCAACAATGGCATGACAAGCGTGTAGGAACCTCGATAATAATAAGCAAGTCATTGCTATAACTAACGACCCTGCTGCGCCCATGAGAAAGCCTCTATTAATCAGTGAAACAAACCCTTCAGCGAACGAATCGGCGTATAGTGAAAATATGCGAATAAAAGGCACAGCATCCGGATGGTCATACAAATATATAGTTATATGGGATTTCTGGTGCTATATCGTTTATCCTTGCATCCAACAACCGAATATACCACACTTGTTTGAATTAATGAAGTAGTGTCATCCTGCGTTGTGAGGGAATCTCGTCAACTAATGGTTTACTAAACCACTGAACTACGCGAGAAGAGTGTTGGGCGGAACCTGGGATACTAGTCGGTAAGCAATGACACGCAAGACGTGTCAAATACGACGGTATAGACGTCGAAGGCAACTGAATCCAACGTGTATTGTGCAGGCTACCATAATAGGAAGCGAATCAGACAGAGCGAGAAACGTGCAGCGAGGTACTCACTAAAACGCTTTGTGCCAACAGACGTGCAGTCAGTAAAACAAGTGGACGTTTCGAAGGTTAAAACAACGGTAAAATCCAATGTTACAAAATACTGAAAGAGCTTGTTATCCGGCACGCTACAAGGGCCTCCTCCTAGAAGGCGGAAGAATGGAAGCCTTCGATGGAGCTATTAATGGGGGAAACGGAAGGTGAGGGTGGATGCGACTGCATGCAGGGGCTGGAGTAAGAGCTTCCAAAGTGGGTTATGTAGCGGATTTCGCTGGGTCCAGGCTTTTGTTAGTTATTATTTATGACGATCGTGTGGACCAGCTTGCATCATCGGGGGGGCCGTCGGGGCGGGCTGGTCGGACTGCAAAGAAACTGGCTAGTCCAGAAAAAAGGCAAACAGGACCTTCCCTTTGCTGCAAACCCGACGGTGCGCTTGGGAGGTGTCAATCCCCCACCGCAATTTAGTCCACAGTCCTCGTCCTACGAAGAAATCCGGGCGTCCTCGTCCCACGGAAAATTGCGGAGGCCCTCGACCCCGAAGAAATCCGGCTTCCTCGTCGGCAATAACTAGGCGGCGTTTAGGGGCCATTCCGTTCTGGAGTGTCTGCGGTCGAGGGCGTCTGTCTGTTGCTTGGGTGAGGAAGGGGGCTTTGGGACGGCTTCCGGTTCACTCCAGGTTTGCGCTGAGCCGGTTGGCGAGTCTTTCGAGGGTTGCCTTGGAAGTTCCGGCGGTTGAGTTTCTGGAAGGTAGAACTCAGAGGGGCTGGACAACGGTCGGGGAAGTAGCTTGAAGCCGGAGAGGGAACGTGGCATGCATGATTAAAAAAAGCTGGCTAGCCGAACAACCTCCTAGTGGTGCCAGCTGGGTGGTTCGAATTTAACCCGTTCCAGCAAACAGTTCGGCGGCAGTGTTCCAGGACGTGGTGGGTTTTCGTCTGGCAAGCGTTCTTCCTATAAAAAGCCACAAATGTCTGCTTATCAACACTGCGACGTGGCGGGTGTGACTCGCCACAAAATAAAGTCAATAGCCCGTGGAAATCCGGAAAGCGCTATCCAACCCAAGGATATCAAGCGCTTATGCTTACATTCCTGACGATAACAAACAGTCAAATATGCGGCGGCACATTCAAAGACACAAGCTATATTCATACACAATTACATACGTATATACACCCATAAACTTACATACACTGTTATGCCAAACAAGTACTTTTGTACATTTTTGATCACACTGTTAGCTAAACATGATCATGCCTGTAAAGGTGTGTCTCGCATGGTCGAGAATAAAAGTTTATTTATTTATTTATTTATTTAAATGTTTTAGAGTCTTTTGTCGATTTTGCAAAACGTTTGTGGATGCGACGCAGGATAAACGTTAAAGACCAAAAAGGCGTGTTAATGGAAATAGCAAACGCTTGCAAAATCGGAAAAACAGACCTGTCAGTTGCCTGGCGTTGTGGCGGGATAGGTTGCGAGTCAAGGGGTACGGAGGGTTCCGGGATTTCCAGTGCTCAGGAAGTCACCACAGGTGCAGGTGCTTAGGCGACAGCATCAGGATGGGCTGCAAATGGCTCGTCAAAGAATGCCACTTTGAGGCGGTCGATGGACACCGTTGTTCGGTGACCATTCTTAGCTATAGTAAAATGTTTCGGAGTCCGTTGCAGAATTCTGAAAGGGCCAGTGTAGGGTGATTGGAGAGGGCGCCGCACTGCGTCGGTCCGGAGGAAGACGTGAGTGCAGGTAGAGAGTCCGCTGTGCATTTGCATATCTTTAGTCTGTTCACCGGGCGGGGTCGGGTGTAGTGAAAGCATGCGTTGAGCTAGGGAGGGCGCATAGGTAAGTGAAGGCATACCCGACGATGCGGGAGGTGAAACGAATTCTCCTGGTAACTTCAACGTCGTGCAGAAAACCAGCTCTGCTAGTGCACATTGCAAGTCAGCTTTGATGCTGCTGCGAATGCCTAAGAGTACGAGCGAAATGTTTTCGCTGCAGCTAAGGTCCGAGGAGGCGCAGAACGAGGCTTTAAGCTCTCTATGGAAAAGCTCAACCAACCCGTTGGCTGCTGGGTGATGCACTGGTGTATGAAAGCGGCGACAACCTAAAAAGTTGTTGAACGTATCGAATTGTGAAGATTCGAATGGCGTTCCTCGGTCAGTTGTGATGGTGGATAGGCATCCGTCGCGCGAGACGCATCGAGCTAAGAAGGCCCGCATAACAGCTTCAGCTGTACAGTCTGTTACGCGCATGGCTTCTGGCCATCTGGTGAATCGGTTGACACATGTAAGATAGTATACGAATCCGCGTGAAGGGGGCACTGGACCTACCAAATCAAAGTGTACATGCGAGAACCGATAGTCCGGGGCAGGGAATGAACCAAGGGGACTGCGGTTGTGACGATGTACTTTTGGGCGCTGGCATTGAAGTCCTGCGCGAGCTGAGGTACGAACATCTTCGTGTACGCGTGGGCAAACGGAAGGTTCGGTGACCAGGTTCAAAGATGCACGGATACCAGGATGTGATAGTGAGTGCAATGCGTTAAAGACTGTGCGGCTGAAGGAGACGGACACGAGGGGTCTAGGGCAACCTGTGGAAGTGTCACAAAGAATGGTTCCTTCCGTGGTTTGGAGAGGAACAAGTTGCACATGCAGCGAAGTGGACTGCAGAGCGCGCTGTATATCTTCGTCTTGAGCCTGAGCCGATGACATGGCGGCAAGTTCGACGGCAGGCAAAGACCGCAGTGTGAGGTTGACGCGCTGGAGAGCGTCGTCCACGGGAATGTTGACACCTGAGACATGACGTATATCAGCAGTGAACTGTGTGACAAAGTCTAGGTGTCTTGTTTCTCTTGGTGAATATTTGTCGCAAGCAGAGTTGAAGGCAACGATAAGGGGATTGTGGACAGTGTAGACAGTGAAAGCACGAACTTCGAGTGTGTGCCGGAAGTGACGTATCACTAGTTAAATGGCCAGCAGTTCCTGCAAAACGTGATGGAGCGGAATTCCGTTGGCTGCAGTCGCTTGGAGAAGAACCCAAGGGGTTGCCATTGCCCATCAACGTGTTGTTGGAGGACGGCTCCTACCGCGACGTCTGAGGCATCAGTCGTAATAGAAAGAGGTGCCGTCGATTCGGAATGTTCGTGGAGGGCTATGTTGGAGATAGCATCCTTGAGCTCGGCGAAGGCTGCCTGTGCTGTGTCAGGGAAAGCGAACTTAGGTTCATTTCCTCTGAGTAAGTCAGCCTGTGGCTGAATAAGCTGAGCGCAGCGCGGAATGAAGCGTCGGTAGTAGTTGATCAAACCAGAAAATCGACAGAGGTGCTTGAACGAAGTCGGAGCTGGGTAGTCCTTGATTGCCTGGATCTTATCAGGAAGAACTTCGATACCAGACGATGAAACGAGGTGGCCTAGTAATTCTACCGTTGAGTTGCCGTGTTCGCACTTAGTCGGGTTGACTGTGTCACCATTTTGGGTCAAGCGCTGGAAGTGAGTTCTAAGATGTTCGACGTGCTCTTGTTCCGATGAACTGGCTACTAAATATCAGCAAGGTAGGAATAGGCGAAGTCTAGGCTACGAGTGACATCATGGATGAAGCATTGGAAGGTTTGTGCAGCGTTGCGCAGTCCAAGTGGCATCCTTAAAAATTCGAACAAACCGAAAGGAGTGATGACGGCTGTTTTAGGAAATATCATTGTCATCCACAAGTATCTGGTGATAGGCTCGGTAAGCAGCACAACGGCGCCAGTCACCAGATTTCTTGGGGTCTATCTGAATTGGCGAGGACCAAGGGCTGTCGGAAGGTCGGATTATTCCAAGTTCAAGCATGTGCTCAAACTCCGCCCTAGCTACCTTTAGTTTCTCAGGTGATAGTCGGCGTGGACGGCATGACACAGGTGGGACGTTCCTTCGCATGTGGTGCGTGACTTGAGCTGCCACGGGCAAAGCTGCATTCAATGATAGAACGAGCTAGCGATACTGAGAAAAGAGATTAGCGTAGTCTGGCGAGGTCTGGGGAAATACATAAACTGGGGATATAAATGGGTCCTCGGCGGTGCTGCCACGTACGCTAAGTTTCGTTGCACTGTCGACTATCATCTGGCGTTTCGCATCGACCAAGAGGTAGAAAGTCCATGCCGATGATGGCAAAGTGGACTGCAGCGACAGTGAATACCCAGCGTAATGTGCGCCGAAGACCTAGATTCAGGGTAAGTGACCGATGAGCGTAGGTGTCTTTTGGCGTGCCATTGGCGGCACGGTGGCTTGTCGACAGCGAAGTGGTCGGCTCACCTGGCAGAGGAGGAATGACGCTGACTTCCGCCCCGGTATCAACCAAGAACTGGGTATCGGAGTCACACTCCCTAATGTAGATGAGACGACTTTGGGCTTTGTCGACGTTCGTGGCCATTGCAGCGCGGCGTGGCGGATCATCTATAACGGAGTAGCTACACGGCTGTACGCACTTACGGGCTTTAGTACAGAAACGCGAGTGGTAAAAGCAGTAACCTGAGGCATCAGTTTTTGCGACGGCGCGATGATCCAGAGCGCTTACGGTGCTTCCGTTTTAAAGTGAGTTCCTCCATCTGGCGCTGAAGCAACGCTATCTGCAATGATAATGCGTCTATTGCCGAGGGCGGGCTAGTCGCGCCTGTCGTTGTGGTTGCGCCAGCGCAAAGCTGCTGAGGTGCTTTGGTTTCAGTCTCTGGCTGGTGCCGTTTGATGACGCGGTCTGTTAGCTCTGCAATTGCTGTGTTGGGCAAGCCACGTGCTACTGCAAGGATAGCCTGAGTGCTTACGGGAGGGCGTTGCATCCACAGCTCGCGGAGAATCCCTACGTCCATGTTGGACGTGCCGCTTTGACTGTTGCATTTCGCGCAACAAGGCTGAGGGCATCCTATTTCCTAGCTGCAGATCACTAAAGAGTTGCTGCAGACGGACGTTGTCAGAAGGCGTCATTCGCTGAATATTAGCCTGTTTAGGAGTCTCGTATTTCATTACTAGATGGGGGCAAAGTGTGATGTCTCTTACTTGCGAGGATATACTATAAGGAAGGAACGATATTAGCTAATCATACATGGCGAAAGCAGAAGAAATCTTACGAATATAAAATATGGATTCTAGGTGCAAAAGCCATAATAAAGGATCATTCTCCCAAAAGAGGGAGGGGCTAAGGCAACAGAATTAACCATGACAGGCTGAACGGCGTTAACCGCGCATGGAGACGGCGTATCCTCTAAATAATCCATAGCAAGCAGTAGATAAAAA
Organism: Dicrocoelium dendriticum; assembly: GCA_944474145.2. NCBI lineage: Eukaryota > Metazoa > Platyhelminthes > Trematoda > Plagiorchiida > Dicrocoeliidae > Dicrocoelium > Dicrocoelium dendriticum. Next base: position 91,547,206 of record OX104069.1, on the reverse strand, counting down.
AGGTGGAAGGTGAGAAAAGAGTATGATCACAAGTAATGAATCAAAAATCACTGGAATGAGCTCACCAGAATAAAAATGCAAGATGGCGGGCGGCGGGTTCCTGACAGGGGGTCACCAACTGTTGGGCGGAACCTCGGATGCTAGTTGTTAAGCGATGACACGCAAGGCGTGTCAAATACGAGAGTATTGAAGTCGGAGACAACTGAACCCAACGTGTATTGTGCAGGCTACCAGAATAGGAATTGAATCAGACAGAGCGAGAAACGTGCAGCGCGGTACTCACTAAAACGGTTTGTGCCAACGGACGTGCAGTAAGTAAAACAAGTGGACGTTTCGAAGGTTAAAACAACGGTAAAATCCAATGTTACAAAATACTGAAAGAGCATGTTTTCCGGCACACTACATGAGCTTGACCCAGAGGTAAGGATTTGATTATTGCCTTTCTGAGCTCAGTGGCCAATAAACTTGGTAATATTCAACATGCACTTAGTGTTTAAATGTCTACTTGAAGAGACGGAAAACGGACGAAACTCAGATGGTGTGGGTGCTAGGATTGGACAGTTCAAGAGTCAGACGCATTGTGACTCCGCAGGATCAAACTTAAACTAGTATTTATATTCCAATTTCTATAAAATTTAAGTTAGTACAAAATAGGTTGATAGGCTGAGTACGGTTGATCGCTATTCATTACGGACTAGGCCGTATCCTATTATCTTGCCATAAGCTGGTACAAGGATACCCTATAAATTCATGATTATAGTGTTGCGCTCGCATGTAATAGGCTGTCAATCGAAATCAGATCGATAGCAACGGCTTCGGCATTCAGAACTACTATGCACCCATTGCTTATCGTTCCCATAATTTCTTGGCCCAGGCCAAACTGGAAATGAGATATGGAACAACGTGCAGTTCAATTTTACTCTTAAATAGTAGAAATTAATTAACGGCGTACCTTATACTTTATCTCTGTAGTCGAGACATAACAGCAGCAAGTACGCAAAAGCTAAATTAGCGCCGACGTTATTGGCTTTGTTGCGTGAGGTCTTCGGGCCTAAATGCGAGGAGTGACGCACCGAGTAATACCCTCCGTCGGCTAGCACAGCTATATTTCAATATCGAATCTCCTTAGCCACCTTTAACCTGCCTCCATCGACTTCTCCTCCCCCACACCCTCCTCAACAAATGCTTAGGCATTTCGCCTTAGTGATACTAAAGCTTCTTCTCGCGAAATGCACACCGCAGTAATGCTTTATTGCACCGTATACAACAGCGCCTAGTAAAAAGCATATATCCCGACTCGAGGATGCCCATCTCTACATATGTTCCACGTAATTCCCTCCTCATACGTCTAGGTTACGTCCTCTAAGTCCTCCAGCCTTGTTTATATCCTGTGAAACCTCCGCATCACAGGCATCCACTGAAAAGGTTTCCATATAAAAGTAAATGTACGTAGAAAATTAACCAAAGAACCCTCATATGTCTGTTTCGGCACTAAAACCTGGTTAATCATGAACCCACTTCACTTACGCATGGATGCTCCTGTTCGTCTGAATCCTCTCTTCACCACCCTTCTTGCATTCTTTAAACAACATTCCATAGAACTCTCTCGATTTTCTTTAATCTTCGGTCCCGCTTCGCGGAGGAAGGAAGCTCCAAAGTTCGCGTTGTGCATGAAGCATTCCTTTGAAACTGGATGGAAGGTTGATAGTATTTTATGGCTAATAACCAAATAGGAATAGTTGGGCTCCTTAAAACATTTTCCTTACATCCGGAATAGTTGGGTCCAAATTTACCGGTATTCGGGAAACATTAATTAACTCACATATATCAGGCTTTTAAGTCGCTGAAAGAGACCATCGCCAACATAGCTTCTATAGCGCAACACGATCCGGCCGCTCCACTCTCCCTCAGTACTGACGCCTCAGAAGTGGCAATCGGAGCTGTTTTGCCGCAACGAGTGGCTGACACGTGGCAGCCCTTAGCGTTTTTCTCCAAACGCCTACAACCTACCGAATCTCGCTCCAGCACGTTCGGTAGAGAACTACTAGCCGTATATCTAGCGATACGTCACTTTTGACACGTCCTAGAAGGCCGCTCATTTGTCGTCTTTACCGACCACAAACCCATGACTTACGTGCTCGGCTGGACTACCGACCGATACTCTCCTAGAGAGTCGGGCCACCTAGACTATATCGCTCAGTTTACGACCAATATACGGCATGTCTCAGGTGTGCACAATGCTTTCGCTGATGCACTTTCCCGCATCCATGCTATCTCCGCTGACGCCGACATTGCTATCGACTAGACAGCCATGGCCACAACACAACTCAACCATCCTGAGGTTGATCTACTACGTAGGTCTCCCTCATTGGACATAGGACCCGTTCCGCTGACATCATCAGGCGGCACTTTACACTGCGATTTATCTCTGGACACGCCGTGCCAAATCGGCCCACGCGAGTTTCGCAGACCTTGTTCGACACGTTGTACGGCTTGTCTCATTCAGGTGTTCGTGCATCGGTTAAACTCGTAACCTCAAGATTGGTTCGCCGCAATTCTGATGGGAACGTCCGTACTTGGGCAGGTGCCTGCCTTCCGTGTCAACGCGCGAAGGTGCACAAACACACGAGAAGCCCATTAGGCACGCTCCCGACGCCAGACGCACGTTTTCATCACGTGCAGGTGGACCTCGTAGGCCCTCTGCCACCTACCAAAGGCTATGTGTATCTGCTAACCTGTGTCGATCGATTCACTAGGTGGCCGGAAGCCATTCCCACACCCAACTGCTCTTCGGAGACAGTAGCGAAAGATTTGCTGGAGCGCTGGTTAGCTTTATGCGGCTATCCCGCCACCGTGAACACCGATCGAGGGTCAGAGTTATTCTCGACATTTGCCATGTTGCTTAAGAATTTAGGCTGTCGCCACATCCAGACGATAGCGTATCATCCGGCCGATAACGGCATGGTGGAGCGCTTTCACTGCCAGTTGAAGGTATCACTACGTGCGCACAAAGATCCGTCATAGTCCAAAATGCCGCCATTCGTTCTGCTAGCATTAAGAAACACGGTTAAAACCGATTTCGACGCCACACCAGCGAAGCTAGTCTACGGTTGCACGCTGCGGTTGCCTGGACAGTTGGTAACACCAACCCCACATACTTCCACTTTTGACTACGGAAGTTACACTGATCGATTGGCACACCAGATGCGTGAGCTACGTCCACCCGCTCCTCGATCGCAGAAGAAAACAGTGAGCTTGCCCGAGAAGCTGTCTAGGTGTTCACACGTCCTTTTTCGCCTCGCCGGTGTTCGACAGCCTCTCCAGTCGCCGTACATAGGACATTTAAGTGTTACACCGTTCGAGTAAGGCGTACACAATAGACAGCGCTGATCGACGTGAAGTCGTCACCATCGACCGTCTGAAACCCGCCTTTATAGAAGAAATTCCTCGCCTACTTCATCTATTAGTGCCTCGTGCGACGTCACAACTCACCGCACAAGTTTTCTGCATGCTAGGGCATCCCAACTAGACCACGATCACGGTCTATAAGCTTCAGCCGTCCCGACATTTCCCGAACTTAGTCCGCCTCCTCCCGCGACCATCGCCGTAGTCGGGAGGTGCGTAAGTTTTTCCATTTTCCGGCTATGTACTGTGTAAATACGTTTAACTTTGTAGATATTGTATATATTTGTCACATATTTGGCCGAATAACGTGTTTAAAACAAGCAAAACCCCAAAACCTCCGAAAATCCTTTTTCTAAGAAGTATTCAAAAAGCAAATATTTAAACGCGCATATTATTCGTTTGTTCCTTCCAGCGTTTCTGTGCGTGTTCTTTTCTACATGCTCGAATCTACATGTCCCAACCCTCCCTTTCGATCGACTGGCGCAATCGGTTATGCTCACATTCCTGAGGATAACAAACTGTTAAAAATGCTCCAGCGTATTCAAAGACACAAGCTACATTCATACAAAATTACATACGTATATACACCCATACACGCTGGATATCCGGAAAGTGCTATCCAACTTGCAGACATCAATTCCTTATGCTCACATTCCTGAAGATACGAAACAGTCAAAAATGCTCTTGCATATTCGGACACAAGCAACATTTATACAAAATTACATACGTATATACACTCATACATGTACATACACTGTTATACCAAACACGTACTTTTTGTACATTTTTGATCACACTATGTTAGTTAAGCATGATCATGCCTGTAAAGGTGTGCCTCGCCTTGTCGAGAATAAAAGTTTATTTATTTATTTATTTATTTTCGAGGACCGTGACGCGAACGCTGGTCGTTTCTACTCGGGACGGGTGTCGCTTCTTATCGGACCACAGTCGCTTCTCCGCGGGACGAGTGTTGCTTCTCGGCGGGATGTGTGTCCTTTCTTCGCCGGACGGATATTGCTCCTTCGTGGGACCACACTGGTTTCTTCGTGCGACGAAGGTCGTTTTGGCGCGGGGTGGGGTGCGGCTGGGGAGAGACCACCCCAAGCGCAACGTTTGGCAGCAGCGGAGGTTGAGGTCCCGACGGTCATTTTCTGCACTAGCCAGTTTATTTGTTGTCTGACAAGTCTGTTCTAACGGCTCGTCGAAATGCATGCTGCTCTGCAAGCAATAAATAATAAAGAGCGACCGCACAGCGGATGTTAATTGTCGGCTACATTTATTTCCGAACACGAACAGACTTCGTTATATACGAAAAGCTTTTGTGAACTTCGGTCCACAACCACTAATATTTTCGAGGATTCATCGTTCAGCCGCCTAGTAGGGTGGCTCCGCAGCAAACCAAAAGATGTTTCTTATCTTTTGTACACTTTTGTTACGCAATCATACAACATTGGTTTTGGTTTAATGCGACTCTACGGCGATTGTTACATACATCCGGCTCACCACTTGTCTCCACTGTGAGTTCTGACAATGACGTACGTTCTCGTCGTTTCATCCGTTGTTCGTTCGATTGTAGCCTTTCTCGAATACAATCCGTTGTTTCCGTTCTTTTGGTTTTCTGGTATCCCCACCAGAGCGAGAACGCACTCAGACAAGTATAGACTAGTCTTACAAGTCCCCGAACAAACCGTCCCTTCATTTATAAAGTCAATTCGAAACATAATATTGCTTATTTCTGCTTGAAGGTAACTATTTCATTCGGAATTACTTTACCGTTATTTTACAAATTTGAATAACGGATCATCCTTCCTATATATAATTGCACTTATCCAGCTATGGCATTACTTCTATTCAGCCTATGACACACGTAATGTACACTACTAAACATCCATGACTGTGCTTCTAATGGTGTGGCTTGGAGAGTTGGATTAAAACTTTATCTGCTTAACTTTTCATTTATCCAACACACGGTGGGTATTACAAAATCCGACAATCCACTTCTGATCTGTTGCACATTCAGCATTGTTAGGAGCTTGAGAACTGGACATATATTTGTTTGACAATCTGTTGTCACCTGTGTGCATTTCGTTACTGTTTGATTCTTGACATTTGTTTAAACGTTCCACTGTGTTAGCCCGATTGATACGCAAACGTGGGAGCTGGGCTCTAACCAAGGGCGGAATTTTTGTTACGGGCCAAGGGGAAATGTAACAGCAATCATGAAGAAAGCAATGGCGTGCGTTAGTAAATGATTAATAAGGTTTCAGTAATCAAAAGGAATGCACATATTATATTTATTAGAAGGTGAAGCTATCTAACTTTTGTGTTGAATTAGTTTACAGTATCCATGGTAACGCATGCCCCGCAAATCCGAAGTGATGAATTAAAGCGAAATGGGAAGGGATAATTTTTGTCATGGCGGGAAAGGGTTTCGCTACCGTTGTCGTCGGCAACATCCAAATTTGTTTGAGTGGATGCAGAGTATTTGCGTAATTTTGGTGGTATTAAGGTGCGGGGAAATAGAAAATAATGCTATATGGCTTTGCTTTATGAAAACGGTTATAATAAATTAAAGTGATGACTACAGGCGCAGTTGAAGTTCACAGCATAATGGAAAGCAGGCAACTGCTAAATAAAAGTGTAGTGTAAAGGGCTCTTTTATGGAGGAAATAAGTATTAATACAAAGGTTTCATATATGTAAAGTTTATGCTCACAGTAAGTTACTTGCTTGGATAAGGTGCATACATATCTCTTGTCTGATTATTGTATTTTTTGTAATTTTTAAAATCGCGATGAATGAAAGCAAAATTTACAACCAATATTTCTTACTAACTACCATTTTTGTACATTCTTAAGTACAAAGCGACCTATACACATCTCTTTCAAATCCAGTTATGAAAGCACCACCATTTAGCCTGGTGTACCGGAACACAAAGTCCCTCCTGGCCGATTTTTCATGTCAAAAATTAGCCACTCTCACAGCGAAATACTGGTGTTTCAATTGTTTCTTGAACGTTGAAATATCTTATTCGTCTAATAAACGTAAACGTATGTCAAGTATACAAGGAATTAAAATCTGCTGAAATAAAGTGTAGAATGTCTTAGTAAGGCTTACCTCGCATGATGTGTTGTAATTGTTCGTTGGTGATGAATTCTAATGAAATCGCATTATCTGCAACGGAGAAATCAGGGAATCAGCAACGTGCGATAAATGAAAGCAGGCAGATATACTAAACGTTAATGGTAGGGTTGTTGAATGTAAACCTGGACGGAGATGGTGAAGGCATGATATTGTGAAGTATGCAATGAAATGGATGAAGTGGTAAATTCTGTATGAGAACTAAAGATGACGAAATAATTATCTGCATAAAGTGCGTGCTAAGACAGCAAAGAGGGTTATGTTAACAGAATAAGAAGTGCACAGTTGTGCATGGTGTATAAGTATGAGGAAATTATTGACATTGAATGAACTTGGAGGTAATAATGTGCGGATCATTCATCCTGGAGATGGAGGAAAAGTGGTGCAAGTGGAATGATATATAAAGATGGCATGATATATAATGTATAAGCGGTAGCATTTTGAAGTGATGTTACATAGCAGTGGGAAAATGAAATCCATATACCCCAGGTAGTATGGATATATGTATGTGCTCCGAATGGTATGGAAAATTTTTCAATTATTTATATGGTACGTATTATGATAATGGAAATGAGGACAATGGTGCAATATACTATGACGATGACTGTATTTCCCCAGAGAAATGTGAAAAAATGATATCTATATACATGTATATTTATTTATAAATATAAGTATTTATATATGGATATGTGAATGCATGATAACGCATGTATATCTATTTAAACCTGTTTTATTAATAGAGTGCATAGGGATGTTTTCAATTATGACTTACTTGGGGAAATGTGGTAACGCGTTCCTCGATCGGTAACTGGGTGTGTTTCGTATGTGTGGAGGCCAGATTCTTCCGTGGAATGTCAGCACTGGGAGTCATCATGCAGCACAATAACGGGCTATGGCCATGAATGAAGCTACCTGTGCCTGTGAACTGCGACGTGGGCCTGCATACTGAGTTCCTTTAAGCGGGAAGCACGGAACTTTTCTAAAAGTTAATGAGCATGTAAGTACGCATGCATGTTATGTGAAAGTAAATGTGCTCACATTGACACACTTGAGGAATACGGAATAATGAAATCGCTTGCTGAATTCACTGGCATAGGAAGGGTTGCGCATGAGGAAGAAGGTGTACAGGAAATGGAGACGTATGCGTCACTGGGACGATATTTTAGTCGTGGGAACAGGCAATACAGGGAAATGGCGCTGCTGTAGTTAGAGTTGGGTGTGTTCTAAATTTCATAGCTATCAAAGGGACAACGCTTAGAAATGAATTTCGATTTTCGTTCACGTCATAGAATGGATATGCTTCGGAACCGGAGGTGTAATAGAGGCGTAGGGAATATGGTGTCGGATTACGGACCCATCCACGGAATGGTGTGTGAAGGAATGCAGGCCATTCGTAGTAAGCGTAAGTAAATTTCACGGATGTGGCATGGTTGTGCGCACTGAAGAGTGCTCTCTTTGTTACCTGGCCCGCATGACTATTGCACGTGGAAGTATTATAGATGGCATAAAAGGGGACGCATGCTCGCAAAATAAGTGGTAGCTATTTAGGCGTCAGTAGCTGAAGCGTGAGTATGTACAATGCGGAAAAAAGTATAACGCCGGTAACTGTACCTGCCTCCATCAACGTTGGTTATCTAGACCATGTATGTTCTAAGCCACTGGCATCAGGATTACCTCAAGGTAAGGTTCAAATATTTGGTGAACATGCCTTAAGTACAAATTTGTGGTTATCCTCTGTTGTTCCCATATTGTGTGTTTCATCATAGGTACAAGGTTAGGGTATTTGGTTGGCTGCACAGACGTTGTGGACCGGCGGTTATGGAGCCCCACCTGAGGGCACACGTGTGTCATCATTACGGTGGGTAATGAGGGGTACGTGTAATGTCAAACGGCTCCATGAACGTTGGTTGCTGTTTCCATGTAAGTGTTTAGGCAGGTGCACAAACACCGGTACCAATTAAACAGCCGTACATGCTTACAAAAGCGTTGCTGATGGGCGTAGGTAGGTGGTACACCGGTGTTATAAGAATGGCAAGTGTCAAATCTGCTCCATAGATGTTGCGTGCCTCCGCCATGAATATGGACGAAGGGAATATACCTGCGATATGGGAGGTTATCATCCCGAAGCTGTAAGCCACTGAGTTTGGCTACAACGGTGGTTCAAGAAGCATGGTCGGAATTTCGTTTGTAAATGATATGGATGCAACAAATACGCGTGTGACACGCAGGTTGATGGTGTGAATCATGGAATGCGAACTGTTCACATCCATTCGGCTGCATAATCTCTGAAATGTGGCATGAAATGCAACGCGGACGTCTGTACCGATTCCAAATATTCGCGACATTATGGGGAGCGGTTTCCACGCTCTTGACCCACAACGCGCAAGCACTGAGGAACGGTGAATGGTAAATGGTGATTCGAACGAACATGGGGAAGAAATACGTGCGCGCCTCACAGCAAATGAACTTACGTCATCAAGTTACACTCATGTTTCCCCAAAGTGGGTTGCGTATGCGGCAACATAAATGACCATTGGATGATTATCTAAAAGGGGAGCAGTGAATGGGAATGGTAATAAGCACGTGATGAGGTACCAACAGCACTGAAAGCGCTTAGTACATCGCGGCCAGGACAGCGAGGTGATATGGTAAGGAAGGTGCAATGTAATACGATGGTAGAGAATGTTGTTGACGATTACGGGCCCACCCACTGAACCAACCGCCAAGTGGTGCATTGCATGCAAGCGGATGAGTAAATACTCGAGGCTTGGAATGAGGCACCAGAAGGGGATTGGACAGAGGGTGGCCCTAAAAAGGGCCGTGGGGTCGTTCACAAAGGTATAGGAAAGCGGACGTATTTATCATTGCGGACTCACCAGGAGCAGGACGTGCCAGGGGGTAGTTGTGCGAATTCAATACCAGTGGTGTTGCAAACGGATTCAGATACGAAGCACAGAAGCATGGGCAAGTGTCATGGGACTGAGAAGGTAATCATTGCAGTAGGGTACCTTACGTGATATCTGAGAGGCGCAGCGGTTGAGCAGACGGGGTACGGTGATTGACTTGCCGGCGACATGCTGGGCGAGGTACTCATTTGGGAGATCTTGAACGCAGGGCACTAAAGCTAGGGTGCGGAGAAGACGCATGTTACTGATTGCTATATGGTAATAACGTAATGACGTACTGACGCGGCGTTCAGACTGCAGTCATGTGGACATTCACATGGGCGGCTCACTGGCGGCTAGTAGGCGGTTCGGAGGCATAGTGCTAAAAGGTGTGTGTTTATCAAATTGCCACATACTGACTCGGTTTCCAAAGTGGACGCATGAGGACATACATGTAGGCGGTGGAGTGGCAGGTAAGAGGCCGTTGCGAGGCATACTTCTGAAAAGGCAATGGTCATCACAAATAAGGACGTACTCACCGGATGATCAAAGGGTAGTCATGTGGACATTCACATGGGCGGCTCACTGGCGGCTAGTAGGCGGTTCGGAGGCATAGTGCTAAAAGGTGTCTGTTTATCAAATTGCCACATACTGACTGGGTTTCCAAATTGGACGCATGAGGACATACATGTAGGCAGTGGAGTGGCAGGTAAGAGGCGGTTGCGAGGTATTGTTCTAACTGCTCGATAGCTTTCGTAGGTGCCGGTGGATGAAGCCGCTTGGTAAGTTCACCAGCAGTTACAGCGCTTCCTCAGCAGGTATTTACCTGTATGACCTATCCCTTGAGGCTGCGCCCGTGTCACCCTTCTCTTAGTGAGTGGGATGTGGGCAGCGGAGATCTCGGTGAGGTATGCCTTAAATTTCTCTAAGGCTGTCTGAACGATGTCAGTCACCGTGATCGCACAACGCAAAACTGAAGCTTTTTCTCGCATTGCGTGAAACTCCGCCCGCGAAATATTTGGACATGCCTCAGCGGTAGCTTGATGACACTTATTTACAGCACTTAGTTACAACACATCATTACAACGCATCCTTTGCTTCCATGGTTCCTCTTACCACATGTTCACCTCTAAAGGCATTTCAAACCAATGGTGCAGTTATTCGTCTGTGGCACTTTTACCACCGTCGCCTTACCTCCGCTGCTTGTAGCCTAGTTCATGCGTTCGTCTTAATATCACTAACATTTGCATGTTTACTTTCGTACCTTGGACAACATAACTTATCTTATTAGTTAGCGTACGCAACACCTTCATACAGAGGAACAGAGTGAGGTTGAAAACACGTGGCAATAGCTGCGATACACATCACCGAGTCAATCTTCCCACGTATTCATAGCAAGCAAACGAATCAGTTTACAACAAACTAACGTCCATGCGATTATCAACTTACCGTGTAACACGGGGATCTGAAATGTCACGGCGCACTGCATGGGAACCGATCCTGACATATCTCCTTCTGTGTGCAACGGTATACCAGAGCCGCTGCGTAATGAAAGTCAAAATGACCTATACCGCTGCTCCCTCTGCACCGATGCAAATGGGAATAACTGCGTACAAATGTTTAACATGGTTAAGTGAGCAACCTACCCATCTTAATCACATGCGTAGGGGGCGTGGCTCATGCTGCAACGCATATGTCCTGCACGTAATCATTAACATAATGGGTAACGGATACTTCACATGTGACGATGAGGCGCAAACACTCCTTCCCCGGGAACTCATTGCACAATGACATGTCGTGGTCAACGTTAGGTACGGAAAGTGTACTTCAGTGGATATCAATCCCCGGACTGCGCATTACCGCTGCAATGCTTCACTGCAAGGGTGCCTAGTTGAAAATGTTGGTTAACGTACACCTTACCAAATGACTGCCATGCACAAGCATCTTCGCGCACCGCCTTAGCCTTCCATTCAGCGATCATAGTGCAGGCACGTATACTCCTCTTCCCCGTTGTATGTCGCCCAACTTTGATGTACCAAGGTGGGCATACGTCACACATAACCCACTTTACTTCATTATCCACCGTTGCGTTATCCTCTTCCTTTTGTCATAATGCGCATAGGTCCAATATCGAGGGATCTGGTATCCTGCGCCTCCTTTTTTCCGCTTTAGAACGAGCAGAGGTGGTGGTTCCGAGACGCCGAAATTTCGAAACACGTGCAGAGGTGTATTGCGCAGGAATCTCCGTCACTCGCAGTTTTAGTGGAGATTTCCGTTTTCTGGAGCCGCACCATGCAGGTTTCCCATTCCCTCTGCTGTCCTCCCCTGAATATATAACTGCCCGCGCCTCATGTACACCATCGTTGACCCGCACGGAGCTTGTGCTCGGCACGCTGTCCCCATCATTTGCCAGTCCACATAACGCCGTTCTGCGGCACGAGCGTCCCATTAATCGATCGTGCCAGTCTTCCACGTCCAAAGGAATAGGGTCACTACAGTGCCGCGTTGTGCAGTAAAGGGATACATCACTATCCTCCGACATCAACTCCGCCAGCCTCTTAAGACTCCTAAGTACCTTGTCTTGCCGCGCCGATCCAAGGCTGCAGACCTGCGTTTTCAGTTCCGCCATCACCTCCTCCGTATTGCGAACTTTCGTCGCCCTGTCCACTGCGCGTACCTCAAGGACATCTCCAGCATCAACGAAGGTCACATCCCTTAATCCTGCAGCCTCCGGGGAGCAGTCAACCGGGCGGCTGCATGGAGCATTCCATCTACAACCTCCCACAATACTGGCAATTGGCTTCCCTTTCATGGCGATGACATGGCACATGTGCGCACACGGCATTCGCCATGGTAGGTGAATCCACATTCGCAACAGTCATCCTTCACGTTATACCGCTACCTCTTGGCACCACGGGTGCATTCCACCACCCAGTGACTGCCCGCATCATGCATTGACCTTATCCCCACATTCCTCCAGTGTCTCATCATCTGCTTACGCGCGTATGGAAGAAACCGATTCAAGATGGGGGTTGCAAGAGAAAGCTCCACGGGTGGAACGTATGGCGTCGCACTGTGTCTCCCAATCGCCAGTTGCCGGTCTTGCATCCAAGAAGAAACTCTCTCAATAATCACCGTGAATAACGATCGTAGGGATGATTGCTCAGTCAACTGCTTCTTCAGATGTTTATTTTCATTTTCCACACTGTTGGTCGCTGCGCACCCAAACAAACAAACCGTGCGCTGACGATGAGCCGCCCATGCGGATGCCCATGGAAGCCATGTACACCGAAGGTAACGGTACATTTCCGCACTCTTGCCTGCAAGCGCTCGCAGAATGCCGCTGAAATGTCCAGCATCACGGGTGTAAACCAACAACATCAGCCATTCACGAAGGAGGTTCCGTACACCGGGATTTAAACCAGCAAGTAGTGCACACCGTCGGTACATATCCCTCAGGAAGTGAAAACGGCAAAATACCACCGCGCTTGTTCGGATACGCCGACGTCAGCGCGCCAACTTGCGCCATGCACTTGTCTATAACAAGGGTTTGCACTGATGGTATGCAGGGCAACATTTCTTTCATCGATTCCACCGCCAGTCTGTAGCTGGAGGCCGTCTCATTCGGCAACAACGCGTATAAAAAATGAGTACGCCAGACCCGTTACATCTATTAACATACAGTGCCACAGCATGTAGCCGCCGTAGTTCAACTGGTGCGTGGCATCCGCCAACAACACCTCACAGTAACGGGCAGCTATGGATTTCATGCAAGACGGCACGAAAAATACATAGCTCACTATCGTTCCTTCCCTCACTAACCGACATGTGCCATTCTTCTCAAGCATATCCGTCACCTCGCACACCTACCCCGCCTGCTGCTTACTGTGACGCCTTGTCACCGTCTTTATATCGTCTACTGTCAACACTCGCCCATGCTTCCGGTTCATGTACCGACGAATCTCACGCGTACTTCTAAAAGCTGACATAAGGCTCACAATCTCCTGCTCCTCAGCCTCCGTCAAGTGCCGATTCTGCGGATATAGCCACGGAGTACCCAAATGAAAATCATGCTTATGCTGCAGCTCCACTTCACCACGCTCGTAATAATCACCCCTCAATACTATGGAAAACCTTGCTTTGCAGCCCAGCATTCTATAACTATTTGGTCATGTTAGGGCATTATCAATAACACACTTACCGTTTACCACGAACGTTCCGCCGATTACCATGCACACACTGGTAATGCACATATTGATATGGATACCCCTCTGGCAAATCATCCCCCGTCATGCGTTTGTACCGAGTTCGAGTAACGACTGACCGCTTATAAAACGCAGTCGCAGTAGCCTGCTGAAATCTCTTCACATCCTGCTCCGTGTCCGCAAATTTCCGCGAATACAATCTCACCAAACGATTAAACTTAGGAAGATCGTCCACCATGATGACAGCTTCCAACGATGCGCCAAGGTTCAAAACTGCACATCGTTATCTACTTGAACATCACCAACGGTGTTAAAATCCACAGCCGAACAACCTCCTCGTGGTGCCAGCTGGGTGGTTCGGGTTTAACCCTTTCCAGCAAATAGTTCGGCGGCAGTGTTCCAGGACGTGGTGGGTTTTCGCCTGGCAAGCGTTCTCCCTATAAAAAGCCACAAATGTCTGCTTAACAACACTGTGACGTGGCGGTCGTGACTCGCCACAAATTAAAGTCACTGCCCCGTGGGTATCCGAATAATCCTTTCCAACGCACGGACATCCACCTTCTACTCGAGCATTGCCGACGATATGAGAGTCAAATTTAGAGCAGCACAGTTACAACCAGGAACCTCACAGTGACACACCCACACACACAGTTACATAGTTACATACCCCCTACATAAACATACACTGGTACGGCAAAACTTAACGTATTCTTGCACATTCTAGACCACGCATTGTTGTCATAATGATCGCGCCTGTAAAGGCGTGCCTTGTCTTGTCGAGAATAAAAACTTTATTTATTTATTTATTTAATATTACCACGTATCTTAACTCATCATAACTTATTATACACCATACAACATCAATAAGCCGCATAGTCCACTTTTGGCACGGCGTGCCATACCACCATAACCAAATTGCGCACATAACACTTTGGTTAGAATCCCTGTCCGCGCAAACGTAAATGTTAGTGGATACTCATCTCTGTGTCATCTTGAACACAGCGATTTGCAAGAACACATTCCATTGACTTTTCTCTGCATCACTTTTGTACCTAGTTAGGTTAGAATAATATTTAGTTGTCACACAATTAGTGTACTTGTTTTTAATTTTTGAGTCTGCACCTCTTATTCTCGTTCGATTACTAACGTTTGCTTAAACGCTACATTTCGTTATTTTGATTGGTCAGTGCCCGTCAAACTAAACCGCAGCTCACAGTTAGCTTGGGGTCCCAATGTGGTATTTGCAAGCATATATTCAAATCTCTCTTGATTACACGGTTGCGTATTCGCCAGTTGAATTTTACGTTTTCCCTTTATTAAGTGTCTCAAGTGTAACTTACTAGCTTCCCTCCATTTTCATGTTTACAGCCACTTTCCGGCTCGTCTTCATATGGTCGTGGCGTGAAGGTATCAGTGGCGACCCAACAAGCGTGCTGGCTGTGAACGGAAAATATGTTTGGATTGGTAACTGTCAGATCGTATCAGAAATATATTGCCCCCCATGGCAAACGTAAAATGCAAATCAACACCAGGTTGCATAATCGCAGAATTTGCGACCACTTACCTCCCGATAATAGAAAGGCCTAAGTGCCTAACCTAACATAAGCTACATGAGTTGGCGAACGGGTTTGTATTGGTGGTTCGATATAAGGCCAATGCGAGCACAATTGTGGGGGATGGGATAGGCATCCCAGAAAGAGACGACGTTATCCAGCGTATTGAATTGTCTAAACCACATAGCTGTCCTCTAAGCCTTCGGCAGTGGATGGAATGTACTCCCAAACTAAGTGAACGCTGTTGGTACGTCCGCCCCCGCAATCCCAAGTTGTTCACCTGCAGCTTGCCTGTTGTTGACGTCCTTCATGGCCTCCCTTACCTTTAGCCTATTGTCCATGGGAAGTTGCTGATGAGCGCCAATGCGTTATGCAATACTTCTAACGAACATAATGCCACGTATTGCTGATGGGATAACAGGCTACCAGAAATGTAGCTAATGCGGGACCATAAAACGGATAGTCGTTTAGGCAACCGTTCGTAGAAGTGACACGCAAGGTAAGGGAAAGGATAACCTGTTCAGCCCCTGGCGAAATGGGCATGCACATATGGGTGAGGTAATTCATACTCATCCCACGCGGCGGATCACTAAGTAACTGGGAATTGATATGCTATCAGAAAGCAGTTTGAGAGCGAGGAAAATATGCACCAGGTATTATACGTCAAGCGTGGTTCTTACCTTGTGAGCGCACGTTATCCAGGTGCCTTGCAAAACGCAATGTTTATTCAGGTTGCTAAGAAGGTGGGGTTGTCACGAAGGAATGGATGAGTTAATGTGTATCCTAAAATGGCAGCAGAATTGCGAGTGCTGCTGAGGTCCGTAGGTACACCTGACCACACCCATATTGTGTGATTCCGTTACCGAGTTTTGCGTACCTGACATAAACGTCATCTAGGGGAGGCGTCGCATATGGGGGCAGCGGGTTTACCTAATGATCAAGCGGAAGCAATGAACAGCATGTTTATAAACAACGAAAGAGGTAGCAATATGAAAACGAAGGACTTAAATACATGATGGCAAGTGAGATGGTCCTGTCCACTGTACGAGGTCCACACCTACTGATACCAAATGCCGCAGCCGGGGCATATGACCCAAGCAACCACCTGTCCACTCAGTGCCTCGCAGTCTCTTTGGAGTCATGAAGCGCACTTGTCATTGTTGTAGTTGGCTGGGAATGTTGCATGGCTACGAAGCTTCATTGTAGGCCTATACCTCATGGCGGTTTTCGTGTGTAACTCTCGAAAACGAAGTGTCTTCCTTTCATGCTCCTAACCGACTGACACTTCCGGAATGGGCACCAAAAGCTGCTTACGCCTTATGCCTTCCCTGGTACCTATACTCGTCCCTTCCGCAGCTAATCCATTACGTTGGCGGAGGCTGCAACCCCAACGTCCTCGTGAGAGCTGCTTAGGTTCCACAACCTCCGTATACCTGGCATCGCCTAGGCTACAAACGTGTACCTAGATATCATCCAGAAACTGACTACATTCCAGAAGCTTCTGTTCCCTACATACCAGTGCAACTGTGGAACTCGACGCTAGGGGGACAACGGCGGTGGACGCGGATGCGGTAACACGCGGAGGTCGCGCTTGCGACACAACCCACCGGTTGTTAAGCAATATGTCGTCAACCGGTCTGCCTGCCGCATGCAATGCATGCACAATGTGTGCGCATGTCAGCAGAAACTGCCGGCTGAAGCCGCATTGACAGGTTACCTCCTCACGCGTTAACACGGTGTACCTTCTATGGGTACCTTGAACTTGACATGTATCATCGGAAAACTCCGTCACCGTCACCTTCTCCCTAGTGTAATGGCATCGCAGGCGAGTCCTTGCATACCTTGAAAACCGAAACGCAGCCTGTCCTAGGCTATGCAAGCAAGCGTCCATTGGATGCTCCGACAAATCCTTTTACCCATGACATCTTTCCACTGAGCTTGAGCATCAAGCACGTGGTTGACAACCGCGGTAAACAGGTCTAATAGAGAGTTCCGTTCGGAAAAACCGCTCTTCAAATGCTTATTTCTATTTTCCACGCTGTTGGTTGTAAAACAGCCGGACAAACAGATGGACGTCAAATGGTGCGCCGCCCATGATGAGACAAAGGGCAACCAGGTTCGTAATAAGCAACTGTGCGCGTCGGCGTTTCGCTCTTTAATGGCTGTCAAATACCTGCCAAACAACCACGAGCTCCTAGCGTACACTAAGTTCCGTACGCACTGCTTAATAACCAACCTGTCGGTTGCACATTTCGCGGATAACCAGTTGCAACCACCGGTGACATTCTTCAGTAAGTGGAAGCGGCACAATACAATCCGCGTGCTGGGGTACACTCTTTGGAATGCATGGACCTGGGCCATGCACTTATCAAACACTACCGTCCGTGCTGCCTCAGTCGCTGGTAACGTCAGCCGCATGTTGCGCACGGCGTTCATGTACGCTGCCGTTGTCTCATTAGGAAGCAGCCCATAGAACCTTGAACCCACGATACCATGCACATCTACCAATATGCAGTGCCACGGTATGTAGCCACCGCAGTTCATCTGGTGCGTCGCGTCCGCCAGCAATACCTCACTGTGAAGCTCCACAAGATCACGTACGTATCTGGGAACAAAGATATGTGGCTTATCTCCGACTCCTCATACTCTACATAACAATGACCGGCGCTCTCAAGCAAACGTATAACAGCTTCAACCGAGTTCCCCTCAACCTTTCCCCGCATCTTATTTCTTATGGTCCGGAAATCGTAACGGTTTAACCTTCTACCGTATTGCGCCAATGCATACCTCCTGAGCTTGCGTGTGTCCTTAAAAGACTGCATCGTGCGATAGATGTACTCTACCATGTGCCGCAGGAGCGGTCTGTTGGTGACATACAGAAACGGCTTTCCTACATGAGACTTATGGCTGTGCTCAACGCTGCAGGATACTATGTCGTAGCACCAGCCGTTATGCTATATGACAATATGCGCCTTGCAACTATAACGTGTGTACCTACAGTTTATAAGCGTTTCATAACCATTACCTGTCAACTCATTGCTTGCATGTGTATCCACTTCGGCGGCAATGAACGCATCTATAGCCTGCGGATCTGTACCGCACACCCCAGGCAACTCTTTCCAGGTTTTCCTCCTATACACCTCCGATGTTAGGATATCTGCTCTGAAAAAACATAATGCAGCACGCATTTGAAAACTTTCGAAGTTCTCAAAAGTGCTATACACACGCTGAAGGAAGACAGCACGGGAAGCAGCGCTATCGTCAACCGCCATGACAGCGACTGAAGGCGCCAAAGCACTTTACGGTGTATTCAAACTATCATCATACACATATCAGTCTAGGTCCGCTTTGCAACCCATGTCACTTTTCTCCATATTAACAGCTCTTAGATCACAATGTCATTTTCCGTTTACCTTCACCAAGCCAAACTTGCTTGTTGTCCGCTACGGCAACCTCCCAGTCTCCTACTGCTCACCGGCCGCTGTGGAGCACGGTCTCACACTCATCTCTGTGTCATCTTGAACACAGCGATTTGTAAGAACACATTCCATTGACTTTTCTCTGCATCACTTTTGTACCTAGTTAGGTTAGAGTAATATTTAGTTGTCACACAATTAGTGTACTTGTTTTTAATTTTTGAGTCTGCACCTCTTATTCTCGTTCGATTACTAACGTTTGCTTAAACGCTACATTTCGTTATTTTGATTGGTCAGTGCCCGTCACACTAAACCGCAGCTCACAGTAAGCTTGGGGTCCCAATGTGGTATTTGCAAGCATATATTCAAATCGCTCTTGATTACACGGTTGCGTATTCGCCAGTTGAATTTTACGTTTTCCCTTTATTAAGTGTCTCAAGTGTAACTTACTAGCTTCCCTCCATTTTCATGTTTACAGCCACTTTCCGGCTCGTCTTCATATGGTCGTGGCGTGAAGGTATCAGTGGCGACCCAACAAGCGTGCTGGCTGTGAACGGAAAATATGTTTGGATTGGTAACTGTCAGATCGTATCAGAAATATATTGCCCCCCATGGCAAACGTAAAATGCAAATCAACACCAGGTTGCATAATCGCAGAATTTGCGACCACTTACCTCCCGACAGTAGAAAGGCTTAAGTGCCTAACATAACATAAGCTGCATGAGTTGGCGAACGGGTTTGTATTGGTGGTTCGATATAAGGCCAATGCGAGCACAATTGTGGGGGATGGGATAGGCATCCCAGAAAGAGACGACGTTATCCAGCGTATTGAATTGTCTAAACCACATAGCTACGTGACTGGTGTGGTCAAATTGAAGTCATGGTAATCCACCTCAATGCCACTATTACTTGTAAAGAAAGGTAAGCGGGCGAAAGCTGGTAGATGCATGCATTGCGTGTTGTCTCATATGTACCATTAACAATAACCGGTATGCAACTATATACTCAACTATGCGTGTGACCGAATAAGCCATGAGGTGAATAATGAATGACGGAAGCTCCACGCCTATGTCTACGTTAATCTAAAGTTGATAAATAATTGCTTCTGAACACATAGGGCCGGATTCATCCGGCTTACCAACGGAACCGGTTGCTTTTCTGTAGATACACCTTTTAATGAGCCCTTCATCCATGCGACTGATGAGGATGTCTAAAAATGGCAGACAGTTCTTCTGTTCCACTTCGCCGGTGCTCCGCAAGCTGGTATGTGCACAGTTGAGTTGCTGCACAAACTGGACAATCTGGTGCTCTGATGAACAAAAGGCCAATATGTCATCCACATAAGGCGTACAATACGCTACCTGGGCTATTGCTGCGGATTTGAATTTTCTTATTGGCAGCATAAATAAGTCGGAAACTAGAGGGCCTTATGGGCTACCCAGTGCCACACCATCGATCCGACTATATGAGTTGTTCGGAAAGTGGAAGCCAACGTTTGCTGTACACAGACGTGAGGATTCCTTTAGATATTCGACTGGAATCGGTAACGAATAACTAAAGTGCTCAGCTAGCTCACATATGCAATTAACAGTTTGTTGTAGTGGGACATTGGTGAATAGTGATTCAAAATCCAAGGAACACATGACCTTATCGAAAAGATTTATTTCACCTAAGTCATCGATAACTTGAAAATAATCCTTAAGAAAATATGGATTGCACAGTCGTCGCAGACACGAAATTATCTCCACTACCTAGTGAGCTAATTTATGCTGCGGCGCTTTTACCGTTGATAGAATCGGCATAGGTGGTATTCCACTCTTGTGCGTCTTCCGTGACCCGTATAGCTGCAGACTAGTGCCGCCACTGGGATTCAAACAATTATAAGTGTCACTGTCAATCATGCGATGAAGGAGAAGCATTTCAAGATGGGCAGCCATGCCAGCTTCAACGTCGGCTAAATTCGTCATATTAAGTCGTTCAAATCTGCTCATGTCGTTGGGTATGCTACTTATTTTCTGAGCGTACTCGATCTTGTTCATGACCACCACTCCAGAGCCCCTATCCACTTTCATTACAACTATGTCCTAAGTACACAGTTCAAGCAGCGCCTGGGTGTGAGTAAAGTGGGTCGAGGGTCTGAGCAAATTTCTCATGTACACACAGGTCTGCGTTTGAAGCAGCATTGCGACCGTCGACAGCAATCAGCATCAGGCCGCTAATCTGTGGCGCCGATTTGCAAGACATCTAGGATAGGATGTGTCAAGCGATTTGTTTTTTTGACTGGAATCCACTGAGTGCGGTGGAAGCGCGTTCGTCACAGACATTTCAATCTTCCCGCAATCTTACGAGCATTGCTCATCTATGTGATCATTATACACTTTAGCTAGAGGTTGGAAACATCACAGCTACTATGTCCCAATACATAGCAGAAAACTGAGAGGGGAAAATGCGACTGGTGCAAGCGGGCTGATCTGGTAACCCATGCACATCGTTCCGATAAGCTACCAGCCGGCTAATGTGCAGCAAAGAAAATTACTATGCAAAATTATATTAGGCTAAATAGTGAACACGTGGTTGGAGGGGTGCCTAAGATGGACGGGGTGGGACAAAGAAACCCACAGCACGAACCTCACTGAGGCGGACTCATGGCCGTATAAGCAAGTGTATCGAGCCAACCTGTTCATCCTCTTTCGGACTCTAATCAGGGAGCCGAGAGGCTCCAACCGAGGCCAGCTCCCAATTGATTGCCTTCATTCCTCTCCACCAAGTCCTCGCTTGGCCACACCTTCTCTTCTTCCATCCACACTACCGGCGCGCAAACAACCATGTGGCAGGAGTCGGTAGGCTAGCATGCGTAACAGGTGGCCGAGCCATCGGAGTCTAATGGTGAAATAACGGTGCTGAGCCGTTCACTTCCTTATTTCTGTGCCGAAAACAAGGCGTCGCACACGCACGCTGCTCACCCGATGTTCCCACCTGATGTAAGCTTAATCGCGAAGGCACTGGCATTCAGTTATCGGCTTTCCAACTTGATAATTTCGACACAAGCAGGAAGAATTGTACACATATAAGATAATCTGTGGCATTGTATTCCAGGAGCGTACTCGTTGCTGAGGAGTAAGTGACGTTTAGATTGATTGCAAAATACATTGTTACATTGGTAATAGAAATAATCCGTGCGATAGGTCAAGCTCTTACATGACATTTACACAGCAAAGGTTGTTAGATAAAGTGCGTTTCCGCAGAAATAAGTTTAAAATTTGCACCTGAATGAATTTTTCTTGGTATCCATTAGTGAAATATTTTTCGGTTAGAACCCAGACCATCTAAAACAGATCTTTCCCACATAGCCACTTCGCTATCTCAGTTAGACAACAAAATAGCATTTTTATCCTGTTTTGTAATCAAGTAAAACGGATACATTTTGCTTCCGAACTTCACCTTCTGCGTATTCTTCAGCACATCGAACCGCTTTAGACCTAAAATACACACGTCATATTCACAATAGCCAAACTACACCAACCTGTTGAGAGACTCACTCAAATAGTCGTTCACTAGCTTGCGCAGTATGACTTTAGCTAGTAACGGTCCTAGTCGGGAAATGAAGGTTAACCCTTTTAGTGGGATCTGAGTGAATCTGTTACATGCAAGCAGTATTTGTAATGCCACTCAAGATAGCACCCATGAATTCAAGTTGACCACATCAACCACTTGACATTGTGATTTGACACTATGATCCAGTAAATAATCACACCATAATCAACAAATCAGGTAACAAGTTAAATGGACTTTGATTGGACCACGGTTAGTCCTCCAATTACAAAAACAAATTTCAATATTATTTGTATTTCGACTACAGTGCTAGAAATGCGGCAGCTTTCATTTGCTTGAACATAGGTATTGCGAGTGATATAGTTTAGTATGAATTAAACATTGTCCTTTTTGGGTGAAGTAAGACAGTACAGCGGTCGAGCATGTGTGAACCGTGCGAATCTTCCACTCTTGCTAGTTCACAGTTGTTGAATAAATCGTTGCCTGTTGCAGTCTAACTATTTGTGACATCAGAACACATAACTTCCTCAGTTGCGAAGCGGCTGTGCTGAACATGCGATAATCTGCTTCATTGCCTTGGGTCATTGATAAATACCGAATTCCGTTGCTTACATATGTCCAATATACTGTGTATATTGTCGTCATGTGTTAGCGGTGTTGATATCGTAAACTTAGCGATATTGATTGGACGGAAGCCTAGTGGTCAAAGGATTACTAAGGAACGAATTTTATGAGTAGGTTTTTCGCTAAACTTTGCCTCGCCGCAGTTACTCAGCATTTCATTATAGGCTTCGAGCTCTATGAGTTAAAACAACTACCACGTGAACTCATCAAGAAACGAGCTCAAAGACTTAATTATCAATAGTTCGCCGAATAAGAAAACATCGGTAGCTTCCGTAATTACAGGCGTAAACCGTTTAGACAAATCTTATCGTTTGAGTACTAGATCCACACTCGCTACAAGTGAATGAATGCATAAATATATCCGTATATTTCCCGACAGATAGGATGCGTTGCATTTAACGGAATGATCCATAGTGCAGCGAATTTCCTCAGCAAAACACTTACGAAGTTTGGATTCAGTATGTATTAGTACTGCAAGTGTTTAGGGGATATGATCACGCTGGATAATGGTGTGTCTCGTTCGGGTCCAAAATATATCTTCGTTTGTTTATTATCATCGGAAAACTCATTTTGTCATGTATTTTTCAGGCTGCAAGCTGTGGGTGCACTCGTAGCTTACTTCTGGCGAAAACGATTGATCACATTTTTCACCGAAAACGAGATTTATATGAGATTTAAGTGTCAAACAATTTATAATGTACTGCAATTACAACAGGTGCTTGTTACACAGATGTGCATGGCTTAGTCCCAAAACGTTTGGAAGAATAACCTACTCGGTCTTCTTTAAGGCTATTAGGCACTTCGCATTACGGGTAGCATAAATTGAACAGTTTCTTAAAACAACAGCCGCACTGGCTGAGAAGACCCGTACGTGTATGATACCGTAGAGAATGGTGGGGTTGCGTTTCAGTCGAGGGTCAAGCTGGACAGAACTACTGCGTTTCTCATGGGCAAGCGTTTATTATCGCTCTTAAACGTTTTGGTGATTGAAAGTAGGAGGTTTTCCAAGGTGATGCAGTCAGTTCTGCGTAGTGGACCACTATTGTTTGGGCAGTAATCCTGTGTGAGTAGCACTGCGAGCTTGGATGAATTAATGAACCCTCTGAATAGTGAAACTCACTAGCGTTGTAACTTGTTATTTATTTTGCTTTCACTATTTGATGTAGGATATATTAGGAGAGGTTGAAATTACTAGGGTATGGAATTCCCAGGTCGACAATGGAGTACAGAATATGATTGATGGTTGCTTCTGTTGTTCAGCTTCTATGGCAACGTACCTGAGGTTAGTCTTCCTAAAGCTTAGATCATTTGTCCAGGAGTGAGTGGTGTTTAGTGTCAGAAACTGAAATGCATTGTTCATATTCAAAAATATTACAAAGAGTATACAGTGCTCAGAGTTAAAGGCTCAAATCGTAGTAGAGGGAAACTGCAAAATATCATATGGCTCATGTGATTATCAACCGCGGTTGAAATCAACATTAAAATATGCTGTCGAAATTTCTTCAAAACAAACGCATTTGCACCGACAGAGATGGATTAAAATTGAACTTGCCGCAGCAAGTAGATTAAGTGAAATCGGACTTATCTGGTTTGTATCAGTTTCTCAAATCTGACCCCATACAATCACAGAAATTTATAACAATTGTAATACCATTTAACTAAAACAGCATGCGGTGAACTACCTCGAAACTTATCGGTAAGTGGCAATTTACGGGGATAGTATGTTGGGACATTAGGCGCGGCTTTAAGTAATGGACCCGCGTGAAATCCAAGTGCAAACATTCTACTGTCAATGACAGACTATCAGCCCTTATAATATAAGCACTTCAGCCAAAATATTGAGAGTATGAGATCTGCCTGATTTGCTGGGTCCATGCGACGCTGCCATAAGGGATCAATACATTTGTTGATAAGTTATCTTTATACCACATCGTTGTCTCCCCGCAATAACTAGTAACGCAGCTGGTCTATTGAAAGCCGCACTCGGCTGGCTCCTGGATGGTTTTCGTGCCATCATAATTAATCTCGCGGAACTCTTAGAATTTCCGCGCCGCGCAGAGAAAGTAACTGCTTTTAGCAAAGGGAATTTGCCACCAATCAGAGCTCAGTCTGAGGCGTTTTTATTTGTGCTATGATGGCGGCACACCTGTAAGCAGCTAATCCACCCTATAGCCGGTGAATTGATTTCACCTTGAGGAATTGTATACACGAACGGCAAAACTCAACTTGCTTGTAGTTTTCTAAGATATAAATAGAATTGGAGCGTGGGGAGAGAACAGAAATAATAAATACAGGTTGCCTGTCACTACAAATGGAAGATTGGTTGATGGAAGTGGAGTCCGAGTAAGCGTGACACCGGCGCATTTGACACTTGATGCACTCCTAATGAAGACTATTTTCACTGCTGATAGCTTGCTTTTTACTACATGCAGCCAAAGTAACGTACGGTGAGATATATCCTATTGTTCGGTCAAGCGTATGATGACATAGTCCACGATTTTGAGATGCGACGATACGAAGAAATTTGTGCGAGCAAGACCATCGAAATTGTGCCTTGGGACTTGGCTACATTTGCCTCCAAGATAGGAAAGCACTCTCCCCTGATTTGTGGCAATGAATCAGCCAGCGGAACACATCTACCTTTTTTGATACAACCACTGCGTGTTTCTTCTTTCAGCTTGGCTTTGCACTAAACGATGAGTCTTTGTAAATGCCATTTGATGCAATTGCACCCGTATCCGCAGAATATAAGTATTCCACTTCAAACAACTTACAGCCACTAGTATTAGGAGAAGTTCAAAGGTGATATTGCTCACTTACAACCTATGTAATAAAGTGGTTGGTTTCGTCAACGAAACCATAAACTAAGCAACGAATATTCGGATTTATTTGTCTTTTTAAGCTCTTATTGTCCGGTTAAGCTAAGCAAATTTCGGGTTAGGGAGCGGTGGTCATTTTTCCTTTATTTCCGTGGTTTCAACGTCCAGACGAGGAACCAATGAAATGGAAATGAAATTCACCCTTTTATTTTGGGCCGCTTAAGCTTCTGTCTTGTTTGGAAGACTATATCCATAAGCTAGATGGACAATGGGTTACTAGCTTGCAAAAACATAAAATCATTACCCTGATCTAAAGGACAGTAGCCGCTTGCAAACCGCCTACTCTCATCCAGCGATTCTCCTTTAAGTGTTCTCAAAGTTGTTGGAGACAATCCTAGCTGAGGCACTAATGGGCTAATTAGTATGAACTAACATCATAGTTCCGGAGCAACACTGACTCCATCAGCAACGGTTTCGCACTACCAACCTACTGATTGGGCAAGGCAGTTTACTGAAAACAGCAAATGGTTAGACCTGAGCCAAGGTTTACTTTCGCGACTTTTCCAAACATTGGATCTCTGATTTCCTCTCCTTCTCCAAAACATACGAAATAGAGAACCACATCCTTGGATGGACCAGAAGTTCGTTCTTCTACGTCCGCTTTAAGTTCGGGCTCGGAGCTCATTTATATCCATTCGCTTCCTTTAATATTTCCCCACGTCTAGGTCACAGTGATTGTATGCTAGCGTAGTACCGGCACAAAATCTGATTTCTTACTTTTCGCAATAATGGTAATCACAGTCCTGCGCTTTGATTATTCAAATAGTAGGTAGGCAAAAATAAGATGCTCACAAATGAAATCAAGACGGGTTACGGAATTAATGTAACCATACAAAAGGCATTAAAGATATTAAGAAACGGATAATATAAGTTACCATCGCAAATTGCGCTTTATTATACGGATTGAGGAAAAACTGCTCTAAACTGATCAACTGTCAAATGCTTGCAGTGAAAAGCAATCAAATTCCGGCTCAAAACTCTCTGGTTCTACCTTGGATATCAGCCAAACTTGCAGTTAACTACGCGATGCCTACCACCATGTAATAAAATTACATATTAGTTATTTGTCATCCTAAATAAACACCACCTGGATTCATCTTAGCCTAATAAACGAGTTGTAGTCCACCAGATTTTGAGCCACAGTAAACAATCTTGCTTGCTACCGTGTCTTTTATTGGATGATCTACGCACTAAGCAGCTTGTCATACTTAATCCTAGAAGCGTAAAGCTTGAAGTAGTGTATAAACTTGCGATAGAAGTTATGAGTTAAAACGTTTTCTACTGTTCACCTCTGGAATCAACGTTCTAAAGCATGTTAAGGAAATATCACTGAAGCACGATCTAAAACTACCAATGTCATGTTAAAATCCCTGAGATGCTCATGGGCATATAAGTGCACTTCTGAAGCAATGCGGCTGCTGTCAATTTGCTAATTTTGGCTGGGACATTCTCCTTCATTTTATGTTCACCTAGAGTGAACAGCTTTCATCGAATGAGCTCGTGAACGTACTTAAACTGCAATGCATGACCTTGCTGACAAATAACGTGGAAGTGTTCAAGCAATTTTAAAATTTTAGTTCATTTCCACAATTTGAAAATCACAGTGAGAAGACGGAGTCCATCAGATACGCGTCCGAAGTATTTTCCCTTCAGCACCAAGAACAACAACTAGGGATAAGCAAAAGTTGTCTGGAGGTAAAACGTCACAAACAAAATAAGAAAAATCTGAAACCCAGTTGTTACATTCAGAGCAACTGATGAGATAAAAATGTGCAAATCATCGGGTGGTCCACGCCAGCTGGCGCTGGCTCGGCATGCGAAGATGCGCATAGCTGCTCTCAGCTTCCAGCTGTCGAATAACCTCCGCTTTACCATTTCCGAGTAGTGTTAGCCGTACAGGTATCAACTTGTTATCCAGATATCTATTTCATCTGTTGTGCTAACAGTTTAGGCCTTCCGGTGAGCCAAGTTAAGCCAACCGACTGTGACTTGCGCGCACCGTGTGGCAGCTGTTTCCTTAGCGAAGCGCCGTTACCCAACAGCATATTGGAGGCATAGACATGACAACGTGTACACATGTATAGGTCACTGGGATGTAGTAGTGTTGACTGTGTTGCGACTTCTCATATGGGCGGTGACGTATCAAATGACGGCGACTGGTGGTAGTAATTTTTAATCTATGAGGTCACCAAGGGCATGTCAAGATGCAATTGGAGCAGTGTTGCTTAGAACATCTTCATGGTCACCTCGGAGAATCTCAGTATTGCGTGCTCTCATTGATTGCATCACATAGGCCATTATAATACTCCAGATGACGTCAATGTGATTAAGCAATAGTTGGCATGGGGCCAGTCGCAGTAGTCTACCTTATCGCTAAGAATCCTACAAATAAATTGCTCCAGGTCCCTTTGACATGGTGGATTGTCGCAAATCAAAAGATAACTCTCGACGATTGGGGAGCTATTAGCAGAATAACATTGACGCAGCCACTGAGCACACATATTCTTATTGCAAACGCATCGAAAAGGGAGAAAACTGCTATGCAATGCTTCGTCCTTGCGTCAACGAGGTGTACATCCTGATCCCTACTATTCGCCATGGCACATTGTGACTACGTACCACGGAATGAGCGGTCCCTGGTGCGCCCGCAATAAAACTTGAACTTTGTTTCGCCGCTAGTATAACGCCTGATTCTAACTGAACCCACCCCGGCACGTGAAACAAAAACACCACCGAGCCGGACGAGCTGTATTCAAACACTGACAAACCTGAGCAATCGGGAAGCAAAAGATATATATTTTAATAGGCCAACCACATGAAAGTACATAGCCATGAATGGAGAGTGGTTTAACTCTGAACGACTGTCGTCCATGTGTTCAACCTAATGGCCTTATGCGATAGTCATAACTGTCAAAATATATAAATAGGAGCGACTGTAAACCCCAAAATTGCGCAACAGCTCCCTTCTTTAAACCGAACAGAACAACACATTAAATTTGATTGGTATGCTTTCGTTGTTGTATACTAAAAAGCAAGCTCTTTCATTATTTTGTAACATTAGATTTTCCCGTGGTTTTATCCTTCGAAACGTCCACTTGTTTTACTGACTGCACGTCCAATGACACCAAACGTTTTGGTGAGTACCTCGCTGCACGTTTCACGCTCTGTCTGCTTCGATTCCTATTCTTGTAACCTGAACAATATACGTTGGGTTCAGTCGCCTCCGACTTCTATACTGTCGTATTTGACACCTCTTATGTGTCATTGCTTACCGACTAGTATCCCAGGCTCCGCCCAACGACTTCATGGGTTCACCTCGGGTATCTCCACTGGCGTTCTGATTCGCGTTATGTATCTTGGATCTGTAGTTACGTTTCCTGTTTGAACGACAGGCACTTCAGACGGGGTAAGTTGATACGTATCCAAAAGGACGTCCAACGGTAGTGAAGCTTCCTGATTTTGCAACGTCTCTTAACTTCAAAACGTGGTCTACAATGATGGACATGTCTAGTCCACACGATGGAATCTAATTTTATTCTGTACAAACACTTGAAGTCCGCTTAGCTACACGACTAAGAATCCAGGATGATCATTCGTCACAAAGATTCTTTACGTACACATTATCACCCGATACGAAGTGCCGGTGGCGTGTACCATGATGGCGATTGAAAGCAAACTTTAATTTAACATTGCGCTCGCGCTTGTGTAGCGATGGCTTTAAAAGATCAAGGACCGTTATGACACGCCTACGGAGAGAAACTTCGGATGTGGATATGTTTTGAGGCACTGCTGAACTTGGCGTCGTACAGTTAATGTGCAAACTTTGTCGATGTTTTCCTGGTTATTCCCCTTTCCTTCCATTTTAAATCATGCTCGTTTAAACTTACCGACAAAACGTTCAGCCTGCCCATTTGACTGTGGATGATACGCCGGAGTGCGCTTGTGTTCGATGTCATAAGAGCTGCAAAAGTCCGCAAATGCTTTAAGAGTAAATTGGCAATCATTGTCCGAACCAATCGTTTCGGGAACACCGAATTTTGAGATAAGATGGCGTAGGTTTGACAAGAGAGCGGAAGTGGTTGCTTATCTTATTTGAAAAATGTCAGGCAACTTTGAGTAAGCATCGACAATTACTCGGTAGTGAATACCCTCCAAGGGGCCAGCAAAGTCAATCTGATAGTGAGATCATAGTAAACTTGGAGTTTACCAAGGTAGTTTTTGTGCCATAGCGCAGCTGTTATAGGAAGGACCCAGATTTTCAATATTCTGGTCAATGAGTGGCCAGTAGGAAAAGAAGCGGGCGGTGCATTTAATGCGACTGATTCCCGGGTGACCTTAGTGGAACTGACTGAGTACCTTCTTCCGTAGAATCTTGGGGAGCACAACTCGGTTAGATAAAAGCAAACGAGCATCAATGCTGGTTAACGCTAAATTACTTTTACGAAAATGCTCACCATAGCCTTCCAAGTGACTTGCAGGCCAAACCGTGCTAATACGTTGTGACAGGGGATCCATTGCTGTTTCTATTCTAACTGTGTCTGCTGTTCCTGGAAGGTGACGTACAGACATTTGAAATGCTTGTATACTCTCGGAATCTAAGGTACTGCTGAACACGACAACATCTTTACCCGGTCTCTTGGACGTGAATTCTTCAGTCAGTCTGAATAATGCGTCAGTATGTCCAAGGGAAGAGTTGCATTTAAAACGCAAATCGAATTCGTATGCTAATAAAGTGGTTGCGCAACGCTGTGCTATGTTCGCCGTGTGAACGGAGCTTCCACGTTTGGTGCGAAAAATAAATAACAAACGTTTATTGCCGTGTACGGATTAAATTTGCGTCCAGGTACAATGTTGTAATGCTTATTAGCCGCAAATGCGAGAAGCATTCTTTTTTCTTTGACCGTAGTTCCTTTCTGCTGCTCTCAGCGCGCGGGAAACATGTATCACTGCCTTCTGCTGTCCATTCGAGAACTGATGCAAAAGGGCGTCAACGATACCGTTTTGTAATGCATCAGCACTGAGAATTATTGCCAATCCTGGGGTTAATGAGTTAAACGATCGAAGAACAATATTTGCTTGACGTCAGCAAGGGCTCTCTGGCATTGCCATACCAATGCCTCACTGACTCATTTGCATTTGGTGCATTTGGTGGGGCCTGGAGCATGCAAAACCGTCAAAGCTAGGCGTACGGGAAGCAGGAGATCAATAGATGACTAGGCCAACCACATGAAGACGGAGTCCTGGACCGGGAACATTCTAACTGCACGACTGCAGTACGTGTGTCCAACGCAATCACGTGACCAGACCACCATGAATGACAAACTATATATAACACTGTACGTGGACGCAAATTTAATCCGTACACGGCAATAAACCTTTGTTATTTATTTTTCGCACCAAACGTGAAAGCTCCGTTCACACGGCGAACATAGCACAGCGTTGCGCAACCACTTTATTAGCATACGAATTCGGTTTGCGTTTTAAATGCAACTCTTTCTTGGACATGCTGACGCATTATTCAGACTGACTGAAGAATTCACGTCCAAGAGACCGGGTAAAGATGTTGTCGTGTTCAGCAGTACCTTAGATTCCGAGAGTATACAAGCATTTCAAATGTCTGTACGTCACCTTCCAGGAACAGCAGACACAGTTAGAATAGAAACAGCAATGGATCCCCTGTCACAACGTATTAGCACGGTTTGGCCTGCAAGTCACTTGGAAGGCTATGGTGAGCATTTTCGTAAAAGTAATTTAGCGTTAACCAGCATTGATGCTCGTTTGCTTTTATCTAACCGAGTTGTGCTCCCCAAGATTCTACGGAAGAAGGTACTCAGTCAGTTCCACTAAGGTCACCCGGGAATCAGTCGCATTAAATGCACCGCCCGCTTCTTTTCCTACTGGCCACTCATTGACCAGAATATTGAAAATCTGGGTCCTTCCTATTACAGCTGCGCTATGGCACAATGCTACTTTGGTAAACTCCAAGTTTACTATGATCTCACTATCAGATTGACTTTGCTGGCCCCTTGGAGGGTATTCACTACCGAGTAATTGTCGATGCGTACTCAAAGTTGCCTGACATTTTTCAAATAAGATAAGCAACCACTTCCGCTCTCTTGTCAAACCTACGCCATCTTATCTCAAAATTCGGTGTTCCCGAAACGATTGGTTCGGACAATGATTGCCAATTTACTCTTAAAGCATTTGCGGACTTTTGCAGCTCTTATGACATCGAACACAAGCGCACTCCGGCGTATCATCCACAGTCAAATGGGCAGGCTGAACGTTTTGTCGGTAAGTTTAAACGAGCATGATTTAAAATGGAAGGAAAGGGGAATAACCAGGAAAACATCGACAAAGTTTGCACATTAACTGTACGACGCCAAGTTCAGCAGTGCCTCAAAACATATCCACATCCGAAGTTTCTCTCCGTAGGCGTGTCATAACGGTCCTTGATCTTTTAAAGCCATCGCTACACAAGCGCGAGCGCAATGTTAAATTAAAGTTTGCTTTCAATCGCCATCATGGTACACGCCACCGGCACTTCGTATCGGGTGATAATGTGTACGTAAAGAATCTTTGTGACGAATGATCATCCTGGATTCTTAGTCGTGTAGCTAAGCGGACTTCAAGTGTTTGTACAGAATAAAATTAGATTCCATCGTGTGGACTAGATATGTCCTACATTGTGGACCGCGTTTTGAAGTTAAGAGACGTTGCAAAATCAGGAAGCTTCACTACCGTTGGACGTCCTTTTGGATACGTATCAACTTACCCCGTCTGAAGTGCCTGTCGTTCAAACAGGAAACATAAGTACAGATCCAAGATACATAACGCGAATCAGAACGCCAGTGAACCTATGAAGTCGTTGGGCGGAGCCTGGGATACTAGTCGGTAAGCGATGACACATAAGAGGTGTCAAATACGACAGTATAGAAGTCGGAGGCGACTGAACCCAACGTATATTGTTCAGGTTACAAGAATAGGAATCGAAGCAGACAGAGCGTGAAACGTGCAGCGAGGTACTCACCAAAACGTTTGGTGTCATTGGACGTGCAGTCAGTAAAACAAGTGGACGTTTCGAAGGATAAAACCACGGGAAAATCTAATGTTACAAAATAATGAAAGAGCTTGCTTTTTAGTATACAACAACGAAAGCATACCAATCAAATTTAATGTGTTGTTCTGTTCGGTTTAAAGAAGGGAGCTGTTGCGCAATTTTGGGGTTTACAGTCGCTCCTATTTATATATTTTGACAGTTATGACTATCGCATAAGGCCATTAGGTTGAACACATGGACGACAGTCGTTCAGAGTTAAACCACTCTCCATTCATGGCTATGTACTTTCATGTGGTTGGCCTATTAAAATATATATCTTTTGCTTCCTGATTGCTCAGGTTTGTCAGTGTTTGAATACAGCTCGTCCGGCTCGGTGGTGTTTTTGTTTCACGTGCCGGGGTGGGTTCAGTTAGAATCAGGCGTTATACTAGCGGCGAAACAAAGTTCAAGTTTTATTGCGGGCGCACCAGGGACCGCTCATTTCGTGGTACGTATTCACAATGTGCCATGGCGAATAGTAGGGAGCAGGATGTACACCTAGTTGACGCAAGGACGAAGCATTGCATCGACGTTTTCTTCTTTTTTCGATGGGTCTGCAATAAGAATATGTGTGCTCAGTGGCTGCGTCAATGTTATTCTACTAATAACTCCCCAATCGTCAAGAGTTATCTTTTGATTTGCGACAGTGCACCATGTCAAATGGATCTGGAGCAATTTATTTGTAGGATCCTTAGCCATAAGGTAGACTACTGCGACTGGCCCCATGCCATCTATTGCTTAATCCCATTGACGTCATCTGGAGTATTATAATGGCCTATGTGATGCAATCAATGAGAGCACGCAATGCTGAGATTCTCCGATGTGACCATGCAGACGTTCTAAGCAACACTGATCCACTTGCATCTTGGCATGCCCTTGGTGACCTCATAGATTAACAAGTTACTACCACGAAGCCCCGTCATTTGATACGTCACCGCCCATATGACAAGTCGCAACACAGTCAACTCTACTACACCCGAGTGCCCTATACATATGTACACGTTGCCATGTCTATGCATCCAATATGCTGTTGGCTAGCGGCGCTTCGCTAGGGAAACAACTGCCACACGGTGCGCGCAAGTCACAGTCGGTTGGCTTAACTTGGCTCACCGGAAGTCCTAAACTGTTAGCACAACAGATGAAATAGATATCTGGATAACAAGTTGTTACCTGTACGGCTAACACTACTCGGAAATGGTAAAGCGGATGTTAGTCGACAGCTGGAAGCTGAGAGTAGCCACGCGCATCTTCGCATGCCGAGCCAGCGCCAGCTGGCATGGACTACCCGATGATTCGCACATTTTTATCTCATCAGTTGCTCTGAATGTAACAACGGGGTTTCAGAGTTTTCTTATTTTTTTGTGACGTTTTGCCTCCTGACAGCTTTAGCTGATCCCTAGTTGTTGTTCTTGGTGCTGAAGGGAAGCTACTTCGGACGCGTATCTGATGAACTCCGTCTCCTCACTGCGGTTTTCAAATTGTGGAAATGAACTAAAATTTTAAAGTTGCTTAACACTTCCACGTTATTTGTCAGCAAGGTCATGCATTGCAGTTTAAGTACGTTCACGAGCTCATTCGATGACGTTGTTCTCTCCAGGTGAACATAGACTGAAGGAGAATGTTCCAAGTAAAATTAACAAATTTCCCGCAGCCGCTTTGCTTCAGAAGTGCACTTATATGTCCATGAGCACCTCAAGGATATTAACAAGTCAATGGTAGTTTTAGATCGTGCTTCAGTGATATTTCCTTAACATGCTTTAGAATCCTGATTCCAGAGGTGAACAGTAGAATACCTTTTAACTCAGAACTTCTATCTCAAGTTTATACACTACTTCAAGCGTTACGCTTCTAGGATTAAGTATGACAAGCTGCTTAGTGCGTAGATCATCCAATAAAAGACACGGTAGCAAGCAAGATTGTTGACTGTGGCTCATAATCTGGTGGACTACAACTCATTTATTAAGCTAAGATGAATCCAGTTAGTGTTTATTTAGGGTGACAAATAACTTTTATTTGTAATTTTATTACGTGGTGGTAGGCATCGCGTAGTTAACTGCAAGTTTTACTGATATCCAAGGTAGAACTAGAGAGGTTTGAGCCGAAATTTGATCGCTTTTCACTGCAAGCATTTGACAGTTGATCGGTTTAGAGCAGTTGTTCCTCCATCTTTATAATAAAGCGCAAGTTGCGATGGTAACTTATATTATCCGTTCCTTAATATCTTTAATGCCTTTTGTATGGTTACATTAATTCCGTAACCGGTCTTGCTTTCAATTGTGAGCATCTTATTGTTGCCTACCTACTATTTGAATAATCACAGCGCAGGACTGGGATAACCATTATTGCCAAAAGTAAGAAATCAGATTTTGTGCCGGTACTGCGCTACCGTACAATCACTGTGACCTAGACGCAGGGAAATAATAAAGGAAGCGAATGGATATGAATGAGCTCCGAGCCCGAACTTAAAGCGGACGTAGAAGAACGAACTTCTGGTCCATCCAAGGATGTGGTTCTCTATTTCGTATGTTTTGGAGAAGGAGAGGAAATCAGTGATCCAATCTTTGGAAAAGTCGCGAAAGTAAACCTTGGCTCAGGTGCAACCATTTGCTGTTTTCAGTAAATTGCCGTGCCCAATCAGTAGGTTGGTAGTGCGAAACCGTTGTTGATGGAGTCAGTGTTGCTCCGGAACTATGATGTTAGTTCATACTAATTAGCGCATTATTGCCTCAGCTAGGATTGACTCCAACAACTTTGAGAACACTTAAAGGAGAATCTCTGGACGAGAGTTGGCGTTTTGCTAGCGGCTACTGTCCTTTAGATCAGGGTAATGAAACCTTGTTTCTGCAAGCTAGAAACCCTTTGTCCATCCAACATATGGATATAGACTGCTAAACACAGCAGAAACTTAACCGGCTCCTAATAGAAGGGTGAATTTCATTTCCGTTTCATGGGTTCCTCGTCTGGATATTGAAACCATGGAAATAAAGGAAAAGTGACCACCGCTCCCCAACCCGAAATTTGCCTTACTTGACCGGACAAGTAAGAGCATAAAAGACAAATATATCCGAATATTCGTTGCTTGAGTTTATGGTTTCGTTGACGAAACCAACTTCTTTATTACATAGGTTGTAAGTGAGCAATATCACCTTTGAACTTCTCCTTATACTAGTGGCTGTAAATTGTTTGAAGTTGAATACATATGTTCTGCGGATACGGGTGCAATTGCATCAAATGGCATTTGCAAATACTCATCTTTTAGTGCAAAGCCAATTTGAAAGAAGAAACACACAGTGGTTGTATCAAAAAAGGTAGATGTGTTCCGCAGGCTGATTCATTGCTTCAAATCAGGGGAGAGTGCTTTCATAACTTGGTAGGCAATTGTAACCAATTCCGAAGGAATCATTTCGGTGTACTTGCTCGCGCAATTTTCTTCGTATCGTCGCATCTCAAAATCGTGGACTATATCATCATACGCTTGACCCAAGAATGGGAGTTAAGCTCACCGTACGTTACTTTGGCTGCATGTAGTAAAAAGCAAGCTATCAGTAGTGAAAATAGTTATCATTCTGAGTGCATCAAATGTCAAATGCACCGGTGTTACGCTTAATCGGACTCCACTTCCATCAACAAATCTTCCATTTGTAGTGACAGGCAACATGCATTTATTATTTCGGTTCTCTCCCCACGCTCCCATTCTATTTATATCTTAGAAAATTACAATCAATATGAGTAGTGCTGTTCGTGTTAACAATTTCTCAAGGAGAAATAAATTCATCTGCTATAGTGTGGATTAGCTGCTTACAGGTGTGCCGTTATCATAGCACAAAGAAAAACGCATCAGACTGAGCTCTGATTGGTGGCAAATGCCCTTTGCTAAAAGCAGTTACTTTCGCTTGCGTGACGCGGAAAGTCTAAGAGTTCCGCGAGATTAATTATGATGGCAAGAAAACCATCCAGGGGCCAGCCGAGTGCGTAGTTCAGTAGAACAGCTGCGTTACTAGTTATTGCGGGGAGACAACGATGTGGTATAAAGATAACTTATCAACAAATGCATTGACCCATTATGGCAGCGTCGCATGGACCCAGCAAATCAGGCAGATCTCATACTCTCAATATTTTGGCTGAAGTGTTTATATTATAAGGGCTGATAGTCTGTCATTGACAGTAGAATGTTTGCACTTGGATGTCACGCGGCTCCATTACTTGAAGCCGCACCTAACGTCCCAACATACAATCCCCGTAAATTGCCACTTACCGATAAGTTTCGAGGTAGTCCACCGCACGCTGTTTTAGTTAAATGGTATTACTTACAATTGTTATGGATGTCTCTGATTGCATGGGTTCAGATTTGAGAAACTGATACAAACCAGCTAAGTCCGATTTCACTTAATCTACTTGCTGCGTCAAGTTCAAGTATAAGCAATTTCTGTCGGGGAAATTGCGATCGTTTCAAAGAAATTTCGACAGCATATTTTAATGTTGATTTCAACCGCGGTTGATAATCACTTGAGCCATATGATATTTTGCAGTTTCCCTGTACTATGCATTGAGCCTTTAACTCTGAGCACTGTATACTCTTTGTTATATTTTTGAATATGAACAATGCATTTCAATTTCTGACACTAAACACCACTCAATCCTGGACAAATG
This sequence comes from Dicrocoelium dendriticum, assembly GCA_944474145.2. Lineage (NCBI taxonomy): Eukaryota > Metazoa > Platyhelminthes > Trematoda > Plagiorchiida > Dicrocoeliidae > Dicrocoelium > Dicrocoelium dendriticum. The sequence goes on along the minus strand of OX104069.1, from coordinate 91,509,798 downwards.
ATCTAAGATTTAGGAGGACTAACCTCAGGTACGTTGCCATAGAAGCTGAACAACATAAACAACCATCTATCTTACTCCGTACTCGATTGGCGACCTGGGATAACACGTTACTACGCTAGTAAGTTTCACTATCCAAAATGTTCATTAATTCATCCAAGCTTGCAGTGCGACTCACACAGGATTACTGCCCAAACATGAATGGTCCCCTACGCAGAACAGACAGAAGCACCTTGGAAAACATCCCACTTTCAATCACCAAAACGTTTAAGAGCGATAATAAACGCTTGCCCATGAGAAACGCAGTAGTTCTGTCCAGCTTGACCCACGGATGAAAAGCAACCCCACTATTCTCTACTGAATTATACACGTACAGATCTTCTCAGCCAGTGCAGCTGTTGTTATAAGAAACAGTTCAATTTATGCTACCCATAATGCGAAGTGCCTACTAGCCTTAGAGAAGACCTAGTAGGTTATTTTTCCAAACATTTTGGGACTAAGCCAAGCACATCTGTGTAATAAGCACCTGTTGTCATTGCAGTTCATAATGGATTGGTTGACATTTAAATCTCATTTAAATCTCGTTTTCGGTGACGAATTCGGTCAACCCTTTTCGCCAAAAGTAATCTACGAATGCACCCACAGCTTGCATCCTAAAAATACATGACAAAATGAGTTTTCCGATGATAATAAACAAACAAAGATTTATTTTGGACCCGAACGAGACACGCCATTATCCAGCGTGATCATAGCCCCTAAACACTTGCAGTACTAATACATACTGAATCCAAACTTCGTAAATGTTCTGCTGAGGAAATTCGCTGCACTATGGATCATTCCAGTAAATGCAACGCATCCTATCTTTCGGGAAATATACGGATATATTTATGCATTCATTCACTTGTAGCGAGTGTGGATCTAGTACTCAAACGATAAGATTCGTCTAAACGGTATACGCTTGTAATTACGGAAGCTACCGATGTTTTCTTATTCGGCGAACTATTGATAACTAAGTCTTTGAGCACGCTTCTTGATGAGTTCACGTGGTAGTTGTTTTAACTCATAGAGCTCGAAGCCTATAATGAAATGCTGAGTAACTGCGGCAAGGGAAATTTTAGCGAATATACCTACCCATAAAATTCGTTCCTTAGTAATCCTTTGACCAGTAGGCTTCCGTCCAATCAATATCGCTAAGTTTACGATATCAACACCGCTAACACATGACGACAATATACACAGTATATTGGACATATGTAAGCATCGGAATTCGGTATTTATCAATGACCCAAGGCAATGGAGCAGATTATCGCATGTTCAGCACAGCCGCTTCGCATCTGAGGAAGTTATGTGTTCTAATGTCACAAATAGTTAGACTGCAACAGGCATCGATTTATTCAACAACTGTGAACTAGCAAGAGCGGAAGATTCGCACGGTTCACACAAGCTCGACAGCTGTACTGTCTTACTTCACCCGAAAAGGGCAATGCTTTAATTCATACTAAACTACATCATTCGCAATACCTATGTTCAAGCAAATGAAAGCTGCCGCATTGGTAGCACTGTATTCGAAATACAAATAATATTGAAATTTGTTTTTGTAATTGGAGGACTAACCGTGGTCCAATCAAAGTCCATTTAACTTGTTACCTGATTTGTTGATTATGGTGTGATTATTTACTGGATCATAGTGTCAAATCACAATGTCAAGTGGTTGATGTGGTCAACTTGAATTCATGGGTGCTATCTTGAGTGGCAGTACAAATACTGCTTGCATGTAACAGATTCACTCAGGTCCCACTAAAAGGGTTAACCGTCATTTCCCGACTAGGACCGTTACTAGCTAAAGTCATACTGCACAAGCTAGTGAACGACTATTTGAGTGAGTCTCTCAACAGGTTGGTGTAGTTTGGCTATTGTGAATATGACGTGTGTATTTTAGGTCTAAAGCGGTTCGATGAGCTGAAGAATACGCAGAAGTTGAAGATCGGAAGCAAAATGCATCCCTTTTACTTGATTATCTCCATGAAGCAGGATAAAAATGCTATTTTGTTGTCTAACTGAGATAGCGAAGTGGCTATGTGGGAAAGATCTGTTTTAGATGGTCTGGGTTCTAACCGAAAAAGGTTCACTCTAATGAATACCAAGAAACATTCATTCAGGTGCAAAGTTTGAACTTATTTCTGCGGAAACGCACTTTATCTAACAACCTTTGCTGTGTAAATGTCATGTAAGAGCTTGACCTATCGCACGGATTATTTCTATTACCAATGTAACAATGTATTTTGCGATCAATCTAAACGTCACTTACTCCTCAGCAACGAGTACGCTCCTGGAATATAACGCCACAGATTATCTTATATGTGTACAATTCTTCCTGCGTGTGTCGAAAGTATCAAGTTGGAAAGCCGATAACTGAATGCCAGTGCCTTCGCAATTAAGCTTACATCAGGTTGGAACATCGGGTGAGCAGCATGCGTGTGCGACGCCTTGTTTTCGGCACAGAAATAAGGAAATGAACGGCTCAGCACCGTTATTTCACCACCAGAATCCGATGGCTCGGCCACGTGTTACGCATGCTAGCCTACCGACTCCTGCTACGTGGTTGTTTGCGCGCCGGTAGTGTGGATGGAAGAAGAGAAGGTGTGGCCAAGCGAGGACTTGGTGGAGAGGAATGAAGACACTCAATTGGGAGCTGGCCTCGGTTGGAGCCTCTCGGCTCCCTGATTAGAGTCCGAAAGAGGATGAACAGGTTGGCTAGATACACTTGATTATATGGCCATGAGTCCGCCTCAGTGAGGTTCGTGCTGTGGGTTTCTTTGTCCCACCCCATCCATCTTAGGCACCCCTCCAACCACGAGTTCACTAGTTAGCCTAATATAATTTTGCATAGTTATTTTCTTTGTTGCACAGTAGCCGGCTGGTAGCTTGTCGGAACGATGTGCATCGGTTACCAGATCAGCCCGCTTGCACCAGTCGCATTTTCCAATCTCAGTTTTCTGCTATGTATTGGGGCGTAGTAGCTGTGATGTTTCCAACCTCTAGCTAACGTGTATAATGATCATGTAGATGATCAATGCTCGTAAGATTGCGGGAAGATTGAAATGTCTGTGACGAACGCGCTTCCACCGCACTCAGTGGATTCCAGTCAAACAAACAAATCGCTTGACACATCCTATCCTAGATGTTTTGCAACTCGGCGCCACAGATTAGCGGCCTGATGCTGATTGCTACCGACGGTCGCAATGCTGCTTCAAACGCGGACCTGTGTGTACATGAGAAATTTGCTCAGACCCTCGACCCACTTTACACACACCCAGGCGCTGCTTGAACTGTGTACTTAGGACGTAGTTGTGATGAAAGTGGATAGGGGGCTCTGGAGTGGTGGTCATGAACAAGGTCGAGTACGCTCAGAAAATAAGTAGCATACCCAACGACACGAGCAGATTTGAACGACTTAATATGACGAACGTAGCCGACGTTGAAGATGGCATGGCTGCCCATCTTGAAATGCTTCTCCTTCATCGCATGATTGACAGTGATACCTATAATTGTTTGAATCCCATTGGCAGCACTAGTCTGCAGCTATTCGGGTCACGGCAGACGCACAAGAGTGGAATACCACTTCGGCCGATTCTATCAATGGTAAAAGCGCCGCAGCATAAATTAGCTCACTAGGTAGTGGAGATAATTTCGAGTCTGCGACAAATGTGCAATCCATATTTTCTTAAGGATTCTTTTCAAGTTATCGATGACTTAGATGAAATCAATCTTTTCGATAAGGTCATGTGTTCCTTGGATTTGGAATCACTATTCACCAATGTCCCACTACAACAAACTGTTAATTGCATATGTGAGCTAGCTGCGCACTTTAGTTTTCGTTACCAATTCCAGTCGAATACCTAAAGGAATCCTTACGTCTGTGTGCAGCAAACGTTGGCTTGCACTTTTAGAACTACTCATATAGTCGGATCGATGGTGTGGCACTGGGTAGCCCATTAGGCCCTATAGTTTCCGACTTATTCATGCTGCCGATAAGAAAATTCAAATCCGCAGCAATAGCCCAGGTAGCGTATTGTACGCCTTATGTGGATGACATATTGGCCTTTTATTCATCGGAGCACCAGGTTGTCCAGTTTGTGCAGCAACTCAACTGTGCACATACCAACTTGGGGAGCAGCTGCGAAGTGGAACAGAAGAACGGTCTGCCAATTTTAGACATCCTCATCAGTCGCATAGACGAAGGGCTCATTAAAAGGTGTATCTACAGAAAAGCAACCGGTTCCGTCGGTAAGCCGGATGAATCCGGCCCTATGTGTTCAGAAGCAATTATTTATCAGCTTAAGACTAACGTAGACATAGGCGTGGAGCTTCCGTCATTCATTATTCACCTCAGGCTTATTCGGTCACGCGCATAGTTGAGCATATATTTGCATACCGTTTACCGTTAATGGTACTCAGGAGACAATCCAGAGTGCATGATTCTACCCGCTTTCTTCTTCGTACCGCGTTTTACAACTATTAGTGGCATTGAGGTGGATTACCATGACTTCAATTTGACCACACCAATCACGTAGCTATGTGGTTTAGACAATTCGATATGGTGAATAACGCCGTCTCTTTCTGAGATGCCTATCCCATCCCCCACAGTTGTGCTCGCATTGGCCTTATATCGAACCAACAAAACAAACTTGTTCGCCAACTCATGCAGCTTATGTTATGTTAGGCTCTTAAGCCTTTCTACTGTCGGGAGGTATGTGGTCGCAAATTCTGCGTATATGCAACCTGGTGTTGATGTGTATAACGTTTGCCATAGAGGTGGCAATATGTTTCTGTTGCGACCTGACAGTTACCAGCCGTCCAAACATATTCTCACGTCAGTGCCAGCTTGCTTGTTGTGTCGCCACTGATACCCTCACGCTACGGCCACATGAAGACGATCCAAATAGGCCTGTAAACATGAAAACAAACATGCTTACATAGTTTGAAGAAAAAATGAAGAGAAGGTAGTAAATTACACTTGAAACTCATAATATAGGAAAAACGTAAAATGCAACTGGCGAGTAAGCAACCGTGTAATCAAGAGCGCTTCGTATGTGTTCTTGCAAATGGCATCATGGAACCCCAAGCTTAAAACTAGCATCCGTTTAGAGTGTCGGCCACTGACCAATCAGAATAAGCAAACGTAGCGTTTAAGCAAATGTCAGTAATCGAACGAGAATAAGAGGTGAAGACTCAGAAATTAAAGACGGTACACTAGTTGTGTGACAACTAACTATTACTTTAACCTAAATAATTACGAAAGTGATGTAGAGAAAAGTCAATGGAAAGTGTTCTTGCCAATCGCTGTGCTGAAGATGACAAGGAGATGAGTGTGAGACCGTGCTCCACAGCGGCCGGTGAGCAGTAGGAGACTGGGAGGTTGCCGTAGCGGACAACAAGCAAGTTTGGCTTGGTGAAGGTAAACGGAAAATGACATTGTGATCTAAGAGCTGTTAATATGGAGAAAAGTGACATGGGTTGCAAAGCGGACCTAGACTGATATGTGTATGATGATAGTTTGAATACACCGTAAAGTGCTTTGGCGCCTTCAGTCGCTGTCATGGCGGTTGACGATAGCGCTGCTTCCCGTGCTGTCTTCCTTCAGCGTGTGTATAGCACTTTTGAGAACTTCGAAAGTTTTCAAATGCGTGCTGCATTATGTTTTTTCAGAGCAGATATCCTAACATCGGAGGTGTATAGGAGGAAAACCTGGAAAGAGTTGCCTGGGGTGTGCGGTACAGATCCGCAGGCTATAGATGCGTTCATTGCCGCCGAAGTGGATACACATGCAAGCAATGAGTTGACAGGTAATGGTTATGAAACGCTTATAAACTGTAGGTACACACGTTATAGTTGCAAGGCGCATATTGTCATATAGCATAACGGCTGGTGCTACGACATAGTATCCTGCAGCGTTGAGCACAGCCATAAGTCTCATGTAGGAAAGCCGTTTCTGTATGTCACCAACAGACCGCTCCTGCGGCACATGGTAGAGTACATCTATCGCACGATGCAGTCTTTTAAGGACACACGCAAGCTCAGGAGGTATGCATTGGCGCAATACGGTAGAAGGTTAAACCGTTACGATTTCCGGACCATAAGAAATAAGATGCGGGGAAAGGTTGGGGGGAACTCGGTGGAAGCTGTTATACATTTGCTTGAGAGCGCCGGTCATTGTTATGTAGAGTATGAGGAGTAGGAGATAAGCCACATATCTTTGTTCCCAGATACGTACGTGATCTTGTGGATCTTTACAGTTAGGTATTGCTGGCGGACGCGACGCACCAGATGAACTGCGGTGGCTACATACCGTGGCACTGCGTATTGGTAGCTGTGCATGGTATCGTGGGTTCAAGGTTCTATGGGCTGCTTCCTAATGAGACAACGGCAGCGTACATGAACGCCGTGCGCAACATGCGGCTGACGTTACCAGCGACTGAGGCAGCACGGACGGTAGTGTTTGATAAGTGCATGGCCCAGGTCCATGCATTCCAAAGAGTGTACCCCCGCACGCGGATTGTATTGTGCCGCTTCCACTTACTGAAGAATGTCACCGGTGGTTGCAACTGGTTATCCGCGAAATGTGCAACCGACAGGTTGGTTATTAAGCAGTGCGTACGGAACTTAGTGTACGCTAGGAGCTCGTGGTTGTTTGGCAGGTATTTGACAGCCATTAAAGAGCGAAACGCCGACGCGCACAGTTGCTTATTACGAACCTGGTTGCCCTTTGTCTCATCATGGGCGGCGCACCATTTGACGTCCATCTGTTTGTCCGGCTGTTTTACAACCAACAGCGTGGAAAATAGAAATAAGCATTTGAAGAGCGGTTTTTCCGAACGGAACTCTCTATTAGACCTGTTTACCGCGGTTGTCAACCACGTGCTTGATGCTCAAGCTCAGTGGAAAGATGTCATGGGTAAAAGGATTTGTCGGAGCATCCAATGGACGCTTGCTTGCATAGCCTAGGACAGGCTGCGTTTCGGTTTTCAAGGTATGCAAGGACTCGCCTGCGATGCCATTACACTAGGGAGAAGGTGACGGTGACGGAGTTTTCCGATGATACTTGTCAAGTTCAAGGTACCCATAGAAGGTACACCGTGTTAACGCGTGAGGAGGTAACCTGTCAGTGCGGCTTCAGCCGGCAGTTTCTGCTGACATGCGCACACATTGTGCATGCATTGCATGCGGCAGGCAGATTGGTTGACGACATATTGCTTAACAACCGGTGGGTTGTGTCGCAAGCGCGACCTCCGCGTGTTACCGCATCCGCGTCCACCGCCGCTGTCCCCCTAGCGTCGAGTTCCACAGTTGCACTGGTATGTAGGGAACAGAAGCTTCTGGAATGTAGTCAGTTTCTGGATGATATCTAGGTACACGTTTGTAGCCTAGGCGATGCCAAGTATACGGAAGTTGTGGAACCTAAGCAGCTCTCACGAGGACGTTGGGGTTGCAGCCTCCGCCAACGTAATGGATTAGCTTCGGAAGGGACGAGTATAGGTACCAGGGAAGGCATAAGGCGTAAGCAGCTTTTGGTGCCCATTCCGGAAGTGTCAGTCGGTCAGGAGCATGAAAGGAAGACACTTCTTTTTCGAGAGTTACACACGAAAACCGCCATGATGTATAGGCCTACAATGAAGCTTCGTAGCCATGCAACATTCCCAGCCAACTACAACAATGACAAGAGCGCTTCGTGCCTCCAAACTGACTGCGAGGCACAGAGTGGACAGGTGGTTGACTGGGTCATTTGCTCCGACGGCGGCCTTTGGTATCATCAGGTGTGCGCCTCGTACAGTGGACTGGACCATTTCATCTGCCATCGTAGTTTGTAAGTCCTTCATTTTCATATTGCTACCTCTTTCGTTGTTTATAAACATGCTGTTCATTGCTTCCGCTTGATCATTAGGTAAACCCGCTGCCCCCATATGCGACGCCTCCCCTAGATGACGTTTATGTCAGGTACGCAAAACTCGGTAACGGAATCACACAATATGGGTGTGGTCAGGTGTACCTACTGACATCAGAAGCACCCGCAATTCCGCTGCCTTTTTAGGATACACATTTACTCATCCGTTCCTTCGTGACAGCCCCATCTTCTAAGCAACCTGAATAAACATTGCGCTTCGCAAGGCACCTGCGTAACGTGAGTTGACAAGGTAAGAAGCAAGCTTGACCTATAAAACCTTGTACATGTTTTCCTTGCGCTCAAACTGCATTTTTGATGCCATATCACTTCCCAGTTGCTTAGCGATCCTATGCGTGTGGATGAGTATGAATGATCTCACCCATACGTGCGTGAGCATTTCGCCTGGGACTGAAAAGCTTATGCTTTCCTTTACCTTGCGTGTCACTTCTACGAACGGTTGCCTAAACGACTATCCGTTTTATGGTCCCGCATTAGCTACATTTCTGGTAGCCTGTTATCCCATCAGCAATACGTGGCATTATGTTCGTTAGAAGTATTGCATAACGCATTGGCGCTCATCAGCAACTTCCCATGGACAATAGGCTAAAGGTAAGGGAGGCCATGAAGAACGTCAACAACAGGCAAGCTGCAGGTGAACAACTTGGGATTGCGGGGGCGGACGTACCAACAGCGTTCACTTAGTTTGGGAGTACATTCCATCCACTGCCGAAGGCTTAGAGGACACCTAATCCTAACTTACAGCGCCCTCACTGCGAACCTTGGTGATTATGTATCTCAGCTATATACGCCCGATAGCAATTTCCACTCTACGCGGTCACTACTTGAGGCTGCGATAACCGCGCTTCAACCTGCTTTTGCATAGTGTTAAGAGGGAATCTAGCGTTCAGGTATTTCTGGGGTGACTGAAGCTTTTGCGTGTCAACACAAAAGGCTTCATTTTCCCTGAGTAAATAAGATCATCGTACTTCAACATCCTTTTCTTTACCTCTTCTAAAGCATTAATATCCTTTTCCTTTTTTTAATGTGCACGTCTTTATTCCGTACCTTCCATTTCTCACATCCTATAGTTCACTTACTCACGTGACTGCCAAAACAGGCACTGAAAGAGCAGCAAACGTGGGCATTAACGGTTTGCCCAGGGAGGCATATGGGGTGTTCAGATTCAGCTTAAGATGGACTGGAATGATAGGAAAATCCCTTGATTGTTCTATCTTGAGCAAACTGTTGAGGCAGGCAATGATAAGGTGCTAGGTCCTGATATCTCTTAAACGAAACTCCTGAAACACCCTGACCAACCGATTACTGCCCAACCTCCCTGCACTAGCAGTCCCGGCAGTGTAAGTTACGTTAAGTAGGCAAGAAGTATTAAGTAAATGGAAGATAAAGGGCATGGGAAGTCATTAAACGGAAGGATAACACAAAAGGGTGCAGAGAATGACAGAATAAGAACTAACAGTTTGAAGATGGATTTGGTCAGAAGAAGGGAAAGTTGCGTGTTGCCACCCAAGAGCGCCTAACTGATGCTCAAAACCCTTAACCGTGGGTTCACTGAATACACTTTCTGGAAGCGAGTTCCAGCGCTCGATATCTCTACGCGATAACCCAGTTTCCGCCTTGATCCGGTCAGAACGCGGCTTTTGTACATTCATGGTATGACCAAGAAGACTAGAAAACGCAGCCGGGCTACATAGCCGGCTCAGGTACGGTCCAAGGTTACCTGTGAAAATGCGGCCAGTATCCCTTACGTTTCCCAGAACCCGTCTTCAGTGCAATGTATACACACATAAGCTAATTAGACGCTCGGGGTACGAATGCCCCCGTAACCCGTGGACCAATTGCGTAAGTACTCTCCAAACGCTCTCAAGCTTCATTATGTCTCGAACAAGGCAGGGCGGGTAAGCCGCGACGCATAATTACAGATGGGGGCGGACGAAAGCTGAGAACAGCTTCTCAAATATGTTGGCATTTAAGACCCCGAAAGAACGGCGTAATAACCACTACATTCCGAAAACCATACTTGCGGCCTTCTTCCAGTTGTCACCAGAATGCAAAGACGGGGAATGGACGACTCCCAGGTCTACCTGGTTGGAGACACAGGGAAGTTCAACTCCACCGAGTACAGACCTGAAAGCAGAAAAATTTCCTCTTATAGGAAGAACGGAAAACAGCCTGATTTATGGGCATAAGCTACAAAGTAGACCAGGCCCAGAGTCTGTCCAGTGCATACTGTATGGCCTTGTAACCTAAAGGAATATGAACAACATTACATATCTTAAGGTCATCAGCAAAAAAAGGAATGATGCCAAAAGCTCTCCAGGAAGATCGTTAACATGCATAGAGAATGGCATCGGTCCAACGACCGATCCCTTTGGCACACCGCTAAGGACCGATTGCATAAAGGATAAGTTGCGACCCACATGTACCCAACGCTGCCTTCCCTTTTAGATCCAAAAGTACCTGAGCCTTGTTTCAATCCGTAGCCCAACCATCCATCAAAAATTGAACACCAAGGGACATTTCCATCGTTAATCAAACTTGGACTTAAAAATCAGGATTATCCACAGTATTCCAGTGCAGGTGGGATAAGACGAAGCCAATGCGGTATTTAAACACATGTAAACATGGTAATTAGGGAGGGAACTCCATGATATTACACATGACGAGAGTGAACGTTCCGTCGACATTCTAGCCGATTGCATTGCCTGGCTAACATGAACTGGTAGCCCCCGAAATTCATGTTGTTGTGCAGTTGTGATAGGTGGCGGAAGACGTGGTTGTGGTTCCGTAGAATCTGGTAGGCTAAAATAAGGTCGCCACGTAGGCGCCGGTACCGGCCAGTGTATAATTATAGGGTCCTCAGTCTAAGTTGATAAGGAAGATTGAACGAGCCTTTGACGTGCTTCGTGGCTAGTCGACGTGGATTCGCAAGTGCTGCCAGGTCTTGCTTGTGCCGGGGGTGCCAGGCTTAGATTGCGTATTTCACATGACGCCGCAATTAGGTATTAATAAACTGCAAACAAACAGATGAATCAAACCGACCAAATGAACTCGGCAGCATGCCAACGGGTTGGCGCTCAGTTTTTGATGTCTTCTCAGGTTGTTGTAATCAGCCCAGATCAGCCTGGACTAACACACTAAGGCCACGCTCCTGGGTGAGACTGCTTGCAAGATATGTTCTCCAAGCTTCGATGTGATATTCGGCTGTTGGCAAATGTAGACCAACTTAAAATTTCCTGAATTGAACTGCAGCAAAATATAGAATAATAACTCATATGATTTGTCCAGGTCTCGCTGTAGAGCCTCGTGAGCTGCTGGGTCGGCAACCGTCCGCCGTTTCTAAACATGATCAGCGAACAGCAAGACATCTGTGGCAAGCATACACGTAAGCTCGTTGACGAACAAGAAAAACAAAAACGGCTCAAGGATTATTAACTGTGGAAGTTCAAATTCGACGTAAAGACGATCAGAGAGCAAACTTCGAACACTGAGCTGCAGTTGCCGAGCCTGCAGAAAATTACGGATCAACCCAAGTAGAGGATTTCCAACTCCATAACATTCGAGCATGTGAAGAAGATTCGGTACTCCAGTAGGTCGAACGCTTTCGAGAAGTCGATTTTAATGACGATTGTCACCCCGCCTGTAGCGACCGCTTCCGTCAAACTACTGCGTGCAATCAGTAGATTGGTAGTGTGTAAAAAGCGCTGGCAGAAAACATGTTGCTCGGATGCTCTTATTTAGTGGCGTTCCATACAATTTCTCCGTTGAGGTCAGCCTTTACGCAATCTAGTTAATCTTTTACTCGTCAGCTTTCATCCGTAATGCAGGAAATTTAATTAAACACCTTTCTAAATTTAATACAGATCACAATGATTGGTCAGCCGTGGACCTCGCATGAGAGACCTTCCGTACGTGTGCGTACGTGTGGAAGGTGTGAGCAATGCAAACATTTCGGGGTCATTATGCCTGAGCGGGACAACGTGATAGTCAAACGGCTGACATCACACGCGATTAGCATACGGGGACATCATTAGAGTTCCGAAACTTGAAGGTGATTTCACGCGTGCAAATTATAAGCGGAAACGTCCATACGGTTCCGACAGTCCGTCTCTGGTCAGCGGAGTTTTCACTTATTCTTCCCCTCAGTGTCGCTGCACGGAAACCGGACGCAGCTGGCAAGGTGAAAAGAACAGCTTCCTCATAGTATACCTACCAAGTTTTTCGGTACTTTGATTTATTTGGTTCTTTAACCCTTAGGTCACATTAACAGCGATGGGAAAAGAGGAATGTACGCCCGTCATTCGTCCTATGTTAAGACTCTTATCCGGATGAGGGCAACGACTGGAACGGCATAGCATCTCTGTTACAGGTAAAAGTGTAGAGATGTATAAGCTGAATTAGAACATTGGAATTGAATATGCAGACAAGAGATCCCATCGTGTGGCGTCAAATTTGTCTATCAGACAGTCATGTGTATTGCTTGGAAAGGAATTGGGCCCTACGGTTACCTTGGAAACTTCGATTATGACTGAGGGTGGAGTTTGAGGTGGACGTGAGCGTCAGCACAATGGCTAACAACCTAGACGGTTGCCTCATGACAATGAAGAAATTAATTGGAATACTGGAATTCATGAATACGATGGATAGCAAAAGGTTAAGAAAGGCGTACGTGTTTAAGTGTATGAACTTGGAGACAGTAGGACGGCGAGCAGTATGGATAAATGAGACGAACATGTCACACTGGTCTGGAGTGTATCTTCAGGTTTCAGGCTTCGGGCTGCACCCACAGACGCCGCGGATTTTTGCTTTACTCTGCTGCATTCTATTTTTGCTTTGGAAAAACTATGTTATATTTGCATACTCTGTAGAGTTTTGCGCCAATACTTTCCTTTGGGTGTATATTTCTAACTGCTAATTTGGCAGATTTACTCCGGCTACTGTCGGAGATCTCACTGATTGGCCCAACTGCCGTCTGTGTCCGCCATCTTGGATTTGTTCTACAGCGATCGAATAGGTGCCTGCCAGAACACACCTTGACCGACGGCGTTTGGATTCAGCATACCAGTGCAGACGTTGCAACGAACGGATCCCACAGATTTGACAGTCACAATAGCACATGCTGGTTGCCCCTGGAATGCTAAGCCCAAAGCTTCCGAACTAAAAGTTAGTTGTGGCGTAGACAGCTGTGTAAAACAAATTCTATTTGGAATAGAATGCAGACACTGCCGGAAATACTTCCATCCACGATGTGCTGGCCTTTGTCTCAGCCAGATAAAAGCTTAATAGTACGACTGATTCTCTCTGGTTCTGCACTGCGTGTAGGTCTACTCCACTCGCCAGATGTAGAACGGTGTTGGCGCAAAAGCACGATAGGCTTACAATGATCGTAGGGCAGGCAGCAGTCGTGAAAACTGTACAACATGAACCAGACAAAACAGTGCCTTGTACTCGATGCTCAACATCAAGCTCCAATTCAACACAGCGTAAAAGTAAAGATCCAGAGTTTGCCACCGCGACACTATTGTCTACTCATAATAATGCGTTCGCCAAACCTTCCACAACAGCATCATCCGCCACATTAAACAATGTTAAAGGGCCGACAAGCTACGCGTCCGTTGTTGTTAACCATATAACGAAGGCATCACCCAATGTAACCCCGCCCGCTGCCAAACGAGATTCTACTGCCCATACCATCAAGGGACTCAAGCCAATCATTTGCCTAACAGAAGAAAGCAGCCACTCCTCCCTCCAAAAAGAAGAACATGAAACAATTCCATAATTCGTTAACTGTTATATGCTCTAAAGTGAGTGAAGCCGGGGCGAATTGCATAAAAGATAAGGTACTAGACGACAAAATAGAGTGGGACTCCCTGTGTCAAATAATAGGGATTCACACTAAAAACCAGTCAGTATGATGCGTTCCGTCCGTCACCCAAACTCCGTACACTACAGTGAACCGCGGTTACTCCAGCTAAAACTTTAGTCAGGTAATGATGCTCAGGCAGTTCTCTTGTCAGCCACTCGCCTCCGTACCATCACATGCACCGTTCGAATATTTTCAGATGTTCCAAATGTTCACCGAGCGCTAGTCAATAAGTGAGCTAGAGGCTAAAGCACATGATTGGGATGAATGGCGTTATTTTCGTGAAGTACTCTCACTGGAAAATGCTATCGTTAATTCGACATCAAGGTTAGTGCTATCACTTAATTTACGAAAGGCGTGGTCCCCAAGTGATGAAGGTATCATCGCATTCCGAACTGATCGCAGAACATGTGATCGAAAATTGACACAAAATGTAGTCATCCGAAATACGTATAAATGCAATATGCACCGGGCCAAAGATAGACAATGTAACACTAAGCAAGCAACTTATCAACACAATGTTGTCCCCGTGTAGCTCAGAACGAAAACAATGCCGAAGCACACCGACAGCTGAAGGAGAACAGGATGGTCAGCCTATTGTTGGCGCTGAGAGTTCTATTCAACAACCTTTACTAACCCTAGCGTTTGCGTCATTGGTCCTACAAAAAGACGACCGGCAGCCGATCCCGCAATGGTCGGCATAGAACCGCCCCGGTAACCAGCATCCACAAACAAGCTTCTGACTACCGATGCACAAGGTCTTCTCAGCCAGCTAACCGAAATCCGTATTCATCAGGTCTCCACAATTTAGGACCTAGTTATGCTCAGCGAAACGTGGCTGAACACGGAGATCACGGATGCTGAACGAATTTCGGCGGATTCCGTGCTGCTACGGCACCATGATGTTATTGCTCTGAAGGTTTTCGACCAGCACATCTTCCATGACTTTGGATAACACGAAAAGCCATGTGACTGGACGGTTGTTCGAGGGCTCCGCACGGTTCCCACGCTTTCAAAAATGATTGACTATCCCATATTTCCATAAGGTCGGAACCTTCATCTCCTAAACGTATCGTTGAACGGATAGAGCCAAAGTTTCGGCTCTATCAAAGGTTTTCCCTCTTCTACTGTACTCATCAAGGAAGCTGTATACGTTCAAGTACAATTTAAGTTTTATTATATCCACTACAATAAGTGATATATGACTTCAACATGGTGGCGGTGAGAGCGCTTTTAAAGGCGGGTGTATTGACGATTAACATGAGAAAGTATGGATAAATTGATGGCGAAGCGCGTTTACTGACACTTTTGTAGTTATCGCCAGACCAGCTGTTGCACGTAGAAATGGGATTTCGATTTGTACAAAGCGAAGGCTGTTGATGTGCATGTACAGAGTTTTAAGTTTAAGGTTGAAGTTCGTATATTTTTTGTTGGTGTCTAGCGGCATTCGACTGGGATGCGTTCAAGTACGGAATAGCGAATTGAAATGATCGGTTCAAAGAAAACGAGTCCGGATTTGACAGTGCTATTACGATCCGCATATGACTGCAACTGTTTGACATATACCAACGTAATAAAACAATATATTTACCACCATCAAGCTTCATTGAATCTACAATAAAGCTGTGCGACACACACGACCTCGCACTGGATACTTTAGGTGTGCTTGGCTTACGTATACTGAAGGAAGCCACGCATTCAAGGCATGGTTGAAAAATCTCATTAGACGGTGGTATAACTGACTAGAGATACATTGAACGTAAATAACCGTGCTTATAAATGACATATTCAAAAGGGAAATTTTGAGGGCACTGTAAGCTGGATACACCGCATGCTAAACTGTGGATACGCAAAGGGATATATTTTTCGAATTAGCTACATAACGAGGCTGAAAACATTTGAATTAGCAAAATGATCATATGGGCAAACCTGTCAGACGTTGCCTTTGAATTATTGAGCAATTAATCTATACTTGATCTAGATATATAGTGCCAGCCTTTGTTCGCTCATTTGCAACTATCTGAGAGAGGAATATTTTGGTCCAAACTAATCAAATGCACATTTGATAACGTACAATTTGCGGTGGCTAACTAGTTCGCGAAGCAATTTGTCTAACTAGAAGCACCCAATGTGCCTGACCAAAGGAACCCACATTAAGCGTGAACGTATAATTGCTTCAGCATCATCTGAGGAGGATTGGGCAAATGCAGCTTTGTAGTGTCTGTTACAGAAAACGTTTCTGTGCATTTTTAAAGTTAAGGGACCATCACTTATCCAAGATGTAATGTTCCTGTAAAAAAATGCTGCGGAATTATTTGCCTCTTCTTTTGTGTGATGAAACAGACTGCCGATTAGAGTAGTTTCATCTTTTTGCATACAAACCGCTGTCACCTATAATTTTTTTGAGATTAGTGCCGGATCAAAGTTTAATCTAGTATGCTTACCACACAAAAGTACAGTCGTGCAGCCGGGTGGTTCGGATTAACCCAGTTCTAGCGAAAGTTTCGGTGGCATTGTATCAGGATGTGGCGGGTTTCCGCTTGGCAAAAATTCACATTTTACAAAACGGCGAATATCTGTTTCAAAGCACTGCGACTTGGCGGATGTGATTTGCCATTAGATAAAGTTACTGACCCTTACTTGTTCTAAACACATTACCTACTCAGTGACATCTGCCGTCCAGAACGAAGCGTTCCTTTTATCCCAACTTACGTTGGTGATCCGACCTAAAGCTTTCATGAATGCATCGACAATTTTCAGGTTCAAACAAATAGGCTGCACGTACACAGAAACCCACATATAGAAATAAGTGTATATATTGCGTATGTTACTGGTTAAAAAACTTACTTGTTTGCACGTATACCAAATATTTCTGTTCCTATCATCATGACGATCCGGTTGTAAACTTGTCTCTCATTTTCAAAGATTAACTAACTAGTTATTTAATTATAAGTAACCAATATGAAGTTTCAAAACTGACTAAAATCCTTGCTGTTCGTACCCATTAAAATACTACTGGAACTGGAACTACTTAAAGCCCATTCCCGTGATAATCCTCTTAGTTCACTGAAAATTCCAAATCATTTATCTGCTTCTCTTTCTAGCCAAACAAAGCATTCTATCAAGTGGAAGAAACGTCCGTGAAGTTTGGACCCATTGTAATCAATCCATTCAATAGGCCGTTGTTCTTAACAGATTCAAACTTTTGCTTGCATCGATTTGCTTAGGTATATCTCACATTTGAAAAGCAGCTTTTAAACAAACTGGAAAATTTGGGTATTTGCATGTGCAACTTAATATAAAGTTATTACTCTCAAAAATGTCCTAATCAATCCCCTGGGTATTTGCTATACTTCGGCCAAGAAATGTTTATTTAATGACAGATGCTTCTAAAAACGGCATTGCACAACCATACTGAGATGGCAAATGTAGAACACCTTACATAACAACAGTACACTTCAGGCAATTAGGGAAGAATAAATCAGCTAGAATAAGCCAAAAAGCTGCAGCACATCTCGGGGTGTTTAGCGTCTGTTCATCAAAACATCTCAGAAATAATTTCTCTCAGTTACAAAATAAATCCCTTTTTTCTCAATCTCTTACCTTTAGTTGTCGGACTTGTTTATGTAAACCAGTAAACAGCCCGACCCACAATATACAGAGAGCTATACACAATTATTCAACAAATTGAAAATGGAACATTCTCAGTCATTCATCAAGAACATCAGTCTGAGGCAAACAATTGTTTTCAATAATTCATCTACTGGCCGTTAAAATCATATAAGGTTAAATTACAATGGTGTGGATAATGATTGGTTCGGTGGTTTGTTCTGAACTGACTCGGTCAATAGTTAAACAGCGAATAGTTCGCTGCTATCTCATGCACACAGGTCGATTGAGGTTTACGTAATCACAATGCCTGACCCGATGTCGGCTAGGCTCATAGTTGTTCGGACATGGCAGGTATAGAGATTAAACAAACGTTTTCTGCGAGCACAGCGGGGGTTGGAATATGCGGATCGCAAAGGCCTCTGCAGTGGTAAGCATCCTTAACCGCGTACCTTTCGATTTGCTCTTTGGAACCTGATAAATCACAGTAAAAGCATTCAGATGGTTAACCTGGTGACCAGATTCGAACAGATGAGACAAGATGCCGCTTGTAAGTACTCCGGTGCCCCCGTTCAACAACCATTTAGGGCTATGTTCCTTAATGCGACGTGAAAGTTGACGAGCCGTACGATCAATATATGTTGCCCCACAAGTGCACACAAATCGGTAGATAACATAAGAAGAGGTCAGCTTCGGCAGTCTGTCCTTGTTGCACACAGGAATTAGCGGATTCTTGGCAAAGATGCATCGTAAATCCGCGGCCAGAAAGGTGTTTCTTATCGACTGCGTCAGTTTACTTTTTAAAAGTTCACTAACTGTATCACCTTTAAAATCAAGGCGGATGATGAGGGCTTTTTGCGCGACTACGTTTTTAACGACCGGTGTTATTTTGAGCTTCATGTTGCGCTGAATGAATCTTTCTGGATAAGCATTTTCACGCAAAGTGTTCTGGATGGATTTCATCTCATCCTCCAGAGCATCCTCTGAACATATCTTTCTCGCCCTTGAGGTGGGACAATGTACTAAGTTACGCTTGTATTTAAGCGGCACAAAACTACTGAAATTTGTGTACTGACCGGTCCATGTCTTCTTTCTTTTGGTCTTCCTTAATATGGAACCGTCAGTTCGTCTACTAAGGTGTGCATCCAGAAATGAAATTTGGCCATTTGTTCAAGTTCGTAGGTGAACTTAATCGCCGGGTGCGCACCATTAAACTCTGCCAATATATCCTCCAGCGAGATATCTCTATGGGTTATGCAGAAAATGTCATCCACATAACGATAGTAATGGTCGAAACAATCTCTAAGTGGCTCTAGTGATTCAGCTTCCAGTTTGGCGAGAAAAATATCTGCCAGCACTGGTCCGAGTGCGGAGCCCGTTGCGACCCCATCATTCTGCCCGTAATATATGCCGTCAAAAAACTGAATGTTGTAGGTGCATCTCAGAAGTAATTCCTTCAGGGTTGATAAGGGTATAGCTAAATGAATGCTGTTATCTTGCACATAATTGCATAGATATTCTATCGTCTCTAGTAGCGGGACATTCGTGAATAAAGAAGCCACATCAAGTGAGAACATCTTCTCCTTCAGTTTCCCATCTCTAATGTGCTCTACGAATGTAAAACTATCCCAAACACTATGTTTGACAATTCGTTTTCTTATTGGCTCCAGTAATTCTGCTAACCACTGGGCTGTTGGATGACATGCGGAGCTTGTCATGGACAGTATTGGGCGTAGAGATACACCTTATTTGTGAACTTTTGGCAGTCCGTAAATTCGATGGATAGATGTTCCAACTGGCTTTGGAATTGCAAAATGACTACTAGATATAAAACCGTGGGTACATAGATCTTTCAGGCAATTCGTCAGGTTTTGTCCCATTTTGGCTGTTTGTTCCTTCTCACCTACTTCTACACAAAACTTTGTTTCGTCACGAAGGATCTGGTTTAGTTTCGAGATGTACTCACTTCTATCCAGTAGGACTATACCACTTCCCTTAGCTGGCTTACAGATGACTATAGCTTTGTTGTTTTTTTAACTCCCACAGGGAGTTCAAATTTTTACGAGTAATCAGGCCGCATTAATTCACTTGGTACTTTTGATATTGGTAACAGAAATGGACCAACGAGGACTTGAAAACTTATAGTGCATCAGGTGATAGCGCGACTAAATCTTTCGTTTGTGCAAACAGGTTTTCAAATTGTGTCTCGGTATCTAACTGACGTTCGTTACTTTTAGGATGACAAAATTTCGAACGGAGTGACAAGATTTCAATTAGTTCAGGCGAAAGCACCAACTTCGAAAAATTGTGAACATAATTATCTGGATGGTTCGGGATAGTAGCCTGTGGCTTTATAGGACTAAGTGATCGAGCCAATGCATCACGTTTCTTCTGCACTCTTTTGTCTACGATCCGTTGAACATAATCCACAAACTGTTGATGTTCCGCTACAGTGAGCGCATCAACAGGATAATAAGTGGCTCCATGAACACAGTTTGCAGCAGATTGCTGCCAGTCGCAGCTTGTGTTTGTCTGGCACACATGATTCCCTATTAGTTAGACCTCAATGCTACTGCGATGCAGTTTAAGGAAGAGTGTGGGAAGATTGTGTAGAGAAATCGTGGTTCAGATCCAAATAATACACTGTCTTACTCTTTCGGGTTTATACTGGCTATGAGATGAGGATGGAACCTTGGATTGTGCAACGCGAATGGCAAATGGTCCCTCTGTAGGCGCAGGCTTTCTTAGCTATTGTATAGAGGCCGCATGGAGAGGAAAATCCGGAAGTGGATTCTAACGAACGCACAGCAATTGGCGACGACAGATCATCTGCGATATCGTCACTCTCTGAGGTTGATTGCTCAGTGGCTATCTATAGAGTTCCATAGGCAATTTTATTTACAACTATTGAAATCCTTGATATTTGTAGACAAATACCACCTAGCGAGTAAGTGAGACGCACCGACACCGATTAAGCAGCCTTTGTTTTCGGTATGTGAAGACATTGTCTTCCTGTTTCCGGATTAGTTCGCGGCACTCGGAACTAATGAACCCGTAGTCCCAAAACATATATGTTTTCTAGCAGCATCAAAATAGATGAAGTTAACCATCTTTTTCGTTTCTAAACCTGCAGTGTTACACGATTTCACGTAGAAATGATTGGGATTTGCTAGAGAGAAAAACAGTAGTGTTGCTTTGATAACAGAACAAAATCATAGGCAAGTCCGCCTGTCAGAAACGTGCTCCCCTTATACGGAAAGCTGCACTAAACAATTCAAGTGATAGTGATCCTAAAGTTATTGGAGAATACCCAGCATTTCGTGAAATCCAGAACAAAATGATATTACAAATCCGTAACCAATTTTGACAAAGCGATGAACCAGAAACAATGTAGACGCAGATACAGCTATGGCATTACCTTTGAAAATAGGTACTCGACATACTTGCAACGCTTGGATTTGGAAATATGCTGATAGCAACCAAAGAAACGCAATTCTTTTTGAATGTTGCATGAAACCGCCATCTAAAAGAACTATGTTTTGCTCACTTTTATCATTCAGCGTCTTCTCTCTTTGGTGAGTTTCAGTTTGCACATTCGTTCATACTGCGTTAACGTTACCGGCATATGGAGCCTATCTCTCACGCACTATTTAGTCACACACTTGTTCCGAAGCATTGCCTAATCAATAATTGTGATAATTTATGTCTAGCCTGCAAATTGCCTTCATGTACCAGTCCATTTATTCGAATATGTCGGCACCTATGTAACCAATATCAAATCACATAGCTGCGATCAAAGAGCATCACTGCATTCTCGTATGATTTACAATCACTTGCAGAACGGGAATTGGGATGAGTTTAAAGGTGTTTGTACCAAACCATATCCTGCTTATTTCACTATATAAGGTTTTATTCGAGCTAATCGATTGCTTACACACAGTAATGTGTGTTACACCGGTGTGTGAATGTGCGGGGACGCATTGGGTATTAGAATGAAAGCGTTCCACGCCCATGGAACAAGGATTACCCATGTGTGGTCAGTGGATGTGATATTACAGAAGGGTTGTTACAAACCTGAATATTTGTAACAGCTTTTAAGTAAGTTCATCTAGATTTCTAAATCGACGCATTGTCCATTGGAGAAATTCGTCAGATTTAATGCTTCCACCTTTGTTAATCAGAGGCAATTTACAAGAATTCACACTGAATAACTCTGTTTCGGATCTAAGCAGCTCTAAACGATCTGTGTCAAAGTCATTGCCGGTGGGCTTGCTGATGCTCCCAGTGGCTCTGGGCGAATTGTCTTGACTTCCGGAGAGCTGTGGTTGAGCAGAGACGTCAGTTTCCACGATAAGTCTTTAACATTAAAAACAGACTTTGGCGAGTCCTGGAGGCAGTACAACAAAAGCTGGTAGAGAGACTGATTGTAAGACCCTGTAAAATGGGGGAGCAAATTGCGTCCGCAACATTTGCCGCTTCTCTAGGGCTTCGAGTTGGACAAGCACTCATCCGGAGCGGAGGAATAACCTGTCACCATATGATTGCCACGGACATACTTGTACAGTAGTCTCTGGCTATCGCTGAAATGTTTCGCCACATTTTGCTTATAATCGACTTTGTCATTTTCGCGCATTTTATTTCGGTGTCTACGATGGGCTACGTAGTTTCCCAATTAGCTAGCGAGCAACGCATGTTATCTAATAACTCGTTTCTAACATCCTGACCATAAAGTAAAAGATCTGCTGTGCCTCTGTTGAAAACGCAGGTGGAAAACAGTAATTCAATTTTAGGATCTAAATTTAATAGGCGAGCAAATTTTCCGTTGCACTCGTTAAAGCTATCGCACCACTCGCGTGTGAGGAATGTTGTCATGATTGTCATTGCTTCCGATCCCTTGGCCAATCGTCCGTTCCTTCCATTAAGAGTTTAAATCCACATTGGCAAGAAACTGGGCAAGTACTGCATCCAATGCCCCAACTGAGAATCCATTTGTTTAATTATCGACTGAACCATCGCACTGAGCCGGATCTGAGTATTAACCTTGACGCGGACAAAAAGAGGCTTCTCGTTACAAATTAGGCTTCCTTTTCATATCGAAAGGAAGCGGTAAGTATACCAACCTGGTTCCAACTACAACTAACTTGGAAGTTGAATCGGAATTGTCGTTAGTATAACAAACATATGTCAGCATATTCAGCTCTCTCGCGGTGAAGTTTCTTATGAAACTTTACTCGTTCGCGAACATGTGTCGCTACATTTCTCTCCAGGTCGATCGCATGGGAGTAGAAAAGATTTTCCTTTTGATTTAGGTGTAACAAAGTCAAAAAGTAAAAATCTTACTCATAACTTTTCCGTCATTTGGATATCTACCAGGACGATTCCTAAGAAAGGCATATTAAGTGAATATGGTTTTGCTGCTGTTAGATTCCGAAGTGAATTTTGCAGTGTTGGGGCTGTTAAAATGCGTAATGGTATCTTCCGTGCCAAAGTCTCTATCTGACGTGCATAATACATCTGCAAATCTACCGTGCTCTGTAGACTAAGTTGCTGAGAGATCTACTCACATACACATTCACAAATTGCTCCTATACATATCTCCTAGTCGTTATCCGCTTGAGTCCAATGGGAGTCTGTAATGTTACCTGAACAATGGTGGGTCAGTTTAATGAATACGTCGTGTAAATGGGTTGCGTGGTGAAATCCTATTTGTGTATCGCTATTCCAACTGCAGCAAAGCCTGATCATTCAAACAATCGTATCGCGGCTTAAACAGATGCCGGTAATCTCTACCTGATGAGACCAAATATGATCAAAACGCGTCATAAAGTGCAGTTTATTCGAGTGAGGAAGACCGTTTCTCTCTATTTGCATTATGCATTTAACCTACATAGATTTGTAAGTTATTGGTGCACAGCAACGGCAATTGTTTCAGTCGCTTTATTGAAAAAGCATTGCAATGATGTAAGAGTATCACTTCTAGCGGTATATTGCTATTTAATGATGCAATAACCAACAAGGACTACTTTCAGCTTGCTTCACATCGTTTAAGGAATTCGCGAATTATATGCTGTTTAAAATTTTTTGCGATGAAGTAACATTTCTGACGGCTTTCTGAAGTTATGATAAGTACTTTACTCCAAACGAGAAGCGGAATCATACTTGTCAAAAACACAACGCAGAAGAAGTCCTACATTGTTCACTTTCGGCATGTCGTGTCATGGAATCCCTTCGTCCGTGATTCAGCATGTATTCCATCAAGATGAGCAATCGAATTCTATTGTTCTCTGCAGTGCCGTAGCTTCGCAACAGTGTTTCTGGTTTCCACGACCGTGCCTTCAATTTTGATCATTGTATAGAGTGCTAAATGTCATTTTCAAATAATTGTTGTCATTTGAAAATTATATTATTCAGAAATTAATAAGAACATGTGTACCTCAGCGTGTGTATGGATCGGACGATTTTTAAGCTGAGCCTAATTTTGTGTGTGTTCTGGTGTCTCACAAACAACATCAACTGTGTTGCACACATATTTTTATTCGTAGTGCTTCCTATAAATGAGATCACTTGTTGCATTGAATGTTTCCCATCAATTGACTAATGTGGGTCGATCAAATGATCAATTACTTCGCATAATGACTTAGTCAAATGAGGTGTCAGGTTTTTGTTGTTTGAGATCCGGCAAGTAAACCAAGCCTCGATGGACACAGGCATATCCATGTACCTCACATTGAACCGTTGACCTAGTATTAAATGCACAGCTCGGAGAGCAGAACAACCCTCTCGTAAAAGGATCTATATATCAGCATTTTCTTGCCGCCTTACGCAATGTAGACAGACAGTTTGACTGGACGCAGGTGTTGTTATTTAACAAGTACATTAATTTGGCAGATTTTCAATTAATGACAACATGTATTAAACATGGCGGATGGATGTTGCTTAGATCCTAATAACGACGATCGCATTATCCCGTGAAACCAAGCGTTATTGGTGAATGGATGACTGGATCCTCAAATTTATTCTAAGTCAAACTTTTGTCTTAACACCTCCTCCCCAATTTTGTTTTTAGCCATTTAAGAGGCGATTTGGCGGACAAGCGGTGGGTTGCTTACTTTAAATGCGTCAAATATCTCATTATTATTTGATTTCTGGCGGCTAATTGAAGTTTCCTCACAACAGTGCCAGCAGGAGAATAGGACGCTGTCAGCTTCATGGACGCTTGATTGTGAAGCACTTATGATACGGCAGAGCAATTGATCTTTTCAAATTATCTCAACACATGGTAAACTGAGAAAGTTGTAATGTTGAACATGTGATCTTACTGGTTTATTTGCGAATACATCCGATGTGGCAAGATTTAACAACACACTGATAGCTTTTATTACTTATTACGCAAATTTCAATAGTGTTTTGAAATAAATGAGAATATGCGTAGCTCGGGGTGTGGATGCGGATTTTGGGCGGTTCTCCGAGCTGATTGATTATTGTGCAGACGTTTCGTTGCCTGACTAGGCAACATCATCAGTGCGGTTTCAGGGGCCTGGTTCGCAGTGCCTAGTAAGCGACTTCAATGCGACAAGTACTACGTGGGACAGACTGGGAGAACGCTTGGCACAAGGCTACACGAACACAGTCTAGCCATACGTCGCCACGATCAGAACTCCCTGATGTCAGTGCACATGGATGCTGAGAATCATCAATTCGACATAGAGCATACCAGTATCCTCGGAAGGGCTAAGAGCCGGCAAGCACGCGAGTTCATTGAAGCTTGGCATTCAAAGCAGTACTCGATCAATAAGCACTTGGACATTGAAGTCGCTTATGAGGCACTGCGAACCAGGCCCCTGAAACCGCACTGATGATGTTGCCTAGTCAGGCAACGAAACGTCTGCACAATAATCAGTCAGCTGGGAGAACCGCCCAAAATCCGCATTCAATAGTGTTTTGCTCATTAACTTTTCACATTTTGATGTGATGAAAGAAAGTGTATGAACAAAGTGCTTTTGTGATCCAATTACTTGTGCTAGCAAATTGTGTGATCTGTACATATATGCCGGTAACGTGCAAGTTACCACGGATAATATTTTTAGAGATACCAATAGTTTAGACACAAAACAAGTATTCAATGTGGATAAGTGATAGTCTAAACCACTAAAAGGGTTGTTTAGGCAAAGTAAAAGAAATTGTTGCAGCTCTCCACTTGCTTCAGTGATACTTAATGCCAACACTAGCAAATTTCTTAGTAATACAAAAAATATGGGTGTGGTAAACCTTGCGTTTAATAGAAATGTCTTATCAATTGCGGGGTGAATCTCCCGTGTGTATACGCTTCTGTATAAGGACAGCGTTCTGGTGTAAGCGGGTGATGTCTGGTACATGTATTGCAAGATTTTGCTTTCTGTTAGCGTGCTCAGTGAGAAGCAACACCTACGGTTCCATTGACATAAGAATTAAAGCGGTACTGTCCTTAGCCTAAAATCATTTAAATCGCAGCTGGTGAGCAACTGTACAGCACGGTCAAAAGAGTTAGAACAGACTGCTGTTCGCAGGTAATTACCTACCGTTCAGGTTTTCTGAACCTTTAACGGCAGTAGGAACTGATGGGACGATAGCAATTTTGTACATTTTCTTCTTACATAAATACATGTACTCTGTTTCCTTGCAACATTTTGCTGCACAATAGCGGTATGAATGTTGAATTGTTGAAATGTTCAAAGATTGCTGGTGTGTATCAGCCGAAGTTATGTGATGTTGATTGTACAAAACAAGAGACAGATGTTCCAGCCAGCAGGCGCTTAATAAAACATGACACCATTAAGGCAACGATCATTATAACGATTCTGACTTCAAGTGCATATTCAGTGATACACAAATATCGGGCAATCTTCTGTGGAATCAGTGAAATGATTGATGAAGGACCGATGAAACCGAAAGAATGTGGAAGAAGTCGCAACATGGCGAAGCGTAAATAAATAACAGTCAAGTCCAGGTAAGGTTGGTATGCCTAACGAATTAACTTGAGCTAAAGGATGTGATAGGTGAAACGTGATGGTCTACGAAATTGTTGCCTCTCGAACTTTGTGTGGCCCAGCATTCTGAGGTTTACACATTCAATTCCTCATTGGTGAGTTTTCTTCAGCACATGCACACATAGGTCGTACCATCAGGTATCACGATGATTGTCACGGTGTTTACAGTTGCTTCCATACATCAACCAAACAAACCAAGATGTCGGTGCCTATGTATCCAATAGAAAACACTAACGGTATGCGACTTCACTTTTATAACAGAAAAGCGATAGCATTTTTCCAGTAGTAGCAAGCGAGCTGTATGCGAATACGCAAAACAAATACCGTTGTCAGATGGGGTATTTTAATATAAATTTCTCATTTCAGCAAGGTATTGCCTTCCGTGCATAGAATGCTCGCCTATGTTGGGTGAAGTGATTCCCTATAATCGTGAAAATAAATTTCTCTTGACCATACCATCAATCTGATCCTGAGAGTCGATTGAGAGCTGTGTTTCATTAATTGAAATCTTGTTAATATCCAACAGACGCTGGTGTGTCAATAACCGATAGCCTTTTTGTTATCTCTGGACAGTTTAATACAAACTCGCAATGTAGACCTATTTCTACACCACTGAAATCTGCCTACCACGCATGTTTCTCTGTGGAACTTGCAGACCATATTAAGAAGTGAGCGCCGCATAGTATTTTTGCGTTGTGCAATCTGCAACTGACTCAGTGGAACAAAGGAAAAGGCAAGATGCTGTTTGTAATCCCCGGGGTGTGGATGGAGCCAAAGGATCCCACAATAGACTGCTACATCTCTCTACACAATATCACTGTAATCTCCACCTGAAATAAGTAAGAACATACTTACCCCGATCATCCTTTAGCTACAGGACATTTTCCTCAGGATTGCACTTTATGCATTCCAATGCCTCCAGTAAACATATCATGGATGACGGGTAGTAATTCCCGATTCTTCAAATTTGTCAGATTCTGAGATTTGTACAAATTCGAAGTTGATGTTTTCAACCCACATCTTAAGGAACAGTCAAAGATGAACTATTCCGTATGTGACCTGAGCTTGCCTAAACATTAAGCCGAATGGCTGACACCTCGGCTTCAGCAGTGGCACTTACTTGCTGCGAATACAAAGGTTACTGTATACAACAAACAGTGTTAATTGTCCGATTTCTATGACACGGTTGAATTACTGATAAAGGAGATTTACATGAGGCAAATCAGTGGTGAATAGCGTTGTTCACTGACTCGTCTAATAATAGTCTCAAAGCAATACTGCTTCTCCACAGCAATGTGCACCAAACTGCGCCTCTGTTGAATACCACAAACATGAAGAAGACTTAAGAAAGCATGCAAAAGGTACTCGCTGAATGAAATACGATACATTCTGTTGGAAAATCTTTACTGACTTCAAAGTCATTGGACTCCTAATGTGTACTCAAGGAGGCTTCCCAAAATATTACTATTCCTTGTGCTTATAAGGCAGTAGAGAAAAACAACAGCTCTACAAAACAGAAATGTGGGCAGCGAGAAAGGATTATGCTGCGGGGTTAATGAGTGTAATACATACACCACTTATTCAACCTGACCATTTCTGCCTAATTCGAACGATTACCACTATTATAAATAGAAGTGACTACTCCATGTTTCCACATTGTGGGAAAATTCATTTCGTCGAGACAAGTTTGAAATTACATGCTAAATCACTTAAGGACATGCATTTTCTAGTACGGTTCCTCAGGAACGAATTCATTTGATTTGAGCAAAGGGTCTTGCGTTCTGACGCATTTGCCAACAGCTCAGTGAATTGCGTGACGAACAAAACGGTCGGGAGTGCGAGGTAAGCAACGTTTACTCGCAGGGCGAGTGGAAAGTCAGGTACAGAATTTGAATGGGAAGTAGCTCAAGCTGTGGCCCGGTTGGGCTTCAGTGTCAAGTACACGCGTTCATTGATGGGTGACTTTCGCTGGTTTCTCTAATGTGATGACCCTGGATCATGCAAGCGACCATCTCGGTGAAGTCATCATTTTCCAGTGTCAAGTTACAGACAGCAGTTAGCGGCTAGGGTTAGAGTGATGTTTCAAACTTATTTGCCCCATAGATGCATTCTATATATCTTGGGACTCAGTAGGTTTACATATAATTTTTAGGACGTAGCCTTGACATTATTGAAAGTAATCATTTGCTTATAACTCTGTGACCTGACAGACTAGGTAACATCGCAATACATTTCTACGACCAGTGGACTGTATTCTAGAAGGCAGGGACATTGGGATTTCTGTTATATAAAATCTATTCTCTGTTGCTGCACTGTGTAAATTTTAGCTGGGATCATATAGGATCATCACTTTGGCTTATGGTAAATTGGATGAAATTGGATATACTTATAAACATTATCCTTTCGTGGTTTCGCCAAATAAGAGTTTTAATCAATCTAAGAGATTGCTTGCACACAGTAAAGTGTGAGATCTCCTGATGTGCGAATGAGCGTGAAAGCGCGTGAAGGCTTTGCAAGCCCAAGAATCAAGGGCTTTCCTTGTGTAGCTGTTGAATGCAATATTATGCGATGGCTGCTACAAAGCCGGATAAATGTATCAGAACGCAAGTAATATCATACAGATTTATGAAGCAATGCATTGTCCATCGGAGCTATGCGTCATCTTTAATGGTCTTCATGCTTAGGGTGTTCAATGAAACGGAAGTACGCTATCAGGTTCAGTTTCAAAGAAAACAGTTATTTCGATTCAAATTCCCTTTTTAAAAACCTACTAAAGTTCGGTTAATTGGGGCTCGGAAACGCGGAGAGAAAAACAGGTATTGTTGTAAAATGTGAACATGAGTTGGATGGAAAGCGTCGATACATATTATAATTGGAACCTTTCATCACTTTCTAACTTTGCGCTGCAATGGATCAGTAAACTTACGCATGAGTATGGAACTTCGTTTGTCGTGACAAGCGCCATAATCTCTAATCATGCGAATGTCTCGGTAAATCATGATTGCGGGGCCACATTACAAGAATTTGTGGAATTATGCAGTGGGAAGGTAAACGGTTTCATAGAATACACATGAACGTAGATGTAAATGCAGCTTGAAAGGGCTGGTAACGTTGAGACGTAACATGATTTTTATGGTGGACGAAAACGATCGGCCAGTATAAGGATGTTTCGAAGTTGCGTAAATATGAGGAGGGTTTGAAGCTCAAATCTGCTACATAAGTAACCGTGATGTCTATAATTCGTGAACAGATATCCAAGAGATGAAAATGCAAATGGTGTCGCAATACTCATTATTTCAACCAACGTAATTACTGCCATTTTCCTAGCACGTATCAAATCATATTTGAGCGTAGCAATTAATGCAGTACATTTGCGAGTCTAAATGTTTTCTTGTGCGCATGTTCCAATTAACCCATCCTCCGCCATTTAGGATGATGTAAGGTGAACGGTTAAGCTTAATTAATAAAATACTTAGTGACCAAAAATTATCTTACATTCGAAATTTACATCCATTTTTACTAAGCTCAAATGGAGCGGTGGTATAATGTTTGGTAGGTACTGGGTAATTAGGCAATGATGACTAGAATTCGGGAGTCCGTTTTTCCATTTATAACGTGCTTCCTTCCTGACTGCAACCAAGTAGCCTAGATGTGTACTTTATGTTAAGCGTCCGATTCAGTAGTTCAAATTGAATAACTTCATTAGATTATAGAAAATTCTTATGACGCTGTTCGCATAGCATTACCTGTTTAAACGTTGAAGCAATCGTCGCTGCATTAAACTGTATTTCAAACTCTTTCAATTTTACTTTGCTGTATAAGTAGAAAATGCAAGTCTATGCTGAAGTCAAAGTTGATTTTACAGTAGATACCTAGCACAGATTCCTAGATAGATGTTTGCCTGGTGTTAGCGAATAACATCTGATAAGCTAACAAAATAGCGTTATTACACTCACCCGATAGAATGCGCAGGTATTTAAACATTTGTGAAGTTAGAAATTGGATAAGCTTTATGCAAGCAAATATTTAATGTGCACATACCGAACATTGTTCGGAGCAAAAGCATAATACCAATTAAATAGCATAAGTAAACTTAATGATGGATTGGCAAAAAAGCATGGAAGATACAGCAGAATTTTGCACTTCAATATATGCACTTAGTAGCGCACTTAACGTTTATCCATATTTCGTATGTTGTCTTCTTATTTAGCGTCAACCAGAAGCGGTAAGTTTTGCCGTACTCAAACTTTAACGCTAAATTTTATACCAATCACCAGTTTTTAGGCAATCTAAGGTTAACCACATATTAATTCCGTTTAAATACGTTGACAGCGTCAATTTTCGCTCTGTTCTATATGTACCTGATTTTATTAAATTTATTACATTGATGGCATACAATAAGAAATTTAGTTTGCATATGCTCAGGCTATTTTACCGTAAAAGAGAAAAAATAGCATAGTTTTAAATTCTCTACCGGATATTTTGTTTAACTTCACTGCAAATTAGCTCATATCTCATCTTACATATTGTATTTAGTCATCGAGGAGGCACACTGTTTCAGCATTTGTAAGTCGATCAATTCAAGTACCTTAAAATTATCATTATATTGTGGTTCCCTAGGACCAGATTATTTTCTCTATATTAACATGGACAAACAAGACTGTGATAGTCTGATGTACGAAAACTTAGGTGGTTGGTGTCGGTTATATTGTGAAAACGTATTTCATCCTATCACGCAAGTCTAAATCTGATGGACTGAGACAGAAGGTAAGGGTAGAATTTTGACGTCATATGCTAGTGTTATAGAATATCCGTTGGCGCAATTTGACTCATTTTAATTAATTCATTAAGAATTCAACTGCTGTTTTGCAAGCAACTTTTCTCATTTTAATCCATTAAACAGAAGATATCTGTAGAAGAGGCTCAAATCACCTAACCTAATGTGTTCATGTGCAAATGTGTTTACTCGTAGGATGACATGCGAATAACCTGTGCGTGCATTAATAGTACTGGTTAGACAAAATCTTGTATTATTTTCAAAGGAATTTAAGGTGATGCGGATTTGAGTTAGGTTAAAATTTACCCGGCCTTTGTTTAGTGAATCACACATGATTATTTGATTTTGCATTTTAACTATTCTGGTAATCAGTGAGGTGAGAAGGAGGATTGGACTAAGACTGCACATAGAATCTAGTGGGCCAGATTTTGTGAATCTGAAACATTACATGGGATGAATTCTGTATGGCCACTTGCTTCTCGGTTTTTTGTATACAATAACTTAGAATTTTGAATCTAGATATTTATTGGTCAAATAGGTGGATCGACGGAATAATTACATTGGAAAAATCAGTCCTTTGTCTACAGGTTATGAGCAAGCGACAAATTCGCCTAAGCTGTGGGCAATTTTGTGAAACCCACTAGCAGTCATGGGTTAGATCCTCGGAAGATGTTCGAAGGGTTCGTACCACTGAGGAGCAGGTATATAGCGAAACAGTCGTCTGCTTCCTGTCTGGATTAGTAGTTGGGTTATCTCATTTGTCCTCTGGTTGGGATTAACTGAAAATCTCGCTAAAATGCTTCTACACATAAGTACTGCAAATGGCGACAAGACTAGAACTTAACGTGGTGTGATAGTTTGTGTGCCTCAATGATCCATTGTGCTATGATGGATGGTGTTTCTTTTCACCTACAGAGCTAATCATATTAGAGTGTTCAATGGTTAGCAGTCAGAAAACTCAGGCTGCCGGCCATCCAGGTTAAGCGTTAGTGTGAGGGTGGCGTCTTACTCCACCAAACCTCGCTCCCTGTGTTCCAGGTCTGAAACCACTTGCCTTGCGGTAGGGCTTTTGAACCAAAAGCTTTGGATGCGAACTCTAATCGTTCGTGTGTCTAGGCCTGGGCAATCTGACAGTATTCTGCTACCACAATAAATTGTACATTGCTTCCAACAATTTCTTGATGCACTGGCCGTCGCAGATGATAATCAACCGCACCCTATCTGCTGGATGGCGCAGGATGTACAGGGGATTGGATGTACTGCACAGTCCTTCTCGCCATCTAGCCCAATTTTTGTGCTTTTCCATCCTTATCTACCCGCGCCCACTTTTCTTTTATCCTCCCACGTTCAATCCCCAATTCTTAGACCTCTGCTACCATGCTTCAATAGTCGCCTGTTTTCTAAGTTCAAATCACAACTAATCACAGCGCATCGCTCCAATCCAATCATCAAGTCCATGTTCAAGCAAGCGGACAACTTCAGTTTACCCGTTTCCTTTTGGAGTCCTCGAGTTTAGATAAGAGTGGCATGCTTCAACGTGCGCGCTCTACTACAGATTGACAAACATGCAGCACTTTCCCGCACACAAGAGATCCTAACAATCGATATTTGCTGTTTATCGGAAACCCGCCTGCAAGGCGAGCTACCCGCTTAACCTGCAATCCCCCACATGCGACACTGGCAGCACAATCACATTGAGTCTCTTAGGAGATGATGCAGCTTCAAATGCCGGTCAGTCTGGTGTCGGCATTGTTTAGAGTCACATTGCTGAAGCTGCCCTGATCGACTGGATCTCAGACAACAGTCGGATGTGCGCCGTTAGATTATCTAGTCCCTATCAAGCTACAATTCGCACGAGAACAAACGGTGCCTGTTAGCCATTGCGGCCTTCTCCCCTACAAACTGTAACACGGATTGGATGATAGGTGACCTCTATCAATAACTTAACGGTTTCCTTTATTACAGAAACATCACAGATATTGTGGATTTGGCTGATGATTAAAACACCCGTCGGGTAATTGTCCTCCGATGAGCTTCATCTGCTGGCCGACATTGTGTAGGCTTCCGTAATGAGAACGCTGAGTGAATGCTACAGCTGTGTGAAGATGCTCTTCTGTTTCTCGCGAGCACAATCGTTCGACACAGCACCCGCAGAAGTGTGAGTTGGCGCCTACCATCCTCACACCAACCAGTGACGCAAATCGGTCATATCGCGATAAGTTACCGCAAGGGAGACTGTGTCCAAAAGTTCGAGATGGAACAGCCACTGCCATTGGTAGCCATCGTAATTTGTTCCGCTTGATACGGGAAACAGGCAGCAGGAGACTTGGTGTTAGCGTGATAACACGCGACGAGAGTGGACAGCCAATACACAGCCTGTCAGAACGCTTGGAGCTTTCGGTCGAACACTTTGGAAGGTAATTTATCAACAAGTTATCGCTTTATATTTCGCGCATTAAGTGCGCTTCTCCCCGGGCCGTGTCCTTGGATGCGCAGTCACGCGTATAAGTCGAACATAAGATCAGGCTGTTGAAAAAGTATAAGGTCGCGGAGGCAAATCGAATTCCTCCAGCTTTCTTCAAATTTGGGTGATCTGCTCTAGTAAATGAAATCCATGATTAACTAGCTGCAGTTTAAGAGCGGGAAACTGTCTTTGCAGATTGGGGTCGTTCCGTCATAATCCTAATTTCCAAAGGAGGCTCCAGCTCGCAATACGGTAGTCATAAAGTGATCAGTCAGCTCTCAATGGCATCTAAATCGTTGCGTTTGTTGTTCTCCACAGTCTGACTGGCACTCGTGATAGCCAGATGCGTGGAGATCAAGCCGGGTCTCGTTGAGGTCAGGGCTGCGTGTAGTACATCTACACTTTGTGTCTGTTGTTGGTGCAACGCCGTGTTTATTGGCGACTCACAGTTGTTGTGTTTCTTGATATAAAGTTTGCCTTTGACTCAGCCGAGCAATGTGCTTTTTGGGATTGTCTGCAGAGGAGTAGTGTGTCTGATTAAAAGTAAAATGTTCAAAGTGCTGTACGCGCATAGTTCGGGCAGAGAGATGATTTATTGCAAACTGACTAACCCTCCAGTATAACCAGCTATGTAAGACTACCCTGCTCGCTGATACCTTCCCTTCTAAGGTTGCAAATGACGAAGCCGCGGAAACAGCATTCGCTGGACACGACCTACAAGGTGTGCAGCTTCCTCCTGGTGAGCGACTTCTTGACTTAGAGTATGCGGATGATATTGTCCTAATCTGTGACGGCTCCGAATCATGCCAAGCAGCCGAAAAGCGCTGGCTGTCAATCCTTTCGGACTATGCATTCCTCGATCGGTATATGTTACCGCCCGTGGTACCGAAGATGACTTTGCGAATGGTATGGCAAATGCTCGAGGTGTTTTCGCCAATCTCTGTGACCTGTGGGGCAGACGTGACTTCACTCTCGCCCTGAATGGCGGAATTTATAATGCAGCCTTCCGTTCAACACTTCTATTCGGTTGTGAAACTTGGCCCATCAGACCGACAGACATAAAGTGGCTTGCTAAGTTTGTTCATCGTTACCTTTGCAGCTTAACTCATGTGTGGTGGGAGAAAAGCGCGAGCGACGAGCCTGTTCGGCGCCGCGTGTTTGGTGCACGAAAAGCGAGTGAACGGCTCAGCATCTTTATATTACGTACAGTGTCCTATGGCTGGGCCATATGTTGCGCATGCTAGCGCACGGACTCCCAAGACGTGCATAGTTGGCGCGCCCTGGGTGCTGTTGGAAGAGGAGGAGAGACCAAGCGATGATTTGGAATGAAAACACTCACTTCGAATCTGGCGTCGGTTGGTGCATCCAGCCTGTCTGGTTAGCGTTCTAAGGACGATGAAAATATTTGCTTGGACACAATTGCTGCTACAGCTAGAAACCGGCCCCCATGACGGCTGCGCTGTGAATTTCTTTGTCCATCTTCCTCATTTTTATTTTCCCCCTAATTCCCATCTCATACAATACGCATAATATAATGCTTAGCGTTATATTTCTTGCGTGGAATCTTTCTTGTCGCGCAATATTTTAGTCTCTCGTCGGTTCGTACTGCAGCATATTAGGTGAGATGTGTTGACCAACCTCACTTAGCATGTATTGATGATGATGAGGATGCATTCATTAATGCTATGTCGTTTCATATCTGCCGTAACCTGAACGTCTTGATGACGGAATGCCAACGGCTGTGATCTGCATGGCAGATGCCTGCATGGCAGTGGAGGACGGTTCGGGCAATATCGCTGTTAGCTAACGATTAATGATTGTCTGCTACTGTCTCCACTGGCTCATAGGCATAAGCTGCGACCTAGTTGGCGCGAGGCACTAGCTGTCATGCATTCGATCGTCGGAAGAGGTTCGATGGATGCACACACCTGACGAGCCCCAGTAAGGCGAAACGGACATCCGGTGGTTCCGTATTGATAGTTGATCTAGCTGTATTGTCGGCTGTTTAACGAAAAACAAATTTTCAAAAAGTGGTTACCCGACGAATATCCGTCGCTTTGGCATTTTGTTCCTTGCGACATCATCTGACGTGTTGTTTGCTTTTCGTCAGCAACATGAGCTATCACACCGTTAGTAAAACACACCTGCTTCCATCGCTTTTGTCCTGTATTCAAACTATTATGCTAATGCGGCCGTACGCGAGACGTTGCCTACCATGGATTATATTTAATCGCATATGTATTGGCAGATTACAAATGTAGTTTTCACATTTAACGTTAACCGGATGCTTGCATGTTGGTCAGGGCGTTATATTCTGTATGTATATAATTTTGCTGGATTTACGCATGTCGTCAAGGTCCCCACATGCACTTTTCTGCCGACTGCCTGTGTGTTGTTCCGTAATATAGTGCCAGTGTGCGTTCCTCTGATTCCGCTCTAGTATCATTTGCGTGAAGTGCCTAGATGTTTATATTAAACATTAAGTTTGCGTTGAGAGCGCATAGAGAACATGAGTGAATCCGAAAATATAGCATGATATAACCACACAATCGAGATGATTTGGTCACAAGGTAAAAAAGCGCGAACAGGTTTCGACGTTCAACAGTTAAAATACAGAAGCGGTCGACGTAGAAAAGTGATGACTTAATGCATGACGTGAGCACACGATGGGAGACGCTGCACTGAGCGATTGCATGTGTAATAACTGCAAAACTATTTGTAACGAATGTAAATGCGTGTTGGATAAATATAACGTCGCTGGGCGCGAGATGTATCCGAAGGTGTGGACTGGGCGTTTTTGGTAACAACAGTTGCGCCGATGGTATTTGATGGGGCAGTCATTTAATAAGCCTCGATATAATTCCATTAAAATATCGGTACAACTATTACCCAAATAGAGCGCACAGTAGCTTTTTACAAATTACCGTAGTAAACAAAATAACAAATATGAAATATCTGTAAATCGCTAGCTTGAATTTATGCACTGTGCAGCATGCTCCGTTAATTTTTGGGTACCTGCTACTGATCTTTGTGTTTTGAACTAGAATACGTCATTTGCTTTTTACTAGTAAAAGCCTGAATCCGAAGTCCAAAATTGTTACACGTCGAATAGTTATTATTCATGGATATGAAAAACATTATTGCCAAGGTAGACATTGTGTTTCATGATCATACATGGAAAACACAAATTCATCATTGCTATACAAAATTAGACAATGTCAAGTGAAGGCATATCACATCCCCACCTGTATGCCACATTTGAAATACGACCGCACAGATTCAATTAACCATCAGTTGACAATCTCAGGAGCGTGCTGTTCAGAATTTCAAACATACAATCACATAAATTAACGGGATTCCATCCTCGGTGATATAACTGATCCCTATATCCGAATTCGAGATTTCTTGAGATAAAGTTTTATACCTAAGCACATCCGTCGAAAGTTACTATTTGTAGCTTCCATAAAATATGAAGTAAGCGCCAGTTGCGAACTGCGCTGCAATGCATGACGCATGTAATTCCGTAACAGACCGAACGGTGATCATCGTCATTTGCAAGTAAGGATGGTACACATCTCCACGGTAATGCATAACCGCCACCGGTAACAGCAGTATTCAATTGCACGTAGGTCATCCTAAATTAGGCGTCCATATTCTTTGGTACTTGAACCTTTGCAGAACTAGAAGAAATTAATGCTACCAGCCAAAAGAAAAGCAGCACCTTGCCTTGTTCGTTGCTAAAATCTTGCTTACACAAACGTGAAAGTAATTGGTCTACTGACAATCGCTTATGCAATGTAAAATTAATGGTAGAGTAGGCGCATATGACTTCCCATTTCGTGCAGCAAATTAAGTACTGCAGTAAGTTGCAGGATATATACCATGTTTCGTTTTCTAAGGTCGCAACGCACTAGAATTTCCTGTTCCCGTGAGCCTATTTTAACCACTACAATTACGCTGTTTCGCATCCTCGTGATCGATTTATACGCAACTGTTTAGTGGTCTTGAGAAAATGAGAGGAATGAGTTTTGTTTTCATTACATGTATTTCCATATTCCTATCCGAATTCAGCCACCTGTTGCCCAACAGGTATGTAATACTTTGCCAGTTCAAACTGTGGTCATTTTATACCCTTGCTGAAATTCGGTTTCATTTTTATGCCAGTTTAAATACCCATGCACTACAATGGCGATACAACCATTTTCCCTCAACTTAATGAGTATACTTGTAGCGCGGATTGCGGATAATGTGTATAGAAGATACTACCAGTATTTCAATCTCACAGTGCAGAAAGGATACCGAATCAAGATGGGAGAGCACGACAACTTATCCTAAGTCCTTTGATTTTAAGCGACATGCTGTGGTATTTCGGTTGTGAAGTTTCTATATGTGCTAATCGTGCAGTACGGCAGGTTAACCAAAGCAATCGCAAATTTCCCGGACACTGGGATTGCACACATGAAGGCAAACATATCCAAGGTGGTACAACATTGTGCCAATTCGAGCCAAGCGTTTAGTCAGAAGAAGAGGCTCAAGCGCCCCAACAGAAATAATAGGTCTGCGTCTCCAGCTCTTCGTACCGAATACCTCCAGCTTGTTAAGGCTTAGAGTGCGTAGATCATCATACATTCAGGACAAAAAAACGTAAACGTCAGTGGTAATAATAGTGACTCTGATCCGGTAGCAGTCGCACAATGGAGGAAATCTGGCAATTGATACCGTCTGCTGCCTCCGTGCAAACGCGAGAGAACACACTGAAACTAACGGTAAATTAGAAAACCTGTAGTATAACTTATTCCACCTTCCACCAAAGAGTTGACAATGACAATGACTGGTAATCCCAAATTGTCCGCCCTCAAAATGCTCTGCACTTCACTGTTTCGGAATCACAATATAGTACAACGGTGGGAAGAAGATCGGCGACCGCAACACACGGATTACAAACTGTGGTCCAATCAGCATCTTGACTGAGCTCACGATAGACTGATCAATCTTCACCCAACTTCAGTGTATTACAGGAAACTTGCTTTGTTATTTTAGTTCATGACGAGATATAGAGATGCTACCCAAAACTAGTTACACTTCATGAACGAAGTTACGTTTTTTCTGCCGAACATGTATTTTATTGGATGCGGTTCATAGTGTAGCTTTGATCTGGCCTCGAATTAGTCAGTAAGTAAACCGCAGTCGTTTATTGTTCAAGATTGCCTGTATGCTCCAATTCTCTACATGCCAGCTACATCCTCAAGCTTAGGGGGCACGTACTGCTGATCACATTTCACGATCCTTAACGCAGAATATCTGAGAAAGATACCATCACATGTTCCAGTCCGTTAAGGGTCAATACCTCGGCTTCGTGCGCAGTTTCCTCGGGCAGCAAGCCATCAGAATTTTTCCTTAGCTCTCTATGTGTACTGAGTCCCCAAGCTTAGTGAGTTACCCAAGTTCAGTAAAAGTGTTGCAACACTTTTAGGGATACCAAGGCGTACGTACACAAACAGCATCAATGGTATGCACTGCCTTCCTTAACCGCAACGGCTCTAGTAAGTCCGGATGTTAAGTGGACGCTGCCGGTGAAACAATAGTGTTGTTGAGAATTTCGACGAGAAGAATTTTTGCCTAGGATCTCCAAGCTACGTTCGAACATTGTAAATGCTCAGTTGTTTGTGCATAGAATATAGAGTGCTACAAAACGAAGTGGCACTTCACAGACAGTTCAATTTGTGTTATCACATTAATGCATTATTTTGGGATATGCTCATTTTAACTGGTCTGATGCAGGGAAACCGGTGAGAATTTTGGAGCTATCCAAGTGTTATTAACAGGAGCCATTAATTAGGAAGATTATATAACGGTTTGCACTGTACTAACTGATTTTCGCAGACTTATTATGCCAACAAATTGTTGCTTCAATGGTGCACATATCAGTTTGCTAATGTGCAATGAAATGGAACGATAATTTTCATCCAGACAAATATCCGTAAACGTCAAACCGTTTCGTTTTTACATGTAGTCACTCACAGATTCAGTATATCAAAAAGGTTTGATGGGCGCACGGACTTCGCATTTTCTCATTATGTTTTACAACGTGCAGAATATTGTTCCGAGAGAGATAGTTCCACACTTACATCCAACGCGAGCGCAATTTGTTCCGAATATTCAACATGCTTGCAGTGAGTGTGGAGGCTGACATAGGAGACCAGCAAAGAATCATTCTGTGACATTCAGTATAAACTTCCGTGCAACCCATTGAGTCAACTAACGTAGTAAAAAATCAGATGACACGCACAGTAAAATTAAGCGAGATGACCGCATTCAACTAAGCATTGTTAAGGCGAATGTTTGGTAAGAGTTCACGAATTTGTGACTCTTTGATGATTAATTAGGACTACTAGACTCGTGGTGTCTGCCAACAAAGTACAATGTATGTGGTAGAATAAATTTGATGGATTTATTTTTCTAGTGATGTGCAAGAATTGCAACATGCAAATAATATGGGATCGTGATTCAACCGTTTTGAAGTGAAGCTCTATCAGTTCTGTTACTGCGCATGCAGTTATCTGTGGGACGCCTGATATCTCACAATTGAGATTTACATGTGTATTTTTGTGAATGATCTGGACGTGGAATAATCACAGGCGACGCGACAGCTTTCGTGTCCGTACTAAGGATTTTAAAACCCATCCCAGATGACCTCCAACGGAAACTAAAATATTCTACTGAATGGCCGTTCCTGTGGAGAAGAGGACGGTTGTAGTAGAGGCATAGCGGTGCTCTCAAATACCTATGAATTATGCACATACAGCTTGCCTCTGATTTAACATACTTACCCAAAACCGTCCGGGCAGCAAAGAGCTTTGGAAGAGACAGCAAACAAAATAACTATCAGCGTTTAGGTTTCTATAGTGGTAGAAATAGACTACGTATTTTTGAACATATACCCAGATAACTGAACTGGTATTTCGTCAGGCGGTTTTAATGTGCATGTATCCGTTCAGCAACGTTTCGCGTGCTGATGATCATAGCACGGAATGAGATCACTGTTAATGGGACGGAACCAGCCAATGAGAGCGTTTTACGCTGAGGGCTATTGATTTGGCCATAAATTGAATGTACCGTTAGTTGGACGTTAAGCAAATATACGTGCCAGCCGTACGCCGGTCTCCTGCTTTGGGAAGTCGGGCTGATCAGAGTGCACGCTAGCAGCAGGTCATCGGTAGGTCAGCCGAAACCATAACATATATTTTTGGCGACGGAAGGTAGTGGATCAAGATGTCAATTTCAGCGGAAGACCTGAAAATCATTTTGTTGCAGCAACAGCAGCAATTTGAAACAGCACAGCTGCGTATGATTGAAACCCTCACCAAAATGTTATCTGTGCAGCCTACGGTCGTTCAGAACAATGGGAAGCCTTCGGCGGATGCGATGATCAGTAGTGTTAATGAGTTCATATTCGATCCTGACTCAGGATTAATATTCGATGCGTGGTTCAGGCGCTATGAAGACGTTTTCAGGGCAGAGTTGTCAGGTCTCGATGATGCATCTAAAGTTCGCCTTTTGTTACGAAAACTCGGAACGGTTGAACATGACAGATACATTAACTACATTTTGCCAAACAACGCGCATGATTTCAGCTTTGATGATACAGTTGCTCGACTCACAGCGTTGTTTGGAGACCAGTCGTCTCTTTTCAATAACCGATACAATTGTCTAAAGCTATGCAAAAAGGACAATGACAGTCTTATTGCTCACGCGGCGATAGTCAAACGTGAATGCCAGAAATTCAAACTGAAGTCGCTCACGGAAGACCAGTTCGAGTGTTTGATACTAGTATGCAGTCTACAGTCCCCAAAAGACGCCGAGATACGAACGAGAATACTTGGTATGTTGGAACGCGACCCAGATGTTACATTACAAAACGCCATTGCTGAAGCCCAAAGAATCATGAATTTAAAGCACGATACGGCTATGGTGGAAGATTCGAGAGCACATTCCGCAGATATATCTGTCCAGCAAATTTCAGGAAACAACCCACCGACCGCTCAACCTAGCAGATATCCACAATCCAAACCCCCATCACCTTGCTGGCAATGCGGAGGATGGAATTTTGTGAGATGGTGTCCTTTCAGCAAACAAGTGTGTCAAAGGTGCTTTAGACGGGGGCACAAGGAGACCCACTGGAGATTCAAAACATCATTTAGATCGTCATGTGATACTCGAAAAGCAGGTTACCGAAGGTTCACGACAAGAGTAAACGCTAACTATACGGACGATGTTAAAGATAGAAGAAAGTTCGTCACTATTACCATCAACGGAAGAGTAGCACGTCTGCAGATTGATACGGCTTCCGATATTACAGTCATTACGGAAAGCTTATGGAAAGCTATCGGTTCACCTGACATTAAACCAACTAACCATAAAGCGAAGAGCGCATCAGGTACGAGTCTAAACTTCATCGGTCAGATCGAATGTGAGTGTCGCTTTGCCAACTTCACCGCTTGGGGAACTATTTTCGTCACAACACACAAGAATTTGAACCTCTTTGGATTAGACTGGATTGAGCGATTCAACCTCTTAGATGTTCCCATTAATCAAATCTGTGCAAGTGTACACTTACACAAACCAAAAGTCCCCAAGGCAATGGCAATCGAACAAATTCGAGAGAAATATGCACCTGTTTTCCGTGAAGGACTTGGTATGTGTGCAAAGTTGCAAGCCTCATTGTCCTTAAAACCCGATGCTGTTCCTGTTTTCCGTGCAAAGCGGCCAGTACCTTACGCAGCAGTCCCAATTGTTGACCAGGAACTTGATCGTTTGGGGATACTTGGGGTTATCTATGCAGTGAACTACTCTTCTTGGGCGGCTCCAATTGTGGTTGTCAAGAAGCCGAACGGCCAGATCCGAATATGTGCCGACATTTCTACTGGGCTGAATGAAGCGTTAAACACGCATCAGTATCCTCTGCCAGTCCCAGATGATTTGTTCTCGAAACTAAATGGGGGTCAGTGTTTTGCCAAGCTAGATCTATCGGATGCGTACTTACAAATAGAAGTTGATGAAGCTTCTAGAGAATTACTGACGATAAATACGCACCGAGGTTTGTATCAGTATCATCGACTTCCATTCGGAGTTAAGTCCGCGCCAGCAATTTTTCAGCAAATCATGGATACTATGCTAACAGATGTAGATGGTGCTGCCGCATATTTGGACGATATCATTGTCGTCGGAACTAACCCAGATGACCTTTTCAGAAAGCTGCACTTAGTACTTGATCGCATACAAGAGTACGGATTTAGACTTCGCCCAGAAAAGTGCACGTTTTTCATGGACTCCATTAATTTTCTTGGCTTCATAATTGACAAGAACGGTAGACGTCCAGATCCGTCAAACATTGATGCTATAAAAAAGATGCCACCTCCCAAAGATGTGCCTACTCTGAGGTCCTTCTTAGGACTCGTCAGTCATTACAGTCAATTTCTGCCACATATGCACAGCGTGCGTGGACCACTCAATGAGTTACTCACCAAGGACAAACGTTGGCACTGGTCCGAAGATTGTCAGAAGTCCTTTGAGGAGGTGAAGCGAATGCTGTGTTCTGACCTTTTGCTGACACATTACGACCCTACACTTGAAATCGTGGTGGCGGCAGACGCTTCGAAGTATGGCGTGGGTGCAGTTATCTCTCATAAGTTTGCTGACGGATCGGAAAAAGCGATCGCACACGCAGCTCGATCACTGTCGCCAGCCGAAAAGAATTACGGGCAGATAGAGAAAGAGGCATTAGCGATAGTCTTTGCAATAAAGAAATTTCACAAAATGTTGTATGGCAGGAGGTTTACCCTGCTTACCGACCATAAACCACTCCTAGCCATATTTCGATCAAAGTCCGGTATACCCGTTTATACCGCGAACAGACTGCAGCGTTGGGCCACGGCCTTACTCGCCTATGATTTTGCGGTGAAGTACACGGCTACAAAGGATATAGGTCAAGCAGACGCACTTTCCCGGTTATTGGAGCTACCACAGCATCAGCAGGAAGAATCTATAATTGCAGCAGTCTCCCTTGAATCAGAGGTCAACCAGATCTTGATGGAGAATTTTAGGAAGCTTCCCGTGACGTTTGACATGGTACGTGACGCAACTGTGCGAGATCCCCTCTTGCGCCAGGTAATCAAATTTCACACTAGGCAGTGGCCAAGTGATACTCTATCCGGAGAGCTACAAATTCTCTCTCGGAGAAAGGACGAACTTTCGATCGTAAATGGGTGTTTACTTTTGGCCGAGAGAATTGTCATACCCAAAGAACTTCGCCAAAGAGTCCTTCAGCAATTTCATCGGGCACATCCTGGAATTAACAGAATGAAAAGCATTGCTCGGAGTTTTGTCTACTGGCCAAACATTGATTCGGAACTCGAGCAACTAGTAAAGTCATGTCCCAAATGCGCGCTTGCTAGTAAGGCAACGAGAAAACCTGACTTAGCTTCCTGGCCGTTGGCAACAAAACCGTGGGAACGCGTGCACGCTGATTTCTTTGGTCCCCTAAACGGTCAGCAGTACCTAATAGTTGTTGATTCCTATAGTAAATGGCCTGAGGTCTTCTGTATGGAGCGTGCGACAAGTGATGCAACAATTAATATTTTGAGGAGACTTTTCAGTCAACACGGAATACCAGAAACCTTGGTCACTGACAATGGTTCTCAGTTCACTTCTTCCCAATTTGCCGAATACTGCGCACAGCATGGTATCACGCATCTACGGTCGCCACCGTTTCACCCTCAGTCAAATGGACAAGCAGAGCGCTTCGTCGACACGTTTAAGCGATCGCTACTAAAGATGCGGGGGGAAGGAACCACACAGGAGATACTTGATACATTTTTGCTCGTGTACAGATCAACTTCAAATCCCCAAGTACCAAACCAGTTGTCGCCGGCAGAAGCACTAATGGGAAGAAAACTCCGTACTGTGAATTCCCTGCTAACTCCGAGGTGTACTAATGAGCAAGAAAGGAACGTTCGGATGGAGCAGTACTACAACGAGCGACACAGAACTCAAGCACGCCGCTTTTACCCCGGACAACGTGTCTTAGTAAGAGACTATCGCGCGGGAAACCCGCAATGGGTGGTAGGATCGATACGGAGAAATATTGGACAGGTGCTATATGAGGTTA
The DNA here is from genome assembly GCA_944474145.2 of Dicrocoelium dendriticum. Taxonomy (NCBI): domain Eukaryota; kingdom Metazoa; phylum Platyhelminthes; class Trematoda; order Plagiorchiida; family Dicrocoeliidae; genus Dicrocoelium; species Dicrocoelium dendriticum. The sequence goes on along the minus strand of OX104069.1, from coordinate 91,464,935 downwards.
ATGTGGGTAATTTGATTTGGACCAGGCATTCCAATCAGCTGCGACCAACTGACATCCCTGCGGGCACAAGCGCTCGGTTACTACCGTTAGATATTCTACTAGAGAGTTTCGACATGCCATCTAATCCCCAAAGCAATTCGGATGCATCCCGCACAGAAGTCTCAGAGGAACCGAAGGTCCAGACCCGGCGCTGTACTGATCGACTACGGAGACCTGTCGTGAGAATGCAGTTGGATCCAAAAATGAAGTCTTGGACAATGGACAATGGACAATGGTTTATTACGGGTAAAAAAGCATCGCTTAACAAGTCCCGTGGGATGGAAATTATTGCGAAAATAAATTGCATAATAAAGTGAAAAGCGTTGTGTTTTGGTGTTGGAACACCACACAGCCGGTTCACCAAATTCAACTTTTTGTTCTCTTCCATTGTACAAAGCGCTGCTCGGGGATCTCAGTAGCGTAGTGCTCAGGGCGTCAGCCGTGAACATTTGGCTCTGAGTTCCACCCCAACTCAGGCTATCTCTATCTGGCAAGTCCAAAGCAGGACGAAACCGCGGTCGTGGTGTGCCAGTCTTGTTAGGAGCAACACCAAAATGTTTCTATAGTCTGAGTTCCTTATCGGAGCCATCCCTACTTTTGTACACGATATAAATATCGGTATTTGCTAATATTCTATGCGGTTTGTGAAGATGCCATTGAAACTGTTCCAACAGGTGGCTTTGTTATGTATGTGCTCCAGGCACTTAGAGTATGTGTTTCCAATGGTAGAGTTGGAATAAGTAGAAGCTAAGAACTATGAAGGCGATCGAATTGATACACGGCAATGCACGTTTCACGATCACAATTTTGCTTCTAACCGAGTTATGTTACTAGCCGGACAACAGATATCGGACCGACCGATTGTAATTTCCCTGCAAATGCAATTGAGAAAATTGTGCGATTTCCTCTGGTCAGTAGAAAACAAAGCAGTTGCTCATTCAAGTGGATCATTTGCAGCAATGATACTACGGTTTAGCAGTTGTTGCTGTTGTAAAATTCGTTGAAAATCTGCCTATATTTAAAGTACTTATTGATATATATATAGACAAGATGAATATATATCGATTAGAAAAGTACACTTAACCTTAGTGAGCTCATTATTAGACAGTGAAAAGCACCGTAATTAGAAAAGAAAATATCCTCCTAATAATCACATTCGCACAGATGAAGTGTTTGCGGAAAATGTTTCACAACGAATTATTGCAGTGTTGAACATTAACAGGTTAGAATACATTCGCGAAAACGTTGTGATATCTAAAATGTGTGAGGTGGATAGACGCGTGGTTGTTTGCCACTGATCCTTTACTACGAACTAAGAACAGCTACGCGATGGAAGCTTACGGATGGTGGATGAGCAACAGCCGAGTTCACAAATTCACGGTTGTATTTGCCCATCAAAATTAAGGCATGCAAACGTTGAGTGAAGCTAAAGAAATTCAACGTTAAACACGGTCCTATTATTATGACCGATGTGCGCCGCTCTCAGAACTGGAAAATTACAGCAAGATTACCAACTCGTCATCCGAACCCGTCACACTATGGAGAACACGGACTTATTCGAGTAACACTAGAATCCTCCACCGACGTAAAAGAAGTTTGCTCTCCACAAGCACGTCAAAGTGCGGATGCTTTGGGATACGCATAAATCAAAATATATATTGGAGCGCGCGACAAGCAGAAAGGAACACCGAAGAGGGATATATTTAGCAAGACACATATAACGTGCCAGAACATACCTCTAACGCTGTAAAAGAGACCGGCATTCACGCGTTAGAACAGAAGATTTTATCTTTAATTATTTTCTTTGCTACTATTGTGGCGCTGTCACTTACAAACATACGTCTCTTACCAAAGTATAAAGGATGCGGCCCTAGAATCCCAAAAATGTTGTTTAGTCAGGGCAAAATGCGACGGATGTTTTGGATCGAACGCAGTGAAATCGGAAACGTCTTCTTCTTATCCCGGCTTAAAGTTACTATATGCTTTGAACAATTCAAATATTAAAGCGTGTGAAGCAGCAAGCGTACCAACAAATGTAAATAAGCGTAACTTGACTTCTGCTTTAACTGACTCAGACGTAGTTCTAAAGGAATTTTGGGACTCAACTTGGCCGACGCAGCTTTTAGACCATGTTTCATTACCGCAGTAATAAAAGGAGTAAATGCAGACCTTCCATCTGTCGGCATTCTCCCACAGCTAACCCCTTTACCCTTCTATAGGCTTCTGGAGACCGAGAAACTGGCCTTCTTGCATACAAGTGCTCAGGGTATTTCTAATAAACGGGCCGAACTGAAAGATCGCCAAGCACCAGGCTCATGTGATGTCATTGGTATCAACGAGAAGCTTTTGCATTAGGCAATGAGGGATGCTGAAGTTTCGTTACCAGGCAAGTACCTGATCCGCAACTACCGGCTCAAGGAAGGATAAGGGGTATTCATTTATTACTGAAGCAACTTACAGTGAGAAGCCGGGACGGATTCAGACTAACAGTTCCACGACGCACTTTTTTGCCGCATGCAAGTTAATAGGCAAGGGCGTTTTCCTAATTTCCTTGGTGTACAGCGCCGCTTCTCTACACCCGAAACCATCTGACACCGGGCGGCTACATTAAGGAGCCGTTTGCAGCGAATTTACACAAACGCTTTATACGCGATTTCAACGTACCTTGTACATGAACCCCAGCGAAGATAGGAGAACAATACAAAGCCGATCCACGAGGTCTCGCAACCACTGCTCTCCGTTACAAACACCTCACGCTGTCCAATCTTTTCAGAACAGGTAACAAGCCCGATATGCTGGCTCAAGTCCAACCAACGAGGTGCATATAAGCGACTGGTTGGTTTTAGAGTGCTTGTTGGGTCGCAGAGATCACGCAGATGTCAGTATCAACTTGGTATGACATAACAATATCGCAATGAAAACGATGCGAATGTACGAACTATCACAAGCTACGATCGAGTAGCCCAGCTCGTCAGCGCTGCAACTTGCGTGTTCCTTTCCGAAAATACCTCCTGGAGGTCGCCTGGCTCGAGTTCGTCAATATCTTCAGCCAGCTGATTACCGGTGCTTCAGAGATGAACGTTTATCATAAGCTTAAATCAGTTTATTTCGTTAGGAGCAGAACTCAAAATGTATTTCAGTATGCAACGCAGCATAGCGGGTGGACAGAGAAGCACCAGCACTAGAAACTTGGGATGAATACGGTGCTCAATGTTACCACTGCACACAACTGCTCAGAGAATATAAAGGAACCTATGAACATCACATCTGAAAAGCCTTTATTGCTAACACAAACTGATCTACAAGCACGTCAATTGCCTACGAAACTCCATACAAGAATTTCCGCATTCTGGACGACTGTGGGTGCAACAAACGCGCTACGGATGCAAAATGCCCTCACGTTTCACACGGTCTTACCACCAATCTTGTCGTATCTTCTTTCTCCGCCATGTCTAAGCCACAGCACTTTACTGCGGATGCTGTATTGTAAAAGCTGACGTCCCTAATAAAACACAGCTCGCCGGCTGTCGACACATTTCGTCTAAAGGCACTGGAAGCAACCGATGGCCAACTGGCAGGAACTTAAGCTCAGATTTTCCAGCGCTGCTTAGACCAGAATAAAACTCCTGTCATGTGGAACCTTAGAATAATAACCCGATTCACAATGGTGTGAGCAGAGCTGATCCCTTTAAATACCGCGCAGTATCCCTTCTTATACTCCCCAAGATCATGGAATCCGTAGTTGCCGACGTCTTGGTGTGCTATCTGGATACTGTCACAACAACACGCGTTAGGAGTACAGCTTCCGTCGGCAGCGTCCATGCACAACGAATTTAACAATCGCACGCAGTATTTGAACAAAGTCAGCTGACGCTGGAGAAGGCATAGATGGTAGCTAACTAGCATTTGAAGGCTTTCGATATACTAGAATATTCGATACAACTGCCTAAGCTTCAGCATTAGGAGATCGGTGACCCATTATTAAGCTGCATTGCCAAATTCGTACTTCAACTGCCATGAGCGGTCAGAGTTCGCAGCTCTTTATCCGACCCCATACAAGTTGAGTGTGGTGGGCTGCGGGTCTCGGTTCTAGGTCTACGTATGTTTTTGGTGTTTATTAAATAACTTCCACTGGGCATCTCTTCCAATATTTTAGGTTTTCTGACGGTATCAAGAGGTTTGAGTAATAATGAGTAGACGCATTTTCTATGCTTCGAGTTGGCTCATCACAATTATTTTCCAAGTCGCATAGGTTAGCTACCAATCCGGAAAAGCACCAGACGCGTGTTTCGCCCTATTGGGTTCGTCAGTTGTGCTCATCCATCGGTCCCCTACTGGGGATCAAACACATGAGCGCCAGAGGCTAACGCCAACTAGCCAGAAGCTTATGCCACAAAGCCATGGGGGACGACAGCCAACGCTCAAGAATTGAAACCTTACTGCGATATCGTGCAAACCATCCTCCAATGTCGTGCAGGTTATTGCCCGCGCAGAGGAGAGTGATTGGCCGTCACGGTCATGTTTTCCCTAGCCACCGTCGTGAATCCAAATAGCAACTTTGTATAGTTAGAGGGCTTCAATTTTTGGTTACTAACGAGTAGTCGGATTTGGGTATCATTGGATTTGGTACATCGCTATTAAATTCCAAGCCGCTTAGGTAAGCTACAAATTCGCAAGAACAGTAATGCAAGATCGAGTTAAAAGCCGACCAGCATCTGCTTCAGTGTGACCTGAATCCGGTGTATAAATGGTCCACCCAAAACGTACAGCATTTCAACGCCAGTGGATACAAAGTATTTTCTGTCCGATATCAGATCAACTACTCATATTGGCTCGTGGCAAATTTGCTATAACGAGCAAATTCTGAACGTGGCTTTGGTGTCCCGATTCAAGATGACTTGCGTTGCTCCAGGCAATCCAAAAAGGCATCGAAGTGTGGGAAGCAAAACATCAGGCTGTTGCGACGGGCTTTTGGACAAATAGACAGCTCCATATTTCGACAAATGCTCAGTGCGTATGTTCGAGCCTATGTGGAATACTCAATTTACTACTGGCACCCATGGCAGAAACACGACTTTAATTCAGTGCAGCAGCCAAAAGGTCGGGCATGGAATGCGCAATCTTTCTTACCAGGAGATGCTGCGACGATGCGGAGATATTCAGTGGAAGCTATCGCAGACTAAGAGGCAACCTGATTGTGACATACGATATGTTGATAATTTCATATTTGAAGTCTTAACGGTTTTACTAACAAGATTATCTTTATTGGTATTTCGATATCTCCACTGGCTAACCCACAATATTAGAAAAGCGACGCTTTTTACCCCTTACAAATTCATTGTTCATGGTGCATTGTGAATTTACATGAGATTGAATCGAATGTTGCATGCAAACGACCACAATGCACTAGTGCATTTGCACACAGATAGCTGATGGTGGTTGCTAGTGCCAAGTAAATTCGTATCATGTTGTTCTTGAGAATTCGATGGGGGTCATTTTCTGTGCAAATATTAACCCCTTATTCACCACGCGGTAAAATATAAAAAGTTAAGGCTGTCCTCAAAGCAGATGAGTGACGGCAATATTAGTTTCAGAGGGAAGATATAAATTAAGAGTCCTACCACTTTCCTGTATGTACTGCCGATAAAAGAAACGCAGTTCTCAGTGCTCATGCAGTCTACCTCATTCAGTTTACAGCACAATCGGTACATTTCTTCAAGCGTTAGCGGTGTTTCTGTATTCATGCTGACCAACTTGTGCATTGCACATAGCACATTGTCCCGAAATCGAAAAATTTTCAAACATGCTTCGTGTCCTTCGTCTTAGGAATGAGTGCCATGTTGTTTTGAGTCAGCCACGTAATCCGTTTCTTAATCGTTGTTATACTTTTTGGGACATCTGCCGTTTTTAATTAGTTGATTGATGTCTTCATTTCAACAAACAAAGTCAGTTTGTTGGTAGGAAAAAATTCTATTATGAAATTGATTAATAAGAGAATTACCAAATAGGCAAATGACATCCAATATGCATTTCGTTCATCATGCCATTGAACTTGCTTAGCCCACCCTGAAACAGAAACAGTTTGTAAACATTAACGTAGAAATCCTTTTCTGAACCTATTTGTGTCAGTCACGCAGCAAACAATCCCTGTGACACTGAGAAATAGCCGCTAGCAGTAATAAGTAGCCTAGCAAACATTTTGTTATTTAACATCAGCTTGAGGCATAGTATTTCGTCTAAGTGTATAACCGATTTATTTGCTGAAGAAAGGGATTCATAACGGTGTAGTTCCATTGATACATACTGACGCTTTGTAATTTCCACGCTGGACACTGCTTTGCTTTGAATTGTGAGTGACCTGCTTTTATGGCGCCGTAACACGCTGATCGGATGGATGCGCACGAGTTCCCGAATCCCGGAAGCAGTTTGCTTGTGCAGCAATTGAATCGGCACGGAATGTTAATGTCGTATCGAAAGAATGAGAACAGTATTTGAGTGACAAATTCGTGAGACATATTCGCGTTTTCGTCTTATATAAGCAGTATACAGGCGGATGCGTCCCTTTCTAATTTCTGCGTTATTGTTGCCACTAATACGTTTGTGGACGTTAATCGGACCGACTTAAGCCCATCGGTTTTTCACATGGGACATTGTGAACCAGATTCAGTGCCACATACGAAAGCTCATACTAACCATGGAATTATGTATGGAACCGAGTTAAGGAATTCAATACCCTAAGCATTTGTGCGTGTCGTTCAACAATCTACGACATAAAGCAGTCAGGTGGTATTTGCGCATTTGGTCTTTCGTTATCTTTACGTTTCATTGAAAAAGGATAACAGGTATATTACACATATAATGATAATTATATTTCATCACAAATCATAGGGTCTTAACTTAATTGGTATTGCATTGCAGTTAAATATCCTTAATTGTTTAAAACACCCTTATTTCTTCTACAGTACCGCCTCGTTACCATTAGGTTTCAATAAACATTATGTGGTCATTTTATTCACAGGTTCTCTGTATTAAATTTAGCCTAACTGATTTGAATACTTATTTGTGAGAATACCCCACTGAGATACGAAATAGCAAAGCAATTTGCCTACACTAGGGTATAGCTCATTACTTCCAACCTTTTAGGATACAACTGCATTTTCGAAACGTGTACAAGAACAGCGTTGTGCGCTTGACCAAGAGCGCAAGGAAAATCTTAACCATTCGAATAAACGCAGTGCATATCTTTGGCAGTTTCATACATTACCTATAAAGTTGGGGGACCAGTGGCAACGTGAACAGTAAAGAGTTTACGGAATATCATAGTTGTGCATTATCGTTTCTCCAAAGACTAAAGGATCAATGAAAATATATTTGACAATTAAATCTTCCTATACTATTGTAAAGAAATGACCCTATTTGTAAACTTTAATCGATCTAAAAATGCTTGGCTTTTATCTGGTTTGGTGAAAAGTTACTACCATGCATTCAGCAGCACTAAATTTAAAGACGTTTACCAATCTGTATTAAATATGCTGCGTGTACACACTTACTTATACATATATTTCTGACAATATATTGACAAGACCAATATGAGTGTAAAACCTAGATTATGTATTCAAATGGAACGATCAAATGCATGTCATTTCTTCGAGTATTTAGTCCACCGGACGATTTGCCCGCATCTTATGTCACTTGTCGTTAAATAAAATGTTCGGCCTGTTGAAAAAACGAAAACAAATTTAGAAATGATATCACCACCTACAACAGTCCGATGAGTTTCCACTTATTACACAAACCCGAAAAATATATACATTCTCCTAAGCCTTCGCTCTGTCCCCGATTCCAGTGAGTCAGCGAAACATGCAGCTAGTACGTGTGTGGAGACGCTCATAATGTTAAGTAATTGGTATAGATAAGCCATGCATAGATATGTACAGCAGACAATACACCCTCAACGGAAGCGTTGATTTTGTCCATGCGCTTCGCAACTTTCATGATACTAGATTAAACTTTACCGATCCGGAGTAATTCATAAGCCCAGTATTGTTATTATAGATTACTAAGATGAATCCTTTTCAATCACCGTAAATGGCCCCGACAAAGAAGCAAATTAATTAACGAAATAATCACTGCTATTATCAGCCTTCATGCTGAGAAGGTTTGGATCGTCTTTCATGGTTGCTATTGTAATGCGTTCATCTTGCGCAAGATTCGAATTCTCAAGCTACTGAATATTAATGCAATTAATTGGATCTACAAGAATATACTGAAAATCGGATCGGATGGTCTCATGAATGCAGCCTCAAATATGGAATTACAAAACCCCCCAATAATCCACACTCCTTATCAAGTAATACCCTTTTGGAAGTACTAACTACAGTACGATATCCAGGCTTGTCAGCTGGAATGCTGAACTGGCTACGTAGGAAAACCTAAGGATCGAGCATACAAACAGGTTTTATATTGGAGTACCTCCATTATGCTGAAATCACTCCTTGATATATAATTGTAAAATCCCAGGCATGTTCTGTCTGCATTAGGACGCACTGCCATTCCAAGCTCAGCAATCTTCGAGGAAACGGAATGAACTAATTCGACTTGTTGCCAACTAAATCCAACGCTACAATCGCACTACCATTGTTGTTAGCTACCCTGACACAATCGCAATAATGTTCCGGTGTGTTTGCTGAATTGATCCGGATATGCATTTTCATTTTTTAGCGTGTCATGTATTAGTCAAATTCTGCTTGACGTCAGACTCAGTGTCATATTAACGAGCCGGAAGTATAAACGTTTTCTGAAAATTATTTACCAATTGGCATTAAGCATTATGAAATGTGCTTGAAAACCTTCTGAATTTTTTGATTCTAGCAAGGTTTGAAGGAAATACAATGTTGGGACTAGTCCGATTGAGTCGATAGATGACTAACCCAGCTTGGTTTCTGCAGATACTGACGAATATAGAATCTATCACATAACTGATTAAACAGGGGTAATCTCCCGTTAACACCCACGAGTCCGCGAACTGTGTCGAATGATATTTGAATCTACATCGCATAACGAAAGCAGCCTTTGGTTTCTGAGAAAAGAATAGCTAGATTGGCGCAAATATGAGCAGCTTGTTATCAAGCGACGAATACCAAACAATACGATGCTTGTGAATATGGTTATTATGCAACTCGTTGATTGCAAACTTTCTTGCGTATTGTGATCAATAAGATTCGTAATCCCCATGCGCCTTGCGTCAATCAGACTTCAAAGCGGTCGATGCGCTTTTCTGCACAATATCATTTGTGAGGATCAAGGCTGAATATCAAATGGTGTCCTCGGTACCCGAAAACTTCAAATCACGTCCGCATCATTTATATGTATGACAATCGACATGACGCCCCAAATCTGCAACTGGCACTTATCAATTTTATGGCGAATAAAATTTGTTGCTGATGGCTGTTGAACTGTTCGCTGAGCTTGGCAATTTTGTTGCAATTGTTTCGTCACCAATCGAGGTGGCATAATCAGTGCGTAATTGAGTGGCGTGCGATGGCGTGGATTGGCGTAGAGGACTCTCGGTGAGAGTGTACTCGCAGCGAAAATTTCAACAGCAATCTGAACAACATGAGCTTTCAGTCCTCACTGCTATAGCCAAAACTAGCATCTCATTTCTGTTGATACTCAAATACATATTGCATTCTCTCAAAACTGCACGGAAATATTCAATGGAAACTGTGTGCCGCTATTCATCATTATTCGTCTAGAGGGATTTCATTCCACGTTGGTAGAGCGAATGAAATTTCCTGTGCAATTTTAGGTGACATCCGTTTTGGCTTTTTAAGAGCAGCTGGGTCGTGCTTCTGGCAGGTTTCTCTTTCTGAAGAGCACATTTCCCGTTAAATATTTGTTGTTGGATTGTGGTAATAGATCTGATGAATGTTTTTCACACAACTTCCAATGTTGCATGGCGTTATCCGAAGAGCTTGGTTATATATGGATCAGGTGATACCATCCTTAACATAAATACAAAGCTCTTACCACTGAAAAGTCATCCATGAATGTCTTTAGTTTCTCCTAGATCCCCGGTTCTGCGTTATGTGAACCACGCTACATGTAGCTTAAGAAAATAAGAATCGGTTGCGTTTGGAATAGTCAATGTCAAATAAATGCCAAGTTGTAAGCAATAGTAATCTTAATATTCGTTACTCCTTCTTCAAAAGGTGACATGATCGCACAATGCGTTGTTCGGTGCGGAAGCTCTCGCAAATTATGCATAAACGCCAAGAGTAAGCGCATTTATCTTTATATCCATGTGGAACACTGAATTCCACATTAGTCCAGTTTAGACGTAATTCTCGAACATACCGTCACTACCTACGCAAGTGTAATAAGTAGTCAATCCGTTCGAGGTCACGGCAAATAATTTCACATCTCGATAACAGACAAAGCAGAATGCGGTGTTCCAGTTAGACGAAGCTTTGGGCGCGTCCTTGTATTAACAGAAATATGGGACTCATCATCAGCCGTGCTCAATTGGCTGCCTTGTGCCATCAGCAGGTGGGTGGTGCATGACTGATGTTGACCGGATCGCTGCTGCTACTGTGGAATAAGGTTGTATTATTTAGGCAGTACTTAATCGCCATGCGATGGGTGATTTCATCATACTTGATGGTATCAAGGGAGTTATGTGCGCGCCTTGCTTGTGCTGCTGCGCTAAGCACTGAACTGTGTGGCCCCTACACAAACATGCCACATAATTATGCGGGTGTGTTGCATAAATATTTCATCTCCGAGTGCGGGCTGATTAAACTTTGGGTTTAGCGTTCTATCAGCAATCTGTTTGTTCATGTCATATGAATGTGCGAAATATTGTTGCAGTTTGTTTATATCAAGTCGACAAGTAGTTGTAAGCATTTCAATTTACAGAGTGAACCGCATGGTGCATACGCACGATAATTTGCAGGAAGTGCGACAAACATAGGGCGGCTTATTTCCATATGCCTAATGGGATAAATTTAAGGTACCTTAACTTTGAAAGTTAATATAACACTAAAGGAAGCGCGGCAAAATACACTACGCTACAATGGAGGGCAAATTTGCCTACCGCCTATGTCAATAAAATTGTGCTCTGCAGCACATTAAACTTGAATATTAATGCATACATATACACCAGTCAAAAGGTTAGTACGTAAGGAGCTATTGTACCACACGTTATGTATGATGCTAACTACATGAAGTTTCTTCTTCAGTGCCTCTACATACCCACTTAAACACAGAATAGGTATTCATACCTGTACGCAACTGAGCCGTGACTCAGGACGAATAGAATGTGTAGCGATTTTTTGGATATGAGTCACCTCGCTGAATGAGTGTATTAGCGAACAATCTCCCTGTCGAATATTTGTTATCCTAGCTAGGTCTGCACTTGAGGTAAATCTGCCCATTTTCGGATACCGACCACCTGCATTATCAGCTTCAATATGCAACTCAGTTTTGCTGGGGCGGACGTGGTGCACGCTACTCTTGAAGGTGCCAGGCTAAGAATGGGTTCCATCACCCAATGTGGAGCGGGTTGTTGACAACCACCGCTTGTGTTTGCTTGATGCGCATGATTTCCCATTAGGTAGATAGCAATGCTGCTGTTGTACAGTTTACGGAAGTGTGTGGTACGACCTCCCGGAGAAACCATGGTTCAAATCCAATACCACACTGTCTTACTCCTTCGGGTTTTTACTGGATATGAGATGAAGATGGAGCTGTGAATGTTAAAACGCAAGCGGAACTTGCTCCCTCTGTAGGCGCAGGCTTCTTTACCTATTCTATGGAGGACATGCAGAAAGGAAAAGCCGGAATCAGATGAGACCAGACCCACAGTAATTAACGACGACAAATCATCTGTAATATCGTCATGCTCTGATGATTCTTTTTCAGTGGTTATGTATAGAATTCCATGAGCAAGTTTATTACAAGCTTTGAAATCTCGAACTTATGTGAAGGCAACTAACAGCTGGTGAATACGTGAATAGCACGGACTCTAATTTAGTAGGTATTATTATTGGCATATTAAGACACTGTCTACATGTTTCCGGATTAGGTCGCGGCAGTTGGAACTAACGAAACAGAGACCCCAAACAATATGTTTTCTTGCAGCATCAAACTAGATAAATATAAAACTTCATTTTCTTTCAGGATAGCTACAGTGATACACGATTGCACGTAGAAGTGATTAGGATGTGCTAGAGAGGAAAAACAGCAGTGTAGGTTTGTTAACTGAACAAATTCGTCGACAAGTCTGCTTAGGAGAACGATGCTCGCTACATATTCAAGGCCATGCTAGGAAACTCTAGCGATGGTGATCCTAAAGATATATGCGAATACTCAGCATTACGCGAATTCCGGAGCAAAATATATTGCAAATCTGCGACCAATTTTGACTAAGTTATGATCCAGGATCATGGGTGACACAGATGCAGATATGGAAAAAACAAAACGTTTTTAGCGGCATACATTTAAGGCCTGGATTTAAATATAAGCTGATAAAAACAAAATATGCGCAATCATCTTGGTAGGTTGCATGAAGCCACAATCTAAAAGAACCATATTTTATTCACCTCCATCATTCAGCGTTCAACATCAGTGGTAAGTTTCGGTCTGCATGTGCGCGTATACAGCGTCAACATTACCAGAATATTGATCATCTCTCACGCATTATTTTCTCAAACTTGTTTCGAACAACCGTCTGATCAATAATTGCGATCATATACGAAGTGTCTGCGAGTTGCCTTCAGGTGACAGTCCGTTCAGTCGAAAATGCAGGCCCCAATGCATCCAACATAAAACATCATATGTAGCTACAATCATGTTGTATCAATACATTGTCGTATGGTTTGCAAGCACCTGCAGAACGGAAATATGGATAAAAGGGAATGTGTTTGTACCAAAACATATCTTTTAATATATAGGAGTTTATGCGAGCTAACCGATTGCTCAAACACAGTAAAGTCTGAGTCGCACCGCCGTATGAATTCGCGTGGAAGCACTGGCTGTTAGCATGAAGGCTTTTAACGCCCATGTAACAAAGGATTCCATTGTTTGGTTAGTAAATATCATAGTACGGAGTGGCTGTTAGAAATGGAATATATGTAACAGATTTTAATTAACTTCATGTAGGTTTATAAATCGATACGCTGTCCACTGATAAAATTCGTCAGATCTAATGGTTTTTTCGGTGTAAAGACAGCAAATAAAACGGAAATACTTTATCAGTTGCAGTTGCAAACAACAACCGTTCTTTCGGTGCAAATTGCTGATTAAATAAACAAGAAGTTTGTTTATCTGGAGCAATGTGAAGCTTAATGAAAAATGAGTTGCTTAGTAAAAAAAGAACGAGAGCTGGATGAAAAGAGTCGATACAAATGATAAGTGAAACCTTTGATGACTTTCCAACTAGTACGCACCACAGAATATCAAGATGTATGCATGATTTGAAAACTGTTTGTCGTGATCAGCATCATGATGGCTAATTTTGCAAATGTCATGGTAGAACCTGATTGCAATGCTACAATAAAAGATAGGAAAGTATTTCCTGTGGGAAGATAACTGGTTACATAACAAACACCTGAACAAAGTTATGTATGCAGCTTGAACTTGCAGGTTAAGCTGAGAAGTAAACTGTTTTCTTGTGGTGGGTGTAGATTATGGGAAATATATGGAAGTTTCAAAGTTGCGTAAACACGAAGAAGACATGGAGCTGAACTGTGCATCATCACTGATTGCAGTGAATATGCTTCGTGTTTGAATCGAAGAGACGTGCTAATGAAAATGATGTTTTGTAGCACTAACTTTCCTAATCAACTTGATTGCAACCAGTTACATCAGCACAGGATACCTCAACTGTGTGCGTAACAATCAGTGCAGTTCAAAGTTTGAATTGGAGAATCCGCAAGTGGTTGGGTTGCAACAAGCCACCTATTTTGAGACCTCCCTTCACTTGAGGTGGACCTCGGTCTTTTCGATCACAAAGACCGTTATTAAAATGGTTGCCTGCTTCCTATCGCCAATAAAATAACAGAAATCAAGTCAGCTAACGCAGGTGTTGTGATGCATCGTCGAGTCGTTTTTTAAAAACAAGTAACTTGGAAGCAGGAATGACGAACGTCGAAAGAGCGTTCCAGGAGTGAAAATTCGAAGGGAAAATTACTTCCGACCGCATTCCAGCTGACTGTGTGGCGTAACAATTTTCCGCCGGTGAGCAGTCCATTTTGTGTTGTGGCTAAGTTTCAGGAGTTGGCGGCATTCATGACCTGGGATTTCAGGATATGATGTACCAAATTGAGGTCGCCCGGTGGACGGCGAAAACGTTCAATGTACACTGTGTTTTCGAAGTTCTACTCCTAACGATTAATGAGGCTCTTCTAAAATGAATAAGCCCGTTCAGCGATGCAGATTTAATCAGATTGCTAAAAGTACCGATAAACTTTATCCGTGCACTATCAATGAAGCAATTGTTTAAGCATCCCAAATGCCATTCCTAACAAGTTTTTTGAGTGTGTCTTAGTGGTGGATGTTTGAAACAAGTCATTATGTTCTCCTGAATATTGAGCGTACTACACCTAACCGTAAAATAATGTTACCTGATTACTCCGCGCCAGAGGGCCGCTACCTTCGGCTTCTCGAGCATGAGCTCTTTCTTCGTAAGCACTACATTAAGCACAGATGGCTTATGTCCCGTTCTGAATCTCGTGAGCGAAAAGTCTTGACTAATGAGTGGGATGCTTTTAATAAACTATTGCTGTTCTGCCTTGCATTGTTCTTTGGGAGAAGCGTAAATATCCAAATCGTGAAAATTGAATTCATCCGAGACCAGAATATATCTGTATCATCATCAAAATACTATTCCCACTACTAATGTCACATGGATGCCCATCTCAGGGAAGATAAACGGCTACCAAAATGCAAGTTTTCTTGCGCCTTCGTTGCAGGCTGCACTAGAGCGTCTTTTGATCAACGTTTTCTGATGGTCCACGGATTCGAACTGCAGATCGTTACGGTAGTGTGAATAAGCCCCCGCAGTTACAGCGGCCATTGATTCGTATCCGCGACATGCCATGTATCGCGGCTATGGCGTCGATAAAATCAGAATGCAAACAATTTTCTGTTACGAACGTGGCCTCTTAGGCTTATAATGCTGAATACAAGCACAGTTCGTCATGCTTGATTAGGAAACCTTGTGTATTTGTGTTCATCTGGGAAAGATACTGTTCTTAGCTATGAGTCTTGGGATGTGCGTTTTGGGTATGAGGTTGCGCCAGCCGATAAACTGATGGCAAATAATCGCTTTTTGTGCGGAAGGAATACTAACTCATCTGTGTCAGAGCTATGAATCTCACCATTACTTACTGTCTCCTCTATTTAACTGTAATGTTTGGGGTGTTTTCCAATGTCATTGGCTAGTTGAGTAAAGCTATCTGAACTGTTGCCTGGAGGTGATCCGGCTCATTGGCTGCTTTCGTATTCCTGTTTGAGGGAACCTGTTTCGTTTAGGAGCTCAGAACATATGCTGCTGCGTCCGGCATATCACATCCCTAACAATCAAGTTGGCATTTGTCTGGATTGAAGCACATGTTCCAGTAACCCCAGTCACTTTTTTATATTTTCGCTACCTACGTAGCCTCGAGATCGATTGCGCTATGACATATTCTACCGGCAGGTTTTCACAAATCTTTGACTGCTGACCTTGGTCTTGTGTGGTCTTTTTCACGCTCATCATGCCCTGTAGCCTCGAGAATATGCTGATGGAAAGTGTCACAAATTTGGTGCAACTACCCATGGTGCATTACGTGTAGCGCGGATTGATGTCATCAGCCGAGATCCTGTGCACAAATCCAATGGATGCTCTGAAATTACAGCTTTTCCTTCTTACTTATTTTGGACCCCGTTGGGTTAACTAAAGACGTGGCTTTTCCGGGCTGGTTTAGATGTAATCGTCCTCCAAAGACGAACGAGTTTTGCTTAAGTTTGGAACCGTTTGTATGGTGCATGAGGCACTGAGCATTCCTATTACCATCTGGCGGGCGGTTATTATTTTAGGCGTTTATAACAGCTGGTGGCGTTGACTTTAAACCCACAGAGGACGCATTTTTAATGTTCTGCCCAGCATAATTCCGCTGTTTTGCAGTGGAGCCTAATGGTATTGGTTGAACTTTCATGGTTAAACTTTCCTCAAATGAGGCAAATTTGGTTTTTCCTATTTGTTCAAACATTGCCAATAAGTCGTTCGTGTTTCTGCGTTAGTTTACGCAGAATCTTGCCCAATGAGTTGAGCATACATACTTCACCAGAAAACAGAAACGTTTGCTTAATATACGGAATCTTTAATTGGTTTAAGGTGAATATTAAACAAGGAACAATGAACTCGGATTTATCACGCGAGAAAAGCAAGTGCTTGCAGGTCCTGTAGGATGTTTATTGTGAATATGATGAAATCGAAATATATGTGGGTCATCTACCGAACGTCTGCCGCGATGAAGAATTTCCTAAATAACCTCAGCGTAAACTTAAAATAATCGAGCGTATACGTTCAGAAATGCACTGGGTTGCAGTGGCCGTTTGTATAAGGCATGAGGAAAGTAAACTGTGGTCACTCACTTTGGTGTAGTTGATACATAAATCCTGTAGACAATCACGCTTGGCGCAATTCACAATGGAGGAGTATAGGTAACAAATTGCTAGGAACTAAAAGCAAAATCTAAATGATTTTTTTGTAATCTTCCATGGTAGGGAACATACAACTGAGTCTGAGAGTGTGGGTCAGGGTTGGTAAATCCGAAGAGGAAAGTGATTCTATCGCACTCTAAACGGCTTTATTGTTTTAGCAATTTCCAACACACCCCCAAGCTGCATGATCTGGAGAAGTATCAGCAAGTGGCGACATACGTGGCTGGGGCACTCAATATATAATTAACTAATATGAGATCTACGCGTAGCATTCGGTAGCGCCCCCTTAAAAAACCCAACAAAGTATGTCTTCGCTGGTAAGTGTGATAGCGCAGGCTATTTATATTCTTTGTTGCTGTTCCTTGTGGTGCCTCTAATGGCTTTACGTCGCGCTTCAAGCAAGGTTGCCAACTTGGACATCGTATTCAAAGTTTGGGCACAGTTAGGAATTGTGCATCATTGGGAAGTTTCATGGGTCAAATCTCTCGAATACCCTTCGCAGCAGGCCGACATGCTGGCTGCAGCTACATCAGCCAGTTTTGAACAGTTGCTATCGCTCTGTGGTAGCACACCAAGGTCACGTTCCGGGGTGCTGGTCTGTAATCGGTTTGTTCTAAGCAAATATGTGTAATGATGTATATGGTATAATTGCACAACGCGACATTTGCCTGCGTTGAACGGTAGGACGTTTTGAACTGATCAATTCGACACCGTGTTAAAATCGCATTAGTGAAAAATAGGAATTCGGAAGCCATTGATCTCACCAACTCGTTAATGAACACCAAGAATAAATGATGTCCAAGCACGGATCCATGTGGTACACCACACACTACATCAATTGCATCGGACAATCATTCTTAGACTCTCACCTCCAGCCGTTGTTTTTGGAGAAAATTGCTAATCCAACTCAGAGTTGGTTCGCCCATGCCTTAGTTCCAAAGATTCTAGAGAAGAATTCGATGATCTATGCGATCAAATGATTTTGCGAAATTCAGGTATATGACATAGACTCCTGATTCATCGTCAACAGCTTCAGTCCAGCTATTACGTGCAATAAATAGGTTAGCATTACATGAATACTTTTAACGAAAGCCATGTTGCTCGGGGGCTATTAATTTTTGGCTTTCCGGTTGCTGCATCAGCCCATCCACCATTTTTTATTCTAGAATTATGGATACTACAGGAAGCAGTGTTATTGGACAGTAGTTAGCAGGATCAGTGCGGCTACCTATTTTGTGGATAGTACTGATGATCCCTAGCTTCCAGTCTGGTGGAATAATGTTTTCCTGAATACATGGCTGATAGAAAACAGCCAATGGTTCTGCTCAATTACTAGCTATCGCCTACAAAGCCTTTGGTCAGATGTTATCGACTCCAGGCGAACTGCGCATACGCAAGTAGAACAACTACTTCAACACGGCTTCCACAGTGAAGGTGATGTTGTCTAAACCCGTCAGTGGAGAAATAGTAGCAAGGAGGATATTTGTGCTTGTTACCAGCTAGAATGTTTGGGAGTAATAAAGCCGTAGGAGATCGGCTGCTTCTATTGTTGATAATGTGCATCCATCAGCCGTGACTAGTATTGGAATCCCGCGCTACATCTTTCAATGCCCGTTAACGCGCCTATCCAGAAGTGTGCAATTCTTGCGCAAACGCTTTATTAACTTCTGCTAATGCTTGACCTGGGCTTCACTGATCAGCCTCACACAGACGTTTCGATGTGTCACGTATGCAGCCCATCTTATGGCAATCGAGCAGTTCTTGTGAGCTCGCCATGCCAAATCCTTCCGGGACATACTTTTACGTCTTCTGCTCCTCAGAAATGAATTGTGCTTGTTTTTGGGTTGGAAGGACGTCTGTTCCGATGCTTTCGCTACTAGTGTACTAAACTTGCTTCTCAAGGTTTCCCAGATAACATCTGGAATGTAATCAGTTAGGAAAGTCAACGATGTATGTATAACAAGCCTGGATAACAGTTTTAAGTCGTGACAATATGCACTTTATCAACCTTCGTTCCAGGATAATCTGCATGGCCTAAATAGTCAAATAGGAGAGTGCAATGGTCAATGCGACCCAGTGGCGTGCGTTCAACTATCCCGTCGGTCAAGAGTTCTCCTTTATTGACCACAGCTTGCTGTATCGACGGATTGTTAGCAATTCGAATTCTGGTGGGAAAGGTTACGTGATTGTACACAGGGCGCCTAGCAATTAGCTCTTGCAAGCAGACTTTAAACTGCGTAATACCGATTGCTGGCGTTTACATGGCGTGCACGTTAAAGTCTCTACTAACAAAAGTATGGGTGTAGGACTTGTTCTAATCAAAAGGAAAGACGTGGTTCAGTTTGGAGTCTATTTCCGACGTTGTATTTGGTAAGCGATAAATCACGACTAATTGACATGCTTCACTGTTTCGAAAAGATACGCGACACCAGAGAATCAGGAGCGCGAATTTCCCGTATTAGTTAACTTCGCAGCACAGGTTTGTATTATAATAAAGTAGCTCAACACCAACCCCTCCGGTTCTCTCTTTCCGAAGTAGCGACATACTGGGTAAGTTAATCTACGAATCGGTTACTCAAGTTGTAACCAGGTCTTTGTAATCATGACGAGGTCGCGCGGTTGTAAGGCATGGAGTTCTCTAAGTGCAGCTAACTTACTTAGAAGGCCATAGACGTTTATGCACATGCTAGATAGCGTTTCTGTTGTTAGGAATGCGTTGATGTATACAACTTTGTGTTTGTTTGTATGCCGGCCTTTAGGTGACCGGCAACTACTCATATTTGGTATATGAAATGCAGTCAAGTTGCATGGCGTTATTGAGCGTTCCTGGACAGACTTTTCATTGGCGTTGTGCTCTGTCCTGTTATGTGCCATAGATGGTATTGTGTCGGTCACTCTGCATGAGTGTGAAGGTAAATAATTTACAGCGTTTGCAAGTTCCATCGAATTGCTTACGACATTTGGCAGAACGCCGACTGCCGTTAGCCGGATTTCTGTTAGCAAATTGGCTCAATTCCTTCAACCAGGTATCCAACAGAACTTGTGTCATCCTCTCGGTGTGTAATATTGCTTTCATTAGTTTTGGACCGCTGCTCTTATAGTTATGTGATGATGGAACGCTTGTCGGGGCTTTGACAATAACATTGTCAACAATGAGTGCTTCGTGGATGTAGCACCACTGCTCTTGCTTATGTTGTTGTGCATCGGGATCAGAAGAATGCCCAAGCTCGGCAACACCACGAACAAATATTGTTTTCTTGCTATCGGTATTAGGAATGCCGCCTTGGTCACCTACTTATTTTAGGCAATTTTTCCAAGGTAGATCAGGCAATATGCGCACTCCGCTCGGTGAGTTGCGAAGAGGAACTGCTGAGAGCAGGACAGCCGCGGTCGCATCTGCAGAATTTAGTGCTATTCGAAGAATTCGAAGCTAACCAGAGTGAACTATGGTCGGGTGACGCACCACGCTTTGCCGCATAGCAGGCTCAACCCGCATACCAATTACATCCCAGATAAAACTTCACTGGTTGCGATCGTCTTGCAACTTGCCTTTTATTGTACCAGCTTTGGACTCGGGTACATTGGTGTACACGTGAGTTAGCACAGCGTGATTAAGTTTGGCAAGCGTCGGCTTTATATTTGTTGCCGGCAATTAGGGCTGTTTAAAAGACACCACTGGAGTTGATGGTGAAAGCTGCTTCGCTCCACGTTTGCTCGTACAGCAGATGGACCTACGTATGTTGCTTTCGGTGTGTTTGTCAAGGCAATTGATGCATACGTTACCTGCACCGGACTGACATTAGAGATGAGCTGTCGGTGTCACGACTGTATCTCCAGGTGAAACGTTTAAGGTTGGAGACGTGGTAGCAGACATGATTGAAGCTTGTTTACTTATAGGAGCGAGGTTACCCAGTGGATTAAGAGACACAGACACTGCAGTGCGCTTACAGCGTCTTGCTGTCTTCTTCGGCTCAGCTTCTATGCTTACTTTAGCTAGTAGAGGTATTAGCTTGACCAAATTTACAATTATGAGATCGATCTTAGAAGTTACAAAATGTGTGATTATCTCAGTCATCCTATCGCACTCTTTCATGAGCAAATATAAACAGTAGACAACTAGAAGATCTTGACCTATTGGAAAAAACCAACTTGTGTCAGCAACTTTGTTTGTCTACCTCACTTCTCTTGCTGATTTGGGTGCACATTATGGACGGTAAGTTCTAATGCAGCTAGAACACGTTATTCCGAAATTAAGGACTTTACTGCACCTGTCTCCGCAACATAGGTGGTCAAACCATTGGAATATTAGCCTTCCTCCTATTGTTTGCAGTAAAGCGTATCTGAGCACTCAAAGTGATGAGTGGTTTCTTCAGGCGTACCGCACAAAATCGTCAGAACAACACACGAGTTGAAAGTTATTCCACCGCACCAAAGTCGGACAGTCGAGACAGATGGAGGTCGTAACGCGCAGACTGTCGTGTTCAGCGAGCAATCGAATGGCAGTTAAACTCACGCACCCACACAAAGGGGCAACGTATGTTGATCGGCCAGCCTTAAGCAACAGTGCAGGTGGAGCGCTCATAAGCGTCCCTAGAGCTGTTCAGTTGATGGGCGGAGCAAAATGACTAACTTTGATATGCGGTGACTTGCAGGGATGATTAACTCTTAGTTTGGGGTCTCAGTTGCTTCTTCTGAATGAGACCGAAATCTGTCCCGAAAATTGCAGGTTTAATGTAGTTACACACGTAAAACTTCGCAAAGAATATGCCGTATACTATAAACAGGGAGGATAGATCCAGGCCTTGGGAAGCACTAAGTAGAGCTTGTCGAACTGTTTCGAATGAGCGCACACCCAATATTGGATGGGGAGAATTAGAGTGGACGCAGAGGTCAAAACGTGGACCTAGATAAGGTTTGGGCTCACAGAATGCGTTTGTAACGAAACTTTCTTCCGCGATTTTGACAATGAAATCCACTACGTAAATTTTGGGAAAGTAGGAAAGCTACATACTATTGCCAGTCTTTGTGTGGAGTAAGGGGCAACTTCTGCTTGTGAGTCAGAAGCCACTGTGTCCATCGATTCCGTTCCCGTCAATAGCGTGGTAACCTATCATTTGCCGTAGTTGCAATGTTAAGGCGTTCGGTGCGTCTACTACTAGCAGAGATTCTTGTTCGCCGTGAATCAATTACCCCAATCCACAAGAAATATGTGTTTCTAGCAGTTCCCTTCAAGGGAGATATTGTTTTCGATTACCAGAACAAACTGGTTTCTACTGCAGTAGTTCGAAGCTTCCCAACCGCCAATACACACAACATACCTGAAACCATGCCGTCTGATGCCCAAGGTCTAAAGACAGATTCCCGGTTCAGACCACATCTTACATTCTAGGTCTGTATACTTGCACCAGTGATGTAAGGTATATCGGGCATTCGAATAGGCGTGTGGTTAAACGGATACCGGAGCACTATCCAACGGCACTACAGTAAAAGGCTGTCGGTATTATCAAGAGCTCTATCCTAGAGAATATAGTCCAATATAGTCAACAAATTAAGGCTACTAAGTCTTTCAAAGTGTTTTATTTTGGACCAAAACGCTACTCTTAAGGGGCTTAGAATACAAATGTTAAGGACGGCAGAAGCTATTGCGATCAGGCTTAACTGGAGCTTTCCAAAGAGAAGGCTCCTGTTCAAGCTCTCCTTCTGCTCTGAGGCTAACACACTTCCAGACAGCTTTCACTGCACACACAAACAACCATCAGCTGATGGGTGTGTTACCCAACCAGTTGAAATCCATGTGCTATATGTCTTGACCATATGTGTGTCACTGTCTCCCTAAGTGTATTGTGGTAGCCGCTACTTGAGTAGATCGGCAGATTTATTGATTAAGGCAGCTCACTTTCTGCCTCCCTCTGCTTCGCCAATATCTGTCGCGCTTCAATAGCCTATCCTGCTTCAACTTTCCATTTTATACTTGTAAAGGTGTGCTGAGATTTATCGAAAAGTGCTATTGGCAACATTGTGTTGTAGGCTAGAATTAAGCGAATGGATGGTTTGCTCGTTGATTTCTGTGAACTTTACCTGAAGCAAGTAAGCAATGATAATACAAAACGTTGGATAGCTAATTTTCATAGCGGTCGCAGCTTTGGTGGAAGCCTCGTCGGTGCGATCTCTGAGCTAACTTTCATATGTGACCACAGATATTGCAAAGTGAACTGGGTTCTGAAAATTCTTGGACTGTGTTTCCGCGAGAAGAGAGGAAAATGCAATGCTAAGAACACAGATGATCCACGCAACTTCAATACGAGATAAGGAATGGGAGAACCAACGCTGATAAAACTGGATCGAATAAGCGTGCGCAAATGCATGTGTAATGTGAAGTGGGAGAGTAAAAGCGATTAGGTTCAGAGGCCGGAGATTTTACGTCTGCGCCTTGAAGTACACAATTCATGGAAGATAGATCAAACCATGCGCATTCTCGGTCACAATTTGCTGCGCAAATTCCAGTACACAATAATCAAACGTCAGTCATGGTAAAAGTATTACATAAAAATTCCACAGAGTATATGGAAGAAATGCCTGCCTACATTCTATAGAGCATAGTCGGTTAGCTTTACGTGATGATGCAAAGCACAAAATATGTGAAACCCACTAGCAACGGACTAGGAATACATAATCACAGAACGCTTTAATTCACAAAACGATGTTTTGACATTACTGGTACACCAACGTTAAGACTTTACTCAAGTTCTTCATCAGAGCAAGTGAAGTAGCGTGGAATTTACTTGGTATTTTATAACAAAATAAGAAGAGGATTACGAAAAGTAACTCGTGTCAGTGGACAATTGTGGTTACCCTTAGGTTAAAATGTAATTCTAATGGTGCAATGTGCATGGAACTTACGCATATTGCTTCGCGTAACAAGTGATTTACATGTCAGGTACGTTTTTCATTAAGGTATTTTTTGTGTTCCTGAAGTTCGGATGTTTCTTTCGTCCCACCTTGAGTCCCTACATCGACGCACCTCAGACTGACTAGCTTAAGACAGTCCATAACGTACTGGACAGTTCCACGTCATCTGTTTTGTTAGCGCAGTTCTCCTTTTTTCAATTTCTACCGCCTCTTCACCAACTGACCTCTAGGTTATCGCCAACAATTTCGTGCCCCAAATACAGCACATATACCGCTACCGCCGGAATGTTTTTTTAACCCCTTGTATTCGGAGACGTTTCTCGATAGACGCGAGACGCGGCTCTTGTGTTCTGCTTGTACTGTGCACATTTCACTTTTTGTTTAGCCTACCTGCATGTGCGCAAAGACTTGGCACCGAATAATGTAAACGCAATTAGTCGTAATATCTCTA
This sequence comes from Dicrocoelium dendriticum, assembly GCA_944474145.2. NCBI lineage: Eukaryota > Metazoa > Platyhelminthes > Trematoda > Plagiorchiida > Dicrocoeliidae > Dicrocoelium > Dicrocoelium dendriticum. The sequence continues at coordinate 91,440,829 of OX104069.1, read as the reverse complement.
AAAATACATATATCACGGAGACATAAACTTTGACTACGATGGTACACGCTAGCAAGCCTCCGACTATGAACGTGATACGATTTGAAGACGTCTCTCTGGATGACATAGGTTGCTAAACGACCGACGGTAGTACAGCTAAGACAGGCTGGTGAAATCATCACACGGACTGCTAGGTGACAGGGAGTGACAACAGCTCGACAGTGCGTACAGCAAGCTGTTTTGAAATCAGCCCAGGGCCCATGGCTTGAGTCAGCTCAGGAACTTACAACAGGAGATGATAGATTATGACCTATGAAATGATCCGTGTGGGTATTGAGCTCTACTTCGATTTTAGTGATAATTATGCAGACGTTTCGTTGCCTGACTAGGCAACATCCTCAGTGCGGCTTCAGCGGACTGGTTCGCTGTGCCTCGTAAGCGACTTCAATGTCAAAGTGCTTATTGATCGCGTTCTGTTTTGCTTGCCAGGCTTCAATGAACTCACGTGCTTGCTCGCTTTTAACACTTCGAGAATAAATAATGGTCACTTTCGATGTTACCGCCTTGTTCACCTCAATCGACATTGGCTTGGCGAAACAAACAATGACGCGCCTGCTAGCGGAGCACATGTCCTCAGACACAAGCATTAAACTCGACCCCGAACAGCTGATGAAGTTACTGGAATGCTGTCTAACAACACATTTCAACTTCAATGGCCAAATTTACGAACAGATAAGAGGCACACCAATGGGATCGCCGATCTCTGATCTGGTAATCGAGGCAGTGATGCAGGCGCTAGAACAAATAGCACTTCCGATCGCGAGACCAAAACTTTGGGTACGATAAGTAGACGACATTTTCGTTATCTTCACACGTTCCAAAATTAATTACGCACACGAACTAACCAGTAGTGTGTTCGATGGCATTTAATTCATAGGCATGAGGAGAACAACGAGCAGTTACCATTCATAGACTTTCTCATATGACGGACTGGTGCTGAACGATTGGGAAAAAAGTTCTACCGAAAATCTACGCATACCAACCAGATCCTCAACTCCGGCAGCCCATAAAAGCAGCTGAGTTCGAAGCCTTTATAAACGAGCACAAACCCATTGTAGCACACCGCAACTGAGACGGGCAGAAGGAGATCATCTCTTCAATTTGCTCAAGTGGAACTCATACCCAAAAGCCTTCACTGCCTTGAACCACAAAACATTGCTCGACATATCTCGACAAATGCAACAGCTGAGAAGAGAACAACACTGCCCTATTTCAACGGAATCTCAGAAATGGCAGCAAGGCTTTTATTTCATGTTGGAGTCAGAATTGCACACCAACCAACGCAAACACTTCGTAGTAAACTCTTCAACGTGAAAGAGAAAAGTAGAAAAGAGCAAGAAACTAGTGTGATATCTATGGTCTGCTGCCGGAACTGCGACAAATATTACGTGGGAAAGGCTTGAAGAAAACTTGGCACAAGGCTACACGAATGCAGCCTAGCCATTCATCACCGCGATCAGAACTCCCTGATGTCAGTGCACATGGACGCCGAGAACCATTAATGCGACCTAGAGTATGCCAGTACCCTCAGAAGGGCTAAAATCCGGCAAGCACGTGAGTTCATTGAGGCGTGGCATTCAAAACGGAACGCGATGAATAAGCACTTGGACATTGAAGTCGCTTACAAGACACTGCGAACCAGACCCCTGAAGCCGCACTGATGATGTTGCCTACTCAGGCAACAAAACGTCTACACCATCACCGGTCAAATCGGAGAAAAGCTCAAAACCCACATCCGTACCCCGAGCTACGGTTATTCTCCTTTATTTTAAGTGGTATGTGCTCTGTGCCTAATATACTTTGGTGTAGCAGGCTCCGGTGCTCTGTTTGGTCATCGGCTGGGTTAGCAATGAAGCGAGTTGAGTAAAGGCAGCTTTGGAACGAGACTTCTCAGTCGCACTATGAAAAGCGCTATTAATCGCATTGAGAGCTGAAAGCTGCAGACGGCTGTGAGGCAGAAAAATACGAGAGGTTTTCAACAGGCCTTGTCGTTTGAGTCAAGAAAATAACAGCTTTGCAAGTTTGGTCATTAACATCTCTATATCCCAGAAAGCCCATTCACATTGAATGCCCTGAACCTGGCAGTAACCATTGCCATGTTGTTAATAGGTCCGATGAATTGTTGAAAAAAAACATATATTATCGCAGAAATGGTTTTTGATTTTTGTAACAACAAGTCAGATGTAAGGGCTGAAGATTTTCTTCCGAACATTGAGATGGTAGTGACAAAATTACACGTTTCTAAAACTGCAGATATTCATGCACAGCTGGAAAATGCAATTAGGTTCCTACAGCTCGCAGAGTCAAACCTTGCGACGGCCGGGAGCATGTCATTAAGAATCCAAAGGGATGATCCTACCATAATCATCGCAAAGTCTGATAAAGGTATGTCCGTGGTGTTGATGAAAAAGTCAAATAATAAAGAAAAGCTGACAAACAATTTAGCAGCAGGGCTCAATGAAATGCTGCGGAAAACTGAATGACCTGTAATAAATAACAATAATACTGAGGTTAGTGATTGCCTAAAGATGCTGGACTGCCTATGGCCATGTAGCTGGTACATATATTCCCGAAGTCAACCATTCCACCTAGAATCTATCGGCTGCCGTAGCTGCACAAGGCTAAAGTTTCCATTCGGCTAAATATGGATGGCATCGGATCTCCAACCTACGAAGTAGCCAGATATTTGTCAGGCTTTTTAAAGCTTCTAACAGGGAAATCAAATACGTTTGTAAAGTACTCCTTCAATTGTTGCTAAAGATAGCCGGTCCGACCATCGATTGAAATGAATTGTTTGTCCGCATCAAGGTTAGTTTGATATTTCTAAGGTATCCAAAGCCAACTTACTGGGGATAACAGCAGACTACATGGAAAAAGTCAGTGGTTTGGAGAAGGAACAAAACTCAGTATATATATGTCTTATTTTCCTTTTTAGTCGAGGCGGTGCACTCAGGAAAGGGGACTTCCAAAGAGGTCGCTAATATCCCCTGTTTTGGCTAACACATATATCAGAGTTTGAAATATAGGCTTTGAAAAAACCCATTGTTCGCCAACGCTTTGGTGACGATACCTAGAAGCTAATTTTTTTCACTGTTAAAAAGCTAAGAATGTGCAGTTTATAAACTTTTAAATCAAATTAATGATAGCTTCAAACTTACCTTGGAATAAGAATCATGATGTGGTATACCACCATTCCCTAATTTCCTAATTCGCAGAAATGGAGGAAGACTAAAACCGAAGATATGTAGCAGACCAACTGATGCGATTGCAGTACTCCATTATAGTCCAGGTCATCCTAAGCTCGTCTAAATTTGGCATCGCTCTTTGAACATCTGGAGGACGGATACATCGATTCATTGGGAAGTGACGAGTGAGTAAGGCAATCTGCAACACAGGTACTGATACTGTGAGCTTATTGGCAATATGTCGCGAAATAAGCAGAAGTCTTTTATTAAAATGCGCACCTGATCGTTAGTCCTCGGTATCTCAGTTGGTAGAGCAACGGACCGGTAAGCCGTACGCCCGAAATTTGATCCCTCGTAGAGGTAGATTATTGTGCAAAGTTTAATCGTGGCTTCTACATCCTACGAAAATATATACTTGTTTAATAAATTAGGCTTTGGAGAGTAGTTGAATGAGTGCTTTGTTTTACTTTGCACGAATCGTTTCAGTACGTCTAACGCCAGTTTGCCACTTTCAAATGCCAAATATAAACTTTTTATGGGCTTTTCGTAAAATATTTTGCAAATACCTAACGATCTATGCTCAGCGCTATAATTTAGTTAAATGGTAACTTGTCATATCTTGTGTGTGGTCGATTGGGAGTTACAAAATGGAAAGTAAAAATCAACAAACAAATGGCAGTAGTTTATTTCCAGTATCCTTATGTAGGTCAGATAATGTGAGGTAATGGAGAATGAGTACGTTTGTTAACATTTCTAAACACGGGTGCTTTGAACAAAAGTGACGCAAAATTGCTATTATAAGGTTTGAGAGCACTCCACGAAAATCTTTTGATCAATCCGTTTTTGGCCATGGCCTCACATGTGGGAGTATGGTCGTATACAATCTAGCAAATTGTGATTCGGTCATGGCTCAAGCGTCGAATTTTTCACCGTAAACACATAGCTCCTTCAGTTTATGTTGTATACGCAAATGTTACTTGTTCCGGTGATAAATGGTGCTTTAAAACACCTTAGGGAAAATGAAAGTATTTCACCCATGAGCAACTGCACACATTGAAAGAGTGAATTTCATGCTTCAAATGCATGACTTGTCTCGATAGATCAAACTTGGTACTGAAATGCCAATATCTTGCTCTTACTTTAAGGGTTTCACTTATAAGGATCAATTGCTTGAGATTCTCTACTTGTCCATGTTTGCAAATCGGGCATCTTTCTAAAACTTGAGCAAATGTATACCATGTACTTATTCATCTGACAAGCATTATGGCGTGCCTTAAATTTACGGTATTTTATGTATCCTTTGAAATAACCTCACTCAAATATCAATCTGTCGACATTAACCACGTACTTACACTAGTGGCAATGCATCATAACCAAATGCACTTTAATTCGCAGTATCCCACTCGCTGCTACATTACAAGGAATCCTGAGAACTACTTGATGAAGGTGGAATGTGAGATACCACTGGTAAGCATTCTGAGTACAATGAGAAGTAACAAACGGTAAGGAAACAACAAAGCAATTAGTCCGTAGTTCTCCACACGTCAAACAAACCGCAACGATTCATTAGAGAGCGCAATAGGACATATGGATCCTAAACTAATAATCGATAACCTTGAGGCACATACGCAAGTCATTTGTAGCTTTAAGGATGTTTTGGTAAAACTATCCTCAATATAGTGATATTGCTTAACCTACGACGGATGCATGTTTTGTTGTCATAGACTAAAGGAATAATAAATTAACCGTGGCAATTGTTAAATACTGACACTAAGTAACTTTTAGTGCAAATATCTTCGATGTTTGCACAAATTACTTAAGAACAATTGTGTTGCTTTCACCTAGTCATTGATATCAGGCGTAGCCTATCAAGCGTTTCTCGGACCTAAAACAAAGGATCCTTTCATATTCAGAAATATTAGTAGTAATGAAAGCACCATCTCAAATTGCCACGACAAATTTGCAAAAGCACCTGATGATAATTCCGTCATTACGGAACTCGCTGAATGCAGAAACGTTGAGCACTTGAAGAACAGCAAAACAATCTAACTGCGCCAAATAATTCAAGAAGTTGTGCACTGCGGTTATGACAAGTTAACGCATTTTGTGCACGATAATGGTGAGTGGAGAGAGCGCGTTAAGTGAACATGTAGTAGATAGCCTGAAAGCTAATCTATCCCCGCCGACAAAACTGGATGTTAATTAACGGGCTGCAACCATTTTACAATTGAATTGCACTGACATGAGCGAAGCTTTGGCACCGGAAAAGGATGCAAGAATAAACGTAACAAGTCCACTGATACTCAATGTTGAGAGGTACAAAATAAACTTGTGCCTTGGTTAACACCGTTTTGATCATGGATCGGATCCAAGTTTTTACTCACGTTTGGCTATCAAGACAGGAGCATGCGTGATTAACAAGTTGCTTACTACTGCAGCAAGCGCTTAGCAAACATTTTCAGTAAGACGAGCGTTTGTAATTGTTGATTTGGGATTTCTCCACAACCATTTTCAGATATAGAGTAACTCTGTTATGAGAGTTACAGAGGAATTTACGCAACAAGCATTGCAGCTGAATATCCTTGTCATAGGCAAATCCGCTGTTTAGTTTGGTTCTATTAAAACTTATAACAACTTACTACACTGAAAAAACACAGCTAAGTAGATGGACGTATTTTTGTGCTTTCACAAATCCACTTCAAATAAAAGAGTTAGAACAGTATAAGTGGCCGCCTGAAATATTATCGGAAATCTGGGAGATTGCTTTGCACTAGTTCTATTTCTGTTCACCTCTGAATTGTTGACTTCTAGCAAACAGTAATGCAAAGAGTCGATTTCCGCACTTACTATGATATTATCCGTAAACCGAGATTTAGGTGTTCTAAAAGCAGTAACTTCACTAACAGTTTGAAAAACATGGTAAGGTGACGAAATCAGGTTGATGCATGTTGTTCATCTTTTCTCTTCAACCATATTAATAATAACCAGCATGCATATATATGGCAAAAAACGGGGTGTTAGTAGACAGGATTGACGTTCATAATGCATAGAGGAGGTTTATTCCTAAGTTCAGATCAGACTTAGTCTGAAAATAAATATTATTTAAACGCAAAAAGCTGGATTAATACAGTTTTTACAATAGCTTCAGAAAAACAAAGGTAGCGGAGATCAATGTGAGATAATTTAACTATGAATCAAAGACCCACCGCTACCGAATACACGCTACCAAAACTTGTTGTCCAAGCGCGAACACCGGTGACTTATCCGACCATGCATGTTGAGTAATTTATAGGTTTTAGGCATACTCTTGTTGGAACTACCTCGGCGCACGCTCCTTTATTATGCAAGTAATTTAACCTTGATAATTGTCATATTATCCAGTGTTTAAATTATGATTCCAATTTCGTTATTTAGTCCCTGCCATTGTCCGAAAACCCATACGATGTGATTCCGTAGGTGAGTCCGTTGGGGACTAGTGGTTTTGTCAAAGTTAAAACGATATAATACCGATTACCCTGTGCAAATTTTGGGTGCAATCGGTTGAGCTAGAGTACCTTTATGTAGACTTGTTGTTGCACCAACCTCAATAACTGTCACTCGGAATGCACAGCAGATTACTGCCATATTCTTCCTGTGCAAACTTTCATCCCAGTGAACTTAGCAATACAGAATATACTCCCACGCTTTAGCCGAATTGACCCGGAACAAGAAAGCCTCAACTGACTTCCACTGGCTAAACATAATCAAAATATACGACTGAAAACTCTATTAGTTATCTGTATAACAACACACCAGGTGCTCACATTTAACCAATAGGACATTTTGAAAGGTATAAATTAGTCCGATAGATTTTACATGGGATTGATCTGTAAACTAACTGGTGTTGTACAAGCCCACCAATTATCCATCCTAACGTTAGACTAATTACTCAAAAATGTTGCACTGGCTTCCGCAAATTACCGTCTCTCTTAGAGGACATCCTAATTCGGAAATAGAACACATGAGACCGTAAAGTAAAAGCTAGTTTAAGTCCGAAATTCGATGGTGCGTTTTGAGCTTTTAAGCATTTGATGATCACAATTTATCCATGAATAATTTGGAAGGCTGCAAATATGGTCAACTACCAGCATTGCACTAAACTTTTTGCATTGTTTAAGTTTGCTTATTTATCATCATGTTCTTAGGCCAGTATGCATACAGTCGCCTTCGATCAACCATTATTATGCTTTTTTGAATTACAAAAACTAAATTCTAAGAGTTCAGCAATTTTGCTTCGTTCGGTTGGCTGTCCGAAGCAATGTAAAGAAAGCTGCTAATGATCCTCAGTAAGAAACTAAGATTTAATATAAAGCCAAACTACCTAGCATTTACTGATGCTTATCGATGCATATTAGGTCAAGCATTACGCTCTTTCCTTGCGTCTATAACAATATCGCTTGAGAGCTTTTTTTCTTTACCACCAGTTCGAAGGAAGAATTCCATCTGAAAAGTAAAGGCGTGTTTTAGTGATTGATATTCGTACTTATCATTAAATAAATGTTCCTGGCAAACAGTTCAATGTTCCATTCCTTTCTCGGCAATCGAAAAATACTGCCGTTATTATATCTGGTTACCACTTACGAATTAGAGTCGGTGGCAAAGAAGTGTCAAAACCCGACTGCGGCACATACGTCTGTGGCACAGACTCCAAAGAATGTCTAGAAGCGGTAAACGGTCGCCTGCAACCCGTTTAATTTATTTGTTGGATTGGTTATCTTGTGTCAGTTCCACGTACGTTGAAGCATGTGGCAGGCAAAAGATGACTGAAATACGGTAAGCTGGCATGCGGGAGGTGTGAAGAACCTCTTTTGCATGTGATGTAGCTGGTAACTAACAAAATGGTATATAGGGAAAATACTGCATTGTAGAAGCATCACTACTAATGACAGTTAGCCTCAAAACGTCACTGTTGTAAGGTACTCAATTCCATACTCTCATACGCAACTTGAAACACGCTTTTTATGAATCGGCGAAACCACGGAAGATTTTTAAATCCCAAGCAGTGTTGATGGGGATACCTGTGTTGGGAAGCGCGCGACAGGAGGTTCCGCAGTAAGACTATGTCCGGTGTGGATAACTAAGAGGCCAAATTGGTTAGATAAATGAAGTAACCTACATAACAGCTAAGTAACATCTCACGTTCGCGTGTTCGTCAGATCATGCAGGAAGAATTGCTAGTGCGATACGTGTGGCAAAATGAGACATTCCAAAAATGAGTAAGGTAGTCGCAATCTGCATTCTTAGAAAAAACTTTAATGCACTTGACTGCCTAAGTCTGATATTGCTGTTATCGTTCCGAATACAGGTTCTTAGAAACTTGGTCAATGTTTCTTGTTTAAGGAGGGCCGCAGAAAATTTAGATATAGTGCTCACCCCCAAATCATGCATAGATCGTAAATAATCGAATAAAATATTAACTGGTGAGCGCTGTGCAGAGACTTGCAATTACCGAATTCTTAAACAAATTTTAAAACTATACCGTAGTTTTGGAAATGCACATCAAGCTTTGGCAAAACTTATGAGCCGGTGCATACGCGTGAGTATATTATTGGAGATGGATGTGATCAGTTGAATATCACGTAAGCTCACGCGTTTTCGTAGTTTACTTTGTCCACTTATTCGTGAACAGATGGGATGCTATTCTGAGAGGTTGACAAAAATGCCACGTGCATTAATTACTGCAAGACCCGTGCACGATGGATAAACACAAGGTATCCTTTGGGCGCTAATCCAAATAAACTTGGTACATTTTACAAAGTTGTAGCGTAGGGAAAGAGTATGCATTGCTGAATTCGCGATTACAGTAAGGTGTGTAACGACAGTTCATAGTGTACACACTGAAAACATTTCCAAGAAAAGCTATGTCTGTGACTAAACTCTTTTGCCTTTGCAACAGTATAGTAAAAAAATACGAAGTGCTCAATCAACGAATGGCCATATTACTAACTGTAATTGGCAAACTTATGTCCAGACACTCACATACTTAATGTGTAAATGGGCCAACAAACGCTTCCTGTCACACACACGCCCGTTATATGAATTAGGGAAAGCTGTAAGGGAATAAATCAGTGTCTTAGATTAGTCACGTTTGCCACAACCAAGAGCACTATTACGTTTCCTATACTGTATAAGAATTGTAGGCCACTAATTTTGCTTAGCCATATATCGCTTATGACCAGACGCCCCTATATAAACTATTAATCTTGCAGGAGCACACGCATGCTAGTACAGGTCACATTATCTCAAAGCACTGGACTTGGTCAATACGAATTGGGCTGAACTACTGTTTTGTTGTTTAACAATATGTCAACAAATAGAGTATCTTACGTATTAAAGCACTGTACCTACAGTCAGCTACACAAGCAGGTAGCCATGCATTACCGAACAAGTACCGCCCCGTTATACACTAACCGGCGCATTCCAAGGTCATAACGGCTGTAGGAGCAGACTCACATCAATACCATTTGTAGAAAATCAACATATTTGCGCCCACTTAACAAGGACGCCGCAAGGAACAACTTTGTATCACAAAACTTGCCATATGATTACAGTAGTTAAACTGAAATCATAGATGACGGTAAGATAAGTAATGCCGTTTATCTAGATTCGCAGCTTGCCGCGTTCCTACTTGCAATCCTCAGATTTGCGAATAAATGATCCGGCAAAAGGTTGGAAAAGGAACGTTTTACCAAGAAAATAACTTACTGTAAAATAACATTAGTTCGATCGAATGTAAATCAGTATACGGTAAGTCTGATGGAAGAAGGCCGATTAGCGTTCATTTACCTACCATGGCTCGTTCATGGTGAACGCCGGTCGTTTACGATTGTTGTTCCCAAAATCCAATAGTCATCCAATGTTTAGCAAAATTCGCAACATGCTACTGCGAGTGCAGAGACATGAATTTCTCTCTCACATTATTGGTGCGGACGTAGAGAATTCTCGGCAGACGAGTGATTTAGTGCATGGCTCAGCTGAGGAAAAGCCTAACCTCCAAAGACGCACCGACATGAGGCCGTTGATCAGCGAGCGAGCCATGACATGTTTCCAGCTGTCAGCTAAATTCTCACTGATTGAAAGTCATGGCCAACCGTAGGCGTTGGAAAGATCGATGATTATCTCTGTGTGTCTCGCTGGCTACGCGGCAAAGTCGGCTTAGATGAGCGAAAGTGCCACGTGCATGTGCGCACGGGATGGCAGCTCAGCTGAGGACTGTTGTCAATGTTATTGAATCACAGGTAATGGAGCACGAGCAGACAATGCAGTCGGGATCACGGAACTTTCCTGTTACTCAGTGCGCGCTGATTATTCGGCTGTACGGTGAATGCGGTTTAAACGCCGCATCAGCTTCAAGAAAATACAACGCATTGAACGCAGGAATGCGTCTCATCCCCGCCCGGCACGTGTTTAAACTAATGAAGAAGTTCGAGCAAACTGGCAGTGGGTGTAACATGAAGAGAACCGGGCCGCCTCGCATCACCACGGACGACTGTTCAGCTTGCGCTGTAATCAGTGAAGTGTCAAAGGGTCCCGATCCAGGCATTCTTCGGATTGCACAGCACTGTGACACGACCCTATATGCGGTACACCGGATATTACTAGAAGGAAAAGTTTGGAGGTTTCGTGCACTTCAAGTGCAGGTTTTGAACCCATGCGATCCGGAGAAGCGGCATGAATTTTGCCGCTGGTTTCTGAAGCACGGGGATATTCGTTCTGTTATCTTTACAGATGAAGCATTGTTTCATCTGCATGGAACAAGGAAACTACCGTTGGGATAAAAGCAACCCACGAAAATGTACCGCAACACGTATGAACCACAGTGTGAAACTGTTGGTTTGGGCCGGATTAACAAGCCAGAAAATGTTGGGCCCATATCTCTTTTCCTGGAATGTGACCGGTAGGTTGTTGTTTTGAAGTACTAAAGATTTATCTTTTCCTAGCATCGTGGTATTTTGAACTGCTGCAGACATTTGTGCTTCCCCAGTTGGAGGCCGAAGGAGCATTCAGTACTATTTGGTGGCAGCAGGATGGTGCACATGCACTTTCTGCTTAAACGGTGCGTGCTCACCTCACCGAAATATTTGGCCACTATCGGATCGGACGCGGTGGACCAATGGAGTGGCTCGCTCGCTCACCAGATTTGAATCCCATGGAACTTTGCCTATGGGACTAGCTAAAGCGGCGAATGTACGAAACAAGGCCGAATACATTGGATAAATTTAAAGAAAATATTGCAAAAGAATGTCGCGCGATCATGCAGGATACATTAGAGAAAGTGCTCGCTAAATGCATCAAGCCGTTTGTGCATTGTAAGCAGAATGCTGGCGGATATTTTGAACATATCCTTCACTGGCATAGATGATCGCTCCAATAGGTTTCGGATATTATACTTATTCTCTTTCACAAATGTGTTAATGACTGAACTGGGCTGCTGGCAAGTAGTGCTAATGATGGTCCGGTCGGATAGCATTCTTAACGTCCAGGCTGCCGTATAGCACATAAACAGCGTAGGCACCGAAACGTTCCGTGGCTACTTATGGCGAAATCATTGAGTCGCTATGTGCTGAGGTTCGTCAAGCCTAATTGAAAAGCCGACTGTGTTGTTTACTTAGTTGCAAGCTATTGCCTGTAAAGTTAGTGTTCGGGATGAGTTGCAGTAGATGGCAACTAGTGTACGTGGGGTCGTTCCGTACCTGGTAGACTAATATGAGGTCTCCACGTAGTCGCCTGAAGTGTCTACTGAACACTCCGAGTGTATTTAATCGCTGCTCGATCATGGTGAGTTTCAAGCGATGCAAGGTCACGGTTTAGCCAAGCGTGCCAAGTCTGGATTACGTATTCGACGTGTTAACGCACGTAGGCATGGAGCATGATGGAGAAGATGAATGAATCCAACCTATCGAATGCCATCCGCAATCTAACAACGTGCTGGATTCCAACTATCTGGAATAACCGAAGTCGTCCTGTACCAGCACACCGATGTAAAGTTCCTGAGGGCTTGTCTGCAGGCCATATGCCCCAATATTCTAGAGATAGACATGCCTATGGCGGACGTGGATAATGTGTCACTTGACCACATTTAATGGCAGTGAATTTCTCACCGGTGAATGCCAGGTCCCATCTAGGTCGCACATGGAGGATCTTGTGGTCTGCCATTCCCTTTATCCGCGGTCAACTTTTAACGTCATCAGGAAAAGCAAAATTTTTGAGGTGATGGCACTCGCAAGATCGTCGCACTCCATTCGATTAGAGTCGGGCAGATATGTTCGGTCCCTAACATAGAACTGGTGATCACGGAGAAAAATGCCAACCCATCCTAATAATGCATTGTCTACATTTTCCAATTGGCCCATCATTACGACGGCGACGAATGCTTCCGTTATGGGGCCCCACGTCCCTATAATTATCACAGGCTTAAAGCACGGAAGGCTGAAAACTCGGTTCATACAAGTGCAGGTGTACTCGGATCAGACAAAACGCACACGTTCAATCAGCC
>OX104069.1:91358663-91427754 GCA_944474145.2 Dicrocoelium dendriticum | reverse complement strand
GTTAAAACTTAAAGGGGGGAAGTTATAGGGACCCAACGTCCCTATAATTATCACAGGCTTAAAGCACGGAAGGCTGAAAACTCGATTCATACAGGTGCATGTGTACTCGGATCAGACAAAACGCACACGTTCAATCAGCCTTCCAACTCGTGAAACATTAACTTTCGTTTAGCCTTAGCTTTGGCCAGTAAAAGCGCCTGTGGCAAAAGGCCTGTCTTGTTCTTGATTCAGCCTTGGGTTGGGAAATGGTGCGTAGAAGCTTTGCGTTCGGACTAGGAACCCGTTCGATTCGCGTGAATTAAATCTTTCGCCGCTAAGTTCCGAGAACCCACAGACTTTGAGATTTTTCAGTTACCGTGCAGTGTAAGAAATAATTCTGAGTCTACCTTCGTTCATCCGACTAAGAGAGTTGGTATCACATTGTTAGAACCTGACGTGTTCATGTGGCAGTATTCAACAGCTTCCATGGATTTGGAAAACGCAGAGATAAGTGTTACCAGACGGTAATTGGTAGGATCAGCCGGAACTCTCTGAAAGATTCCGGCAATTGTCTGCACCAGTATGGTTAATGTGGAGGCGGCATGTGTTCCCCCAACGCCGTAACTCTTCATATTTGGCTTCTCATGAATGATGTTGGTATCATGTGATGGTGGAATATTTTTGCTCCGAATACGGGCAGAACCAGATAACGAGAAATGTATTGCAGTTTTTCGGGCTCTGTATCGGCGTATTCGTCGTAGCGAATGAAGTCAATCCTTCAATTCTGTGATCCAAGCAAACGATTGTGTGTTTTTAGCATAACAGTTGGACATACATGACTGAGTGCACCCTATAAGTAATCTAGGAGAAATGATTGAAAACCACATCACTATTCACCGAAGCATCGGCGAAAATATTTTCCACCATCACATGGAACCACCATTATTAATTAGAAACCAAATATGAAGAGTTATGGCGTTGGGCGAACACATGCTGCCTTCACATAAACACTACAGACCCGGCGAATGGGACAGCGTACGTAACTCTGAACAATTAATATGTACAGTTGGTTCGTGAAAACAGGTTATCACACCGACTGGAAGTAGCAAAACAATTCCGTTCGAACCACAGCCTTATTTACAGAACGTGAATGTAAGTCGAAAATTGCAGCGTGGAATCGCACCACTCAGTACGTTTGATGGGTATACCCACATAACAAAAACGGCGGACGACCTTTCATTGCCCAGTACTGGCCTAATTTCCGAGGCTTACTAGACTCAAACCTTCCACTTGCTTTGCCCCAGCACCATCAGTGTTATCCAGCATCGAATTCATAGCAAAATTAATTCTGAGAAGGCTATCATCCTTGGATAACCATTACAATCAAAGCACTGTAGGCAACAGCCATTAACCTAGCCCAGACACTTGCCGGAATCTTTCAGAGAAGTCCGGCTGATCCTACCAAATACCGTCCGGTAACACTTATCTCTGCGCTTTCCAAATCCATGGAAGCAATCATCGCCGTCCTAATGATGGGCCAATTGGAAAATGTAGACAATGCATTATTAGGATGGGTTGGCATTTTTCTCCGTGATCACCAGTTCTATGTTAGAGACCGAACATATCTGCCCGACTCTAATCGAATGGAGTGCGACGATCTTGCGAGTGCCATCACCTCAAAAATTTTACTTTTCCTGATGACGTTAAAAGTTGACCGCGGATAAAGGGAATGGCAGACCACAAGATCCTCCATGTGCGACCTAGATGGGACCTGGCATTCACCGGTGAGAAATTCACTGCCATTAAATGTGGTCAAGTGACACATTATCCACGTCCGCCATAGGCATGTCTATCTCTAGAATATTGGGGCATATGGCCTGCAGACAAGCCCTCAGGAACTTTACATCGGTGTGCTGGTACAGGACGACTTCGGTTATTCCAGATAGTTGGAATCCAGCACGTTGTTAGATTGCGGATGGCATTCGATAGGTTGGATTCATTCATCTTCTCCATCATGCTCCATGCCTACGTGCGTTAACACGTCGAATACGTAATCCAGACTTGGCACGCTTGGCTAAACCGTGACCTTGCATCGCTTGAAACTCACCATGATCGAGCAGCGATTAAATACACTCGGAGTGTTCAGTAGACACTTCAGGCGACTACGTGGAGACCTCATATTAGTCTACCAGGTACGGAACGACCCCACGTACACTAGTTGCCATCTACTGCAACTCATCCCGAACACTAACTTTACAGGCAATAGCTTGCAACTAAGTAAACAACACAGTCGGCTTTTCAATTAGGCTTGACGAACCTCAGCACATAGCGACTCAATGATTTCGCCATAAGTAGCCACGGAACGTTTCGGTGCCTACGCTGTTTATGTGCTATACGGCAGCCTGGACGTTAAGAATGCTATCCGACCGGACCATCATTAGCACTACTTGCCAGCAGCCCAGTTCAGTCATTAACACATTTGTGAAGGAGAATAAGTATAATAACAGAAACGTATTGGATACCTCTCTCATCGAATTATAAAGATGCGGCCCTAGAATCCTAAAACTTGTGGTTCAGTCAGAGCAACAAGCAAAAATGTGCTGGATCGATGGCGGAGAAATCAGAAACATCTTCCTTCCGAACTTCGGTTAAAGCTCGCAAACAATTCGCACAGCTCAATTATTAAAGCAACTGAAGCAGCAAGCATCCTGACGAATGTACAGAAGTGTAACTTGACTGCTGCTTTACTTGACTCTGACGTAGGTCTAAACGAATTCTGGGACGCACCTTGGCCGAATCAAGTTGCAAACGAGGTATCATTGACCCATCAAAAAAACGAATAACTGCCGACCTCCCATCGGTCGGCATTCTCCCACACTTGACAGCTTCACCTCTCTGCGGGCTCCTAGAGACCGAGAAACTGGCCTGCTTGTATGCAAATGCTCTGGGACTTTCTAACAAACTGGCTGAACTAAAAGATCGCCAAGCTTCCGGCTCGTATGATGTCATTGGTATCACCGAGACATGGTTGCACACGGGAATGATGGACGCTGAAGTGTCGCTACCCGGCATTTCACTGAGCCGGAATGATAGGCTCACAAAAGGAGGAGGGGTAATCCTGTACTACCGAAACGACTTACAGTGCGAAGCCGTGGAGGATTCAGATTCGCAGTTCCCTGACTCTCTTTGGAGCCGGTTGCAGTTAAAAGGCAGAGACGCTTGCCTTATTATCTTGGTGTACCGCGCCCCTAACTCAACACCAGAAACCGACTGTCACCTAATGGCTGCTTTAAGGTGCAGTTTACAACAAAAGTATACTCACATTCTTATCATGGGTGATTTCAACGTACGTTGTTTAGAAGCCCCTGCCACGATCGGAGAACAATTCAAAACCGATCTACAAGATCTAGTAACTACTGCTGCTCTTTACAACCACATCACTTTGCCCACTCGGTTCAGAACTGGTAACAGGCCATCTGTGCTGGATCTTGTGCTTACCAACGAGGAGCATATGATTGATGCGTTGGTTTTAGACTGCCCGTTGGGTCGCAGTGATCACGCAGTCATCAGTTTCAATTTCCTCTGCTATGCAGAATATCTGAATGATAACGATGGTACTGTGCGAACCGTCACAAGGTACGACCGACTCGCCCAGCTAGTCGGCGCCACAACATGGTCTTTCCTAGAAGAAGAACCCCCGGAAGTCGCCTGGCTCGAGTTCGTCAACACATTCATTTAGCTGATTGCACAGGCTTCAGAGATAAAAGCTTGCAATAAGTGCAAATCCGTTTCTTTTGTTAAAAGCAGAACCCGAAACTGGATGACAGTACGCAACGCAGCATGGCGAGTGTAGAGAGAAGCTAAGGCACCGGCAAATTGGGATAACTACGTAGCCCAACGTAACCGCTGCACTCAACTGTTAAGAGAAGACAAAGCCGCTTATCAGCGGAACATCGCAAAAATCTTCAGTGCTAACCACAAACTGCTGTACAAGCACGTTAATAGCCTACGAAAAGTAAGGCAAGGATTTCCTTCACTCAAGACGGCTGATGGCCCAACAAGAACGTCTATGGAAGCTGCAAACGAGCTGCATATGCAATACGCCCCCACGTTTCAAAGGGTCTTGCCACCAAGCGATCTACCAAGCCTTGTATGCTGCTCACCAGGACTAACCCACATCAATTTTACCGCGGAGGCTGTATTGCAGAAGCTGATTTCTCTACGCAAACACAGCTCGCCGGGTGTCGACGCCATTCGTCCTGAGGCATTGGGAGCAGCAGCAAACCAACTGGCAGGATATTTAGCTCAGTTTTTCAGCACTGCTTAGACCAGAACCAAGTTCCCGCCATGTGGAAGTTTGGAATAATAAGCCCGGTTCACAAAGGCGGAAGCAGATATGATCCCTCCAACAACCGCCCAGTAACCATTCTTCCTATACTCTCCAAGGTCATGGAATCCATAGTTGCCGATGCACTGGTGTGCTATCTGGAAAACTGCAACCTCATCACTCCTGAACAGCACAGTTTCCGTTGACAGCGATCATGTACAACTAATTTATTAATTGAACGCAGTAGTTGGACCGAGGCAGCCGACGCTGGAGAAGGTGTTGATGTGATCTACCTGGATTTTTCCAAGGCTTTCGATGGTCTAGACCATCGGATACTACCATTCAAGCTGCAGCATTACGGGATCGGCGACCCTCTTTTAAGCTGGATCGCCAACTTTCTATTTCAAAGGCAATTAGCGGTCAGAGTTCGGAGCTCCTTATCGGACCCCATACAAGTGGAGTGTGATGTGCCGCAAGGCTCGGTTCTAGGTCCACGTTTGTTTCTGGTGTTTATTAATGACCTCGCACAGGGAATCGCTTCAAACTTCCTAATGTTTGCCGACGATATCAAGATCTGGCGCAGGATACAGGTGAACGCCGACCAACATGTGCTCCAAAGTGACTTAGATACAGTGTATCAATGGTCGAACCAAAACTTATTGCATTTCAACGTCAGTAAATGCAAGGTGCTTTCCATCCGACATCAAAGCAGCTACTCATACCGACTTGGAACGGATGTACTGCAACAATCAACTCTCTAACGTGACTTGGGTGTCCTAGTTCAAGATGACTTGGGTTGCTCCAGGCAATCCGAAAAGGCCTCGAAGGCCGGGAAACAACACGTTGGGCTCTTGAGGCGGGCGTTTGGACAAATAAACGGCTCCATATTTCGACAAATGCTCAGTGCGTATGTTCGCCCCCCATGTCGAATACGCAATTCAAGCCTGGCATCCATGGCTGAAACACGACCTTAATGCACTGGAGCAGCCACAACGCCGGGCATCTAAGAACGTAATTGGAATGCGCAATCGGCCCTACCAGGAGAGGCTGCGACGACTAGGATTGTTCAGTGGAAGCTTTCGCAGGCTGCGAGGCGACCTGATTATGACATACTTGCTTCTGCGAGACCCACATCATGTGTGCCGCCCTTTACTGCAACTCAGCAGCAATACAAACCTGAGGGGCCACTCATTAAAACTCGCAGAACAATACAGTCGTCTGGAGTGTCGCAGAAATTTCTTTTCCATCCGTGTGTGTCACCCGTGGAATACTCTCCCAGAATCGGTCGTCTCTGCACCGACACTAACAATATTTAAAAGACGGTTGGACGATGCACTCATCCACTTACACTTTGTTACTTAACACTATGTCTACATCCTACACCTGGAGTTTACCCTGGAATTATTTGTTGTTAACTGTGAGTGTTGTGAATCTAAGTGGATCGCAAGACTGCAGTAAAGCAAACGATAAGTCCTTATTTTCGTATTTAAAGTATTAACTATTTTACTATCCTTTTCATCATAATTGTTATGTTGATATCCCCTGCAACTATCCAACGGGGCTTGTAAAGCAACGCTTCTTAACCAGTATAAATTCATTGTTAATTGTTCAATTATGCGAAAAAACAATTATTACCATAAAATCAGTTGCTAACTTTGTCGAGCGAACGGCAGGATTCATTTACTGATTTACATGTGAACTGGAGCATAAGACGACAACTTACAAGGATAATCGCTACTCAGTTAGTATTTGTGATTGTTCACTCACGGAGTAGGCTCTGCAATTAGTACTTTTAAAAAATCTAGTTCAACTTTGTCGATTCCAATAAAATTACTGACCCCTAGGTCACGACTTCTGAACCCTACCCCTAAGCGAAAAGCGTCGTTGAGTAACTGACCTGACAAGTAGTTTCCGTTCATACATATGGTTGGCGGCATCCGGTTTCGGATTTGTCTGGCAATGTGGCCAGCCTGCGGCTACAGAGGGACCATGGATGACTTACGCTGCACCACCCACAACTCCAACCACACACCCCATATCCAGTGTAAAACCGAAGGAATAAGACCAGCAGGCATGTGGATGGGAGCCACGTTTCATCAACGCAGCGGGTTCACACTCCTTCACAGGCAAACACAAGCAGCCTGTATTTGGGGAATCAAGCGCACACAAGGCAATGGCTGGACCGTAGTCCGCTTCACACTGGGTGCATGGAACCGCTCTTCGAGCCTAGCACGGCCACAAGAACCGTTCACCCCGTCCCCTCCAGCAACCACCGTCTCCTGGATGCGGTAAGGAAAAGGTAGTGAATAACAGACTGGTAGGCACCTTGTCAACATACACATCAAGCGCAGCCACATCGGGGGATGTCAAATAACAGCCAATTATTTGGAAGGACAAGATCAAATAAAATAAATCGAATAATGCATGCAGTAACGGTGGCATAACGCTTTGCTAAATTAGCATATACAGTAAATTGATTAGCAACGAATACGCGACAGGGAAAAATTATCCACAAGTTACTTAAAATGCTACAAACGCAACCTTTACCGAAGCTAAGCGCAATTAGCGTAAATAACGTGGCCAGTTAATAGAAGATTATTCAGGTAGGCAGAACAAACCAAGTAAAGTGGAATGAAATTTATCCAGGTTAAAAGACCTAGTTTAAGTGTAAGTTGGTTTAGCCCAACTGCGGTGAAGAAGCATCAAGAACGCAACATCAGCCTCAGCATACATACATACCGCTGGACGCATCCAGGTCGGAATTGCCGGTCACTCTGGCCTCCACACGGACAGCCATATGAAACCTGCGCCTACAGTGGGACCATGGGTGACTTGCGTTGCACTACCCACAGTCCAATCTTACACCCCTTATCCAGTTTAAATCCGAATTAATAAGACCGAGAGACATGTCGTTGGGAACCACGTTTCCTCACGTTTGCTTTACAGGCAAACACAAACACGCTGTATTTGGGAATCAATAGCACACATGGAGGTGGCTGGACCGCTGTCCAGTGATTCGATTTTCACGGGGACCAATAAGTGGTCAGAGACTGATACTCGGGAACGGTCTGGATGCAATGAAAGCAAGGCTGATACCTCGATGATTTTTGCACAGAGAACGCTGACTCCAGCTGAAGTTAAATACGACGGTTGACAGTCACGCATCGAAAGGTACTTATAAACTATTCCAAATGAAGTTAACTATAGTAGCGAGTCCAGTCAACAAAGGTTCCCCACTATGTTCCGGCAAAGATGAAGGAAGGTCGTCGCGTCCAAGAGTCTTGATCTGTTTTAACATGAGCCTCTTCGAAGTAGGAGTTATTACATCAACTTCCTACAAGGGCTCGGGCGATTGGACAAAGTGTAATGTTGAAGCAAATTCTGTTGAACAGCTCTTCAGATTGTTCCGTCTAACAGGGTAGTTAACGATATTGAGAATGAATGCATTGTCCGTATTTCTCAGCTGTTGTCTGACTAAATGATGGCTTTCTCGGACCCGTGTTCCGGATGAGTTGGAATAGCACTCGGATGTTTCCAATAGTACTGACCGTTTCCAAATCATGCCCCTTGCCACCTACCAACGTTCCTCGTCTATTCCAAGACTAATTGGCCAGCGTCGTTTACAGTGAGTTATGAAAGCGCTGATACTGAGTGCCCAATAAAACTTATATTCGCACTTCTACGAAGCAAATCCATGCCATAGCAAGTTGCTTCTATGACGTCACAAGTTGTATACAGACCTTCTGTCAAAGACGTTCTTCAGGACACATTTAAGACGATCCCAGTTAGTCCTCAGTTCACCAACCTCAATCATCACAGTCGATTAGTGGGCAAGTTCGGCTTGACATTGCTGAACTGCAGATTTCGAATTCAAGTTAGTGATAAGGCCATAAGTGAGACGCTTCTTTTAAGAGGAAAGAGTGA
Organism: Dicrocoelium dendriticum; assembly: GCA_944474145.2. NCBI lineage: Eukaryota > Metazoa > Platyhelminthes > Trematoda > Plagiorchiida > Dicrocoeliidae > Dicrocoelium > Dicrocoelium dendriticum. The sequence goes on along the minus strand of OX104069.1, from coordinate 91,419,524 downwards.
GTGCCACGCGTGGGCGCAATAGAGCCTGGTTGGAATCTATGCACATGCTTCTAATTGACAGTCTTGTACTGATGAGCGCCTTCTCTAGTTGATGGCAATATGGTCAGTCTGAATGCAGGTCATTGGGGAAATCGATGGGCGCCAGCTGAAGAGGTGCCAACGTTTGTGCTGCAAATTAGTGTTGCTGATGTTAAGGTTATGATCGGCGCACAGTTGCAGGAATCGATCGCCATTTGCTGTTCGGAGTGCATCGACTCGAAAGCTACCTCTCAAGTACTGTTCAGAGTACTTATTAGGACTCACTTGGACATTCATGCCACCAACAACAATCACGATATCATTATTCTTCGCCATACGAAAAAGTGATCAAAGCTGTCGAAAGCAAAGGCGATGAAAATGCACTTTGTTTTCAGTGCGTATTAACTCTAGTAGAGTTTCGACGTTGAAGTGTCCACACAAGGCTGTTCGCTAGCACGCAGTCGGTTTCACTTATTTCAGCATGCTTACTGAGGGCTGCACCAGTATGGTAAATACCTCTGGCCATTAGCTCAAAATTGCCAGAGACAGGAAGAATATAGTCATTGTCCTCAGATTCAATCCGAGGGAGTAGAAGATGCGTCAAAACGCCGTTATCTTGTATGCTTGCTTCGGAGACACAACACAAATGTATAACAAGAGTGAACAATGAGAGTTAGTGTTACCTTTTGACAGGTCTGACATACGGTGCGAATACTAAAACAACCAAGGCGAAATGCAACTCTAAATTGGATGAAGAGAAATATAAATCGACGGCAGCAGCTGCAAACCCATCGGCAGTCATTATCGAGGTAAAAAGAGAAAAGATGCGTTGAGAGGATACAAATGCTAAGAAGAAGAGAACGTATCGTGGACCTGGTCGAGAGAGCGGACGATACTGTCCGGCTGCCATTTAGAGAGAGGGGTATTTTGAAGTGCTGAGGCGGTTGTTGCATTCACTGTGCTTCTTCACCGCAGTTGGGCTAAACCAACTTACGCTTAAACTTGGTCATTTTATGTTGGATAAATTTCATTCCACTTTACTTGGTTTGTTCTGCCTACCGAAATAACCTTCTGTTAACTTGCCACCATGCTTTCGTTAGTTGTGGACATATTCCCTAAGTTTATTGCGTTTGTAGCAATTTTGAGTGACTTCCGGACATTTTGTGCTAATCTCGGATTCGTTGCTAACCAACTTACTTCATACGTGAATTTAGCGAAGAGTTATGTCGGCATAGCCGTATGCTTTACTGATATATTTTATTTGATGATGTCTTTTCAAGTGATTAGCTTTTGTTTGATATTCATGAGGTGGCTGAGCTTGGCGTGCACACTGACAAGGTGCCTACCTGTCTATTATCCACTACTTCTTCTATACTAGTCTCCAGCAGACAGTTGGTCGTTGCTAGCGGGGACCAGTTACACGGTCCTTGTGGCCGTGTAGGATCACAGGGTTGTTCCATGCACTCACTGTGGGGCAGACTACGGTCCAGCCACCGCCTTGTGTGCGCTTGATTCCTCAAATACGGAGGGCTTGTGTCTGAATGTGAAGGAATGTGGGCTGACTACGTTGATGATGCGTGGCCCCCCCATTGATATTCCTCCCGGTCTCATTCCTTTTGTTTTACACTGGATATGGGGTATGTGTTTGGAGCTGTGGGTGGTGTAGTACAAGCCATCCATGGTCCATCTGTAAGCGCAGGTGTCCTGTGGCTGGCCACAATGACAGGCAAATCCGAAACCGGATGCTGCCAACCATGTTTATAGCCTTTGATTCAACAGCCTGATCCACCAGGCGGTGGGGATTTGCAGGTAGGTTTGATGAACTCCATTCGAAGCCTTTGGCTCGATGACCTGACTCACAATGCACTGGAAACCAGTCCAGATCGGGTGCGTATTTGCAGAGACACAGACTTTTAAGATTTGAAACGGTGTACTTATGTTTTACGACCGTATTAATTTACGCACCGGTGATCACGGCCAGCCGCAGGTGGGAGTATGTGCGTTCCCATCAATTATACCAGAAGCTGTCTGGCTTGAGACAGGTTGAGGCAAAACAATGAGCAGCGGAAGGTGACCTTAAAGAGTCAGAGAAAATGCGTGAACCTTGCGCTCTACACCAAACGAGCTGTGAGCTTATAAGCCGTAGACCTGTTGTCTCCCATTGCTCCGTTTTAAAGGATGAGTGCCATCGACCCCTTTTTAATCTCTAAAAATAAATGAATTGTGTGACTGTTAATCTGACTCGTAACCATTAATCTATCTGGTATGAGTGTTTCTGAAGACACTTGGAAATTGTTCAATGCGTCACAGAAGTAAACAAACCATCGCAACACGATATGGTCCAGTCTCGTTTTGATGGAAACGCTATAATCTGTGCTGAAATCCATCCATAAATTTTAGTGACCTTAACTAAGCTAAAGTATAATAGCGTCACTCAAGGAAAGACTAACACGTATTATCAGTGGGACAGTCACAGTTGTGATGTGTGTATTTATATGCCGGTGTGAAGCAACGATGCAATCCCAACCAGTCGCTTGCGAGCTGGGTGATCTATGAGGTCGTCCGCGCCTTAGTCGATTATAACTGGACAGAAAAATGTTTGAAAAGCACGGAAAGAAGACGAAGGCTGGTAGATGCATGCATTTCGTATTGTCTCCTCAGTACCATTAACAATAACCGGTAAGCATAGATATAGCTAACAGTGGGTGCAACCAGACAAGCTTAAGGTGAAAAATGAATGACGGAAGTTCACACCTACGTCCAAGGCAGCTTTAGGCTAACAAATAATTGTTTCTGAACACACAAGGCGGGCTTAATCCGGCTAATTGCGATAGCCTCAGCAAACCGAAGGAAACGGGGATTAGTGTGACGTAACATAACTTTAAACGCTGAGCCCAGCTCTAATTGGTGACCCGAGTCTAATAGGTGTTTGCCTATCGAGGAAGCCGGCGGTCTGCGCGAACATGGAATCTGACGAGGGTAGGCAATCTGAGCAACTTCACGTTGAACCCATCTTGGCACATGTTCCTTTATTCGGGAAGTCAGCGTTCTATTGGTTCTGCCTATGTAACTTTTCCGCAGTCACATACAAATTGGTATACACAGTGTGAGTTGGCCCCAATAGGCTGAGCTTCTTTCGTTGGAGGTATGGGCAAATTTCGGGTTCGGTTGATAACGACAACTTGTGCAGCATAGTAACTTCTTTGTGTAGCAGAAATTATACGCTTGGTTGTCTTCAGCGTGGCTAAGTCACCTTTGAAAGGTAACTCGATATACACTTTCTTCTTGGCTGCCGTGTGCACCAAGTCCTTTGGTCCTCGCGGTTGGCTGTGTTTCTCGATAAATCTTCGAGGGTAGCCATTCGCCATTAGTGTTGCTGTAATGAACACCAGCTCATCGTCCAGACAGTCGGCCGAACAAATTCGTCTGGCACGACTAACTAGAGTCTTCACAAGTGTCCGTTTGTACCGCACTGGTTTGAAGCTGGTGAAGTGCAGGTACTGACCGGACCAAGTTGATTTTCGGTAAATTGACCTCTTAATCAATCCATCCTCCCTGCGAGTTATGAGTATGTCCAGGTATGGTAGACAATTGTTTTGTTCTATTTTGTGTGTTCAGAAACAATTATTTGTTAGCCTAAAGCTGCCTTGGACGTAGGTGTGAACTTCCGTCATTCATTTTTCACCTTAAGCTTGTCTGGTTGCACCCACTGTTAGCTATATCTATGCTTACCGGTTATTGTTAATGGTACTGAGGAGACAATACGAAATGCATGCATCTACCAGCCTTCGTCTTCTTTCCGTGCTTTTCAAATTGTTGAAGGGAACTAACTGCTAGAAAAATGTTTGTTCGTTTTTCACACGCCGATTTTTCGTTTTTAAATTTGTGGACTTGAAATATTAGTTATTTGGATTAGTGCGATTCTGCACTCAGGTTTTCCAGTGATTCCCATTACAAGTCATAAATTCAAGCATTTTGGGCTATCGGCAATCGTTATCTTTGGAACCCAAGTCAAGAAGTTGTATGAGTCCAACCGAAAAGAAACATGACATCAGGGATTTTATACGCTCTCACCGGGAGGAAGGCTGATTATTACGTGATCGTATCCGGTTCAATCTTGCACAATCGCATGGGGCGCTGATCTGTAAACCCCCGGGGAAATGGTTGCATTTTGACTGAGACACTTAAACTAGTGCATCAAAGCAAGTTTGTTGTTAAGGTTTTTCAGTAAGTAGGTCGTAGATGGATGTAAATTGCCTGTTTATAAAAGGCAGTCTATTTATAACCCAATAATAGCTTAGCAACAAAACTATGATCCCAGCATCGAAATCTCGTGAGCTGCGTCATTTTTTTCAAGGATAAAATTGGAGCATGGTGTAAAAAAGAAAGAAATGCAAAGCTTGACGGAAAGCGAAACGTGAAAAGGTCATTGCACTTCCCATCAAAACAGTCGCAATCAGAAGGCAGAAATGTGACCAATAGTGCTCACAAGTGACCACTTGTAAAGGGTTGCACTGTCAACACACAGCACATCAAGGAGTGAGGCAAGCTGATAGAGGATGGGACCGAACCCACTCATCATCATTATAATTAAGCACTTTAATTTGAGGTGGAAAACGGCTATCGTGTCGCAAGACAAAAGAAAAGAAAAATAATTGCTACTTAATCGGCAATGGATGGACGTTTTTTTGGAGAAGTAACATCCGAGGCTTGTGTCGTAAGATAGATTATAGTGTGCTCAACAAATGAGATCATGATTAAAGGGGAGGCTAAACGAGATGGGGGGAGAAAAAGAAATGCACAACAGAAATCCCACTGAGGTCGGCTCCTTACTATGTCAACAAAATGTATCTAGACAAAAGCGTTCGTCACTTTTTTGACCTCAAACACGGTGTCGAGGAGCTCCAACCGAGGCCAAATTCGAAGTGAGGGACTTCATTCCTGCAAGACAGATGCGGCCCGCGTTGACATTTCGACTGACCCGCGGCCTCATCGTGAAGTAATTAATTTAGGTTGGGATATTTTCCATTATTATTTAAGGTCAGAGTGGATACTGTCCGGTGTATACCTCACAATGTGTGGCCCTCCTTACCAGATGTTTGGACATCCCTAATCCAAACCAAATCATCGCTTGGCTACACCCCTACTTTTCCATCAACACCCTTAGCGCGCGGATAACACTAGTTGCGGGGATCCCTGTGCTGATATACGAAACACGTGGCTCACTCATCGGAGCCTGGTACGTGATATATCGCTGCTGAGCGGCCGTGTTCCAGGACGTGGTGTGTTTTCGCCTGGCAAGCACTTTCCCTGTAAAAGGCCACATATGTCCATCTAACAGCACTGCGACGTGGCAGATGTGACTTGAGCCCGAATAAAGTCCTTGACAAAAACACACTAGCACGTTAACCAGGGCCATGTTTCACATCATTTAATTAATTTTGAAGATGTACATTAAAAAGATACTTCCCTGTTTCTACCATCCGTCTCCACTCTATGTACTACGCTGTTACACATTCTTGAACCCAGACTTTCGCCACATCATCAAAGATTTTGTTCCTGACCAGTGCATCTGCCATTTCGGTAACTTCTACATATTGTGCGAACAATGTATTTCATGACAAGCAAAGTGTCTGGTGCGGAATAATCCCTTGTAAAGTCTTGATCATGCCAGAGGTGGTGCGCTTCGAAGTATTCGAGAATAAATTATCTTATTATTAATTTATTTAATCTAAGCTGAAGGAGGATCGAAATGTCCAAATGGAAGCAGATGACCTTGTCTTGGTTAGACATGGGTTTGTCCACAGGGCAGAAGTGACGTCCCGCGTTTGCATGTGAGTTAAATTTAAGCGAGAGCGCGTCTCAAAACTTGCTGGGGAATGGTTAAGAATTGTGGGTTTGGAAACGGGGGGAGTTAATGTAAAATTGGAACTGGACGGTAAGGACAACAAGCGCAAGGGGGAATAAGAAGAGGCTTCAGCAGTAGTATGCAACCACCTATCCACTCTGTTAGATGTAGCAGATAGCCTGCTATTACTTATCATCTGCGGCGGCCAGAGCATCCAGAAATTGTTTCAGGAATGGGCAGGATATTTCAGGTTACCAAAGCCAAAACAGGAGAAAGAGTAGGTTTTGAAACCAAAGCCTTTGGTTCAAAAACCTGACCGGAAGACAATGGATTTGGTAGTGAACTACAAAGAGTCCGTTTTAAGGAATGAGTCACTCTCACTCAAGTACCCAAGCTGGAGGACCAGGAGAGTGCCTGGCATCTAAGCATAACCCGATCTGGTATGAGTGGTTCTGGAGTTTAAAGTAATACCACCTAGTATAGCTCAATAAATATCTGGACACGCACACCATCACACGCAATAAGATTTGGCCTCATTGCCATGGCCAAACAAACTTAAAATGCCCGTGGAAATGACGGTCTAAATCAATATCACAGCGTTTGGAGTTAAGCACGAGACGAGGAAATTTTGAGTTTTGCTTCGATGTTCGCCCCAGAAGAGCCGATACTTTGTAAGATTCAATGGCCGATGATGAGCAGTCTCCCAATCTCCTCAATGACCACACCTCAACCGGAGTTCAAGTGGTCTGCATCCCTGGCTTGCAATCATCGGTTCGAATCCGCTTAGGGGCGTGCATCCCATCGGGATACTCGGTCCACGCGCGACTGGTGGTGGTCGCGTTGCAGCTTTGAGCCGTTACGGCGTACAGCTGACAACTTATTTTATTTTATTTATATAATCGTGTGGGTACATTTACAAACTTGAACTGCGTTGGTGGGTCAGCAAACCCCGAAAGCCGCAACGTAAAGTTGGTGTATAGTGGCCAAACATTTGACTTTCTACCACAACCTAACATAAGCGTCAACACGAAATTTAGGCGCAGTGATAACATCAACAGCAAATGAGCCGTTTAAGTCTGATTGAATTTTGCTACACTATACTTAGTATTCGCTATATTTATTAACCGATGGTAAGCTAGCATGCTGTACCATTGCGCGGAACATCGTTTGTTTCAGGTGTTCGTTTCATGAACGAAATAAATATCTGTCAGTGTCTCGCGACGAGTTGGGAAAGACTTAACCGTTAACTACAGCTGTCTCCAAAATGGCAGGGACCACCCTTGCGCTGACACTTGGTGGCGATTAGCTGGAAGTCGTACAAAATGTCAACTATCTGTATCAGTGCCAGTGGAACGGAATAGGAAATTATAAAAAGTATTACAAAAACTCTGGACGCTTTGCCAATCTCCTTCGCTTGCTGTACCGGTGCTACATCAAGCTCGCCATGATGGGCAAACGCTAAAACGCATCCGTGTGTTCAAACCACTTGTAAGCGTGCAGCTAAAAGTATTCGGCATTCTTTCTTGTGTTTGAGTGCAGAATCGGGTGTAGTAATTAACGATTATCTCTCGGTAAAGTGTTTCACAACGCTTCCTCGCATTGGATTGTAATTGGGAATTAGAAATTAAAGACAAAATATCTCCGTTTCAACTGTCCATGTTGTAACCTACAACACAAGAAAAATTGCTCTGCAACATCCGTGTAAAGTAAACAATCCCGGCACGTAACTAATTACCGATTATGATAATGATGTTGACGCTTTATACATCCCAAGAATAATCGTCATATACAATCCAAACGGACTATACGCGATGAACTAAATTTCGGTACTTCATGTTCTATTTCATTTGTTAGGCATGTGCGTGGGCACAGATATAATTCCCGTTGTTAATGCGTCGTACTCATACAAAAGGCAGCTACTATCGAAGTTAGAGACCGAAACGCAGAGGCACTTGATTGAAAGTAAAGTGGGGATGACCACGCGTCTGTGTAGGATTAAAAGGTAAATCAACTGTGTTGTTACGGTAGTGCATTAGTATATTTCATTGGAAAGGTATAAAATCACAACGCCAATATTTCAGGAGCACCCAAAACATACGGTGAAAAATCGTTATCAAATAGTGTGTCTCCACATCAGGGTACACAGTTACATTTGCCACTGCTTGAATACTTGATTGACTGACATGCTACTATCTGGAAATCTGCTGTACATTTGGAATTCTTTTCGAAAACCAATTGCTTAATATTGAGAAGTGAGACTTACTCAAAGCAAAATTGCTGTGGTCGCACCATAAAGGCCATCAACAAATGTGTAATATTATGATAACAACTGCTTAAGCTTGAGCATGAGGCTTTCTTCGGGTATCCGCACTTACTTCGGACAGGAGAGGATCGGACTGCTTCGGTCCTAAGCAGAGACACGGAGAGAGTTCAGTTAACATCAAGCTGCATTTATACCTTTTTCGACTTCTATTATTTGCTATCCCGAATTCCATGAAGAGACGGCAACTACGATACACACTAACGATAAGTCGTCACTGTTTTATAGTACCGCTTATTAATGTAGCATTCCACCTGGGAACCGTATTGATGGCATTTGCTTCTGCACTGCCATATCTGTCTCCATCTAGTGTTGATGCCTGCGTTTCCGAATAAATTGAAAGCTATCTGTTAAGTACAATTTTAAAATTTAGTTAACAACCAAGGGTTGATATTGAATACTTATCCTTGTGCGTGCGATTTCCCATAACTTAACGAATATGGCTGGTAGTGTTGTCTCCAAATCAAACCCATGCACTTTCGTAATTCTATTATCCATGAGGTTTACCAATTCTCCATCCAGTTTGGGGTAAAACTATGATAATGAACTGATAGCAATATTTAGTAGCGGGTTCAGTCCTTGGTAGAATGTATGCTTGGCAGCATCAGAGCTATAGTCGGTAGGAGCATCAGCGAAAATCAAAGACAAGTAGCTTCTATTGCTACTTCGTGGAACAAGTTTGTGCGAATTCGACAAACGAGCTGCACACAATCAGCTGTTTACCGGCATACAAAAAAGTAGTTGTACCAAAACCAGTGTCTTCAGGAACAAACGACTTATTCGGCAAAGCGAACGCAGCAAAAATAACAGCATGATATGAAAGTAGGAACTTCGATATAATTAACTAATATCCATAACTAAAGACTCCGCTGTACTCATAAGATTCTTCCTCTGATTTAGTTAAACAAACCCGCACTGGCGAAGCAATCTGCGGGTACACGAGACATGCCTAGCTGTCCAAGCAACTGCTCTATTCGCTGACGGCACTCAAGCCGCTTGCTTTGTCATGTAAATCGTATCGACCTTCTGCTTGCACAATCCAATCATCACTTTCCCCTTTTCTGGATTAGCTGCATCGGTGTAGCAGTAGACTACGTATGATCTTCCGCACCGAGTCCTCTCTGCTGCCCGTGTACTTATGACCACTCAGTAAACAAAGCAACACGCCTAGGTGTACACATACTTGTAATCATTTACCAACATATGTAACGACAACAACATGGTTACATTGTTCATTAATCGATCACATCTTATACTCCTATTGCGATCATGCCTGTGCAGGCGTGCTTCGCGTAGGTAAGAAGGAACATTTTGTTTAGTTAATTTATTCAAAAAATACAAATAAAGGTAAAATATAACCAACCGCTCTTTTGCCAAATTTGCTCTCTACTGTCAAAATGCAAATGCAGTAAATATTAGAACAGAAGGCGAAGCAATTTAAGGCTAGATTATTGCAAATATAGCACAAAAGTGGGCTAAACAAAGCAGGATTATCCGTTTATCACATTACATGTATAAGCGGTGCAGCATGCAGCGGTTTGCGGGTTAATCGCGGTCAAAATTGGATACGAATAAGGCCAGGATTTTGTTTTGTCAAAAAGCGCTTCCACATTGCAAGCAGATATTAGCAAAATGTATAAAAATGTACAAAAGTAGTTGAGCCGCATAAGTTCTAAAGAGGCACAACTGTTTTGAAATGTCCCATATAATCCGAAGTAAACCGCAATAACTAGGTGCGACGTAAATGGTCAAACCATGAAGTTTTCCTAAGGTTTGTAAACACATTATTTTGCTCCATATGATCCGTCTAACGGCTTCGGCTGGTCCGTACTCAATGGCTCAGGACCTTACTATTATTGGCACACAGTACGCTTAGCTGGAAATGCATTGAAGCTTATGCTATGGTTAGCATAACGTGCTTTTCCGGCTGTTTATCTATTGGGCAAACGAGACATTTGTCCCACACCAGGGCTAAATCGCATCACAACTACAATTTTAAATGTTAGCAACTAGTCTGATAAGTCTCCTAATGGTCTTCTAGAAAATGTTAATCACCTCAGTATGTCAAATATTACAAACCTACATGCTCCTCACGTCCAATTCGATTTCCTTAACTTGCATTTCTTTACATCATCTAGCACACTGATACATTACCGAGAAACGACTGCACCAAACTATTGCACTCAACCTGTTGGCATGTGTCACCATAGTGTAAGCTTGCCTAATGGTTTATTTTTCCAACACATGACAGGACAGGGATGGATCTAGGGACGAAATAGGCTTTCGCTTAAACGGCGTCCCGGTTCGTGTGCCAGCAAGCGAGATGAGCTCCAACCACTTCTATTTGACAATGGACTCCTGCGTTTAAGCTAAAAAGGAAAGAAGAGAAAATTAAAAGGGAATAAGAGTAAAGCTGATTATATTTTCATGCACATACATAGGCTATTTGCATACGGGGTGTTGTTGAAATGAGTATTCGCAGGCTTTTGGGGAACACAGTAAAACATATTTTTCCACACCGCGCTTGAAGTCCTCTAACGTTTTACATTAGAATAATGCAAAGGGATCTTCCCTCCAACTAGACACTAAGCGAGTTGAGGAAAAGTTAGCTTCCATACTGAGCCCAAATTTCGGTTGTTGCAAATTTATCTTGTGTTTTCGCAATTAGTCTGGCATGGCTGGCGCAAGGATTATGTTTGGCCACAGACCGATGAGACACTCCATGAGTTTGAATGTCTCTAATAAGTCCTCTCTCAATCTGTGTCTCTTCGTTAAGTACAAACTTAAGTTAGCTTATTGAACCCATAGGGTAATCCCCACTGGCCCTCTATCCTACGTGTGACCAGTGTTTGCACATTCTTAATATAAGGTACGTACTTATGCAAGAAGGGCGCCCAGGCTGGAACACAGTATTCCAAATATATACTGATCACTGCTTTACCCAGGGGAAGAAAGACATCTGGCTTGTTGCAAGTCAGAGCACTCTTAAGTCAAAATAACACCTGTCGTGCCTTGTTAGCAGCATGCATACATTGCGCCGACAACATTAAGATTTTGTCACAACCATTCCAAGAGCACTGTTTTAATAACACATTGCATTGTCAGGGATCTAATGGGTGCTCGCAATACTACATTTTCGCTTCACTGGGTTATGGTTTGACATGTGCTGGCATGTAAGGACAGACAGCATGCGTGGGACCATTTAGCAACAGTAGCCGAATCCTCTGATAGAGTAACCTTGTCACCCTGGCTAACAAACTTTAAGTCCTCAGCAAAAATATAACATTCCCTCAAGCAAAGAAGCCGCGTCATTCCTGAGCATAAAATACAGTAGCGGACTCATTACTTAACCCTGAGGAACACCACTATTTGCAGTACCTGTGCTCAAAATACCATTACTAACCTTATCACGAAAAGTCCCACAGGATTGAAACGCAGACCGTCAAGGTAGTAGTGCTGTAGGTAGTCCAAATCTGATCATGTTTTCCAGCAGAAAGCAGTGGTATACCGCGACAAAAGATTTACCGATGTCAAACTAACATATTTCTACCGGAATCCAGTCATCAATACACTTTTGTCTCTGATTTTAACGCGCACTAGTGCTGTCTCTAATTACGATACCATGACTTTATAACACTTGTCCGTAAGCAAAACTTAAAATCTCTTTATTCCTAATTAATAATTTGCTTCTACAATTCCTATACTTTATATATGTTGCACCCATCTGCTCTTATCTATGCAGTTGTATCCCGCCCCGACGTAAATATACCATTATTTTACTTGTTTATTTATCACACTCAAAATCTATGCAACATACTTAGGTTTGTAGCTATGCATTTTTGCCACCATATCCCTGAATTACTGTTTCATTGCAAGCAATTTCGATGATCTATCCAACAAGTTTACCGGCTGGGCACTTGTTTCACTTACGCTGAGAGCATTGATCACTTGCTCTTTAATTACAAACGCCTCATCCTCGCAAAGACGCAAGTGCCACGATAATGCATGCAATACTTCATCCGCACCGACTCCTTGCAACACAGTTACATGGCATACGTGCCAGTAAGGCACGCACCCTTGACACTGGAAGGAGAAATTCCACTTACTGCCGCTCTGTATATATACCTTGTAAATCTTCTCCTCATTGAATGCAACAAGACATTATCCTCCGCTAAAGTCAACGCGCTTAGTATGAACACCAAAGCGCCGCAGTGCGTAACCATTTAAATAAAGGACAATAGTGTGTACGCAGAAAGTTCAGGGAGCAATGAAGAAGTGCGTAAGAAATCCTTTCCTAAAATTTATTCATTGAGTTAAACAAGAGCCTCAATTCATTCAATGACAACCTGAGTCAGCGTCAAGAACTTGCTCATTTGCCTCTTCCCCCCAGATGCACGTTCTAATTCTTTACTCTGTTTGTTGTTCGACAGCAAAACAACACGACGCCCCGCAGCTTATGCGCCGCCAGGAAGCCAGTTCAATCAAACAAAGTGCTTTAGAGCTACTTATAGTGTGCTACGCACATTTTATTTATCATCTTCAGCATTCGATGAAATTGCACCATTGCTGTTGTGTACATCTTCGTTTACAACCATTGGAGAAGCATCACTCTGTCAAACACTTTCACACCGCATAAATACGAGCAAGTTCTGCTCGTATCACGGCTGATGTAAAAAGGTTAGGATAGCAGGTGGGCATCCAGTTAAACAACAAGGAAAGCGCTGATCTGCGTCATGAATTTGTCCATGATTACTGTATGCATATTTTTAGTTCCTGGCCCTGTTTCAACAACGCCGGCATCGCCTGACCATAACCGGATGCGGTTTCTTTGGGCAGCAATGCATAGCAAAATGGTATTGGTATACCTGTCACATCAACGTACATACAGTGCTAAGATATGTAGCCGCCGTCGTTAACCTCATCTGCAGTCCCCGTCAGTATCACTTTCACATAGCGTGCCACCAACGATACCAGCTTGGAGGGCAGAAAATATAGATACCAAATCTCCATAGACTCCCGTACAACTCGGTTTATACATTTAATCAATAAAAGCGCTAATTGCTCAACTTCGTTTCGGTTCCCCTGACGCATGTACCGTCTGACGTAAAACAAAGCATGACAGTTTAATCGCAAACCACAGGTCCGCATCACAATTCTGCGGATTTTCTGCTTGTTTCGAATGCTTACCATTACTCGTTTGATATAAGTCACCTGCGCAGATGTCAGCCTGCGGTTATGTGGATATACCCACTGACTCCGCAAGGAAAACAGGTGAGAGTGCTTAATGAACTAAAGACCAAATGCTTTACGCGCACCTTGCTATACGACAGAGAAGTGTGCCTTACAGTGGTTGCGCCGCACACTACACATAAGTATTTCCATACTCACCGAGTACCACGAGAGGTTTACTTCCGAGCCTGAAGGTGTCGATAAAAATCGACTTATACTTCAAGCCTTCCTGAAACGCAATTCCAGGTTTAAGCATGCAAGTTGCAACCGATTAGACCCTGCTTTTATAAAAAGATGTGGCCGTTTCCTAATGAGCGCTGTTCAATTTCGTCCATCTCATCAATCGATGAATAAATAAATATTTCTCGTATATGCGGGGAACGCCCATGGAGGCATGATCGAGTAGGCACAAATTTACAGATATTAATGACAATTGTAACAACGAAGTAGAAAATTGTTCATTCGTTCTAGATTAGAACTGTATAATGGTAGAAATGTGAAACAATATTTGTGCTATCGTAAGGGTTTGACCTGTCTGGTAAGGTGTAATCGGCCTGTCGTATATTTCAGTCATATGTTAGCAAATAATGGTTTAAGAATCCTGAGCGATCGATTTGAAGGTAATTGTAGAACACGATCGAGTGAGGTGTGACAATATACGGTGTTCATGCCTACGTAACGCAAAGTTTAATTGTAATATCGTAGAAAGTAAAGAGACGACAGTGTATGCGGATGTAGACGTTCCAGTATAACGAACGTATCTAGAATGGTGCCGCTGGTTAACATGCCAATGTGGTCATGCGCAGTGACTTTAATCAATGGCGATTCATATTCGTCACTTTGCAGTGTTGTTAAACCGACATATGTGGTTTGTTATGGGGAGAGGGCTTGCCAGTCGAAAACCCATTATGTTCTGAAACAATGCCACCGGTCCATTGAATAACAAAGTGTAATTGGCTATGGCTTCTTGTTGGGTGTTTATTTGCTCAGTTATTCGAAGACAAGTTGTATCCCATTTTTCCGTTGGCTGATGCCTTAGGCGAGTCCACATTGCATTCCTGGTCCCTGTCCTGTTTCGAACGATCGGTTGTGCCCGATTGGTAAGTCACGAATTATAACTTTTTGTAATATGATGTGTCTATTATCTGCAGAACCGTGTAAAATCTCCGAGACTATCCATTAATATATGTTGAAGTGTTGTTGAAGTCCTGAAGAATGGATATGGTTCCGAAACAAAAACCGGAGATCCTCCCGAGGTAAGTTGTAAAACTGGTTGGAAATATAGGCAACCACGGCTAATTAAACGATCAAAGATGAGTGAAGAGCTCATGGTAAGCAACTGATCTGGCCATGTAACGGCAGAAGAATCTGTCTATCAAAGTCAAAATACTGTGCTCAAGGCAAGAAGTTTATGAAAAAGATATTGTTAGGCGAACTTATCCCAATTTTTCAAGCCTCAGAACAATTGTAACCTTGCAAGATAACGAATAATGTGTCCAGTTATTAAGTTCTAAAAATGGCTGATAATTTTTGACTCATCCAGATAAAGAGACTTTGTGCTTCCTATTATACTTTTGTCAAAACAATAGATAATTCCCTAGGTGCTTTACGCCGTACCAATGACAAGTTATGGAAAATTACGCAACGAACAGAGACAGCCACACAGACAGACAAACGAAATGCGTCCGGAACGCAGTTGATCAATTTCAATAATGACTGAACTATTGTACCCCTATATCATGTAGTTGTTATCTAACTATCACATATACAAATGTACCATATGTGACGAAATACAACTGGAAGGGAGCAGATCACGTATCAGTAGAGAATGAAAGGTTGTCACAAATTAGGAATGAATTTGAAGCAAAGCGAGGTTAAGGGGTTCTAAAGCGCATGCACACACCCACACTATACACATAAGCTAGAGGCGGGAAACACCTCAGCTACTGTACCCTAATACCTAAAATAAAAAGGGACTAAAATGCAACTGGTACTAGATAGCTGAACTATCGGTAACGGATGGTCATCTTTCGTGTAAGCTATCTGCAACTGCCATGCAGCAGAAAAACCTAATCTCTTACGCAAAATTATGAAATTCTAAATAACGATATCGTGGTTAGATGGTGAGATCAAGAAGGATGGGGTGGGACAAAGTAACTAAGTACACGAACATCACTGGGGTCGGCTCCTAGCCATATCAACCAGTGTATCCAGCCAAAATTGTTTATCGTCTTTCGGATCCCAACCAAGTAGCCAAGACGATCCAGCTGAGGTCAGCTTCGACGTACGGCCTTCATTCCTCTAGACCATGTCATCGATTGGCCACCTCTACTCGTCTTCCATCAACAAGCACGGCATTCAAACGACACAAGTCGCGGGAGTCGGTGGGATGACATGCCTAACACTTGGCCGAGCCATTGGAGCCTTGTGCGTAACCTAATGGTATTAAGCCGTTCAATTCACTTTCCTTGCCGTAAACAAAGCGTAAACAAGCGCAAATGCCCAATCTGTGAGAACCAGGGAGAGGAGGAAGATATGTGCGAATACTAGCAAAGAATATCACTCAAAATGAACAATGAACAATGATTAATAACGGATAAAAAAGCAGATTCTTTACGTATCCCGAAGGGTGTTCAGCGTGAAAAAAGACAGATCAAGGGATAATGGCGTCGTCACTTCGGGAGAATGCAGATTTAAATGTAATACCGCATAAAGGGTGTTTAAAATGAGAACGCACGCACACTAAGCAATAAGGGCAGTTGTTATTGATCACATAATAAGTGATAAAATATAAAATAGCTAGCAAGCACAAAGCTTACTCGTGCGCAACTATCTTGGGTCGACAGGATACAGAAATCGAGTTTCTATAGTAGTAGCGTCTATCAAATTTCGTGCAAGCGGTTTGTAGTGACTCATTCTCGAGTAGGGTTATGGCAATATCCAGTTGCTGTTGTGCATTAGTGCCAGCAGCTGGTGGTCATGGGCTACAGCACGTAGTGTACATGTGTCAGAGCATCATCAAGACGTAAATTGAAGACAGATAGGGTGGGTGCATTAATTACATGTTCCTGGAGGGCGTTGCAAGGCTGTGACACTCGAAGGGAGAAATAGTTTTGCCAACATTTCAGTTGGCTGTACTGTGTAACTAACTTAAACTGGTGACCTCTTAGGCAGGTGTTATGACTGAGTATTAAAAGGGAATGGCATAGATGCTTGGGGTTTCTCAGAATCTGGTACATCATTATGAGATCGGCCCTTAGACTCCGATAACGACCACTGTGTATTTTGAGGGTCTTCAGCCTGAGTGGGTAGGGGAGGCTGGTTAAACCTCTGTCGCTCTTTTCGTTGCCTTGCGTTGTGCAGTATCGAGCGCGATGAGATGGTGCTTGAGCCAGGGTTGTCACGCTTGAATGGCGTATTCCGCGTGCGGCCTCACGTATGCCCTAAACATTTTTGGAAAGACTGAAGGGTGGAACTTCCCGAAAGCTCTGCGAAGAAGGCCAAGCGACTGTTTTGCTTTCTAGGCTGCTTTTCAGTCTGCTTCGAACAACCTTGGTCATCTTGAACTAACACGCCGTGATCACACACGTGAGAAGCTAGCTGTAGAATTTGTGGTCCTAGGCGGTAGTTGTTCATCCTCATGTGCTGTATGCTGAGAACTTTGCACTTGGTGACGTTGAAGTGTTGCATGTTCTCGAGGAACCATGTGTGCGCTTGGCCCAGGTCCTCTTGTAACACAGTGTGATCCTCCACTGCAGTTATAACACGCGATACCTTTAGATTATCAGCAAATAGCGAACAATTAGAAGATAGCACGCCAGAGAGATCATTTATGAACACCAGGAATAGGCGGGGTCCAACTACCCAGCCTGGAGGTACTCCGGACTTAACTTCGATGGATTCCGACAGGTTGCTTCTAACCTTCACATTCAGGTGACGTTGCACGAGAAAGTCTCCTATCTAGCCCAGAACAGGATCGCGGATTCCATATTTCTGGATTACGTGGAGGAGAATGCGATGGTCTAGACGGTCGAATGCCCTTGTGAATTCCAAGTAGGTTTCGTGGACACTCACACCAGCGTCCACAGATTCCGTCTAGCTTTCACGAGCAAGCAATATTTTAGTGGTATAAGAGTGATTTGGGCGCAATGCGTGCTGCTCCGGAATGAGTACTTTGTTGTTCTCCAGGTACCTCATCAAAGCCTCAGCTAAAATGGACACCATAACCTTGGATATCACAGGAAGTAGCGTTATCGGGAGATAATTTGCTGTCTCAGCACGACTGCCAATTTTGTAGATTGGCTTGATGATTTCAAGCTTCCACATCGTGGGTACGTGCATCTCGTTCAGACATCGTTGAAAGGAAATTGCCAACGGTCCTGCCAATCTCATGGCAACAATTTTCAATGCCTTCGGTCGAATGCCGTCCGCACCCGGGGAGCTGAACTCGCGCAGAGTCATCAGAAAATTCAGTACAGCTGCGGAGGGGAAGGATATGTGATCAAGCGCTGATGGCGTCGTTATCTGCTTACGCAGGATGTATGATGATTGCAAACTTTGTAAGGTACGGCCAAATTGTTGTCCAAGCACGTTGACCGCCTCTTGTGTGGTTTGGGCTAACCCGCATGCTGTGTGCAGAGCACGAATACCACGTTTAACCCGATGCAAATTGTTTACGTGTCTGTATAGCAGTTTGGGATTGGAGCAAACCTTTTCCACTAGACCTTGTTGGTTCTTCAGTTTATCCTCCCGGATGAGTTCGACACAGTAGTTGCTTGGTATTGTGTAGATATCCCACGTACCGTCCTTCAGGGGGGCTACGCAGGTGTGCCATGCCAAGTCCCTTAATTCCATGCATTTGCGTGTCCTGCTCCTTACGGAAGACTTCATGCTATTAGGCCGGCAGAACTTAGTTTCAGATGTCCTTGCCACGAGCTTGGTAAACATGTAAACGAATTCTCTGCAAGCCACCTCAGAGATTAATTCACCTAAGAACGACCAGCTGGTTGCATCAATGAGGTCGGACTGGTCGCCGTAGTTGGTTACGACATGATATTCCTCGACACGCTCTATAGGATAAGCCGCGTAGCACATATACTTAACCACTAGCGTCTCGTGATCACTGCGGCCCAGACGTGTATTGTTATCGCTCTCTCGACTATCAGTTCCTCATTGGTAAATATTCGGTCCAATATGGATAGCCTGTCATTTCCCTTGAACCTGGTGGGTGTAGTGACTTGGCCATAAAGAGGGTAGTGTGAAACCAGATGTTGCAAATCTGCTTTGAAATGATCTCCTGATGTGGCCTGGGATTCGAGAGCATGTAAGTTGAAGTCACCGGTGACTAGAATATGACTGTACTTTCTGTTTATCACTTGTCTCAAGGCAGCCATCAAATTGCAGTCCATTTCAGGAGTAGACGATGGTAGGCGGTAAACAACAACCGGCAGTCCAAGATCGTTCCCTCTCAGCCGGAAATTACACCAAATGGCGTCAGGTACGTTGGTTTCTGAATCGTCTCTGGGTTCGCATTGCATGTGATTACGAAAGTAGAAGGCTACCACACAACCTTTGCTAGTTCGATTCTTCCAGACAACTGACGTGCCCGTTAGCTTGATTTCAGCATCCGTTTGCTCGCAGCGCAACCACGTTTCGGTGACAGGGATGAGGTCTCAAGCTGCTGACACATGTCGAAGTGTTAATTCAGCTAATTTGCTGAGCGGACATTGGTCATTTGTGTACATGCATGAGAGTTTCTCGGAGACAAAAGTGTGTTAGATTGGTTGGATAAAGCAAGTGAGTTTAACACGACAAATAAATGGTCGGCGACTATTCCTTTTTTGAATGTGTTGCATACTCTCGAAAAGTTTTTGATATATAAGCAGGTATCAGATGCCCCGGATCCCGGTATCTGCTCGTGCTCTGCTGTGTCCCTCCGGGTATAATGGCTACTTTTAAAAACGTCCCCGAGTCGGGTCCTGCAGTTGGCGTTTTCATTAAGAGTTGTGCCTCTACTTAATTTTCATTGGATGGTGGTGGTGTTCCCGCTGCTTTCAGATGAATTTCTGTTCGCAAACTGCAACGGAATTTAGTCCAGTTCATTAGTATGGTTTGTTCCGTTAGTTCTGACTGCAGCAAAAGTTTTAACAGCCTGGGACCGCACCTCTTATAGTCTGGTGATATTGGGACCCTTGTAAAGGAGGTTATCACGACATTTTCGACAGAAAGATACTCCCGAATGTAGTGCCATTGCTCGCGGTTGTGCATCTGAGCATCGTCGGAAAAGGAATCATTGAGCTCAGGAAAACCGTGAACAATCACTGTTGACGTTTGACGTTTTTGTACATATTTTTGTTAGCGGGATCCACTGAGCGTTTTTTCCACGGGATTTCGGGTAGTATGCAAACTCCACTTGAGTCGCTGCGGAGAAGATTCGCAGACAGCAGAACGGCCTCAATCTCGTCCGCCGAGTTTAGGGTTACCCGAAGTAACCGGGGTTCGCCGTAGTGCAAAGCGTTTGGGTGGTGAGAGATTCTTCTTAATTACGTGGGATTAGCATGGACACCGATCGACGTACAGATGAAACCCACTGATTTCAATGGTCCGTCAACATACCCTTAATTGTATTGGATTTGGATTCGGGGACATTTGTGCATACAAGGTTTAGGGCACCATAGTTGCGTTTGATGGATACTGGTTTTGGATTTGGAGGCTTGGTATCCGGCGTTTTTGGTGAATTTTTGAACGGCACTGATGGGTGCTATCCGTTCTGCGACAAGTTAATTTTCTCTAATCAGGGCACAAATATTATTGGTGCTCTTTCCGGTGTTTGCGTAACGGTAACCGATGTGTACGTTGCCGGGTTGTTCACTATTGCTGGTCGACTGTATCTTGCGTTCTCGTATGTAGCGAACAGAATACTAGGTGCCTCACATAGTAGGGAAGTTGATGCAGGCGCGCTGCAGGCACTGTTTTTACTTATTGGAGAGCAAATGGAGTTGATACTGCTGGAGGCTGAGTCGTTGGGGTTAGGTTGGGACGCCTGGCTGGCTTCTTCGGTCTGACTAGGTAATTCGGGTGTTATTTTTACTCAAAACTGTAGGTCTGTTTCCTCCCATACGTGTAACTCTGGTGCTCACCAGTTGCTCGACCGCTTCGGTTAGTCTTTCACACTTCTTCAGATAAACAGCTAACAAACGAGATAGAACTGCATACTTGACGGAACCAAAACGCCTCTGCGGTGTTTGCTTTCGTTGACCTCTTCCCAAGGCACGTAGTGTGATAGGAGTTCAAACACCTTGTACACACCAGACCATTTTTATCACTTTAGCACATGATTCGCATCTGCTCTTTATACCAGACTGGTTAACATTCGGCGTGCTGTTTCATGTGGTATCAAGAGGACAGAGATACTGACGCACCGTTGCGTGGCCATCCGCGACGGTTTAAGGTTAGCGGGTTCAGGCGTGTCGCGGCCAGATGAGTCCTACGTTCTTTAGGGTAGATTGTCGACCTGCGTGCTATCGATCAAGCCGGTAAGTGGATAGACAGCGAGGCAGCACAGAATTGAGGCAATGCAAGATGACTTGAAAAATGCTCTCTAATGATGACAGCGGCTGTTCCAAGGGCGGATCAAATTGACGACTATCGCTTTGTACAGCGATTTGAAGAAACGGTAATAAGCTGATCGGGTGACTCTCAAAAAGATATTCAAAATAGGACCACAAGAGTTCTTGTGCGACGAGAGGAAAAATAATTATTCCGATAAGGTTCAAATACGATTTATTTCGAAGTTGCAAGAGCATAGTTTGCTGGTGATCGGCGATGATAGATCCAATAGATGAATAGTGGTTGAAGAACCTCGCGCAGCCAAATCAAATGATAGCACGTAGGTCTCTGTGAGAATAAATCCAAGGATTTAGAGGCGAATAACGCAGGAGGACACATATTTTGCTACGGTTAGGAAATAGTTCAAGGCAACGTGGACACTTTGCCCCAGTCCCAATTTGGTAAAAATATAAGAAATCAGGGAGGACACACTCATGTAATTTAGCTTCAAAAGAAGAAGGGATGCAACAGAAAGCAAGGAAAGGTAAGAAATTGTCGGTAAATATAGTTCTATTAAGAGGAAGCAGAAAAGCCAACGAGGTTCTTCAGCTGAAGCTTAATCGTTGTTACTAAAAAGAAACCCGAATGAAGCGCATCTGTGTAATAGAGGTAAGGGCGGCAAAGCTTTGCACCGGAATAGGCAGCTGATATGCCGAGCAAAGCACAAAGGATGAGGGACGGAGATAGTTGGGTAACAGCGCCTAAAGCTTTTACATCTCGGATGTCTGGAAGCAACCAAAAAGCAGCAGACCGATCAGACGAGGCTAGATTAGAGCCAGACCCGAAGAGTTATCCGCCTAATTAAAAAAAGAATGCCAACAGGGTGCGCGAAGACAAACGAATAATCACATCTGAGTTGTACAACGTGGCAGAATGCAAAGGGTCACGAGATATAATACCCCGCAGTTGATGTAAACGTCACTTCTATAATATTCACTGGAGATAAGCGAGCTCATGTAATGCTTTAGATCCTAAAATTTACCTATCCATGCTACTATTTGCCTCACTTTTGCAGTTTTAAAGAAAAACCGAACACATCCATCACGTAATCCGTGGTACTTTGGACTCTTATCAGCACGATTGAAGGAGCCCAGTTATAGTTGGTAAAACTTAAATCCCGGACGGGCGGAAAACATTTACATTAACAATTCTAAGAATCCGCCGTTCGTTCAATGCTGAAATTATAATAGGAATAGAGGTAGCGATGAGAAAACTAAAAAGGAGTTAAAATAATGCAGCTTTACATTAAATTGTTGCTAGCTAATATAAGCAAATAACGTAGCTACTATTTCTGGCCCCTGATGCTCATGCTGATAACACCATTTTCTTGTGTTGGTCTCATATTTTTCACTTAAGTTTAGCTACATCCAGTCGTCGTAGGCTCCACACATCTCTGAACACATCCGGAGCCAGCTAGCAGTCACACCATATCTTACCACCATTTATACGCTTAGACTGTCTACAGCAGTTACCTTCGCTTGTTTGGCGACTTATTCTTTTAAATTATGTATCCGCTAGAGACGAACTGACCTAATCGATTTGTTGCTTTCATCTACTGGTTCGTTGATTTATTCTTCAACACATTTGGTATGCGTTTATGGTATTTATCTCCATTTAAGTCCCAAGCGCTTATTTTTTTAAGGCATTTCGTTCTATCGGTTCCTTCTTCGCTACATCAGAATCCAATAAGAGCTTATCCTCTATGTGCCACGAAGCCAATGTCTAGGTTTTCCCCTCCTTCATATACGTGTTCATGAAGACTATAAGTAGCTTCCACATGTTCTTCGCTTGTCCTAACTGAAAGCTGCTTTAAGTACGTCATTTCTCCTACCTGTACTCGAAAATCATTTCACAGAATAAATTATCCAAAATAATTGTTTGTAAACGGTGTTAGGAACAGATAGAAAACATACAACAGTTGTACTTCCGATATGTTACGAGTACATGCGCATTCTTCTGTTGCGCATTTACGCCGGTTTTTTACGCATTATCCACTTAGCCACTTTCCCGAAACTTGGAAAAAAGAACTGAATGAAATAAACCGAACGGCCAGCGAAAAGTTGCAACAGTGGCATTGCAAACGAAGGATTACTGTAACACGCAATGAGGACGGAATATGCTTTTGGAATCTGGAGCTCTGGAAATATTCTTATCAAGAAAGTTAGACGAACGTTAACGTCAATATAAATATTTCCCACGGACTGCGGATTCTTAGTTCGACCGGATTCAATGAATAATGGCGGACCCAGACAAAGCCGTTTTCGCAACCATAGAAAAATTATGGTGAAAATCCAACTGCGGATATCAAGGCGCATAAGCAGTGCCAACCTGCTGACACACAAATAGACTGAAGAACGCTTAAGATTGAACGATTCCGCGTGATGCCATGCCAGTGTTCGTTGCAACGACAGCAATCCTGTTTCAAGGAATAGCGTTATATGCGTACATGGTCGCTAATTATATAATACACTTCCGGTCGAACGTTTCAAGTGCTTCTCTGTAAAGGGCGTAAGTGGGTCGTATTAAACCAAGGGGGCTGAAAGGCAAAGGAGGTACTCCGTAGGTGGCTGGCCTACCACCTATTAATTGCCGGTGCTAGACGTACGATATGCTTGTATCACTGCTGGTGACAAACTGAGCTGCACTGTCAAAGCTGTCTATAAATGAGCAAACGCCGGGCGACTGGATGGATAACATAAGGAGAAGCATGAGAGTTTGGTGCGCAAACCATACTGAAGGCGAATTGGAAAGGTAAAGAGAATAGATAACGGCAAAAGTTATAGTGGCTACACCCAAAAAATAGTTTCCAGTTGACTTGCTACGCAGAAGCGCAGCAATATATTGATCTCTTTTCTATGAGACACAGCATTTTAAGCCAGTCTGAAAATACCATGTTTATTTATTTAAGGAAAATAATGAAAGTCTAGGAGCATCTACATAAGCACATTTAGATGTTAGCATGTCAGCTGCTTTAGTTTTCATAATTCTGCTACAGAACTTAAGAGAATACCTTCCGTACCAAAACATACGGCAAATTTTTTGGCCTACATAAATTCCGTGAATTACGTACTCCGCTTAAGGTTACAATCGTTCATCACTTGGGATGGCGGGAAAGCATTTTACGGCTGTAATGCAAGGTACTTTCCACGACGGTGCTTCAGCAGTCCTCAAATTTAATTAATATAAGAAAGCACTTGTTATCATATTTATGATGCATTAACAGATATACCCGGCATTTAAAATATGGACAGCAGCAGTTTGCGCTAATTTTTCTTCGAAGCCTCGAGAAAACATAAATTTGATTATAGATTATGGTTGCTAAAATATTGTATATAGGTGATTCATTTAGATTTTGAGCTGTTATTTCTTATTGCTGACTGCTGAAGCGCATCATCTTTGCCTATCAGGTGTTTGGCTGGCTCGTGTACCGCAGCTTT
This sequence comes from Dicrocoelium dendriticum, assembly GCA_944474145.2. Classification (NCBI taxonomy): domain Eukaryota; kingdom Metazoa; phylum Platyhelminthes; class Trematoda; order Plagiorchiida; family Dicrocoeliidae; genus Dicrocoelium; species Dicrocoelium dendriticum. The sequence goes on along the minus strand of OX104069.1, from coordinate 91,395,064 downwards.
CATTTTTACATACGTGCATACAGCAGAAACATCCGATTTTACAAGTTTGCAGCCATCGAAACTACACACTCATTTGCGTTTACACACCAAAGTTGTTTTCTCATTTAGACGCAAACTGAACCCCTTTACGGATAGAAATTCAATAAAATGAGAGGAAATATATATTCGTTGCAGGTTTAAGATATTTAAATCTACCGCTTTACGCCAGTCTGTAGCGCGAAGTTTCAAACTCAAATAATAGACAAAAATAATAATTCCCTTAACCTAGCATTGATGTTCTATTTCTGGTAATAAACTATTATAGTATATTACTTTTGAATTTAAACTCAAAATTTTTTAATATGCAATTAGTTAAGGGAACACAATTTACTGTGACAGCGCAGATAAGTGCTCCTTTGCGCTAGATGAAAAACGGCAAAAGAGGACATTAAATGATTGCACTACTGCCATAGTGAAATATGTGGTGGTATGTGTTTACAAACCGCGTAGGAGACGTATATCCTGCGCTCCAACAGCCGGCATTTAGGAAGTGGGACCGCCAACAAATTGTTACCATTTACTTACAAAATCTCAGAAATGTACTCGGATACTCGAAGACAAATAAAGCAGATAATGTGTAGCACAAATGCTAAGTCTCCGCTAAGGTTGCTTACAAGCCAATAGGCCCATATTTAGCTCTTTCATTTGTTCGTTTAAAATATTGGTTTGTGGAACACCACCTTAATGTAATGGAAACCTAGCGTCACATTATGGCGTCCAATATATTGCTGGCTGCGTTGCAATGGAACATGTTTAAATAGAAATAGGCTAAAAATATATAATAATGAGTTATGTACTTATTCAATTTCAACGTCAGGAAATAGATTTCCGCAGAGTTAATGTGTCTAGTATATTTCCACCAATTAGATGGTAGACAGTTGCTTGGTTGCGTGGTCAGCAATCGTTACGAGCCATGTTCTCAGGCGATAACTTTTTAGGATGGCGAAACGTTGATGCGTAAATATACAGGACAGACATGTTATGAATGATGACGTATAATGGCAATCAGGGTATACCGCACAAGAAATAAATATATGGGCGGTAACGGGACAAATTTATGGCAGTAAAACGGGGAGAATTGTGAAATAAACAGAAATACAAACATAACCATGCTAGTTTGGATAAATTAGGTTAGAATGTATTAAGTGCATGTCTGAAATATAACAGAAGCATCGATTGTCGCAATAGAGTAAAGTAACGGGAACTAACACACGTTAACTGCAGTTTTAATCACAGACTTGTCGGCCTTTTGCTGCATGTATTGCCGGTTAACTTTGCTAGAATAAAACATGGAATTGCTTGCTGCATAATGCAAATGGGAATGGAAAGATTAAAGGAAATATAAATATATACGTACGTATATATATATATATGGTAAAACCATCAAGCTAAATAAATATTTACACACAATTTTATATACTTATATGTATGTACTCACGAAGGCAAATGAAAGTTAAATTGATGGATGTGGTTGCTCATCTCTCAATGTAGTTATGCGTATTTGCTTTTTTGTGGCAAGCCGTGCAGTCATTTTAATGTGAACCCTGTGAATGAACTAAATACATGGAAATCTGCGGACACGACATGACGCCTACATGCATGTAACGATTGTAGGTTTACGTGCACCTAGGATAGGAGATCAATGTAAATCTCTCTTGCACATCCGAAAATCTGATGTTATTTTTGGAATTTTAGTTTAATTATTTGCATATTCAACGCAGCTCAACCGGTAATTTTAGCCGTTCATCTCGAACGGTAAGGAAAAAGATAGCGGTACCCAAATCCCAAATAACACTTTGCGGTTAATAATACAAAATAACCATAAAAAGATATAATTGCGGTATACAAATAATTACTGTCGTCATATATAATATGTGGGTGCCAAAAGTATGGTGAAAAGAACAAAGAACTATGGAGACAAATAATGATATATGTCGTGATACAACTAAAAAGGCATACTATATATTGCTGCAAGTTTATCCCAACCTGACGAGTGCCTATTAAGCACATATAACTCGCCTAGGTTTGCAAACCGCCAATCAACAGGTCTCTATTGCAGGCGTTGCTTTCCAGCCTGAGTAGTGCACACTCAGGTATTATATAACCCACAGAAACTTCTACTGAAATTGATCACTACTACACTAACTGGATGGTCCAAAATTTAGCAACTTTGTTACTTACCCTCCTACTAAACACATCGCTCAACTGGAAAGCATTGCAACTCAGTGCTGCCATAGAAGAACGCATCCTACGCCAGAGGATGGTAAATGGATAGCAGACAACTCCGACTAACATCGTAATAGATCAACTTAAGTCTAGAGCAAAATTTACTTCAAGGAAATTCCCGTATCACATTAAGTGAGTATTAAAATTTTCGCATTAACATTGAAAAGCTGTTTCTACACTGAATCCATTGTGAGGTGGAACAGTCATCACAACCTTATATCATTTCTTAGACCCCACTCAGCTGCTCACTCCAAATGTCAAGACCAATGTTTTTCGCAGTTTAATCTGCACAGATTAACTTTCATATATTAGATCATGCCTGGTTGGCATGCCCCGTGCAACAACGAGAAAATAAATTTATTTTTTTTATAACAGTGGCATCAATCTCGTCAATGAAGGTGCGCACTCTATTGTCTGCAATTTTACAAAATGCTATTGCATAAGATGCCTGCATTTACATGTGTTTTGTATGATTATCCTAACTTAATGACTACATTGACTTATACACCCAGTGACAGTGCACTTTATACCGTCATTAAGATACCTTTGCCTTTGGTTCCACAGGGCTGCATGAACAGTGTTCACGCAGCCTATATGGAACGCGCACCATTGACATTGTACGCGAAACCGGCAAAAACTGTACCTTTGGTTACGCACGTCTCCTTGCCCGGTATTTATGAAGCCCCTGTAAATGCGTTAGGAATCAACGATGCCTCTACAAGCAACGCTATAAAAAGCATAACTTTGTGTTAACAGTCATACAAAGAATGGGTATTAGTGGCCCAACAGATACATGTGATACTCAAGTCAAAGGGATTCGTAAGTTTTGTCATGTCCTGCAATAGTGTGAAATGCATTGCTGTGTATATTCCCATAGAAGTTGCATTGTTAAAGAAAAATTTCGAATGCGACTTGATGTTTTTGCCCATTCCAAATTTTTCACGTTATCTTGGGGATAGTCCTAAGCGCTCTGCATTCATCATGCGCAAAAATTGTGGGAATGTGTATTGCAACTTGGATCACAAATACATGAACACAATAGGCATTGGAGGGACGCTCGTACGACTCACTGTATCATCACTTACTTTTAAATTAAAAATTAGATGAAAAAAGCCGTTTGTATTAGGTAACTGTGGTGGCAGCTGGGAAGCTGTGAGCTATGTGCATATGAATTTGTGAAAATTAAGGATCACCATGCTACATTTGGCAAAATGTAGGTCAGAGAAATTCAGTTACCTATGAATGACGGTTTTTCCGGTAATATAGCGATGTTCACTTCACCCATACCGGACTGTTGCAAATCACCGCATTGTTGAAAAGCGGAAGATGCAATTTCTATCAACTGTATCTGGGTAAGTAAACGTGCATTCAGGAGGCGGTGCCTTACTCCTGCCTTTGCCTCTAAACAGATTGTGACAAATCAAATAGGTAGGTACAGACGCATCACGATGACATGGTAATGGTTTCAAATTCTTAGAAGATACTTAGAACCGATCGAGTAGTCATGAGTTCAGAGAGGTTTAGAAACAATCGATTTGGTATAGTAGTTTGGTAACGTTTCGCCTCTAACATAAAGGCTTCGTCAGACCAGGTGAATCAGTGTGCAAACGGTGTGGGATTTTATAGCGAACATGGGCGATAACCGCTTTACCCGAGTCTTGAGCCATGAGTCATTACAGAAACAGTTCGGGATGTCACCTCAGGTGGTTTGATCACAGTGGGAATAGTCTAGGTGTTCCTCTGTGCGTCATGACATTGACGGATAAGCCTGTAGTGTTGGCAATGGGAGTCGGTTTGCACTTTGCAATCTGATCCATGCATCGAAGCTCGTCAAGCTGGTCGGCTTAAGATCGCCCGCCACGCGATAGTGATTTCTGTCCCCTCCATTCTATTCACGCAGTCGTCAGATTTGGCAATTTCCACCGCCTCGGCCATAAACCGCTGAGTGGTTGATCGGAGACCCTTCCTAATGACCTCTACGTTTTCGAGGTCTATCTGGTGACCCGTGTCTAATGCATGCACAGCTACGGCCGAGTCTCTTATTATTGCCTGATATTCAAACTCGTTTCTTGGTAGTCTTGCAATGCGTCTCCTATGCTCAGAAATTTGTGTGCGTAATTCTCTCGCTGTTTGGCCTATGTACACATGTGCACAGTCCTTACATTTAATTTTATTTACACAGTTAGTCGTCCTATCCTTGGGAAGCGGGTCCTTCAGGTATACCAGCGCCGAACGTAACGTTCGACCTCGGTGAAAGATCACCCTTATATTTTCCTTGTTTAATACCCTCCGAATTGCCTCCGAAGTGCCTTCCTTGTACGGAATTCCGACCGTCCCTATCCACTCGGCTGGGAGTCTTGACTGCCGGTGTAGCACTTTATGTAATTGGCGTTTAACTAGCCGTCTTGAGTAACCACTTTCTAATAGTTTGCCCATTGCCACTTTCCGCGCAGCCTTTTTGTCCTCCTCCATTTTGCACAAGGTTTGTGCCCTGTAGAAAAGCGCTGAGGCTTTCCCAGCGCAAACCTGTTTCGGATGACCCGAGGTGTAGTGTAGTACGTCATCAGTATCCGTTGGCTTGCGATATATTGTCGTCTTTAAATTTCCCCCAATCCTGTGAACCAGGCAGTCAAGAAACGGTATTGTGCCGCTACAAGATTCTAACTCAATAATAAACTGTATTCTCTCATCAATGGAGTTTAAGTGATCAAGTAACTCGTCCTTCTTATCCCGTTTAACAAGTACAAATGTGTCGTCTAAATAACGCCACCAAACTTTGGGTGAGTTAATGTTGCTTGTTAACGCCCTGTTCTCGAATTCTTCCATATACAGGTTCGCCAGTACCGGGGATATTGGCGATACCATTGCGAGACCTCATTCCTGACTGTAAAGCTACGACTGAAAAATGAAGTAGGTCATGTTAAGAAACACCGTCATACCCTCGGTTATCTGGCTAACTGTTAGTTTCGTCCGATCATTCAGAGTGACATCTTCATTTAGACGACGTCTCGCTATTCCTAGCGCCTCCTCTTTAGTTACATTTGTGAAAAGTGATGTGACATCAAAGCTGATCATTAACTCATCTGACTCAGTTTGGAGATTTGATAACTTTTGAGCGAAATCATAAGCGTTTTTCACGAATGTACTCTTTCGCCCTGTTAGAGGCTGCAATAGCCTTGCCAAATATCTCGCAAGTTAACGCAGAGAATAGAAAGGAGGGGGAGAAATCCCTAATGCATGGCTGCCGGTCTTAATCCGACCAGCTGGACCAGCATCGATGTGTGGATCAGAATAAAAATTGCAAACCAGCCCCCATTGCCAACACTACGGGCTTATCCGTCAATGTCATGACGCACAGAGGAACACCTAGACTATTCCCACTGTGATCAAACCACCTGAGGTGACATCCCGAACTGTTCCTGTAATGACTCATGGCTCAAGACTCGGGTAAAGCGGTTATCGCCCCTGTTCGCTATAAAATCCCACACCATTTGCACACTGATTCACCTGGTCTGACGAAGCCTTTATGTTAGAGGCGAAACGTTACCAAACTACTATACCAAACCGATTGTTTCCAAACCTCTCTGAACTCATGGTAATGGTTTAGTTGATCAGCGGCGTTCGAATGTTTTTGTTTTATGAATTATCTAAGCATGCCGCGCAGATTTGTACGGACAGTTACACCCTTCGCAACTATACCTGACTTTGTGGTTTGGCGCTGAATCTACTCACAATGCGCAAAGCTTGAGCACCGGGAATTGCTTGGTATCATGTATAAAGAGTAACAGGCCATGCTGCGATACAGCCTTGCAATGTGCACGCATGTAATTCATCCTGCCTGTGGAAAATTAGACGGTTTAGGGTATTTCTACTGCCCTACTGTTGGTAAATCAATGGACGCTAATCGGTTACCCGATGCAAATATGACGAGGTAATCGATGTGTAATATGACTGGATGAAATGTGGCACTGGGAAGGCATGGATTATCGCGCTGCGTGTCATGTGTTTTTCTGAAGGGCACAGGATTGGAAGTTATGTATCTAACTGATTGGACACGTACCATATATGCATTGGCTCATGGCACCTTGGTGCAGTATGGCACAGGAGCACCATGGATATGACAAAATACGTTTACTATCGTTGCAGCAGGCACAGGTATAGAAACTTAGAGTTTATGTTGGGTGATTAGGACTGTGTTTTCGCGCTGAGAAACCATGAGTCACAGGGAAAATGCTTGCCGACTGCACTCCAGATGCATTGCTTTTTACCAGAAGTGAATCGGCCAATACGCACAATTGATCAAGTGAAGTAAGCATTGCAAATAATAGGGAAATCCCTTGTGTGATCCTCCTTGAGTGGATTGCGAGCCAGAATTTGATCAGGTGCTTAGTTCTTCATAAAATTAAAACGGAAACCCCGATATGACACCCAAGCCGACAAATAAATGACCACTTTTCCTAACTTGATATTCTATGCTGCGGCAGTCACGTGAGGTATGAAAAGGATAGAAAAAGCACGCAGATGTACCAAATACGGAAGTGCGCTCGAAATACCAGGGATATACTCCTTCATTAAAAAAGCTAGATAAAAGTTATCTAAGCATGAACATGGCAGGTACCCAGCTAAAATTCAACCGTAACCCATTTTATACACCTTAGCTGCAAGTACAGGACCGCAGTTTTTGTGCCGCAATACGAAAGCAAAGAATAAGAGTACGCCATTGTTTTACGCCGGATGGACCACTATTAAATGATGGACTTGGTTCCGTACGGCTGCAATTAAAGTATTTATATTAAAATGCATAAATGCGACCGCGATTGCAGGGGTTCTATGCAAGCGTGCAAGGACAAATAAACGGACAAACCATACGCCGTTTAAGTCGACCCCTAGCAATGTCAAAGTAAGTAACCATCTAAACGTGTTCATAGCCCGTCCGTCCCCAACCGTGGAGCCAAAGCCTACAACCGTGGCAAACGTTGAAGCAAGGGCATGCATTCCTCTTGGCCAAGTTACCGCATTCCGTTCCTCTTCCTCTTTCCACATTCCCGGTTGAAAGCTGCTCGCACGATGTTCCTCATTACATGTGAACCTAACAGAGAGGGCAAAGACGGTCTCAAATTATTTGCAACTTCCTATCAGCTGACCCAATGGACCGGATTTCGACAACCTACAGTGGGGAGAGAGATATCACCCAAGATTTGTGAGCTTCCTTTCAACTCCAACGTCGCTAATACCCGTACTTAGGTGAGTGAACCTGTCGACCAGTTACGGATAATCTCCAACTTAAGTCAGCGAAGAAGGCCTTTCGCTTCAAGCACGGCCGAAAGGTCTGCCAGTCGAGGGTGCAAAACGCAGCCAGAAACGTTTGGCACTTAGTGCAATTATGCCCACTTTTGCTTGGCTATGTGGATGGGTCACATACAAGAGCAATTTTGTCAGAAAACTATTAGACAAAAATTTGTTGATAACTCCACACCTTTTATGTCTTGTCATAGGAACTCAATTATCTTGACTTCTTCTACCGCAAAGCACCTATCCCACAGCCCAAAAGGGCACGCCGATACAGCGAATCGAAAACAACAGTGATATCGCATCACACCCCAGCTGACAAGTGCGTCTCTAACGCACAATGTCACCAGCAGGATTCGTGGTCTCACTTCTGGCTAGTTACGGGGTACTGCGCTCAGTTCTTTGCATGAATGCGCAAGCGTATGTCAACAAGTTCTAGAGATTGCGTGCAGATTTAGTATTTTACACTGCGAGAATGGAGTTCCGTAAACACGACGTGCAAACAGGTTTTAATAGGCCAGCAACGTGTCACACCCACAAATTAAAACGGGAACATAAAACTAGAAGGCAAGTTTAGCAAATCCCTCTGTGGTCATGTAAGATGGTTTGGATATATGAAATACAATAAAATTGTCCCGACAGCAAATGACCCAGGAACTCCGCGACCTTTTGCTTCAAACTTTATGTACCACAAGTACCCAACTGCGTACAATTTTCCATCTATTCCTCTGAGTGCGTCGTACTGGTAATATTCTCCTCTAAGTTCCGGAAACTGGCAGGTACACTGCTAAAATCCTGGCAACACCTGGACCTGCTGTCAGCTGTTAATGTAGTTGTAGACAGTGTCCTCCGAAGACTACTGCAAATGTGCGCTGCAGCTGGAGCATTAAGTTTAGCGGAGCCTTCTCACAAGTTAACAAGCGCGAGCTGTGTTCATACGCGGTATATCCCAACGTGTTTCATCAGTGGGTATACCCAATGAACACGCAAGAAAAAGACAACAAACCGCAGATGTTAATAGATATATAAACAAAAAGAGTGTATATTTACACACTTATCATCGCACGCCCACAAATAGGGTGGCAATGTTGGTACGGATTCTTCCGGCAAAAGACCTTTGACAACGAGTAATTGCTTTTCGGATACTTCATATCTACACATAGTCGAGTCAAGACTTATGCGAACACTTGCTCAAATCACCGTTACGTAACACATCCCACTTAAGTGCAGTAGCTAACCTTGCACCATTGCATTACATTGTTGAGTATAGCACGCATTACCTGTTACAATGCACACAGAAGAAACGTTTCGTTCTTAGTTAGCAGGCTCCCGCTTGAAGGTATTCACGCTCGCAAATGTCACACCCCACGCACAACACCAGTGAATTACCGCCTAGGCCATTTAATTCAAGAAAGAACAGCGCACACAGTATATGCAATTCGTTTTAGCATTTTTCTGTCAATCGTTGGCATATTTGGTTGCGTATTGTACATTGCCGATGTGGTTGGTTATGTGCAGCAGACTATAATTAAAACTAACTAAATGTATGTTTATTTCGGATACGCGAGGCACGCTCACAGAAGCATGATCAAATAAGCGCAATTGCCCAGAAGTTTTACAGCAAATGTAACAGGGAAAATCGGAGCTTGTTTAAATGTTTATGGTTAAAACTACTAGTGGAAAAAGTAAATGTAAAGTAATCCCGTGGTCGTGGGTTCGAGAATGCTCGTTTGAGCGTAGGCAGTCAACCATAAATTGCAGTAACAAGAATAGATAAAGAACTAGAGCTGATCAAGTAGAAAAGAACAGGTAAAGAACAAAATCAACAGTGATTACATAAAACGCTGGTCTCATGGGCGTGTAGTATACACCTCAACGGTAAATGTCTAGAAAGAGAAGTGATGACGAAATTTTTTTCATACACGTTAGCTAGAGGTGGGGAACACCTCAGCTACTGTGCCGCAATACAGAGAAAAAATATGCAACTGGTGCAAACTGGCTGAGCTACCGGTAACGGATGGGCATCGTTCCGGTAAGCTACCAGCCAGCTGTTTTGCACCCAAAAAATAATTATGCAAAATTATATAAGTAATGGCGAAATAGGCAGTTAGGAATGCGTTGGGATGAGTCAAGAAAGGTGTTATGTGGTGATAATCAACTTGTTAGTGTGAGGTAAATAGCTGTGACTTTATGCTGCTCCGGGTCACATCCGGCAAGCTGCAGTCTTGTTAAACAGGACAATTGTGGCGCTTTATGGAAAACGGTTGTCAGGCGAAAACACACCATTTCCAGGTACACTACTGTCCATCCAGTTGAACGACAATGTGTAACTGAAATGTTTCTTATTGACCGATTATTGCTTCTGTTAGTCACAGTCAGGTTACACCTATAATTTCCACTGGCTGATACATGATGGGCGAGTGACTGTTTCTTCCATGGATCCTGTCATATCCTGATTCAATGGCACGGCCCGTTCGCTAGATAAACAATTAATTGAACATTTTGGACCGTTAGGTATTTGTCGTCTGTAGAACCGCGAAATGATTCGGAAAGTATTTAAAATAATACAGTGTGTAAATAGTTTTGGAGCCTGGTAAAAGGCCGAACCCGATTGTTAAGGCCTAAATGTGTAACAACTTTTCTAGACTAACGAACTAGAATTCCTCTGTAGTAGGTAGAATGGAAACAAGATGTACGTCCATCACTGGTGGAAGCAATGGTGTTTTTTACTTTGCTGTTTCAACATGTCTTTTTCTACGCAACTTCGAAGACACCTTGAGCTGCACAGCCGATTCCGAAGAATCCGCTTTATCTGGCGGCTTTATACCAAGCTACTGCAGCCTGACACTTGTTCCCTAGCCGGTTGAGCAAACGTTCAGGAAAATGCTTTCAGATGTTACACAATATTATCACAGTCAAGAGCCAAGCGCTCTTTGTATCACTGGGTAAAGCAATATTCTTTAATCTCCGCTTAACTGGTGAGTAAATCTGCAAACATCTGGAGGGACCGCAATAAGCGTGCGTTCGCAATCTATCCCATACTTCACCACTAATTAGTTGGGTCCTAAGCTAGCTTCTCCGCTTCGCATTACATCGTCTTACTGCTTACTGGCATAGACTGCACCCAACTAAACTCCACCTGCAAACGTAGCACCAAACCAACGGAGTCGTCACCTGGAAGATCGGCGGCAATAATAGTGAGCGTCATCCACTGGCAACTTTAACTGCTATGTCCAAATCTTCCCTCTCTTAATATACTCTTAGTAGGCATGAGCACTAGGCATTCGCCACTGCCGCTTTAATTTACACGAACATGTTTAACCGTGTGAATTGTCTCGCCTAGTTTGAGAAAATCTCAAGCAACACACAACCCATGCACCATCAAACTATGAAGCGAATCCGCACGTATTGTCAATGTCTCCGCAAAAGTACACAAGCTTACCCCAACAATAGAATTAGAAAAACGCAGATGAAGACCCATCCACAGGTAGAACATGAACTGGCATGCTATGTTAACCAAGCGCTAAGATCCTTTCTGCATCCATGCGGCCTTACCTTCAAAATTAGATTATACAACTAATTAAGTGAAGAATTCTTAGTGCGTTTCCTCTTCAACAGCTTGTTGTCGTTCACAATCCGGTTCGTCGTAGCACTGCTGCTGATACGCCGCCGAAGGTTTAATACACTGAAGCATTGTAAGCCGCACATATCATTAACTTTCATGATTCCGGGATTCAATAGCGTGCTAGATCCATTTGCTCTATTGGTGTCTCAGGTATGTTCCAAAGTTTGCACCCACCGACGCAGCTTATTTGCTTTTACTGCAGTGACTCCAGCAGATAAGGTCAAATGCGGCTCATTTCGCGCAAGACGAGATGGTAGGAAACCATGGCCAAATTTGAGTACTTCAGATTTTAAGACAGCAGTTGGTGAGTAGCACTTGTCCATTGCAAGCGTCTGTATGGACGTAGGTCTAGGTAACAAATTAAGTTTCGCATGGACGGCCTCCAGGTAACATTCAGTCGGCATATTGGACAACAAGATTTAAAAGCGCCAACGTGACCACAGCTACGTCCGCCACCATGCATTGAAATAACACGTAGCCACCATAATTTAACTAATGCGTTGCGTACAACAAATTGACCTAACTGTATGGTTCAACTGTGGTCGACCTGCTTTGAGGCAATAAGAAGAGGGACCGAATGTTGCCGCCATCCATGACAACTCGGCAGTTTACATTCTCCAGCAACGCCGGTAATACCCGAAGCTTATCCGAGTGGTGTTTCAGGCGTCGCTTCTTTATTGACGACTATTAATTACGGTTCAGCAGCCGATCAGATTGTCCGCAATACTATGTTTGTACTTCCCGATCTCTCATAAGACTTCAAAAATGGCATGCTACCTAAAACTCCTGATCCTCCGTCAAAATCCTATTGCAAGTTTATCCACCTAGTACGACCACCCGAATTCAAAACAATTAACGTCAATTACTATACAAAAGCGGTTTAATGGCGGCGGATGTAATTAAGAGCCAATTGATAAATTTAGGTTTTTATGAACCATGCAGCAATTACATGCTTGACTGATTCCGTATGGAACTCTTAAAAAATCGTAAGGAAATCTCCATGCGCTCTTAAAAAATCGTAATGGAAGCTTAAGATACCTACTTTTTTGGAACGAAATTGCTTGTACACTTACCAGATTCGTATAAACCTGCTAGTACTTATGTCAAACCGTGGCTTCTAAATTCCACAAAACATACTCCTCACAAAATTACCACTAATTTACCTTTACCATCGCCGTTTGAACATCAGGAGGACAGATATGTCGGTTCATTGGGATGTCACGAGTGAGTGGGCCAAGCTGCAACATCAGAACAGATACTGTGAGCTTATTAGCAATACTTCGCTAACCAAACAAAAGTCATGTATTAAAATGCGCACCTGATCGTCGATCCTTGGTAGCTGTTAGCGAAACAGATGACCAGTAATCCGTATGTCCCAGGTTCGATTTCCCTTTGAGGCAGGTTAATGTGCAAAGTTTAATCGTGGCTTCTACTTTCTACAAATCAAATCTTCAATGCGATATCAAAGGTAGACAGCTTTTAGTGTGCGTTGGGATGGCTCAGAGCTACTTGTACGCAGAATGCGCGATGAATGAAACGGTATTTGTAAGTACAAACAATTACCACATTCGGCAAAAGTTTACGCTAAGCGGAAAACTAAGTTATATTATTTTAAAACTAAATACACGTAATATTTTTTATAGAAGCTTAAGTTGTGTACTACTCAGTTTTTCAGCAATTTTAACTATCCGAAATGGAAGCAAGTGTAGAGAGTGTAAGTCAATTCTCTGATCGGGTTCTAACTAAACAGTTAGACCCATAAGCAGGTGAGGATGGGTTGGTAAACTAGACTAAAACTTGGCTATTTTGATGCTGAAAATGAAATGGTGTAACTGGTAGATATATATTGTAAATACGCTTATGTGGTAATATAAATGGATGGCAGTTTTAATAACTCTGTTGTTGTTCAAGTGGCTAATTTTGGTTACTAAATCTAGGTGGCGACATGGTAGAAAATAACATCATAGTGGATGTTATGACTAGGCTGTGCAGTTTGGTGCGTTCTGTTTAACCGTACATTAGATGGCATGAATGAAAAGGTGAATAAAATTTTAACTAGCGACTGCCACGACCTTTTACAAGCGGCAAGTGGGATGTTTGAACACAAAATTGACTTAGATGTCTAATCCTTAGTGGCTGGGTGGGAAATTTACGTTGTTCTAGCAGTATAGACATGCTGTCCTCATGACAAGTGCTTTTTCCGGCGTGCAAGTGAACGCTCCTACTGTCCCGTCGCAGAGGTGCGTGACAAATATGCCGAAAACAGGCTTAAGGTTAATTTTCCAACAAAAATCAAGTCTCCAGACTTTGTGTTGTCTGAATACATGGATGGTTAATCTGTTTTTGACTCCCCGTGGCTAACCAGCTACTACTCGCTGCTTGTGTTCCGTTATCCAGCTGACAAAGATGCATTTTTATTTATTGTGGTTTGCTACTTGCGTCTGTTTTCGCGGTTCATCAGTTTCCTGACCGTAAAACGTGGCACAACACCTAGCCTAGGCTTTTGCGCAAAGAAGCGTTGGTTGATTCTTTGGAGTTCACGTCCGATTGGCGACGCCGGTTACGGTTTGGTTAGTCTGTTTCAACACATACGTGTCAAACTTTGTCTTTCAGACTGGTGCTTTCGTCGCATAGCTCGTCACCCTTAACCGTTACACAAACCTGTTGTTTATCTATTACAAGCACTGCACCATCTGACCCCTTTCTGTAGAGATGGAAGTCGAGTGCTCTCCAAACTCGCCCTTTCCTCCATCCGTCGACACTTTGGTAATATGTGGCAAAGCGTAGTGCCTCAGAGCGGTTACAGGCTCTTCCGGAGGCATGCATTGCGATTAGTGTTAATGTTGGTTCCATGAATACTATACTATCTTGCATCCAGGGCTTTTTGCTTTTATGGCTATTAGGGAGAGCGTACCGCACAAATGTGTTGAATGCTGTGTGCGTAGGACTAAGAGGAGCACGCCAGTAACCGGTAGTTCTCTGTCGCTGAAAACCCGGTGTCATTGCTGTTTTCGGTAGACGGGAAATTTGTTTGATTTGTGAGGTATTTGGACCCATCCATGGTACGCCAGGTGGCAGTGGAACCTAATTGTACTTTGAAGGTCCCGCCGTCTGTTTGCCCACGCAAATTAGTAACGACAGTGTTATCAACAAACTCACAGGCAGCGTGTTTGATTCATCTGTTACCAGGGCAGACTAGCCTGCTTCAGCCCATGTCAAAGGAAACTGAAAGGGGGTTAAATAATAGGGCAAAACCCAGGGCAGATGTTTTACGCCCTAACCCCATTCCCCTCTGGTTCTGCTATCACTGTCACATCGTAGGTGCTATCACATGCGACGTTGGCGTCTATAAAACGGGACGCTAATGCGAAACCGCCAACGTCCACTGAGCGTTCGGTAAATAATCCGCGTCGCTGAGACTCATACATCAATTGCAGTTTTATTTACCGAATTGTCAATAAGTCATCCGTTTTCCGAAAGAGGGCATGATGGACGCACTACAGGGCTTTAACATATGCATTGGTAATCATTGGAATATTTAGAGACTTTCACTGCTCCCTCGGTTTCGAAACATTACCAGATGTGAGCTTGCTGTCAGGAAACGTTACAACTTTGAAGATCGTCAAATTAAAATATGAGCCGCAAGACCATGCCGTATGCGTTAGCTCTGAGTCCAGAAATCATTTGCAATTTTCCACTTTCTGTGAATCATTGATGCTTTTCGCTAGACTGCTTCAGCCACGCACCACTCTGAAAGATAGTGCAGCTTGCGGACGGGCGCCAAGAGTCCTTAGCTTAAATACTTTCCACTCGAGACCAAGTGTCGAGCTGCAGTAGCTCACTGCAAAGCTGTTACCTTAATTTGCTTCTAGTGAACAGGATATTTTCGCGACGGTGGCGATCATCATCAGCATTTATACACGTTAGCTGAGGAGGTGAGATACCACTTGCGTAATGTGCCGAAATATAAAAGCCATGTATCTAAACATTTATTCTACAAATAAGATTGTTAGAAAGTACTATGAGGTCAAGTACTATATTATGCACTTTGTAAGTGATAAGGATTAGAGGAGAACCCAAAAGGGAGAATGTTAGACAAAGAACCTCACGATAAAAGCGCCACCAATGCAAGCTCTTTGCTATATCAGCAAGTGTGTCTAACTAAACGGGTTTATTGTCATTAGGACCCCAACCAGGTAGTCGGGATGCACCAGCCGAAGTCAACTTCGAAGTAAGGGTGTTCACTTCTCGAACAAGTCTTCGCTTGGCCTACCCTCCTTCTCCAAGCGCACCCGCGGAATGTAAGCAGGGCAAGTCGCGGGTATCGTTGCCGTAGTATGCGCAACACGTGCCTCAGCAATTGGCGTTTGGTGCATGGGATGACGGTGCTGAGCAGTTTACAAGCTCTTACTGCACTAAATAAGCGAAGCCGAACACACATTGCTTACGCGATGCTCTTAGCAAACGTAAGATAAGCTGCAAAGGCAGCTATGCTCAAACATTATGAACCTCTTTATGTCTGTCGACCTGAATGGCCAGGTTTCACAACCGAATAATTGATTTGTGTGGATGGGTTCATTATAAACCCTACGCTTCAGGGCAAGGTTGATGTCCGGTCTGCGACACATATGGCGGAGGTTGGCGGAACACATTGAGTTTTTGATGTAGGTTTTGCAATCTTTGATCTCACAGGCGCAAATACAGCTGCCTCTGTAGTTGAATTGCTGAAGGACTTGTGGCTGAGCACCACAAAAATAATATGAACTTTTCACTAAGACGTTTCTACCGCATCAGTTGGAAATAATATTCCCTACTTCTACGAGCAGCACCATAGGATGGCTTCTTCTTGGCGACCCATACAGACATAGCGGATTTTGAGCTTTATAAAAGCCTAACGATTTGCTTAGACGCCCTTGCCTCAAAGCACACCAAGATAAGCAAACTACAGTCTCCCACTGACGACATCACGCTCTGAGTCTCTGCCAAATTCAGGAAAATGCGCTCCATCTACGACAATACCAAGGACTTTCACCGCATAATTCAGATGAACTAAATCCTGGCAAATTGGAGAAACTCGTTAAACATGGAATTTTTATCAGCTGAGTACCGAGTGCTTAGCACCCACAATGAAGGAAAATCTCTTGTTAGACTTATGAGACTTCGGAGTGATAGCACGGATATACCCATTACCTCTCTCATACTCCCTGATAAAAGGGTACTTGCGGATGCAGTATCTCTATGCGATTACGTTCGCAATCAGTTCATTGACTCCTCGACCGCCACAGTTTTGATAGTACCAGATAGTAAATCTAAGTTCCCTTATGATTTACTGCACACTATTAACTTTAGCCTGAGCAAAATCACGCGGGCACTTCCTTCCCTGAACATGGCATATTACCCTTGTCCAGACGGTGTCTCCTCCACAATGCAGAAACTTGGGGGTCCGGGCATCCCAGTCCTCCTTTTTAATATTTGCAACTTGTTTATGAACAGCTTCTTCTACTCAAAAAGTTTGAAGCACACGATGGTTGTTCCTCGATATAAAGGAGGTAATGGTCATAATGTAGACAACTACCGTCCTATTAGCCCCACGCCTATGGCTTCTAGGGTCATGGAGAGAATAATTAAGGAGGAAATGCTTGCATTCCTACTGCATCGTAACCCCATTAACTGGTCAGAGCACGGGTGTTTTTTACCATCGAAGTTCAACCAAACTTGCCAGTTTGAATTTCTGAACAGTGTAACGCACTCCATAGACATGGGGCGGGCACTGGTCATTTTCTTCCTTGACCTAAAAGAGGCCTTTGACCGAGTCTCATACAAAGGACTACTCACGAAGTTATCCGTATTTGGCATGTCAGGTACTCTTCACTCTTGCTTTTCATCCTACTTTAGACATCGAACTCAGTCAGTACAACTGGGTAGCGTCACTTCGAAGAGGTTTTCTGTAACAAGCTGTGTGTTCCAAGGAAGCGTCCTTGGTCTCTTGTTGTTTCCACTCAACGTAAAAGACGTTTTTCGAGTTTTCATTCACGGCACAACATATCTGTTTGCTGATGATGTGAAGATGGTGTTTTCAATCAGTCCTTACGACAAGCAAAACAGCCTCTCCCTCATTCGAAGTGGCCTCAAAGCACACGAAATCTGGTGTGATTTATGGAAACGAATTCTCCCCATCAAATTGCAACGTTATCTCCTACAGGTGTCTTGTACCACCTAACTTGCTACTACTTAACGGTACGTCTCTAGAAATCTGCTCCTCAGTTCGCGATCCCGGTGTGCACTACTCAAGCTTGCTAAATTTTGCTGAACTAGTGAGTTATAGTTCTGCAAACGCAAGGGCAATTATAGGATACATCTTCAAATGTGTGCACTTAAAACTTTGGACTCACACTTTACAAAATATGTGCTTGACCAATTCTGGAATACTGTTCGTTAGTTATTGCTAACGCACGCAAAATCGATAGCTTAGTGCTCGATAAAGTACAGCGCTCGTTAACTAAGCTTCTACTAGGCCTTACTACACTCAGTTATCAAAACCCGTGCAACCAGCTCGGGCTAGAGACAATTTGACTTCGCCGACTTAAAGCCAAAATTATCTGTCTCTATAAACTCATCAAAGGCACTAACACAGCTATAAGCTGCTTTTTCCAAATGCTGGGCGATACCCGATAATCTTTACTTAAAAAGCCGCCCACATTTTCTTACCTAGAGCGCTCTGTTTGATACTTTTTAAATTCTTCCTCTACGGATCCGCCAGCGTGTGGAATAAGTTGCTAGAAGCCGTCAGGAAATCGGCAAGTGTCATGATTCTTTGAATCTACAAAGAGATTACTCACAGTTTCCAAAGTAGCGGAAATATTGGGCACATGTGTATATGTAAACGAGTTCTGGGAAAATGGACCTACCCATATGTCGCTGCACAACAAAACTTAGCTGCCTCTACTTGCCACTAAAAGCTACCTTTCTCTCTCTAGTACTTTGCTTCCACAAATTCGTTTATACTCTTTAAATATCTACTGCATCTGCTCTATATAATTCGGATTTGTTTATCACTTTACCGTTACCTATTCCGGTCTCGTCTGAGCTGTCTCGCCAGCTCTTTGATTACAGCCAGACGATTAAGGCATAACACTAGTTGTATCGCATTCCCACCGATAATCGTTCTTCTTCAACTAAGATGGTTGATCTTCTTCACACTTTAACTAAAGGCATTTCAAACTAAGCAGATGTTTATCCGCCTACTCCTGAACTTATGAATCAAAATATGCCGCCTGGGATTAGCTCAGTAACGGCTGATCCATCACACCCTGACCCCGGTAGGTGGCATTTCCGAAACTTGCTCAGATTTTGTGTCCTGAATCTCTGCTTGCGTCAGATTTTGTGTCCTGAATCTCTGCTTGCGTCTTCAAATGTTACCTCCACGTATGTTGAGCAGCTAGTCCCTTGTTTTTGTTTAATTCAGTATCATCTGTGCTCTCTCGCCTGGTTTCTGACTGCTACTAGGTGACTAAGGTAAACAGACTCACGTTTGGCACTTCCACTGCTTTTCATTTTACTTTACTTGCTTGTCGCTCTTCCTCAATCTTTTTCTCTAAAGCCATTACGATCCGATGAAATGCGTATTCGTTTGGGCCACCATCCAGCTCTCGCCTCAGCTGGCTTGCTTGTAGTCATCCAGATGACTTCCTCCCGCACTGCCTCACCTGTGTTTGCTGTTTCCTTCCATCTCTTGGACCATTAGAGATTAAAACGCCTGGTTTACAGCATATTCATGTGCATGCAGCCTGGGATTAACTCAGTAACTGCCGGTCCATCACACCTTTCTTCTCCCTGACAAAGTAGATGGCCTTGCCTAAGCTTTTTCTGATTTTATGTCCTGAATATCTGCTTGCGTCTTCAAATGTTACCCCCAATTATGCTGAGTCGCATAGTCTCTTGTTTTTGTCTAATTCAGTCTCATCTGCGCTCTCTCGCCTGTTTTCTGGCTGCTACTAGGTGACTAAGGTATACTGGCTCATGTTTGGCAATTCCACTGCTTTTCAATTTACTTTACTTTACATTTTGCACTAAAGCCATTACAATCCAATGATACGCTTATTTGCTTGTGCCACGTATCCCGCTCTCGCCTCAGCTAGCTTGTTTGTTGTCAGCCAGATGCTTTCGTCCCGCACTGCTTCAACTCTCTTTGCTGTTTCCTTACCTCGCTTAGACCATTTAGGCCTAGAAGCCTGATTTACTGCAGGCTCACTCGTGGTATTTATTCTAACATTAATCAGACCACGGTTATTTCGCACTACCTTTCCAAACCTGATCATCGTGAGCATATGTTAACCTGCATGAATACACTGTTCTAGATCCCACCTCACCCTGACCTTAAATCTATGCAAACCGACAGTGATTTGCTCAGTAACGGCTGATTCAACACACCTTTCATCTTCATGACCTCGGTATGTGGCATTTCCTAAACTTTGTCTAAACTTTTGCGTCCTGAATCTCTGCTTGCGTCCTCAAAGACCGTCCCAACATCTGCTGGGACGCATAGCCTCTGCTTTCGGCCTAATCCAGTCCCAGCAGAGCTGTCTCGTTTGTTTTGTTACATAGGCTAGGCGACATTTTTGTACTGACTCATGTTGAGCCGTTCCGCTGATCCTTTTATTTTCCCTGCTTTGATCGTTGTTCCTCCTCACTTTTTACCCTAAAGCCATTGAAATCCGATGATATGTTTATTTGTTTGAGCCACGTATGCAGCTCTCGTTTCAGGTGGCTTGCTTGTTGTCAGCCAGATGCGTTCTTCCAGGACGGCCTCACCTGTCTTTGCCGTTTCCTTACCTTGCTTGGACAATCGAGGCTCAAAAGCCTGGTTTACGGCAGATGTATTGGTAGTATTTATTCTAACCATAACCAGGCCACGGCCATTTCACATAAACATTCTAATCCTTATCATCGTGAGTTCATGCTAACTTGCATGATTACTCTGTTTTTGAGCCCGCCTCACCCCGTCCTTATGCATCTATGCATGCCGTCTGGGCTTAGCTCAGTAACGGCAGCATCATCACACATTTCGCTTCCTTGACCCCTTTATGAGGCTTGTTATAACCTTGGTCTCAGATTTTGTGACCTGTAACTCTGCTGGCCTCTTAACTGTCACCCCACATCTGCTGGGCCAAATAGTCTCTTCTTTCAGCCTAATGCAGTCTCGTCTAAGCTGTCTTATATGTTCAGTTACAGCTTTTTGGCGACTGAAGTTGCCTAGCGGGTTTGGCACTTCCAGCGACCCTTTTAGATTCCTTTGCTTTGATTACTGTTGCTCTTAGTATAACCCTAAAGCTATTATTGCTTTGAAACGCTTATCCCACTCTCACCTCACCTGGCTTGCTTGTAGTCAGCCTGACGCTTTCGTCTCGCTTTGCCTTACCTGTCTTTGCTATTTCTTATCTCGCTTAGTACGTAGAGGCTTAAAAGCCTGGTTCAAAGCAGATCTTCTGGTTGAAAGCTTTTGATATTTTAACCGTAACCAGGCCCTAGATTAACCCGGTCTAACCTGCTTTTCTTACCTTGTTATTGCTCTGAAACTATTGGGCTCTAAACGCAGCTCTGTCCTTGGCTACATAACACCTCTCATTTCCATTTCTACTCTCTGGTGCTCCTTTCTAGAATTCTGTTGCCAACTTTGAGTTTCAGCACTGTAGCATGTTTTTCTCACTTCTAGTTTGATGTGGTAACTTGTCGGTCTTACATATCTATTTGCTCTAGACGCCAACCAACTTTAAAAGTAACTTCAGGGCAACTAGTACCTATACCTTCATTCCATTTCTAGGCTTTCCTATTTAATTTCTCGTTTTTCTTTCGGTTATCGCCGTCTTCACTTTGTCCTCATTTATCCTCCAATTCCAGCAGCTAGTTATTAAGCAACTTTTGTCCGTATAGGTACTTAAGATGGTCGCAGAACACAAAATACCAAATATTTTCATTGCTCTTCACGTAGCACTTTTACAATGTTGTAATATATATGACTTTTACATTCACCCCACATGCTGCCACAGGTTTTCTTAGTAGTGTCTGCTGCTCTCCTTTTCCTTACTTTTCTCTTCCCCGATGTCTGAAGTTATCAACAGCAACTTACCAAGGATCCCATCTGGCCTGTTCGTCTGCGACAGAATAAACTTACAAAGACCAAAGTGGATCAAATCAAATTTCCAACACATTCACATCCATCCTGGTCCAATATCAATGGATAATTTGATCTGGAAGTCCTTATCCAGAGGATTGGATCAGCCGAGGCCTGTCTACAAAAAACCCTCAAAACAAATGATTACCACAACATACTTGAATCACCCCATAACTGCCTAACCCTTGGTCCCGCCTGTCAAGCGTCCAATCGCTCGCCTATGGCTTGTCAAAAATCGCAAACTGCTTCATTGGCAACAAAAACATGACTTCCCCGTGACAAAATCTGGGGGGGTTGGGTCTACCCTGTTCCAGCAACCGTTTAGCGTGAGTGCTCCAGGACGTGGTGGGCT
This sequence comes from Dicrocoelium dendriticum, assembly GCA_944474145.2. Lineage (NCBI taxonomy): Eukaryota > Metazoa > Platyhelminthes > Trematoda > Plagiorchiida > Dicrocoeliidae > Dicrocoelium > Dicrocoelium dendriticum. Next base: position 91,373,362 of record OX104069.1, on the reverse strand, counting down.
TTGGCCTGACAAACGTTCTCCCTACAAAAGCCACTGAGGTCTGTTTAACAGCATTGCGACGAGGCAGATGTGACTCGCCTCCAACTAAAGTCACGGCCCTATGTGTACCTAACTAACATACCACACCCCACGGACGTCTCTCAACTATTCTCATACTATCCGCGCGATCAATCATGATTGTATTGGCACATAGCCAAACTGGAATAAGAGCTAGACAAATGCGCTTTTACATACATGTATGAACTCTCCGCCGCAATGTTCATGGCTAAATTGCACCATGTTTTATACATTGCCAGACCTTTAGTTGTACCTTTAACATGATCATGCCTACATAGGTATGTCTCGCATTGCACGAGAATAAAGAATCTATTTATTTATTTTGTAAGTATCAGCAATAAGTTTACTCTCCGTCAATCTTGGAGAACTACTGCGCATTTCGATAGATAAAGCCTAGGCCAAAATGATTGATAATCAGCGCAAGTCGGTGAGGTGCTGTTCTGGCCTGGCGAGCAAAGCACAAAGGATGGGGGGCAAAAAGTGTTGCGACTACAGAGCCTAAACCGTTTGTTTCTCGGATGTCTGGAATCAAACATAAAGAAGGAGACTGGGCAGACGAGGATGTTTTAGAGCCAAGCCCGAAAACTTCCCCGTCAAACTGAAAAAGAAATGTAAACTGAGGGCCCGATAACGAAATAATGAGGTCCGGAAGGAAAAGTAAATCTTGGGGAGAAGTGGAAATGCGTACAATGGTTTTGAGGTGTCGTGAACAGACTATTGGATCTCTCTATGATTCATACTTAAGGCCTCAGTAGTCAGAAAGGAAACCATTGAGACGAGAATAGAATGTCGGCTTATAGAGATAAAGCAATATTATTATTTCCAGAATGTTTACAGTCAGAGTCGACAGAACTGGACATGTTAAGTTTGTTAGGTGAATAGAATAACATATAAACCACGACCAGTAATACTCATGAAATGAGAGTCCCAGAGCGTTACGTCGGCAGAACCTAGGTCATTTAAATCTCAGACTTCCGAGAGGGGTCAGAAAGCAGGAGATCGTTTAGACGAGACCGGAGAAGTCAGCAAGTTAAAGCTAGTCCGCCAAATTAAATTGGGAATAACAGTAGTGAGTGTTATAAGGAAATGGACAATTGAGACTATATATATATATATATATATATAATAGTATATAATATATATATATATATATATATATATATATATATATATATATATATATATAGTATATATATATTATATATATATATATATATATATATATATATATATATATATATATATATTATATATTAGCCTCTGTCGTCCCGCAAGCATCCATGTCGACCGACTAAAGTAAACTGGCAGTGCCATACCACATGCTCACTGACGCCTTAAATTTCCGGCCCAAATTGTTTGAATCCAGTGTTCCATTGGCCCTCCAACAGGCTCCAGATAGACAATGGGATTACTCTGCTTTGTTGCAGCTACCACTAAATCTGGTTATTAAAGCTTACACGTCTTATGCTACTTTCCTCTTCCTGGTGATGACACGGAGGAGTATCTGTGGTCTGCTTGTTCCAATTAAAGTAGTCGATCATCTGAAAGCAGTTTCACATCTTGCATGTGGGCTCTTGTTTACGCAGTCTACCATATCCAGGTTACCTGGTTAATCTACGATAATCCTGCAGTCACCAACCTGAGCATTCTGCAACTGGTAGGCATGCGCCGCCTTCACGCTTTTTGCTTCGGGACCACCCAGCCTCCGAGTAGAGGTGGTCACATTTAGTCGCTACATTTGGGGGCAATTAGGTGCCAAATGCATCTACCTACAATGCTTCATTGCGCATGTCGTCAACACCACTGCTGATAAGTAAAAAACATACATGTATGTGATGTGAGGTTAACCTCTAGTATTTTTCCGCTCTCTATATTTAGACCGGTACTAGGCATGTGTGATCCAGGCTTTATGGTTCCGCTGTGCCATACGGATTCGAAGTATTTTGTACCTATAACGGGTAAGCATAATACCACCGTTCCCTTGGTTTCTGACACCATGTTGACATATACTGCCATATTCAATGTCTTTTCAGTGCCAAAGTCCGTCCACTTATCTTAACCGTTGATTTTGTCATCCTATACACCTCCGGTAAGTGAGTAACTTCCAATGATCTAGCCTTTAGTCAGCCGGCTTAGATTTCTCGCTCAGTCCATGTTTCCCAATGACACCCCGCATATACCAGTATATAGCCGTGGATAATTAAATAAATAGCCTATTTTCGATAGCATCGAGAGAGGCCTTATCAGACATTGTCAAAGTTTAAAAGTCAATGATTCGTGGAGGTCACATAGCGTTGCATGCATAAAGGTGGAAAGTATATGTGAGGAAAGCATCAAAGGTAAAATTGCAATTGCGTCCATGTGAATGTAGCTTAGTGTGAGATTCCTAGGCTGCCTTTATTCAGTGGTAAGGTAATTTCGTCACGTAGCAGTGTTATTAAACAGGCTTTTGTGACTTTTCATTTGGAGAACGCTTGACAAGCGAAAACCCACCACTTTTTGGAACACAGCTGCCGATATTATATAAATATGGGCACATGTGCAAAGCATACCACCAAATGCAATATAACGTAGCTGCCAGACGTAAAATACTTTGGTTATAAATAAAATAAAGAAACATTTATACTTGACGAAACGTGACACACCAATAAAGGCGTGATCAAATGCTTGTCAGAGCCACGGAAACATACTGAAGTTATATACACCATATGAGATAGGTAAGTGTACGCAAAATACAACGGTTGAATACGCGGTAAGCAATAGTCATAAGAGGTCACAAGGATAAGTGGCATGCCCAGTGGAGTCAAGTGGATGTGCAGCATGGATGGGATGTAAAATCTATATGTCCCCGTTACAGGAATTCTGGGTGGGATTTTGCATAGTTCAGGAGATGGATCTCAGTTATTCCGCGTATGTATGAATCCGATAGAATGACTAATGAACACTGTTTGACGAATGGGTCAGCTTTAGTTCATACGCCTGTGTTCACCTATATCAGTTATCGGTATCTTGTCAGTGCTAAGCAGCTGGCAATGACTTTATCTTGGTAGCGTCATGTACGCCACGGTGCAGCGTTTTTAATCAGACATGTGTAACTTATTATAGGGAAACCGCTTGCCAAGCGAAAACCTACAACGTCCTGAAACACTGCCGTTGACCACAAGTGGAAGAGCGATGCGCCATTGGCAATGCCACGTTACGATAGGTTTTAAGCACGGTAATCGTAGTCAAGGTGCACCCCTTTTTCCATCGGCTGAGCGTGACTTAGTCAGGATAATCTATTACCGGTCGGAACCGGCGGTACTGGACGGAATAGGGCTAGGTAAATTAAGATGCAGTTTCGTAGATGAGCAAGTATGTCAAAGTAACGAGGGTCGGATATTACATACGTAGTATAATCTTCCAAACAGATAATTCACGTGACGAGTAGAATTCACAGACATGTCCAGGAGGAAGAACCATGGCAGAGAATTAGAGCACTTTCGGGAAGATATAACTAATGTGAGGTGTTGCAGACGTAAAGCGGTATTGATTCCAATTGTTCAGAACAGTTGAAAACACAAATCAAGCGGCTTGCGATAGTCTCCGGAATGTCCAAGGCAATAATTTAGTAAAGCTCAAAGCCGATATTATATAACAGGCATAGGATCATCGTCAGACCACACTGACGAGGTGGGTAAGCTATCCATGGTATAATAGCGCCAAGTAGTGAAAGCTTGTGACATGGCAAGGAAACTAATCCACTGGCGAGGTGGATGAGGCACAACGCCATAGTGTCAAAAGTAAGTAGGAACCTTACAAGTAAACAAAGCGCTTTTTTGTGACGAGGTAAGGGTTTTGAACCTAACTGTTCAAACCAGTAGCATTTATGGATGATAATCTTCACGGAATTCTCCCATATGGTTGGCGGCATCCGGTTTCGGATTTGCCTGTCACTGTGGCAAGCCACAGGACGCCTGCGCCTACAGAGGGACCATGGATGGCTTGCGCTGCACCACCCACAGCTCCAACCACACACCCCATATCCAGTGTAAACCCGAAGGAATAAGACCGGGAGGCATGCGGATGGGAACCACGTTTCATCAACGGAGCCGGCCCACACTCCTTCACAGGCAAACACAAGCACACTGTATTTGGGGAATCAAGCGCACACAAGGCGGTGGCTGGACCGTAGTCCGCTCCACACTGACTGCATGGAACCACTCTTCGAGCCTAACACGGCCACAAGGACCGTGCACCCCGTCCCCTCCAGCAACGACCAACTGTCTCCTGGAGCCAGTATGGACGAGGTAGTGGGTAATAGACAGGTAGGCACCTTGTCAACATGCACATCAAGCGCATCCACACCGGGGATATCAAACAACAACCAAACACTTGAGAGAGAGAGAGAAAGAAAAAGAGAAATACTCGATTAATGCATAAGGAAACGGTGATATAAACCTTAATTAAATAGCATATGTAATAAGTTGTTTACAAACAAATCCTAGCTAAGTGCACGAGGTCAGGAAATATAGTTCACGGAATGCCACGAACACAAATATGCTACGGAAATCGAATACAATTGGCTTAGGCGAGGTGTGCAAGTTAATGGAATATAGTACTGGTAGACATTTATATGAGAAAGAAAAGCATTAAGGTAAAAACTGTAAACCCACCACCTGAAATAAAGAGACTTAGCATGCAAGCACGCGGTTAGTAAATCGAATTCAGCGTGCCTACAAACGCTGCGCCGGCTCGCCGTAATTCTCTGCAGGACCCGTCGTCGCTTCTGTAGTGGCCCCAAATGGCACAGCTCATGGCCCACTAGACATTTATATGAGAAAGAAAGGCATTAGGAGAGAATCGCAAACCCACCACCTGAAATAAAGAGACTTAGCATGCAAGCATGCGGTTAGTAAATCGAATTCAGCGTGCCTACAAACGCTGCGCCGGTGCTGCATACGTTCACTGCTGGACCCGTCGGCGCTTCGGCAGTGGTCCCGAGTGACCTCTCTCATGGCTCACTAGGCCTGCCTGACTAAGGCACTCGCGACCGCATGTTCTACAGCACCATGCGCTCGATGTCGATGGAGTACAATTCATTGGTGCTTGCCGCTTCCGCAACTGCCGCTTCTTCTCTGCATGCATGAGGGCTTTCTCCCGCACTTCAGCAACTGCCTTCGTGATTAGATCGCGCCATGAACCACGATCAACCGCCTTCGATTCCCATGATCTGCAATCAAGATTAGAACGTGTGAGGCTCACTTTAATCATGTCCTGGTAACGTAACTTTGGTTTCCCCACGTGCCGCTTCCCTATACTCAGCTGACCGTATAAAAGTTGTTTCGGTATTCGCGTCGAATCCATACGGCTCACATGACCGAGCCATCTCAGGTGTCGCAGTAAAAGTATGCAGTCCACTGCATACATCCCACTTCGGCGCAACACTTCCGTGTCTGCAACTCTGGCGCCCCAACCGATCCGCAAAATACGTCGCAGACACTGCTGATGGAACCGCTCGAGATATCGCACATCCCGACGGTACATCGTCCACGTTTCACTGCCGTATAGAAGGACGGACAGTACCATGGATTTGTACACCATCAGCTTCGTGCCAATGCTAAGCTGATGGTTGTTCCACACTCGGTACTCTAGCTTCCCGAATGCCGCTGCTGCCTTCGACACGCGATTACGCAACTCAACGTGTAGCTGTTGATCAGTCGATATCACACTCCCAAGGTAGCAGAAGCGGGAGGTGGTTTCCAATACTTCAGCACCAATGCTGATTTGCGGCAATATTGAAGATTGCACCTCCGGTGAAGGCTGAAAGAGACAGACAGTTTTGCTTGTGTTGATGGTGAGCCCGAATTTGGCCGCTGTCGAAGCCAGAGCACTAGTCATGTGCTGCAACTCATCCGCGCTGTGTGAAAACAACGCACAGTCGTCAGCAAACAGCAACATACGGATAGTTGTCTCACAGACTAGAGTTCTCGCACCGAAACGACGGATGTTCAGCAACCCACCATCAATACGGTGCTCCACACGAACACCGTAAGCACAAGCCGCATCAAAAGCACAAGACAACATTGCATGAAGATAGATATTAAACAGGGCAGGAGCTAAGACACAGCCTTGCTTCACACCAGAGACAACTGTAAAGTCATCAGAGGTCTCTCCACTCAGCTGCACCCTCGCTCGCATACCACTGTGCAGACATTCAATTAAACTTACAAACTTACGCGGGCAACCAAACTTACCCAACACCAGCCACAGTGCCTCGCGGTTCACCGTATCAAATGCCTTGGTGAAATCAACAAAAAGCGAGTACAATGGCTGGTGTCGTTCTCTGCACTTCTCTTGCAACTGACGAGCCGCAAACACCATATCTATAGTGCTGCGACCCAAACGGAATCCACATTGCTCTTCCGCCACGTTTGGTTCCACAATCTGACTCACGAGGCGATTGAGCAGGATTCGGGCAATCACCTTGCCCACACAACTCAGCAAGTTGATGCCACGATAATTCGTGCAACATTGCTTGCTCCCTTTGCCCTTGTACAGTGGTAGCACAAGGGCATCCTTCAGCTCAGAAGGCACCTCCTCCTCAATCCACACGCGTTGCACCAAGTGGTGCAGCGCAGTCAACAACGCGGGTCCACCGTGTTTCAATACTTCAGGTGGGATCCCGTCGGCTCCGGCACATTTGCCGTTTCGCAGCTGAGCAAGTGCTCTCTGCGTCTCATCCAGTGTCGGCGTATCCGCCAGATCCGCCTTCACATCAGTGCTGCTTCAGGCCGTTCAATGTAGGCCAGTCGATCTCTGAACGGTTGTTCAAGAGACAGTCAAAGTGTTTCCGCCAGACCTGCATTATGTCTGCAGTCTGGGTGCAGGTAGCGCCTGAACTACCATCGATCAGTGTCCTCAGCGGCTCCAATCTCGTTCCATACACCGCCTTCAAGGAGTCAAAGAATTCCTTGTGTTGACGGCGTTCGGCGTAGCATTCCATCTGCTTCGCCTTCTCCGTCCACCATGCATTTTTAATGCGACGGAGCTCTCGGGTCAGTCGCCGTCGAATTTTGCGAAACTGACTCTTCTTCCCCAAGTCACTGGAGTCTGCAACATGTGCAGCAAATGCTGCATTCTTCTCTGACACCAATGCGTCAATCGTCACATTGTTGTCATCAAACCAATCAGGCCGCTTACAGTTTGCGCGCCATTCAGGCGATCGGATATTGCAAATCCGACCCCATGTTCACGTGGTGCTGAGGCGGCGTTCCCCACCCAGTAGAATGTGTAGCCAGCACCTGCTTCATGTAACTTACCTTGCTCAGCGAGCCGAGTTTCACTGAGCGCCGCAATATCGATGTTGTAGCGCGCCAGCTCCATTGCGACCAGTGCAGTACGTCGCTCCGGGCGCTCGCTGGAGTTCCGGCCCAGTAGTGTGCGCACGTTCCAGCACCCGATGCTGAGTGCTTTGCGCGCAGGCATACGATTGCATTGGTGGGCAGTCGCACGCGAGGTGGTCGTTGGACTTCGGAGGTTTGCTTGAGGGACTCCACCCGGAGCCTTTGGCTCAATAGCCTGACCCACAAGGCAGTGGGTTGTTTGGAGGTTTGCTTGAGGGACTCCACCCGGAGCCTTTGGCTCAATAGCCTGACCCACAAGGCAGTGGAGAGCAGATCCAGCTCGGGAATGTGATTGCAGAGACAGATTGGGATCTGCTTGACGGCCGTCACACGCAGCATTTGAGGTTCTGGAACAGTTATCATATGTTTTGCGACCGTAATTGGATACGCACCTGCGACCACGGCCAGACGCAGGTGGGTTTTTGGCGGGTTTGCACCAATTTGACCAGGGGCTGCCTGGCTTGAGGCGGGCAGTAGCAAACCATTGAACACCCGGAGGTGTCCCCCACCGTCAGAGACAATGCGTGGCACTCGTGCTCTACGCCAATCGAGCATTGAGAATATAACCCGTAACCTGTTGTCTCCCATGGCTAGGTTTTACGGGAAGTGGGCCATCGACCACTTCCTAACCTCCGGAGATGATGGACTAGGATACTATCAGAGCGCCCATTCCTGACAGGAGAACGACTCGGGTCCTCAGCCAAAGCCTTCGATTAGATGAACACCCGAAAGGCAGCGGTTCTAGTACATGGTCAGTTAGCCGACTCATGCGGATTGGTGTCCTGGATCTTAGCAGGGAGAAGGGCGAAACCTAACTCCCACCCAGCGGTCGCCACGTGGAGGCACCCAGGACATGAGACTATGGCGCAACAGTAGCAGCAGTGGGTAGACCATCTGTCAGGATCTAGCCACCACCAGCCTCAGCGCACCATAGGCTCTCCCATATACAGGCAATAATACAGACCATACTAGAAAGACAACCGGTGAGCTTAGGACTAGTGGAAGACCACAGAGGCGAGATGAGTAATGTATCCATAAGATAATTGCGCTAAACGGATAAAGATGTTGATAATTAGTGAAAATCCCTGGCGAGGTGGTGAGAGCATAACGCCATGGAAACGCAAGTGGAACATCGCAGGACAACAGTGCTTTGTTAAGAGGTGCCATTGGTGATAAGTATTTGAACCCGTTTGCTCATACTGCTGAAAACTGGGACAGAGTGCCCGAGATGGTGGTCCGGGCTCTCTACCTACGCCTTGGGACCTACAAAGATTATCACCACGGTCTTCACCGAGATACTGCGATCAAGGTAAATATATTAAACTCTACTACCTAGGTCTCGCTGACGGGCAGGGAAGAAATGGGCAGAGAGAGGAACAATTCCAAACGAAAAGGAGGAAGTGAGCAGAGCTGGCGACCTGGAGCCCTATCACATTATTTGCTTAGCTTTGTTTATATACAGGCCACGGCATCATGTGCGTGTGTCTGCGTTATTATAGTTGTGTTGCGAAAGTAATATCCTTATACAGAAAATAGATATCGGAATATGTGGAACTGTTCAGCAAAGGTAAGTCGTAGTACGCTTGGGTTGTTTGATGAAAGAGCAACCGTCTCATGGGAGGGGCCCTCAATTGATAGGAAATATTCCACGGCTGTAGCACATAGGGTTGCAGAACAAAGTTTGAATTCCGTTAAATATCGACATATGGCATAAGAAATATATCTTGATTAGAGCCAAATTATACTATCCTTCCTTTGCTTGCTTTGGACAGTACGTGGCGAATTGTGTGTAGTTAGTTCTCAGCTTCACATCAGATGACATTTCAATGCTGTCTTGGTGCACGTGATAATCCCACGTTTTACGAGGTACAAACAATTTCTCAATGTTCGCGCTTTTGGTTGCGTGTGAATTACACCTCACCCGCAAGATCAAGAATATTTGTGAATAATTTTATGTCATAACCAATAACTGCAGCATGTACCTATAATTCTATAACATGATTCCATACACCAACGTTTCTTATGTAACCCGAAACCATGTTTTGTGATACCTCTGCATCTGACTAACATGGGTCACGAATGTCATCTGGCATATAACATTGCAGTAGTCCTACCACACCTCAGATAAACATCTTTACAAAGCCTACGGTTATTGATGTGAAGTACGTCACCTGCATGTTTGCAAACCCATGCATAGCAGCATTCATGTATGACAGAAATTGATACTACCTCATTTCGGTAAGCAACTTCGAGTGTGATTACTGGCCACAATGTCCGCACTTGTTGTCTTGGTCTCTGCTATGTTGCACTGGTCGACATGCACCATCGTCAGAAGTCGCCCAGTGGTCCTGCAACGTATGGTGCTCATGTGTTGCTCACCAAACACGTCGACTTTTATTTCCGGGTTATCATCTCCTAAACATTTATGTGGTGAAAGTTCCACCTGCCTGCCGGTAGGTGCACAAAATCGCTACCCCGTGAGCCTGTAAGTCATGCTTTTGCTACATCGGTACATATTGTTTGCATGTCTGCCTCTGGCACAGTTTGAAACACACCATTCCTCAGTGCTTGCACATCGTGGGTCAAGAGTGCAAGTAATGCTCCTTATGATTAGTTAGATATTTAGAATCAGTACAGACCTCCGCGTTGCAGTTGGTATCATTTTTCGTTAGCATTACTATCCATTTGGTCATTATGCTACGAGGGGGATTTCAACCAATTGCATGCAAAGACCCGAAAAAGGAAATGCCGTTTTACCCACGTAATTTTAGTATTAATGGTACTAATGAATCCCAATTCATGCATGGTTTATAAAGCAACACTTTAGATTGCGTCGGTGGCTTCGCTCGTAGTGTTAATGACGTCCTCTTCGGAACATATGTCCCGTTACTAATTATTCGGTTTGAAGGCTCGACGAGCCTACAAATACTTTGCCAGTGGACATTATGATGAAATTGTGGTGGGACCTACCTAAACTTAATACTCCAGTCATGAAGGCGTGTGAAGCCAGCAGATGTTACTTCTATAGTAGTGATAATGATGCAGCAACTAGGAGGCTATTAAGTGCAGAGTAAACAAGGTTCCTTGAAACATGTGAAGCCAGTAGTAGTGGTTTGTTATTGGCAATAATGATAACACGGCTGCGCCGCCAACATGGACTCGAAAACGCCGGTCATGAACGCTATGACGCTAAAAATATTGGCGCTGTTATTAGCCATGGTGAAACTAATACTATGGGAGAAATATCGGATGAAGCAAAATCCGTCTTGAAGTCACCTGTAGCAAAGTGTTGAAGCTAAGCTCGTGCTACCATGGATGCTAGTTCATGGTACATACATGGGCCAAGTAACGACTGTTCGTGGAGTAATATTACATTGTGGGACATACTTAGGCTTACGCTGGCGAAGCCTAAAATGGCTACATGTTAATTAGTGAGTTTTACCTCCCTGTTATGGGTCTTATAATGCGTATCCACGCATCGGGCATGCGGGCAACTAAGGCATCTAATGGAGTCTTGCGTGCTGAAGTTAGTGCCACACCTGCGGAAGTTATATAAGCTAACAAAGCATCCGACACGTTGGCATAAATATCCCACTAACTATCATCATGTATAAATATGTGCTACACATGTACATAATAGTTATCTATATTATTTTTATTTCCTTAATGATTCTTATGACACCCTGCCGTTACATATGTTTTAAACGACTTATTTTTATATTGCATTTATAAATTCGTATTTGCTATCATGATACTGTTATGTAATTAAGGCAACGAGTAAACCAACTCTTTACTCTTCCTTATTTGTGTTCAATACGTACGTATTCTGATTACTTTTAGGAAAACCGTAGTGCGAAATAAGCATTGAGAAATAGCAACTAAACATCTGAAATAAAAACCAGCATAGTGTGTTTTGTCATCTTTGATTAAGGGGAGATTGCCGAAGGCAAGCGAATGCAAATAAATTATTTTAGGCAAACTATCATGCATAATTCTGCTTACCAGTGGTGAAATCAACAAGATAAGTGTCGCGCTACGTAAGAAATAATTTATAGCAAGCTAAAAGGTATATGCTCATACTATTTACAAAATTTGCTTAATGGTACACTATTGGTTTTTGTTTTAACGCTGATGGCACGGATATTTTATCCTACGTCCGGCCCATCATTTGTGTCCATGGTGAGTTCCGACACTAAGGTACGCTTTCCTCGCTTCATCCTTTGTTCGTCCGAATGCAACCCTCTTTGAATACAATCCACTGTGTCCGTCCCTCAAATTTCTTGACTCCGAGCCACAGCAAGGAGTGCCTTGAACTGGCAGAACCTAGGCCTCTGCTTTGGCAACACCGACTCGCACGCGTCCGATTGCCAAATGTTTTGGTTGTTTTGTTTTTCGTCAGCTCTTTCCAAGTCATGTTACTATCCTTAGTGGATTATTTACCGTCAATTTGTTTATAAACGTCACTCGTTTTATTCCTTTACCTTGTTTCATGTCATAGTAAAACCTGAATCATTCGGTAGGTGAATTGTCTTCCTCTGACTATTCCGGAATGTAGGGCACAAACCCAGATACTTGTCTGCTACTTTGAGCTAGCGGTGAAAAACAGAGTTTTCTCTACCAATCAAGCTAAATGCAACCAACGCGTCCCATGCCCTCCGCAAAACGTGGTGACACTGGTTGAAGATGTACTGCTTCGTCTACCAAAGGACGCTGATCACGAAACCGTGAATCATTAAATAATAAATGAGTCGAAACCCAACGCTGGCACATGGTTTGTTCAACTGATTTGCATTAATAAGCTAGACGATGGCAAGCTGTTATCACTGCTCGCGATATGCAGCAGATAGTTGGCCATTCGTACATTAGTGAAGTGGCTTTAAGCGAACTGTGGCTCTCCCACTTACCTGATCCGCTTCCTATAATGCTCGTAGCTTGCCCAAGTAGTTCACTCATAAGGCTGGAAATAACCGTAGTGGCAGCATTCGAAAAAACCCCTCAGCACACCAAAGCCTACGGTAGCACTTTCACCGCAACACTAGCTGTTATAGATTTTAGTACGAAACTTCCGTGCAAGAAAACCCAGAAGACGAAGAGACAGCCGCATTTAGCCATGAAATAGCAGCGAAGCAGTTAAAATGCCAGTTTTATGCGACTGCACGATGACCACAAAATAGCCGCTATTCTTCTTGGCGCCCATCATTCCCGACCTCCACCGTGCAGATCCGTCTAACAGCGCTGACGCAGTTAAACACTCCCTAGCAGCCGAGCTCGAAATGCCAATATAATGAATTATCTGTGTTGGCATCATCAATAGTATGGTGACAATGCTTGACGTTGCCGATCACCTTGCACCAAGCTTGGTGTAGTGGCGCCGAAAAACTAGTTCACCGGCACGTGAATACGGCCAACGCGTCCGGTGTCGACAAAACAGACCGCCTGTTTGACTTCACAGATAGGTGCTGGCGCGTCACTTTCCTTATCGAGACAGGAGCCGAATTGAGCGCCATCACAGCCAACGAACAAAGCAAGCATTCGTTGTCCATGTACAAAATACGGACATCCGACGGCACACCGGTAGCTTCATATGATCAGCGCCTGTTAAACCTAGATTTAATATCCTCAGTGATATTTGCCGGGTTTTCGCGGATGTGTCAGAAACTTTCGCAATTATCTACATCGATTCCATCGCAATGGGGCTGGACCTTACCGTGGTGCGATGGTTTGTGTGCCTCAGCGATCCATTGAGCTACGCTGGGTGGTGCTTTTGCACCTTCAGAGTCACTCATATCAGATTGGTCAATGGTTAGAGGCCAGACAAACTCAGCCTCCTGGTCCTCCAGGTTGGGGGTTGGAATGAGGGTGGCACCTTATTCCTTAAAATGGACTCCTTGTAGCCCAACGCCAAACCCGCTGCCTTGCGGTCAGGTTTTTGAACCAAAGGCTTTGGTTGAGAACCCTAGTCGTTCTCCTGTCTAGGCCTGGGTAACCTGACAGTATCCTGCCCACGCAATACTATGAATTTTCCTTCAAACAATTTCTTGATGCTCTGGCCACCGCAGAGGATAATAAACGGTGCCCTATCTGCTGCATCGAGCAGGGTGGATAGGGGTTTGGATGCTACTGCTCAAGCCTTCCCGTCTTCTTATTCCCCCTCTTACGCTTTTTCACTCTTGCCGTCCCATTCCAACTTCACTTATATCCCCCCAGTTTTCAACCCCCCGATTCTTGGCCCTCCCCCAACATGCATTGCTAGGCATTTACCTTCTAATTTCAACTCACATTTGAACGCGGAGCGTCACTCCGCTCCTGTCGACAAGCCCATGTCCAACCAAGCGGTCCAATCCAGTTCATCGGCTTCCATTTGGAGCCCTCGATCCTCCTTCAGATTGGCATGCCTCAATGTACGCACACTGCTACAAATCGGTCAACAGGCAGCACTTGCCCGAACATTGGAGACCCTCTCGATCGATATCTGCTGCTTATCAGAGACTCGCCTGCAAGACTCGAGCACTGTGCTCACTTTGCCATCCCCTTCAGGGGACGCAAGCAGTATTTTCTCCTTGCGCCTATCCGGTGACGATGCAGCTTCGAGCACCGGCCAAGCCGGTGTTGGTATTGCCCTGAGCCCCCGGGCTGAAGCTGCTCTGGTTGATTGGATTCCAATCAGTAGCCGGATGTGTGCGGTCCGATTGGCTGGCTCGTTTAAAGCTTCGAAGTCGCGCGGGACTAATAGATGTCTATTCATCATCGCTGCCTATGCGCCCACAAACTGTAGCGATGATTCGGTAAAGAACAACTTCTACCGCCAACTGACCCAGCTCCTTCGCCACAGGAGAAGCACGGACACTGTTGTGCTGGCTGGGATCTGAACGCACAAGTTGGAAAGTTGTCCACTGATGAAATGCATCTGGGCGCTCATCACAGTGTAGGCTCCCGTAATGATAACGGTGAGCGGTTACTTCATTTGTGTGAAGATGCTCGCTTATTTCTTGCGAGCATTAATTTCCGACACAGCACCCGCCGAAGGGTGACTTGGCGCCCACCAACCTTGAACCAGCCTTGCACGCAGATCGATCACATTGCGATAAGTTACCGCTGGAGAGGCTGCATCCAGAATTGTCGCTCGATTTGGAGCACATGTGTGGACACCGATCATGCACTTGTATGTGCTGACATGTGGATGCGTTTTGGCGGACGCCCACGACGACGCTGTGAGCGTATTGACACCAGCCAACTGACAAACTCACAGTCTGTGTG
>OX104069.1:91243193-91358173 GCA_944474145.2 Dicrocoelium dendriticum | reverse complement strand
GATAGTGGGGGGGGGCTACCCTGTCCTCTGCACGGCAGTAACGTGTAAGTCAGTGGATAGTGAGCGGCGCTATATCACATCTAGTAACTTATTCACGATGGTCGTTGCCGTCCCCCGTAGCTCAGTGGTCTCAACCACGGACTGGCAACAGTCGAGTTGCGGTTTCGAGCCCTACCAAGGGTCCGATGGAATGCGCACTGCTGATGATTCCCGAAAGGATGAAACGCGCGTACAGTGCTTTTCCGGGCTTGTGGCGGCTGTCTGAGTGAGCCTAGATGTGACGAAATTCTACCTATACCATTCAACTCCCCCTACTACTCTTCTGTAATCAGTACACAGAACAAACTGCTTATAATGCCATAAGATAATTGGCGGCTTAAGTTTGTTAAGCTCGTCGCTTGGTGAGGGGGCTACCCTGTCCTCTGCACGGCAGTAACGTGTAAGTCAGTGGATAGTGAGCGGCGCTATATCACATCTAGTAACTTATTCACGATGGTCGTTGCCGTCCCCCGTAGCTCAGTGGTCTCAACCACGGACTGGCAACAGTCGAGTTGCGGTTTCGAGCCCTACCAAGGGTCCGATGGAATGCGCACTGCTGATGATTCCCGAAAGGATGAAACGCGCGTACAGTGCTTTTCCGGGCTTGTGGCGGCTGTCTGAGTGAGCCTAGATGTGACGAAATTCTACCTATACCATTCAACTCCCCCTACTACTCTTCTGTAATCAGTACACAGAACAAACTGCTTATAATGCCATAAGATAATTGGCGGCTTAAGTTTGTTAAGCTCGTCGCTTGGTGAGGGGGCTACCCTGTCCTCTGCACGGCAGTAACGTGTAAGTCAGTGGATAGTGAGCGGCGCTATATCACATCTAGTAACTTATTCACGATGGTCGTTGCCGTCCCCCGTAGCTCAGTGGTCTCAACCACGGACTGGCAACAGTCGAGTTGCGGTTTCGAGCCCTACCAAGGGTCCGATGGAATGCGCACTGCTGATGATTCCCGAAAGGATGAAACGCGCGTACAGTGCTTTTCCGGGCTTGTGGCGGCTGTCTGAGTGAGCCTAGATGTGACGAAATTCTACCTATACCATTCAACTCCCCCTACTACTCTTCTGTAATCAGTACACAGAACAAACTGCTTATAATGCCATAAGATAATTGGCGGCTTAAGTTTGTTAAGCTCGTCGCTTGGTGAGGGGGCTACCCTGTCCTCTGCACGGCAGTAACGTGTAAGTCAGTGGATAGTGAGCGGCGCTATATCACATCTAGTAACTTATTCACGATGGTCGTTGCCGTCCCCCGTAGCTCAGTGGTCTCAACCACGGACTGGCAACAGTCGAGTTGCGGTTTCGAGCCCTACCAAGGGTCCGATGGAATGCGCACTGCTGATGATTCCCGAAAGGATGAAACGCGCGTACAGTGCTTTTCCGGGCTTGTGGCGGCTGTCTGAGTGAGCCTAGATGTGACGAAATTCTACCTATACCATTCAACTCCCCCTACTACTCTTCTGTAATCAGTACACAGAACAAACTGCTTATAATGCCATAAGATAATTGGCGGCTTAAGTTTGTTAAGCTCGTCGCTTGGTGAGGGGGCTACCCTGTCCTCTGCACGGCAGTAACGTGTAAGTCAGTGGATAGTGAGCGGCGCTATATCACATCTAGTAACTTATTCACGATGGTCGTTGCCGTCCCCCGTAGCTCAGTGGTCTCAACCACGGACTGGCAACAGTCGAGTTGCGGTTTCGAGCCCTACCAAGGGTCCGATGGAATGCGCACTGCTGATGATTCCCGAAAGGATGAAACGCGCGTACAGTGCTTTTCCGGGCTTGTGGCGGCTGTCTGAGTGAGCCTAGATGTGACGAAATTCTACCTATAATATAATTCGTCAGCAAGCCAAGCCATTCGCTAAGGTTTTGCCGCATTAGCTGCTAGAGACTGGAGAAGAAAAGCGTGCGCGCAAGCAAACCCGAGAGATGAAGAGATGGCCGCGCTTTACCGTAAATCAGCAAGTATGCAGTTTAAAAGATCAGGCTTAATGTGACCGCACGCCGAACACGAGATAGCCGCCAATAGTCATTGCGCCTATCATTCCAGACCACCACCTTGCAGATCCAGGTAACCGCGCAGACGCAGTTACTCACTCCCTAGCAGCCAAGCTGGAAATGCCAATATAATGAATTATCTGAATTGGTATCAAAACTAGTATAATTAAATAAATAAATAGCTATATTCGCGACGAAACGAGAAGCACCACTGCAGGCATGATCAAGTGGTCGACAGCGTAGTAGAAACAATAAAAGCTGGTGTATACCGCACGACAGAAATACGTGTTAGCAAAATACTTGGCTTGAAAATTGCAGATAATTTTGCATAGGAATGATGCAGTGATGAAGAGCTTGATCATTGGTGTCAAAGAGAAAGGTGGCGCCAAAGCACTGTCGGACAACTGTGTTTCTGTTATGGAAATGCTGGGTGCGGGTTCGAAAGGTTCCGGATATTGATCGCCGTTTTTGCATGGGCGTAGAAGTCCAATACTGTTTGATAAACACGTACTCGAAAATATGGGGTACTGAGATCATTCTTCGTGTGAAGCAGTGAGCAGTAAGTTTATTTCTTTGGCGAGTCATATCCGCCACCTCGCAGTGTCGTTAAACAGACATTTGTGGCGAACAGCCACCGCTTCTTGGACACTGCCGTTGACCACAATGTATATATAACATTGAAATAATGTTTCTAAAGGACCGATTTTCCGAGTGCCTAATCGCCGTCATGAGGCACCCGATATTCCGTTGGCTCAGCGGCGGGTTTAGTCAGGATTCATTAGGAAAGGTTGTGCACAGCGATACTGTCTGAAAATAAGCAGTATAAATTGCGATGCTGCGTTATGCAGGT
The DNA here is from genome assembly GCA_944474145.2 of Dicrocoelium dendriticum. Lineage (NCBI taxonomy): Eukaryota > Metazoa > Platyhelminthes > Trematoda > Plagiorchiida > Dicrocoeliidae > Dicrocoelium > Dicrocoelium dendriticum. The sequence goes on along the minus strand of OX104069.1, from coordinate 91,355,279 downwards.
GATTGAGGAACACAAATCATAAGCAGTATCCTTTTCTGAGCAGATAATCTGCGGTCCAGGTGTGTATCGCTGCTCTGTTTGCACATGAAATCTTTGCAGTTTCCATTCGACAAGCTGTACTTAGTAAAGTTTCGCAAGGCTCTGTCCTAGGTCCGCTGCTTTTTTCAGTCTAAGTAAATGACTTGCCGGAGGAGCTTGACGTACCATCGCTCTTAGGTGCTGATAACCCAAAACACTGGAACATTATTGATATCCCTGGAGGTCCTGTGGCTCTTCAACGGGCTTTGAATAGACTTTGGAAATGGTCTGTCTTGTGGTTGCTGCCCATAAACCGGGCAAAGTATCCAGTGCTGCGTATCCGAGCGTCCGCTTCCTCCACAAGTTATGTGCTTGATGGGAGTGAAATTGATTACCAAGAAATTTTTCGCTTACGTTAGACGACGCTCTGGTACAAACTCGCCCATACCACCACTGCTTCAAGGATATGGGACCCATGCCTATAGCGACCATGACAAGGCATGCATGCTTGGTAAGCAGTACCCAATCGTCGTTGTCCGCGAAATAAATACGCCATGCAGAGTTAGCTTCAAGATTCTCTGAGGACTGTTGTCTGGATGAAATTCCTGTAACTGAGTCCCAAATTCTCCGGTTGCTAAGAGAGGTAAATCCAACTAAGGCTTTCGGGCCAGATTCCGTTCATCCAAAATTGTTGCATGAATTGGCAGTGGAACTCAGTGGACCTCTGACTTGTGTGTTTCAGAAGTCACTCAACAGCTGTATCTTGCCTACCGAATAGAAGGAGGCTGTTGTCTGCCCGATTTTCAAGTGCGTTGACAAAGATCTATCGGCTAATTACAGGCCTCTCAGCTTGACTAGCTTGGTTGTTAAGTTACTTCAAAATTAGCACGAGAAATAGTGGAGGACCATTTACATTGGTTTAACCTATATAGCCATGAGCAACATGGTGACTCGCAAAGGATATTTTGTCAGATTAATATGCTTGTAGCTCGGGAGAGCTGGGCTGAGGCCGTAGACAGTGGAAATGCGGTGAATGTGGTTTTCATTTAGTTCGCCAATGTATTTGACACTGTACCCCATTCTCGACTCTCAGTGAAGTTGAGGTATTATGGAATAGCTGGTCGCGCTCTCCAGTGGGTGTCAGCTTTTCTGGATGGACGGGAAAAGTGTATTCCTGTGGCAAGCAGTCTTTCGTTTCGACAAGCTGTCCTTAGGGACGTTCGGCAATGTTCTGTCCTAGGTGAGTTGCTGTTCTGATTCTGTATGAATGACTCGCCGAAGGAGCTTGTGGTACCATTGCTCTTATTTGCTGATGACCCAAAGCTCTGGAATATTGTTGATATCCCTGGAGGTCCTGTGGCTTCTCAACTGGCTTTGAATAGACTGTGGAAATGGTTTGTCTTGTAGTTACTGCCCATACACCGGCAGGGTGTTCAGTGCTGTGTTTCGGAGCGCCTGATTCATTTACAAATTTTGTGCTGCATGAGAGTGGACTTCCTAACTTGGCTAATTAGGTTGATCTAGGTGTCGTCCACTGTTTCACATTACACTCTGGAGACAACTTGAATTCGGCTAGTAAAGGGTTTCAGATGTTGTTGTTTATCCGTCGTTCATTTGGGTCCCTTTCCGGTGACGTTTTGTGAAGCTCTTCTTAGCGTTTGTGTGACCCTACCTAGAATATTGTGTCCAGGACTGTTTACCATGCGTGTTTGGGGCTAAGTTTAACTAGAAATGGTGTTTCATGTCGGTATTAGGTTGTTCGAGGGGTTAGGATGACAAACGTTCCTCGAAAGCCTACTTATTTTGGGGAATGCAGTCAATGCACTACCGAAGGATTAGAGGGGACCTAATCCTAACCTGCCGTATTTCGGCTGGGAAGATTGCACCTGATTTGTCCATGCTATTTAGTCCTGCTACCTTATCTGGTCTCCGCGGGCACTGTATAAACCTCGACAAACGGCGGTCCGATCGACATAGAGCGGAGACACTGTTATCGCGTCGAGTCCTCGAGCGCTGGAACCTGCTTCCAGAAAATGTTGTCAAGGCAGCAACGGTTAAGGTGTTTGAGCGTCAGCTAGGCTCTCTTTGTGGCCACAAGAAACCTTTTGTTTTTCGTGAGTAAATCATATATTCAAACTTTGACTTTTATTTTCTTTACTTTTTCCTCGCCATTGGTATTATTCTCTTCTTTTAGCTGAGTTCCCCTACTCTCTTTCCTTCGCTTTTTCTTTCTCTCCCACTTACTTCACGTAACTGACTTAGCTGGGACAGCTAATATAATTAACGTGGGAATTAAAGTGGTGGATCATGGTGTTTTTCGGGTGTTTTCCTTTTGGACCCAGCATGAACTCGATGCACCCCTATCAACTATTTGATCGATGAACTGCTCACGAAGGAACACTTAGTGGATTCATCCTATCGTTCCAGTCTCACTTAAACTTGAAATTAAACTAACTGCCATCGCCCTCACCGACAGTTTGCGCATTGTTATCTTCACTTGCTTAATTAATCATGCTCTACGTAGATAGCTTCATTTTGAGTTTTTTTCTCTTTTGCGGAGCGCATTCGCTTAGTAATATCGGTAGCGACATTAAAGGACCTGGTGTCTTTACTCATCAACGTATTTTTATTCATACGTCGCCACCTTGAACGTAATATTTGAAGTTCATCATTTTTAATGAGACCTCGGTGTACAAACCGATAATGGCCTTTCATGCTGCCTAGTGACCGCAAATTGCGCCATCGGTATTTGCGCGCGAAAAGGCGCCTCGGATAAATTGATCAAAGGGATTGTCCTGTAGAGTGTACGGAAAATGACATTCCAACGCTTACAGTATCTGAACAGTTACCGTATGCCGGTAATTTATAATCTCTATATGTTATTGCTGATTACCTTATGTAAGAAACAACAGGACGTTTGGGCACCAATGACATACAGGTACAACGAAGCGTGCAGAATGCCGTAGCGCAGCGGAGTACAACGGCAGTGCAAACCGTTGGTAGTTGTGCATGGGTTTCAGCGTCAGAATTGGAAGCGGAGCAAACACTTATCTGCAGGGACGCCGATCGCATTGCAACCACTGATGTTATGGAAGACTTGGGACAATGGGTGCGAAGTACACGACCCAGCATTTCTTCCTTGAACAAGTTGCTTGCCGCCCTTCGCAAGAGCATGTCTTGGATACCGAAAGATTACCGAACGCTAATGAGAACCCCGAAGAATGTGCAGACCATTAGCATCGGTGCTGGTGGATATGGACACACTTGGCTGCTGCGGGGTCTATGCAGTATTTACCAGGATGGTGACATACAACCGCCGGAAAGGGTTGTTGTCCAGCTGCACATAGATGCTTTTACCCTGTTCAACTCCTCGAAAATGCAGATCTGGCCGATTCAGTGTCGATCTATTTACCTCGTGAAGTCAAAACCATTTGTTGTTGGTGTTTACGATGGTCCTGAGAAACCGGATGTGAATGAATTTCTAACTCCCCTGATACGTGATTTGCAGGTGCTGTTGTCAACGGGTTTCACGGTTCCTGCATGCTCCAGGCCCATATCTGTTGAATTAGGGGCTGTTATATGTGACGCGCCTGCTCGAGCATATGTGAAGAGGACGAAGGGGCACACAGGGTACAGCAGTTGCGGCAAATGCATTCAAAGAGGTAGTTATGTCAACCGGAAGGTTACCTTCCCATCTACCACATGCCGCCTTAGGTTTCATAAATCGGTTTTGAAAAGGAAGCGATCTTTGTTGTCCCCTTTTGAACACCTTGGTATTGATATGGTTTCGAAATTTCCCATTGACTACACGCATTGCGTGTGCTTAGGGGTGGTGCGACGTATAATCGGTTAATGGATAGATGCACCGGCACGGAAAAAATTGAAATTGCCTAATGATACAACGCGTGCCATAGATTTTTTATTGCTAGAAAACCCGACTGCATGGTCATGTAGTTTCCCGAGACGTTGCAGTGGTATATCCATATTTAAAAGTCGGAACGCCTTGGAATTTAGGCATGTTGTTTTATACGCCGCGCCTGAAAGGTTGATAAACGTGCTACCGGGGGTTTATTGCGACAATGTTTTACACCTTCATCTAGGAATATACGTTTTCTGTCACCCGCTGTTGCATAAGCATTACTGGTCTTTCGCGAGATGGTTGATGCTTAATTTCATACATAGGTACTACCGCATGTAAAGAAAGATCAGATGACGTTCAGTGTCTACTGCCTAAGCCACCTAGCATTGGATGTGGATGTGCATGGAACGCTTGATGATTTCTCCGCATTTCCATTCGAGTCTTATATAGGCGTCCTGAAGCGAGTAGTGCGAAACGCACGAAACCCAGGTGCGCAGATTGTCAGACGGTGCTTGGAATATGCGGACGTCTCCACTCTATCGCATTGGTCTGCATCTCAGGTTACTGACAAAAAACTTCGTGGATTAACACGTCGTGAAGTGTTGATTCTGGAAGTTACAACGTACGCACGCAGCGCACCTGATAACCTGATCATTGTATCTGATTACCCATATTGCCTTGTCCGGTTTGACCATATTGGCTCAGAATGTGAGGCCATTGTTTGTAAAGCTTACACAAGCTTGCTGCGTTTTGCCATCTCCGGAAACCTTCCTCCGTTTGCAACCTGTTTGCAGCCTCATGCATCAGCGATGATCTGCAATAATTCCGTGTGAGCGATATACTTTGCAAATGTGTGTGTTTCACTCTTAATGGCTCCTTAGCCAGTGTTCCCCTGTTGCATACCTTTAGAAATTCAGATGGTAGTACGTGAAGTATTGTGCACGTTCAGGGTCCCTAAGTGTTCGTTTTTACTTTGCTCTACCTGTTTTTTTCCATTGTTTTCCTGACCATTGATTTTAATGCCTATGATGAATTTTTTATTTCTTGGACTGCTTTTTAAATGTCCTCTTATTTGCCTGCTGATCTGGGATTCCAAAAGGCTTGCACTTGTCTTGGTACACGAGTTCTCTTAGTGTCTTTTTATGCAGTGCGATCGCTGGGCGTCCATCAGACTCACATGTATTCACTTCACCTGATGAGCGAAAGTACATCCTCATACGGTGTTCCCATTATAATACTTGTGGGCAAGGTTGGGTGATGCGGTACGAAGCAACGTTGGAACAGCGTACAAGATGATAACTGTATTCGACCGATGGGCATATGTAGGGCTGTTAACATAGTGAATGCGCCTATGTGCATCGGAATTTGCAAACCACAGGGCGCTGAATGCACACTTATTGGCAAAGATCTGCGTAGGCAAGCACTGGACATACAATGTTAGACCATATGAACAACAAGGAATGGCCTCTACCAGCACCGACGCAGGTAACATGGTCATTACCTTAAACGTGTTAACAGATTTTTAGTGGCGATTTGTTCAACCGCATACCTTTTCGTCAGACAGCACGGGTGTTGCGGAGAGCAAGTTCATGTACAGAAACATTTATTAATTAAACGTTTCGTTGCCGTTATATTTTTCATTATCAGTGTTGTGCAAACGGACTTGCATAAGTCATCTATTTCTGCGTTATTGCCTCACTAACATATTGCGCCGTTTTCCTGAGTACGTCCACCGGCTCCATAGTTAGAACCATAAGCAGCACTTGGCTGCTTGGGGACGGTCGCCGGGCATGGCTACCAAACGGCCCCCTTCGGAATACCTAAAAGCAGTGAGTGAACACCGGCCGGCGGTCGAGAACTGTATGTTCGCCCACGTGACTATATTTCGGCGTACCGGTAAGTTCTGTGCTATCATGTCTTAAGTGGATTTCGATCAGGCTGCTGCAATAGCCAACTCGTTCTACCTTTCGAACCCACCAGAAGGCACGCATTCAACAGTAGACATGAGCACATCCCTACGTAGACTCATGTGAGTTGCCACATCTGTATAACATTTCTTCATAGCCGTATACCAATTCGTTTGAATTCGGACCACCATAACGTTGAACCTCCAGGAAGCGTATGATCCCCACAGCCGTTCCCTATGAATCGCCGCCTACCTTTTCTTTAACTGAGTTCGCCCGCTCGATGGGCAAAAACCCACGTCAATCGTCTTTCCAGCAATACAACATGGGTGGATATAAACAAGCTTATACATGTATGGGGTACATTTTGCTTAATATGAAACTTCAGCGTTCAATACCGCATCTCACTGTGGTGAACATTTGAAAGCACAGATTCGGAAAACGGATTCGGATAGGTGCTTACACTATGTAGCTTGGGTGTCCTAGTCATAGAGTCTACATCTGATTCCTCGTTCATCACCCTTCCTACAAGCGATTGGAATGGCTTTCCCTGTAAGCAATTACTTGAGGTTTTACCATTTACCTGCAAGCGACATGGACCAAAAGAAGAATAAACTGGAGTCCATGGATGGCAACTTCCTACATTTCTAAAACAGAGTATACATTTACATGTAACGTTCAGCAAATTATGAACACACTGGAGTATGTGAAGTGTTGCATGAGATCGATGGCTGCAATCATTGCCGGGCAAACAGGGCAGCATGAAACGCAGCTTCCTTTGCCAATTACCTCCACGGAGGAGCTACAGTCGTTCTGTATAGTAATGCAAGCAACAATTGGTAGGATTCATTGATACGACACATATGCATGCAGCATACTTATCTGAAAGGCGTGCATGGAGACACGTTGTCGGAAACTGTACGCCTCATGATGCAGCGTCTTATAGCGCGATAATTGACGGCGGAGATCAATTACTCCGGTTTCTGCAACAAACATGGATTCCGGATCACGAAGCTATTCACTAAAATGCAAGGTAAGCAACATGTATGCCGTTTCCTTCCTGTCATAGCTGCTCTATTAAAACGATTCTCCGGAAGCAATGTTTCACCGGATGGCATAACACAATATGCCAGGAAATACTTGAAATCGATGCGTGGCAACGCATGGCACAACCCTGCAAAAGGTTGTGCAAGCAGCCAGCAGGTATGAAATGGTGGATTACCTATTAACATTACTTAAACGAGGTTTTCCATTTGGTGGACTTGGACTGCCCAGGCGACAGCATAAAAGAAGCGTAAACATTTCAAGCGGAACATGGACCTCTGTTGTCTTTGTCGATGTCCTGCCATTTAATGTATCCACTACTATGCTTCGGTAAAGGGACTTTTTACTGTGAAAATTCCGATTCCATTCCTGCTTTGTGTTTAGTTGGACTGAAATACCAAGGCCTCAATATGAGTAGTGGGGCTGGACCCTGTGCGTCGTGCTAAACATTGTTCCCCCATTCAGTAGCAGCGCGATGTTAACCTTGCTACCACTCTTTCCCCTGTCATTCAGTTTTTTACCCAACATGCGAAAGTTGTCATATGGGGGTTAGCTATGACTCGCGCAATTACATTGCATTAGTAAGCGGCAGTGATACCTGCGTTACATATAATTATTAAAGGATATCGCAAGTAGGGACTAGAGATCCTCCTTCCTGCGGTGTACGAGCCTGGGTTTGTAGCTAATACGTGGGGCGTACAAGCGTAGCAGCTAGATGACGCGTGCAGGGGTACCGCCTAGGTGCGTGTGCAGCATTCTGGTGCATGCACGGCCATTGATCCGCGTCGCGCAAAGTCAACCGTCAAGGACCATTCATGCTTTACTGGTGTGTCTGTCATCCACAGTTTAAACTAGATTTTTGATTGGACACGTTGTAAAGCCCTTCATTGTGTACTTAATGCAGCTGCAGTGGAAGGATAAATTTCGTCTTTAAAATGGTTGCCAAAATTTCAACCATGGATTCAGGTTTATAGTCGACGGCTAGGGACTTTACAACCATTTTCCGTCTTCAAAGTCCCTTTTATGCTAGCAGGGTGGTAGGTCCACGGGAGGTAACTGTCGCAGCTAATTGGGACGCTTGCATGGGAGAATGTTCTGAACAGTCCATGACTTTGCTGTGGTCTTTGGAAGGTATAAAATTAGCATACCACACTGGCGAGGTGGATGAATTAGCAGGAAGAAGTAATCCACTGGCGATTGGTCCATTGACCCTACAGAGGGCTCTGGACAGACTTTGGGACTGGTCAATTTTGTGGCAACTGCCCGTTGATTTAGTGAAATGTTCAGTTTTACGCGTTGGTACGAATGAACCGCCGACGCGTTATTTGCCTGGCGGCAACGAGGTACTGCGAGTTCAACTCATATGCCTCGGACGGCATTGTTGACACTCCACAAATGGAGAGTGAATCACCGGCTCCTTCGCCAGAAAAGAATTGACGAAAGAGGGCTAGGAAGTGCGCAGTCTCCGCACCCAAACCGAGAGGTGAGAAGTCGCTCAAGGTGCAATTGCCTAAGAGGCAAACACCACTTGCTGATGAAATTCCCTCAGTTTTACTTAAGGATGTGCAGATAGGGGGTGAAAAACCCCAAATGTCCCCATCGCGTGCTACTCAAACTGCGGTGTCTACTCCAGACTCTTCATACTCTCTTCCGGGGGTACAGGTCGTGGAGGCGGGCATGGATGTTGAGTCACGGGTTTCTTCACCTACAGGAAGAAAGGAAAATCTGAACAGAATTACCCGTACTCTTCAGATAGGTACCAAAAGCGTCCGCAATGACGGGACAAACAAACTGGAGCGTAACAGGTACGCTACAGTTGCTTTAACCTAGTCTGAAAACTTACGCCCAGTCTCATTGTCTGCGGCTAAGCTGGTTGCTGTTCATGTAAGTTCCAAAACCCGAGAAGTAAATACACCCCGTCGAGCTGACTTCTTCATAGATAACAGCGTTATATTCCGTAACGCAATGGAATCCACTGCTGCACTTCCCGCCGAACGTACACTGGACGACCTACAGTGGTTTAAGGTGTGCGTAACGAAGCTTCCACTGTCTGGGTTTCCCGGTGTTGCTATCAAAAAATTGACTAGATTGGTTAACGTCCCAGTTAGGGCCCCAAACCTTCGACGATGCTTACTTCGTGTAGTCCTATACACCCCGGAGGAAAGCAACACGCTGCTGCGGTTTGCTTTTGAAATGAGGCTTCCTAATATTAGCGTACAGCCAGACCTCCCATTAGCGGATAGGCTGAAGCTAAAAGCCGCCAGTATTGACCTCAAAACCAGGCGAGCGGCCCATGAACAATGTCTCTGGTTGGAGGGTTTTCGTGTGATCAGCCGGCGGTCTGTTTCCGCCCTACCAGTGCCAGTACTGGTAGCGCACGACCCAGGGCTGGACATTACCACTACCTTCAGATAGTGCTAAGCAATGTGCGGAGCCTAAGGAATAAGATGTGCGAGATAGGTCTGCTTGTAGATGGGTTTCATCACGATATACTTGCATTCACTGAAACGTGGCTGTCTCGGGACATCACGGACGGTGAAGTACATCTGTCTGGCTGCGCACTATTTAGATGTGATCGCTTCGTTGGCCGACAAGGCGGGGGCGTTGTTATTTACGTTAGGTGTGAACTTGAATTTTCACGTACCTACATGTTTCAGTCGACACAGAAAACTCTAGAAGCTCTGTCGGTAGTGATTAGCACTTCCTCAGCTCAACTTACAGTTGTACTTGGGTATAAAAGTTTTGGGAGTGCGTCCAAAGTAGTGCTTGGCTTTATTCGCTCTCAATCTGCAAACAGCTGCTTGACACTGGGGGATTGTAATCTAACAGAAGTTTGCTGGGCATATCTTTCTTGCAAATCGACGGAAGGTACCTTCAGCGCAGATCTACTTGAGATTGCGCTTCAAGTACCGTTGCCTCAGATTCTGGATCTCCCCACTATGTACCTGGATGCCAAACTCCCGTCTATTTTATATCTAGTGTTTGCCAAATCACCAGACTTCGTAGGTGACATCACTTACAGCTCTCCCTTAGGTGCTAGTGATAATGTTTGTTTATCGTTCAGTTGTACTCTGACCAGGAATCACCAGAGCATTGCTAGGCTATTTCCAAGCATATGGCGCGCTAACTATCAGGCAATACGTATCAAGGCTGCTGGGATGCGTTACGAAATCTCCGTGGTTGATACGGTTCAGGCGGCCTAAGATAATTTTAAATCTTATCTCACGGAAGTTTCTTCTCGCTACATCCCGCTTGCCAGGAGAATGGCGACATGAGCGCAGCCGCCGTGGATAGATACCAATGGCAAGTACTTGCTCCAGCAGCGTTCTGGGTGCTGGAGGACCTACCGTGCGGTTCCATCAACTAGCACCTATGGTAGACCCGCGAGGCTAGAACTAGGTGTAAACAACACTTAAGGAGAGCTCAGCTGTTGTACGAAAAGAAACTGGCTGGTAGAGCTTTAGATAATCCGCAGAAGTTCTTCGCTTATGTTAAGAGACGCTGTGGTTCAACTGCGGTAATCCCAACTTTAATGCGGGCCGATGGAACTCGTGAGTATGCGGACTCAGCTAATTCTCGTTTACTTGGGAGCAGTATGCAGGGGCTTTTCTACGTGAGGCCGCGTTGACTAGACTTGAAATTGTCCCCAGGTTACCTGTGGGTTCCTATTTAATCGAATTTCCTGTAGTGGAAAAGCAAGTCCTTAAACTGCTGCAACAACTAAACCCTACCAAAGCAGCTCGACTTGATCCAATAAATCAGAAGCGTCTGCATGGGTTAACGGTAGAAATAATTGGACCGCTGACGATAGTTTTTCCGAAGTCACTTGACAGCTGTACATTAACTACTGCAGGGAAGGTGGCTGTCATCTGTCCTACCTTCAATAATGGCGACATGTGTCTGTCAGCCAATTATAGGCCAGTTAGTCTGACCAGCGTCGTGGCCAAACTGCCAGAAAAGCTGGTGAGAGATTCGATGGAAGGTCACCTGAATAGATTTAATCTAGTCCGCAGTGCGCAACCTGGATTCCGGAAGGAATTTTCGTGTCTGAAAAATCTGTTGTTTGCTCGGGAAGGTTGGGCCTAGGCAATGAAATATGGCTACGTAATGGATATGCTTTTCGTAGACTTCTCGAAAGCAATTGATAAGGTACCCCACTTGAGACTCACAAAACCTGAGCTCCTACGTCGTATCTGGCAGCACCCTTCACTGGGCATCTGTGTTCTTGCAGGGAAGAGAGCAGTGTGTACGTGTGGGTCTCAGCTTATCCTTTAGACGAGCGGTCATTAGCGGTGTCCCACAGGGCTCGGTCTTTGGACCGATGCGGTTCTCCATCTACCTAAGCCATCTCCCAGGAGAGCTTAGGGTATCATCCCTTTTGTTTGCTAAAGATCTTAATATATGGAATGTTGTAAACGTTCCTGGGGGTTTTTAGGCCACACAGCATGCCCTGGACAGATTCTGGGACTGGTCTACTTTGTTGCTACTGCCCCTTAATCAGGCTAAGTGTTCCTTCATGCGTATAGGAGCAACTTTCCCGCCTTCGAGCTACGTACTCGGTGGGGTCGAACTCCCCCTTGTCTCCAACCAGGTAGACATAGGCGTCGTCTATTCCTCGTCTTTGCATTCTGGTGGCAACTGGAAGAAGGCCGCTACTAGGGTTTCAGAATGTTGTGGTTAATACGTCGTTCTTTCGGAGTCATAACTGCCGACTATTTGTGAGACTGTTCTCAGCTTTTGTTCGGCCCCATCTGGAATACTGGGTCCAGGCTTGCCTGCCCTGCCTTGTTCGGGACAAAATGGAGCTCGAGAGGGTTTTGCAAATAGGTACCAAAATGCTCGAGGGATTACGAAGGCAATCGTACCCTGAGCGTCTACTTGGCTTGGGTATGTATTCAATGCACTACCAACGGATTCCAGGAGAGCTAATCCTTACTTAGCACATTTTAACAGGGAAGGTTGGACCGGACTTCAGCTGGCTATTTTGCCCGGCTTGGTTGCCTTGTCTTCGCTGTTATCACATACAGCTACGCAAGCCGCGTTCTGATGGGATCAGGGGGAAACTCGGGTAGCGCATAGAGTTATCGAGCACTGGAACTCGCTTCCAGTAAGTGTAGTCAGCGAACATAAGATTTAGGGTTTCGAGCGCCATTTAAAGGCTCCTGACTATATCCATCTTCAAACTTGTAGATTTTACTCAGCCATTCTCCTCACTCCGTGGTATTCTCCATCATTTAAATGATTTGCTTCCCTTTATCTTTCATTTACTTTCTGCTTCCTTTTTAGCTCACTTAACCTACACAGCGGGGAATGCTAGTGCAGGGAACGTGGGCAGTAATTGGTTCAGCAGAGTGTGTTTCGGGTGTTTTGTTTTAGATCTAACAAGTCCTAACACCTTACCATTTCCTGGCACAACACTCCGATCATGAAGGAACACTCATGGGTATTCCAGTCCATCTGAATCTGAATCTGAAAACACTTAAATCTGACCTCGGTGCTTTGCTGTCATCCTACTTTAAGTCCAGTAAACACTGGACGACGGCTACTTGCAAAAGTTACAACATGTTGTGGATGATCCCTAGGTCATTCTGGACCATGACCACTGAAATGTTCGTTAGACTCTTTTCAGCTTTTGTAAGACCACACTTAGAGTACTGCGTCTAGGCTTTTCCTCCATGCCTAGGTCGTGATAAGATGGCAATTGAACTTATCCTGCCGTCTGGGACGAAAATGGTTTACAGATTAAATAAGCTGACCTACCCGGAGGGGCTACCTAAGTTGGATATGTTTTCCATGTATTACAGGCGGCTTCGAGGTGACTTGGTCCTCACATATGGTATACTGATGGGTCAGTTTGGTTCTGATTTGACTGGACTGTTTCGCCCAACTCGAATACCATCCCTTCGTGGCCACTCATTAACGTTGCACAAAAACCCGGTCTGACCGGGTTTGGGCAGCTTTTCGGTTTTTGCTTAAGGCCATAGGTTATTGGAAAGCATTGCCTGCAGACGTCGTGATGGCGCCGACGGCGAAAGAGTGTGAGTATCGACTTGACCCTCTCGGTCTGCAGTTTAAACTCTTCCCCTTCATGTCTTAAACTTTACTCCTCTACTACGGCCTACGCTTTTTTAATTCAATTTAACTTACATCTTAATATTGCCTAGGAACTTCGATAAGCTTGGCTTCTCTTTTTGCTTTCCTTTATTGACACTGCTGTTTTTCAATTCTTTACGTGGCCGGCACAGCGGGGATTGCTAGTGCAATGCATGTGGGTATTTTTTGCTTGACCATGTAAATCGTGTGTGTAGATTTGTCTCTCCATTGACACATCAAGGCACCGGTTTCCTAGTTGGATCAACGAAGATTATGAAAGTGGAACATTCTCGGGATTTGCTTATTGTTCCGGTCCCTCATAAACTTGAACTTGTGTTGGAAGGAGCAACACGCCTTGACGTCGCAAGTAACTTGACCACTTGCAAAGCGATGAAATTGCTTTTTTAGGTGTTCCGAAAGTCATAAGGATTTGATGCAAATTGTTCCGACTCGTGGAGGATACGGAACAGATGGCTTTCAGGAGAAATTATCCATTGGCGAGGTGGAGGGAGCATAACACCATGTCATCGCAAGTATGTTGATCAGTTGCGCGGGAACGAAGCTACTTAGTTGATGTTCCGGAAGTTATAACTATTTGAACCCAATTGTTTAAACCAATGGAAGGTACAGATCAAAAAGCTTCTGTAATAGATAAGCCTAGACTTGGTGGCAAACCACACTGGCGAGGTGGGTAACGTATCCATCGGATACTGACGCCAAGCGTATGAAGGACCTGGTGCCATAAAGCATCCACTATCGAGGTGGACAGAGCGCAAAGCCATGACATGGCAAGTAAGTTGAACACTTGCCAGTAATTGAAGCTTTCTTGAGGCGCTGTTCTCATAGTGGACGTGATTTGAACCTAACTGTTCAAACCAGTGGAAGGCACGGATTAAAATGCTTCCATAATAGATAACCTTCCAGACGCCTGGACTTGATGGAAGATCAAAATGAGGAGGTGGGTAACGTTGTCATCGAACACTGCCGGAAGCATATGAAGCATCTGGTACAATAAATAATCCACTGACGAGGTGGACGAGCCATAACGCCATGATATCGTAAGTTAAACACTTGCAGGTAGATAAAGCTTTCTTGTGGTGAGGTTCCGAAGGTGCTGATGATTTGAACGCAATCGTTCAAATCGCGAAATTATGCATATCAAGGGGACAGAATGGCCAAAGTAGTGGCACGAGCTGTCCATATATATCTATGAGTCATGTTTATATATACTACGATCCAGGTAAGTTTATTCAGCAAACTCCATGCAGGTCTCGAAGAGAGCAAAGGAAGTGAAGGTCACAGAAAGGAAGGACTTCAAACGTAAAGAAAGGAGTAAGGAGAGCTGGCGACTTCGAGCCTTGCCAAACATTTCAGCTCGTTTCATATGTGTATCTATAAACTATGGCGTCATCTGTTTGTATGTGCCTTCTAATATTGGGGATGGAAATAGAAAATCCATGTCCAGAAACTAAGTGTCATGAGACGTGGAGTAGTGCATCGAAGGAAAGAAGGTGCAGTACACCGTTGTGACAAAAAGCCTATTTCATTGGAGCGGTGAGTGATTAGACCAGAAGCTGCAGCAATGAATCCGTGGAGGTGCCAGCAAAGCAGTTGAGCTAACTGTGAAATAAAATGGTACAGCGGTGCCTCAATAGACTAAGTGAGCCTCACGAAGGTGCGTTCTAAGGTGTCACAGGCAAATCATCCGGACAGAGATGACCAAAAGGGAAGTTTCGGGATGTAGTACGTAGAAGAATCAGACCATTTCTACGAGAATACTGTCAGCTGAAAAGAGGAGCGTCGATTTGTATAAAATATGTGTACAGTTGGAGGTGATGGAGAGAAGAGCATCCAGCGATGCCATATTCTTGTAAATGTGAAACGATATGGATGCGGTGCCAAGTAAAAGTGCGGAGATACATTGTAAAAGATAAGTAGTTGCAGCACCGTAGGTAGGTGGTGCCTAGGATGAGAGAAAAGCTAGAGCCAAACTTGTATGAAAAGTAGTGGGAATGTACTGTAAATGGAAGCGAGAACAAAAGAGAATTATCAAGGTTGCTGTGGTTAGTAAGGTGAGTTATAAGAGAGAACGATATCAGCTTGGCAATGACCATATAATTGGTCAACATAGCCTGGTACTTAAGGTCCTACGCACAAACGTGCGGCGCTACAGTGTGAAATGTTAGTCGGTGGAGCATCGGAGCTTGGTGGTTCGTAAGACGGAATGAGCCAGAGCAAAAGAGATGAGTGAAGAAGTAGGACGAGATAAGGTTATAGGTAGGCAACATAGCCAGGCCTTTCCCAATGAAGAGCGGAGCTACAATGCAAAAGATAAGTCGCTGGAGGACCGTAGATCTGTGGTGCCTAGGAAGAGAGAAAAGCCAAAGCTAAACAGGTAATAGAAGTAGTAGGGATATGTGATAAATGGAAGCGGGATTAAGAGAGAATATTAAACGGTGTTTTGGTTCCTAGTGCCACAATGCAAGCAAATAACGATGTCAGATTTGCGATAATCATATAAGGGGGAAACATAGCCTGCTACTTGAGTTCCTTCGCACAAACTTGCGGAGCTACACGGTGGAATATAAATCGATTGAGCATCAGAGGTAGGTGGTCCATAGGTTAACAGGAAAGAAAGGGTCAAAGAGATAAGTAAAGAAGTAGTACAGGATAAAGTTCTAGGTAATTATCATAACCAGATACTTGAGGTATTCCGTCCAGAAGTGCGGAGCTACATTGTGAAAGATAAGTGCTTAGAGTACCGTAGATCGGTGGTGCCTAGGAGGAGAAAATAGCCAAAGCCAAACAGGTAATATAAATAGTAGGGATATGCGATAGATAGAAGCGGGATTAGAAGAGAATATTCAATGGTGTTTTTGTTCATAGGGCAACAAATCTCGAAAATAACGATGTCAGCTTTGCGCTTACGATACAAGTTAGAAACAAAGCCCGCTACTTGAGATCCTACGCACCAAAGTGCTGAGCTACATTGTGGAAGATGAGTCGGCAGAGCACCAGAGGTAGGTGGAACATAAGTAGAGAGGCAAGCCAGGGTCAAAGAGATAAGTGAAGAAGTAGGATGAGAAGGTTATAGGTCGGCATCATAGCCAGATACTTAAGATCTTCCGCTTAAAAGTGCGGAGCTTTTAATAAACGACGGGTAGGTGCTACCTTGTAGGAGAGGAAAGCTAGAGCCAAACTGGTGATAGAAGTGGTAGGAATATGCGATGGATGGAAGCGGGATTAGAAAAGAATATTCAATGGTGTTTTGGTTCATAAGGTAACAATTATAGGAAAACACGATGTCAGCGTAGTCATAAAGATATGTTTGGGCAACAGAGCCTGTTACTTGTGGCTCTACGCAGAAAATTGCGGCGCTACAATATGGAAGGTAAGTCGGTGAAGGCTCGTAGGTAGGTGGTCCATAATTGGATAGGAAAGCCAGGATCAACGAGATAAGTGAAGTGTTGCGAGATAAGGTTACAAGTATGTATCATAGGCATCGGCCGGTGGCCGGGTAGTCTACGCGTTTGGGTTGCAACCGTAAGGTCACCGGTTCGAATCCGCGTAGGGGTGGGCGTACTGATTCCTCTGTCCAGGCCAGCTGTCAATCTTCGCTGGCATATGCACTCAGTTGTAATCAATTGCGAGAACTGGGACAACACTGGACTTGTATACGGTAAGCTATGACCATTCCCGGACAGTTATTCTACGGCCTAACTCGACGACCCTTGAAGTCATGGATCTATGCTTTTCCTTTGCAGCGGTTTGAACGCCGCAAAGATATCCCCGCGGAATCATATTGCATGGAGCGGCGCCTTTCTGCCAACCAGCTGCTCAAGCAAAGCCTACGCAAGCATCGCGAGACATGGTGGTCTGAGTGTGCTTTAGAGATGGAGACCGCTGCCCTCTATGGCAACACTCGCAGGCTTTTTCAACTCATTCGGTCCACTGGCCTCAGGAAACCTGGTGTCAGTGAAGTCATTTGGGAGGTGGGTGAGCCTCCGAGCACCAACCAGCATAGGCGTATGGACCGCTGGGCCGAGCACGCTCACTCGCAGTTCAACTGGCCTCCACCATCCATCAGTACATGCAGTACGCCTGGTTGTTCAACGTGGCTCGTCCCACTGAATCCACCCAGCGAAGCGGAAGTCTGCCTCGAGCTTCTACGCTTGAAGCGCTTTAAGGCTGCCGACTTAGATGGACTTCCTCCGGAACTATTCAAGAATGGCGGTGTGACGATTATTAAACAGCTGATCGCGCTGTTCGCAAAAATTTGGCATGAGCAGAAAGTGCCTTCCTCTTGGGGCGAATCACTTATTGTCGCGATTTTCAAGAAAGGCGCTCGCACTTCATGTGCAAATCATCGCGGGATTAGACGTTTTTCGGTTGCCTCTAAGATATCTGCATTAATTCTGCTTCGCAGGCTATCCCCAGTACGTGAATCAAACTACCGTGAAGAACAAGCTGGTTTTCGTCCTGGCCGCGGATGCGTGGATCATTTCTTCGCGCACCGCTAGCTCTTCGAACATCGCCACATTTAGCACGGGCCCACTATCATTGCATTCCTAGACATACATGCCGCTTTTGTCTCCGTTGATCGACGTACTTTATGGCATTGCTTACTAAAGTAAGGGGTGCCAGAGAAATATACCGCCCTTTTACGAGCACTTTACCTTCATACATGCGGCAGCGTGAGGGTCTATGGCAAAAATTCCTCGCAATTCGTTGTCAATAGCGGTGTGCGACAGGGCTGCCCTATGTCACAATGGTCTAAGAGATAAGTGAATATGTAGGAGGAGATAAGGTTAAAGATATGCATCATAGTCAGCTACTTAAAAGTATTTCGCACAAAAGTGTTCAGCTACAGTGTGAAAGATAATGGTTGTAGGACCGTGGAAACGTGGTGCCCAGGAGAAGAGGAATGCCAGCACTAAAATTTAAGAAAAGTTATAGGAATATGCGATAAATCGAAGCAGGATTAAAATAGAATATTCAATAGTGTTTTGCTTCATAGAGGTATAATTCTAAGAAAGAACGATGTCACCGTAATCATAAGGATATGTTTGGGCAACATAGCCTGTTACTTTGGCCCTACGCAGAAAAATGCGGCCGTGCAGTGTGGAGGATCGTAGGTAGGTGGTCCATAAGTGGAGAAGAAAGCCAGGGTCAACGGGATAAGTGAAGTGTTGCGAGATAAGTTTACAAGTATGTAGCATAGGCATCGGCCGGTGGCCGGGTAGTTTGCGCGTTCGGTTTGCAACCGTAAGGCCACCGGTTCGAATCCGCGTGGGGGTGGGCGTCCTCGCGTTTTTCTTAGCCCGCGCTCGAATGGCGGTAGTCGTGCGGCAGCGAAGCACCGTTACGGCGTGCAACTGACACATTATTATTAGACATCGTAGCCAGATACTTGAGGTCTTATGCACAGAAGTGCGGAGCTACCGTGTGTTAGGTACATCGGTGTAGCATCGTAGTTAGGTGATCCATAATGGGAGGGGAAGTCCAGAGCCAACCAGGTAAGAGAAGTAGTAGAAATATACAATGAATGCAAGAGAGATGTAGAGAGATAATGAAATAATATTGTGGTTCATAGAGGAAAAGTTATATACATATCGATGCCGGCTTCGCGGTAAGGATATAAATGGATAACATAGCCTGCTACTTGAGTTCCGAAGCACAAAACTGCGATGCTACAGTGTGGATAATGAGTCGGCGGAGCATCGGAGGTAGCTGGTGCATAAGTGGAGAGGAAAGCCAGGATCAGAGAGATAAGTGAAGAAGTAGGACGTGATGGTAATAGGTTTGCATCATAGCCAGGCACTTAAGGTCTTACGCACAAAAGTGCGGAGCTACTTTGTGAAGGATAAGTCTTTTATTAAACTGTGGATAGTGTTTTCCTTGTAGGAGGCGAAAGCCAAAGCAAATCATGTAAGAAAAGTAGTAGGAGTATGCGATAAATGTAAGCAGGAATAAAGAGGCATTTCAATATTGTTTTGGTTCATAGGGTTACAATTTTAAGAAAGAACAATTTCAGCGTAGCCATAAGGATATATTTGGGCGACATAGCCTGCTACTTGAGTTCCGAAGCACAAAATTGCGATGCTACAGTGTGGATAACGAGTCGGTGAAGCATCAGAGGTAGCTGGTGCAAAAGTGGAGAGGAAAGCCAGGGTCCAAGGGATAAGTTAAGAAGTACTATGAGATAATTTATAGGTATGCATCATAGCCAGATTCTTAAAAGCCTTTCGCACTAAAGTGCGGAGTTACAGTTTGAAAGATAAGTGGTTGTACGACCGTAGATCCATGGTGCCTAGGAGGAGAGGGATGCCAGATCCAAAGTTTAAGCAAATTGGTATGGATATGCAATAGATGGAAGGGTGATTAAAAGAGAATATTCGATGGTGTTTTGGTTCATGTTGCAAAAATTATAAGAAATAACGACGTCAGCTAAGCGATTATAATATAGTTGGGCAACGTAACCTGTTACATGAGGTTCAAAGCACGAGATTGTGGCGCTACTTTGTGGATAGTATCTCAGTAGAGCATCAGAGCTTCGTGGTTCGTAAGACGGAATGAGCCAGAGCTAAAGAGATAAGTGGAGCATAAGGACGAGGCAAAGGATGGTCAGGCAGCATTGTCAGATTCTTGTGGTCTTACTCACCAAATTGCGTAGCTATAGTGTGAAAATCAGGTAGGTAGAGCATCGTTGATAGGTGGTTCATAATGGGAGAGCAAAGTCATAGCCAAACAGATAAGTAAAGTTGTAGGAATATGCGATGAATGGAAGCGAGATGTAGAGAGAATATTCAGTGGTATTGTGGTTCATATAGTGGCAGTTATAGAAATAACGGTGTCAGCTTCGCGATAAGGATATAAGTGGGAAATATAACCTGCTACTTCAGGTCATACACGCAAAGTTGCGGAGCTTCAATGTAGAAGATGAGTCGATAAAGTAGCAGAGGTTGGTGATCCTTAGGTGGACAGGAAAACCAGGGTCAAAGAAATAAGTGAGGAAGTAGGGCGACATAAGGTTAAAGGTACGCATCATACCTAACTACTTGAGGTCTTGCGCAGAAAAATGGCGAGCTACAGTGTAAAATCGTAGTCTTTGGACGACCGTAGATAGATTGTGCCTAGGAGGAGAGAAAAGCCAAAGCGAAGCAGGTAAGGGTAGTAATAGGATTACGTGATTGATGGAAACTGGAATAGAAGATAATTTTCAATGGCGTTTTGGTTCATAGTTTGAAAATTATAAGAAATAGCGATGTCAACTTAACGATATGGATATAAGTGAGAAACATAGCCGGCTACGTGCGCTTCTACGCACAAAATTGCGGAGCTACGGTGTAGAAAAAGAGTAGGTGGAGCATCAGGTTTAAGGTGTGAAAAAATGTGGAGAGTAGGGCCCGAGTCAGAGATAAGTGAAGAAGCAAGACGAGACAATGATGAGAAGTTATGCTGTCGGCTTTGTAATAGGGATGTACTTGGGCAACGTAGCCTGTTACTTGAAGCTCTACGCAGAAAATTGCGGCGCGACATTTGCTAGGTATATCGGTAGGACATCGGACCTTGTAAGTTCCTAAGACGGAATCAGACAGAGCATAAATTTTAGTGAAGTAGTAGGACGGGATAAAGTTTTAGGTTGGCATCCTAGTCAGGCACTTGAGCTCTTACGCACAAAAGTGTAGAGCTACAGTGTGAAACATAAGTCGATGCAGCACCATAGGTAGGTTGTGCCTAGGAGGAGAGGAAAGCCAGAGCCAAACTTATAAGAAAAGTAGTAGGAAAATACGGTAAATGTCGTGCGATGAAAAGAGAATATTCAATGTTGTCGTGATTCATAGGTTAACAATCATAAGGCATAATGATGTCAGCTTGGCAATAAGGATATACTTAGGCAACGTCAACTGGTACTTGAGGTCCTACGCACGCCGGCTTCACCATCTAAATGGTAGCCAGTTAGGTTGATGCGAATAACCAGATGCAGATGTCTCGAGCTAGCCAGATGTGGGAAATTTGGGGTAATGCAGAGGCTTTCGGTATCCGGTGGTTAATACCTAGTTGATGAAAGACATAAGGGGTAGTTATAGGAAGAAGGCAGATAGAAATATAACTAATCCGAAAGGAGATAGTGTGGAAAGGTACGAAAAGGGGGTTATAAGTGGTCTGGTCCAGTTGCAAAAACTCCTCCTCTGGACAGCTAATATTCAGTAGCTTGGGAACTTGTGTGACAGAGATATTTGCTTATAGAGAAGCGGAACTGGTTTATATGCATAGCTGCCCTTATTGTGTGAGGTAACCTATTCCATATATGTGAGTATCTGTAAAGTTAGAAGTTGGAGCGAATACTACCGCGCTTTTTTGGTAGGAAATGGAGTGGGGTCCATCACGTAGGGCGTACTGAGTGTTGAATGAGTCTGAGACAGGGGTTAATGGGCTCGCATTGGGATTGTTAATAATCGAATATAGGAAAGCGAGATTGGTTTTCAGTGGGCGCAGCCATAATGCGTCGAGCCTAAGTGAGTTGCATCGATCACGGTAGCTGAAACTTGAATGCCCCAGGAGGTGTTTTGTACATCTAAGCCGAACGTTTTCGTGGGCTATTCTGTGGCATATTTTAGGTTGGTAAATACTATAGAGCAGTACTCTAGCAGAGGCTGGGCACACGTTTTGTAGAGCGCAATTCTAGCTTCTTGTATGGTCATGGTTTTGAGGATGTATCCGATGAGAGAGAGCGCTTTTGCTAGTAACAATCTACTTGTTTCGTGAAGTTCAGCGAACAGGAGTGGTGAATGCCTAAGTCCCGTACGTTTAGGCAGTTCACTAATGGCGTGCCTTGTAGCATTAACTTATTGGGTGGCATGGTGCTCCGTACGTAAGCACATTGCATTTTGCTTGTATGAATGCCAAGTTCCATGTGTCGCACCATGCAGCTAGGTCTCTTAAGTCTTATTGTATATGAGGGAGGGCGGTGTGGAAGTTTCACGGATGAAGTGAGAAGACAATATTGATGTCGTCAGCCAAAAGGTAGGGTGTCCCCTGTTTAAAAACCTGGAACGCGTCATTGATAGGGAGCAGAAATACTAGAGGGCCTAAAAAGCTTCTTTGAATTATGCCACTTTTAACAGGTTTTGGAAGAGACATAAATTCCCCAACCATTGCTGACTGTGCGCGAGATGTAAGTATGATGGGAACCAAGTGTGCAGTTTGCCGGAGATACCGTATGATTCCAGCTTCATCAAGAGTTCTGCATGTGGTACTCTGTCAAAAGCTTTTGTCATGTCTAGGAAGATGATGGCTAGTGCTTGTTTGTTGTCAATCTTGACTTACGTGGTTGAGGAACTCCAAATGACAGGTCTGACAGGAGGTAAATGGCAGAAATCCATGTTGTTGTCGATTGACGAGATTACGTGTAAGCAGGAAGGTGAACATGGTTACTTTGACTATTCGTTCCATTACTGTTGAAGCAATAGGCGGGTGGCTGATGGGGCGATAATTTTTCATGTTCTGCTGACTGCCGTTTTTGTGTCTGGGGATGACGGTGGCATGTTTCCATGTGGCTGGATAAATCCCGCTGTCATGCAAGGCGTTTATAGTTTGAGAAGTAGAACGGGTGTCTTGGCCAACTATTAACAGCAGTGCATATGGGAGACCATTGCGACCAGCATGTGATGACAATTTGATTGAGCTGATTACTGGAGTGATAGAATGTAGGTCAAACTTAATAGTGTCAAGTGAGTCATTGGTGCGCTTAGATGGCATAGCTGAAGAGGTTCCGTTAGCGTCAGTGAAAGAATTGCAGAAGTATCCGTTGAGGGTCTTATATATTTTTGATTGATCGCTAATAACAGATGTGTCAGAAAGTCTCAGTGTGGCAACAGGCGTAGATTTTTGATTCCTTCTTTGTCAGAGTAGTTGAGTGAGTGACTTAGTGTTATTGCTAGACTTAATGGCAGCATCTTCTTAAGCATTGTTAGGCTGATTCGTGCGCAGCTTGCCAGTTGGTTAGGATTTCGTTCATGTGAACGATGATGTGGAATTCCTTAGTTTTGACATATCGATGGCGCATTTTTTGATCTTCCTAAGTACAGGGTTGGCCTTGGCTGCTTTTGCTGTCATCTTCAAGCGGCTTCTGTAAAAGCGTGGGGCAATCACAGCTAGTCAGCTAAAGAAATTTAACTATAAGACTTATGCGGCTGTATCTACATCAGTGGACAAAAAGAAGTTGTCCCAGTTCACAGATCGCACTAATATCCCAAAGCTGTCCCAGCTAATGTAGTTGAACATTCGAAACTGTTTGACGGAACAATAATTATCACAGTGTGGAGTAGAAAGTGTAAATATGATTTTGTCAACTTTGTGGTCTTAGCCATTTATGTTGTCTACTATGCCAGCGACTGAATCAGAGACACCTTGCGTAAAAATTAAGTCGACGGTGTTAGAAAGACTGGTATGATTATGAACTTGTTGGGTCCAGTTATTTGCGTGCACGGTGTCAACGAAACTTCTGTATTTGAGTGGGACAACCTGTTTGTTCCAGGGGATAAGTGACATATTGAAATCGCCACCCACTAGCTTGTGACGTAGAGGCATTACAGAGATTTCAGTGAAAATCTCAATGTGTTCATTAATTTTTTCGCTTGAGGTGTGTGGACGGTTGTATACGAAACCTATAATGAGGGCAAGTTGACCTCCTGTAGTCTAGATCCAGACGACATTTTCAGGGTCACCTATAAATAGCAGTTCGGAATCGAGAGCACTAAAGTCGTCCCGAACATAGATAAGGCAACAGCCACCCCGATGGTTTTCTTTTTCGTTACAAAATGTGGTGCGGCCAAAGAAGTTTAGTAAGTTGTCAGAGGCACTTGAGTGGTGCTACAATTCTGTGATAAGATCAAGCTGTGGGTAGAGAGCAGGATAAATGTGCCAATTAGCTGCACCTTAGGTGTAATGGATCGCGCGTGGATAAGCAATTTGCATGCATGATTCAATGCAAGGAGAATTAAATGAGTTAGATTGTGTAAGTTGCACAATAGGACGCAACTGGCGCAGGGTACATGGAGGTGGTAAGAAAAGGTAGGGAGGGTGTTAGAGGAATGTGATCAGAAAGCGTTTGAGTAGAAAGCTGATGGGAATCAGTCGCTAATGAGACTTTGGTAGTATTGTTGACTGTAGGACCTATCCGGAGAGTTGAAACCAACGGTGGAGGGTTAGTTGCAGTGAGCAAATGAGTTGTTGGAGGTGATAGAGGGCTGACGAGAACTCTTGGTGGAATGGGCGAGGTGGGTCGTGTCCTGCTGCATTCCATAAAAAAGAGGCCTTGGAGGGCACGGTCCGGTTGTAGTGCTTGGCATCCGGATATATGTTTCGTTCAGGTGCTCGGGTAGTGTTGATGGGGCGGTAGAGATTATCAGAAGGGAGGGCATTTTGCTCCCATGTATTTCGAGAGGTTGTGGGGATTGGTAGCGGGGTTGTGCACTTGAAGTTTGGGGGGAAAGCGCTTTTTGGATGGCAGACTGAGCGATAGCGTACCAGGCGGATAGCTAGCCTTGTTAGTTATTAGAGGAATCACCTCGTTGAGGCTGCGCGGGCTGCTCATAGTTCTATTTTGTTGTGATGACTGGTAGAATGTCCCCAGTCTGTGAAAACTGCGGCATTTGTTATAGTTCTGGAGCTTGATAGCACTCTTAGGCGCTTCGAGTAGCTACGGCTGGCGCAGTGATCAAGCGGGTTGGGTCAAAACCTGCATGGAGGGTGACGTTTGTGATGGGAATGATTTAGCCCTCACGCGAACCATTGGTACAGAGGTTGAATGGTGCTTAGCAGCTTTTCGCTTATGCCACCAAGATATTGCTTGGGTAGGATTATCCTTGCTAAGGTGAAGCGTCAGCGGGGATTGTTTCGTAATACGAGGCGTTCCGTGTTTTGGCTGTTGACCTTTGTTCGAAATCTGTTGTGTTGCGAGGGCGGTCTCGGCTTTGCACCAGGAAGAAGGAAGCGAGTTTGATCAGCGGGAAGTCTACATAGATCAGTTCGGAATCGGTATCACTCATGTCGGAGGCGTTATGCAGTTAAGTGTTCATTGACTCGGATTCTGGTATCGTTAGCTGGGACGAATACGGAACGTTGGTTGACTTTTTATCCATTAGGGCTGTGGGGCTTGAGTCGGTAGATAACTCTGCCGTGGACGCGTGCCGCAAAGGGGTTACGTCCAGATCCACGTTAGTGCTTGTTGTAGAGTAAGCGGTAGCTCTGGCAATCGGCCATGAATCAGGTGGTGGTTGCCTTGCTTTGGTATTAGTATGCGGTAGGAAAGCCCTTTGCAGCAGTGTTAGGTCAGGCTTGATAACAATAGGCCCAATGTTTGCGTTTGCTCATTAGGTAAATCTATTTGCTGTGAAGTGTGTAGCCTGCCCTTGCGACTTAAAGGCGATAAGAATAGGGCAATTACGACTGCTCTTTGATATTTTAAGCCGTTTACTCAAGCACGTAACAAGAGGAATATCACACATAGTCGGCAGTGAAAGGGTGGTTTGCGCCAAAACAATTTTGTCAGGAACTTTGAAGATGAACACGTTTCGGGCACGACGGGCGCGCTTGTGTACCTCATTAGTGATGGTTGTAAGAATGGCGCCGGCATCTTTGAGCTCATCAGCGTTGCTATTTTTCCTTATGTCTGCGGGTTGGGCCGATGGCATAAGTTTTGCTAGGTCTACTTTGGTAATGGACACTGCAGGGGCGCAGTTTATTCAGTTGTCTTTGCAGCAGACCGTTTGGTTGCTTTAACCGCATTTGCGGTACGTGAGGCAGAGCAGTGATCGATATAAACTGCGGTATTCGAATGAGTAATACCTTTGCGCCGGATTTTGGCTCGGGCGACTTTACCTTTCATTCCATTTTTGTTAGTCATTACGGAATAGCACAAACTTCATAATTCGTGTTCCATCAATACTGTTTTACTGTATATATTATCTAAAAACCTTAAAGTATAGCACGTCAAAATATCGAGGCAATAGTGCTGTTCACCTTACGCCAAGCGTGGTGTAGTGGCGCAGGAAAACTAGTTCGCCGGTACGTGAATGCAGCCGAGAAGTCCGGCGTCGACAAAACAGGTCGTCTGTGTTACGTCACGGATAGGCGCTCCCGCATCACGTTCGGTATCGACACAGGAGTCGAAGTGAGCCCCATCCAGCTGGTGAACAAGGCAAGCATTCCATTGCCTGGTACGATCTACGGGTATCCGACGACTCTCCGATAGCCTCATACGATCAGCGCATGATAAACCTAGATTAAAATGACCGCAGATACTTTCACTGGGTTTCCACGGTTGCGTCAGTACATTTCGCAATTATCAGCATTGATTATCTCCGCCATTTCGGGTTGTTTGTCGACGCGGGTCGGCATAGGATTTTAGGTGACTAGAAGACCCTCGGTGTTTATGGCATCCTTTCAGGTGCCCCGATGATCAGCTCATTATTTCGGATCGCAGACTCACAGTCCGGCAACTTGAACCTCCTCTCCGAATACCCGCGCCGGTTCGACCGACTGCAGAGCTTCCATCATTCACGACAGACGTCGCTAACCACATACCCAGCCGCAATCAACCAGTTCGCGCACGAACAAAGCGGCTTTATTCTGCCAAACTACATGTAGCACACGCTGAATACGAGCACAAGCTTCAGCTCGGTATCGTCATGCTGTCCAACAGCCCCCGGGGGTCGCCGCCCCACATGGTCCGGAAGAAGATAATGGTGGACTGGCGTTCTTGCGGTGACTATCGAACCTTAAAAACGGTTACCACGCCCGATCGCCATCCGGTCCTACAAATCGGGTATCGCAATGCCAGTATGATGGGTAACAATATCTTCAGCAAAAGCGACCTAGTATGCGCATACAAACAAATTCCGGTAGCCGATGCGGATATAGCTAAAACTGCATTGACACCTCCATTTGGTTGTTGGAATTGCTACACAGGCCATTTGGTCTATAGAAAGTCACGCAAAGTTTTCAGTCCTTCATCGACCAAGATTATCGCGGCTTAGACATCGCTTATGCTTATCTCGACGGCATTTTACTCGCGAGCTCTTGAAGAGGAGCACATGCGCCAGGTACGAACTCTTCGTCGTTTATCTTAACACTGGTGACGATCAATGCAAAATGTGTTCTCTAGGTTTCTACCCAGCTAACTTCCTCCGTCATCGTATCTCCACTGCAGGCCTCATGCCAGTGCAAGATACAATTCAAGCTATCGAGTAAGCCGAGCTTCATTCTTCCAAATAGCTTAAAGGTTTTAATGGGCTCGTCAAATTTTACCTAATGTTCATAACAAACCACACGTCACCGATCAACACCTCATGGATCACGTCCGAGACAAAGTCAAGAAATTCAAACTTCCTGCTGCTTTTAAGTCGCAGAAAGAAGCTATCGTCAACATTTCTTCCATGGCGCATCATGATCCGGCCGCTCCACTATCCATCAGTACGGATGCCTCGGACGTGGCAGACGGCACTGTTTTTCAGAAACGTGTAACTGACGCCTGGCAACCCTTAGCTTTATTCTCCAAACGCCTACGACATACTGAATGTCATTACAGCACATTCGGTAGAAAACTTTTAGCCATATACCTAGCTATACGTTACTTTTGGCGCATCCTGAAAGGCCGCTACTTTGCCGTTTTTACTGACCATAAACCCCAGACTTATGTGGTGGGCTCGGCTACCAACCGATACTCTCCTAGATAGTTGCGCCGCCTTGAATATTTCGCTCAGTTTACGATCGATATACGGCATGTCTCAGGTGTGCACAAGGACTTATATTACGCACTTCCCGAATCCAAGCTAACCTTGCTGACGCCGGCACTGCTTTCGACTTGGCAGACAGGGCCACAGCGCAACTCAACGATCCTGAGAATGATCTACTACGCAGGTCTTCCTCACTGGACACACGATCTGTTCCGCTGACATCCTCAGATGGAACTGTACTTTGCGATTTATCTGTGGGCACGCCGCGCCCAGTTGCCCTATGCACGTTTCGACAGACCGTGTTTGACAAATTGCAAGGCTTGTCTCATCTAGACCTTCATGCGTCTATTAAACTAGTAACCATCCATTTCGTTTGGCGCAATGTCAATCCCGACTTTCGTACTTTGCAGCTGCTTGCCTTCCGTGTCACCGCGCGAAGGCGCACAAGCACACGGAAAGCCCATTAGGCAAGTTTCCGACTCCAGATGCAGGTTTTCACCACGTGCAGATCGACGTCGTAGGTCTTCTGCCTCATTCGAAAGGCTTTGTGTATCTACTGGCCTGTATCGATAGATTTACTGGATGGTCTGAGGCAAACCTATCAAAAATTTCTTTTCAGAAACAGCCACGGAATCCTTTTTAGAACCCTGGGTTGTGCAGTTTGGCTGCCCTGCCACAGCGAGCACTGATCGTCCGTCACCCTTTTCCTCCATGTTTGTTTCTTTGCTTAAGAACTTAGATTGCCGCCAAGTCCAGACGATAGCTTATCATCCGGCCTGTTAGCGGCAAGCTGGAGCGTTTTCACCGCCAGTTGGAGGCATTACTACGTGCGCACGCAGCTCCTTCATAGTTTGAAACAATTTGCCAAGTCCTCCTAGGCTTAAGGAACACTGTTACAACTGATTTCGATGCAGAACCAGCGCAGTTAGTCTACGGTTGCAAGCTGTGCTTGCCCGGACAGCTGGCAGCACCAACCCCCGTCTACTTCCTCTTTTGACTACGGACGTTACACTCATTGATTGGCGCACCAGATGTGTGAGCTACGTCCACCCGCTCCTCGGTTGCAGAAGACACAAATGTGCGTGCCCAGAAAGCGGTCTACGTGTGTACACGTCCTTCTTTGCGCAGTCTGTGTTTGACAGCCTCTTCTGTCGCCGTACACAGGACCATTCAGAGTGCTACATTGTACGAATAAGACATACATGATCGAATGCGGTGGCCGAAGTGAAGCCGTCATCAGCCACCGTCAAATGCCTACCTTTATGGAAGAAACCACTTTGCCTACTTCGTTGAGTAGTGCTCCGCGCGACGTCCCAACTCACCGCACCAGCTTTCATCATCATAATTGGGGGCTACATTTATTTCCGAACACGAACAGACACTCCTTTGCATACGAATATATTCTAGGAACTTCGATGCATAACCATTTTTGATTTTGTAGGCTTGCTGGTTCAGCCTTCTAGGAGGGGAACTCTGTAGCAAAGCAAAATGATCCTGCTTATCTTATATACAATTTTCTAACTCAATTGTACAATATTGGTTTTGGTTTTAATGCCCACGTCACGGCCAAGTTTACCTACATCCTGGCTCATCACTTGTGTCCACGGTGAGTTCTGACACTGACGTCGCTTCATCCGATTATTGTTCATTTGTAGCCTTTCTCGAATGCAATCTGTTTTGTCCTTTCTTCCTGTTTTCAGGTATCCGCACTAGAGCAAGGACACTCTCGAACTAGTAAAAACCATTTCTACAGTGGTCGATCGCTTTTGCCTCTTGTTATCCTTACCTTCCTATTCCACTCCGGCACTTTCCCTTCCATCTCCCGTGCTTTCTTAGCTGCACTTTTTTAAATCGTCCCCTTACTAGCGGTTGAGAAGCAAGCCGTCCACGAGGTGTTTATTTTGCTTTGCAGCTTGTCGCACTACTTAGGCACAGAAGAGCTCAGAAGGCTGGACCGAAGGAACATTACAATCTTTTGACGTGCTAAACTTTGAGGTTTAGACATCAAATAAACAGCAAAACAGTGTTCTTGGAACACGAAGTTTGCAGTTGTGTGGCAGTATTCCAGAACGTGCTGGGTTTGCGCCTGGCAAGCGTTCTCCCTATAAAAAGCCACAAATGCCTGCTTAACAGCACTATGACCTGGCGGTCGCGATACGACACAAAATAAATTCACTGCCCTGTGCAAATCTGGATAATTCTTTCAAACCCACTGACACCATACTTTTGCTCGCACCTTGCCGACGAAACATTCAAGAATGAAGCAACACAATTACAAGCACAAACTACACAGCTATCTGCACACACAAAGTAAATACTGACATACCCTCTCTTACACAAACATAAACCGTTATGGCAAACATATAGGAATTTGCACATACTTGATCACGCATTGTCATGTCAAAATGTTCATGCCTGTAAAGGAGGGCCTTGCCTTGTCCGGAATAAAAGTTTCGCGATTACTTTTTCAGTAAATAAAAACAACAATGGAATGAAATATAAGTCCGCCCGAGCCAAAATCCGGAGGAAATGTGGTGTGCTTATTCGAATACGGCAGGTTCCATCGATAACTGCTCTTCCTCATGCACCGCAAATGCGGTTAATACAACCAAACGGTATGCCGTAAAAACCGACCTTACTATAATACACCCTTGCAGTGTCGTTCTTTTAAATCCACTGAAAGCTGCAATTAATACATTTAGTGCACTTGCAACTGATATAGCTGCCTTTAAAAAGGAAAATGCCCTTTACCAAAACAAAACTTGCAAACTCATGCCATTGGCCTAACACGCTGACGTAAGGAAAAATGGCAACGTTGACATGTTCAAGGATGTCGGCGCACTTCTTACTACCATCGCCTGTGATATCAGTCATTCATGGCTTAAAACAGTTGAAATTATTCGTCAAACATTTTAAAAAATAGAATCCCTACCTGTTGTTAGGGGGCGTCATCTTTCGGATTTCAATACTTTTGCTGAACCGATTCTGATTCACTCGCTTTTAGTAAGTGCCAATGAAAAATCATTTCTTCTTTCCATTGTTCAATTTTCGTACGTAAAAGCTTAATATTTTTAACATATTGCATGAAACGGTGCAGAGTAGCGTCATGAGCTTTCCATCGATCAGTATTTCAAAGCATCGTTTGCCCCACATGTTACGGCATCTAAACCGTCTGTCGTTTGCATCAACCGATTTTAGAAAGTACACTCGAAATCTATAAAGCAAACGGGAAACATATCAAACTATTGCACCCAAACGGTGGGGCGAAGGTAAAAACGGAAACCTGATGTCTTTCGAGGCTCATTTATTAGTACACCTTCTGTGGATCGATTAAGGTTTTCCATCTCAATGTGGACTGCGATTATCATTAAAATGAACCTTGGTCTTTCCATCAAGAGAATCGCAGCTGAAGCAGGTAGAAATTAGGTGTTGCCCACCAGAAAACTAGATACTAAACCTATAACCAAGAGCCATAATGCGGAAGGCTGGTCCAAATTTTTGTATTAGTTAGCTATATCCAAACGCGGTGAAATGTGTTCTAGGGTTGGTAGGACACATTGCTCATTCAACCATTTCAGATCAATACGCAAGTGCCGCTATTCGAGAGCAGTGTTCGCGGTATTCGTTTATCGCATCGCAGATTTGAGGTTAAGGTACTTAAGGAAAGAGCACCCTGTAAGCTTCCGTAAGTCAAACCTTTTATCCTGCATTTGCTGCTGAATAGCTAGATGCCAACACAACAAACGTTAGCAATAATATACTTATTTGTCTGATGACTTACAGGAATCGTTTACGTCAAAAATTATCGTAAAACGTAATTGACCAGGCTGCGTGACAGGCCGGTGGGAGAATACGGTTAATTGCGCGCAAATGCATCACGCATTGTTTAAGTTTTAATTGATAGCCAACGCTGCGCATTTCCGCTAGCCATCGTCATATGATTTTCAAGTAGCAAGACAAACAAACACTCCCAAACGTACCTGACAAATTCAGCAAAAAACCTGCTGAGCAGCGCAAATGGAGCTCACTTAGCCGGTAGCGCCATTGATTATATCAAATTATCTATAGACAAGTGAGGACTTCCTTTAAATATTCCCAAAACAAGACTGAAAACCAAAAGAAATTAAGCATTAATATTGGGTTATCCCTGACAAACAAGCATGAAACCATCTTGGCTATAAATAAAGAAACTGCACCGAATCTGTTGCAACGCTGCTTCTCCCTCTGTTTTCTATACACCGAGCCTGCTATTCCAATGTATACAAGACACAGAACATGGTTAATTTTATAGATCACATGCCCTTACCTATTCTGTCTGTCACCGAGGTGAATCACATCTCTTGTCTGAACAGATCCGACCCTGGTAGCGGCCTTCACAGTCTGAATCTAGGTAGGATCACGTCCGCACCATAGCAACCATGCTACGACGACGATTTGATTTCATTAGCTTCTGGCGTAACTCAGCCATACTACTTCCGGTCGGGCACAAACCAATATAATCCAGATAAACGTCGCGTAATCATGTCACGTCCTGCGGCTTCAGCTGATCTACATGCCTGATCCATTTCTTGATTCAAACCGTTTTTTCGTTATTTACTGCATCATTTCTGCCCATGGCCGATTCTCTCTACCACCCCCTTGGTCGACGGAGATTTCTCACGTACTTCATGTTATTGATTTTGGAATGACTAACCCGGTCTACTCGGTTTTTTTCCTATGCAAGTATGCTGAACTCAGCTCTTTAAAACTAGGAACAATACGGTGAAGTCAAGTCATCAAAAATTGCTACAGGATTAACAAGCCAAACTCTGCTATATAAATTGTCCGTCATATCCATAACCAACCGCCGTTTGAATTGATGATATCCGTCCCTTTACTCAATTAAACAGAAGGTGAGTAACACACAAATGTCTGCCAAGTCGAGCCGAGTAATCGAATGCGTTGCGTCCGCCTCCTTTTGGTAGTCTGGCTCGCTCATTTAGTCTGTCCGTTCAACTGACGCGAACTTCCTATTACTGCCTACCTTTCTTCGTGTCCTTGCTCCTCCACATGGATATGTACCCGGTATTTCTTGTCAATTCGCGTCGTGTTTGCTGCATCTGCATACGTGTTCACCTTGCCCCACGCTGTGGGGCGCACTAATTCCAATCCACATCGTTGTGTCTGGTGTCGTCCCAAAAGCAGGTAATTTCTCCTGAATGTCCTCTTTAAAAGGTTTATTTAGTATAAACCGACACCTATCCTCGCAGTCACCACATCTTTTTCCACCGCTCAAGATTATCGGATGTTGTTTGAAACCCACTTCCTCCCCTAATATTACCTCAGGTAGTAGCGTTTTTGGGTAGGTTTGAGTCTTCTCTGGTTGTTCTCTACACTCTCATGCTGTGGCGGATGCCGGCGTCGGAGGTTTAGCTCTTCGGCTGCATAGGCAATGCACTGGTCTCAAACCGATTTCCTTCGAAGTAGTGTTGTAATTCTCCAGTTACATAAGGTAGAGATCATCGCCAGTAGATCTAGCCTTTGATAACATAAGTTGGGTGGACTTTACTTCCTACTCCGCTTTCCATTCGATTGACTGTAATACCGGCTGGCTTGCGAGCACACGAATTTTTACTTGCTTGCAAAGACCTGGAAGGCAGCACTGGTAAAATGAGGACAATCGTCGGAGACTAGCTCCACGTTATACCGTGCGGCGCGAACTGTCATCTGAGCTCGCTGATTGCTGATTCTGTGTTCGCATTGTTAAGCAAAAGAATTTAAAAGTAAGCAGTATATAAGTCCACCGTAGTAGGTAATCTTTCCTGTTGTCAAAGAGTAAATCCATTGCCAAATTCTGCTACAGTCAGTAAGGGATATCATGCAGCTTATTGATTCCCTCGTCAGCAGCATTTCTTGTAAAAGGCAATTTCCGCAGTTGGACACATGAACCATTATTTGACCTATCATTCCTGACCAGAAAATCAATTCAGTTTTTCTCTTAATAGCAAATTTCGAACCCTGGTTATCGCATTAAAGGTATTTCAGCATTTGACTCGGAGCGAAGACAGGATGAAAACACGGCTTCCGTTGAACAACAAACCATCATACACAGAATTCATATGAAAATTGAACTACGGTATTAGTTTCTTCAGCAGCTGCTTATTTGTCTCGAGCCACCCAATTATAATAACATCTGGCACAGTTAAAAAATATTGCATCTTTGTCTGTTTGACGCAGTATATTTCGTAGACGATATTCTGTCACTGGCAGCTGCTACATTAGGTCTACTGCTTTGAACTCCTTCGGATTGTGTACAACTACCGGCAGCTGAGCTCTTGACACCGTCTGCATGAAGAGCAGCTGTGTACCCGGCGTTTACACGATATCTGTCTTAAGTTTGAAGCTAGATAAGCATGCACTGGAGACGATGCGGCACAATGTGAAGCGGTTTACTGTAATACAAATAATGTCATCTCTACGACGCACGGCGCTTCGCTGCCCTGCGACCACCACCAGTCGTCCGTGGGCTGAGTACACCGCGAGGAGGCTCAACCTTACGCGGATTCGAACCCGCGTAGCAAGATTACGAGACAAGCTCGTTAGCTGTACGCTACGATCAGACGAAGCGGTTTAATGGCTATCGACAGATACGCTTTGTGGTGGATATACACAGTTATCCCTCTTCAGAATTTACATTTGTTGAAACGCTCCATGGCGTAGACAAACACGTGCGTCCCCTTCTCAAAGTACGCACAGCGCTACTCGGTCGCCGTTTGACTGCGGACATATAGTTTTTAAATTCCTTAGGAGAAGAGCATCTATTCCGTCCTGGTTAGTCACATTGTAGGTTCAGATGCCTTCCTGGATGGCAACATTCAAGTACAGGCGCTTTGTTGATAAAGTAGGGAATGACAGTTCATATCCCCAAATCCAATTTACACAACTGAGCTAGCTTGATGATCAGCATCATGATGTCAGTCAGTAATGGCATAAAACAGTTCAAATTATTCGTCCATTATTGTAAACAATAGATTCCTTACATGTCGTTAGGGGGCGGCATCTTTCGGATTTCAATACTTTTGCTGAACCGATTCTGATTCACTCGCTTTTAGTAAGTGCCAATGAAAAATCATTTCTTCTTTCCATTGTTCAATTTTCGTACGTAAAAGCTTAATATTTTTAACATATTGCATGAAACGGTGCAGAGTAGCGTCATGAGCTTTCCATCGATCAGTATTTCAAAGCATCGTTTGCCCCACATGTTACGGCATCTAAACCGTCTGCCGTCTGCATCAACCGATTTTAGAAAGTCCACTCGAAATCCACAAAGCATACGGGAAACATAACAAACGATTACACCCAAACGGTGGGGCGAAGGTAAAAACGGAAACCTGATGTCTTTCGAGGCTCATTTATTAGTACACCTTCTGTGGATCGATTAAGGTTTTCCATCTCAATGTGGACTGCGATTATCATTAAAATGAACCTTGGTCTTTCCATCAAGAGAATCGCAGCTGAAGCAGGTAGAAATTAGGTGTTGCCCACCAGAAAACTAGATACTAAACCTATAACCAAGAGCCATAATGCGGAAGGCTGGTCCAAATTTTTGTATTAGTTAGCTATATCCAAACGCGGTGAAATGTGTTCTAGGGTTGGTAGGACACATTGCTCATTCAACCATTTCAGATCAATACGCAAGTGCCGCTATTCGAGAGCAGTGTTCGCGGTATTCGTTTATCGCATCGCAGATTTGAGGTTAAGGTACTTAAGGAAAGAGCACCCTGTAAGCTTCCGTAAGTCAAACCTTTTATCCTGCATTTGCTGCTGAATAGCTAGATGCCAACACAACAAACGTTAGCAATAATATACTTATTTGTCTGATGACTTACAGGAATCGTTTACGTCAAAAATTATCGTAAAACGTAATTGACCAGGCTGCGTGACAGGCCGGTGGGAGAATACGGTTAATTGCGCGCAAATGCATCACGCATTGTTTAAGTTTTAATTGATAGCCAACGCTGCGCATTTCCGCTAGCCATCGTCATATGATTTTCAAGTAGCAAGACAAGCAAACACTCCCAAACGTACCTGACAAATTCAGCAAAAAACCTGCTGAGCAGCGCAAATGGAGCTCACTTAGCCGGTAGCGCCATTGATTATATCAAATTATCTATAGACAAGTGAGGACTTCCTTTAAATATTCCCAAAACAAGACTGAAAACTAAAAGAAATTAAGCATTAATATCGGGTTATCCCTGACAAACAAGCATGAAACCATCTTGGCTAAAAATAAAGAAACTGAACCGAATCTGTTGCAACGCTGCTTCTCCCTTTGTTTTCTGTACACCGAGCCTGCTATTCCAATGTATACAAGACACAGAACATGGTTAATTTTATAGATCACATGCCCTTACCTCTTCTGTCTGTCACCGAGGTGAATCACATCTCTTGTCTGAACAGATCCGACCCTGGTAGCGGCCTTCACAGTCTGAATCTAGGTAGGATCACGTCCGCACCATAGCAACCATGCTACGACGACGATTTGATTTCATTAGCTTCTGGCGTAACTCAGCCATACTACTTCCGGTCGGGCACAAACCAATATAATCCAGATAAACGTCGCGTAATCATGTCACGTCCTGCGGCTTCAGCTGATCTACATGCCTGATCCATTTCTTGATTCAAACCGTTTTTTCGTTATTTACTGCATCATTTCTGCCCATAGCCGATTCTCTCTACCACCCCCTTGGTCGACGGAGATTTCTCACGTACTTCATGTTATCGATCTTGGAATGGTTGACCAGGTCTAGTTGATTTTTCACCGATTGCATTCGTGTCTTCTTTGGACTGTGTGTCTGAACCGAACGGCTGGAAAATGATGATAGTAGCAATGGATTGACTTGCGGTTGCTGACATATGCTTTTGAATGTCTGCGCTAGCATTTCCAATTTGTGCATCCAGACGAGACCCAGCAGAGCTAACCCCGGCTTGTCGGTCAAGAAACACGTTATGGGGATATTTCGATCACGAAACCTGACTTGACAGTGCAAGTGACCAATCCATGTTAACATGCTTCCTGACGCATTCTGTACTGTTTGACACTTTTGTATCAGTGACGGACACCTGAGCATGCACCACGTATCACGGGAAATCAGGGTTGCATCTGAAGCAGAATTCAACTGCAACTCGACTTGAATGTCATTGATCTCCACGGTCTTGTGCTTACATACGACAGGTACACTAAGTTTGGAAGTGGCAGTGACAGTTCTGTTCATATTGGAGCGTCTGAACAGTAAGGCATTGTCCTTCTTCTTTCTGATGAAAATAGGACGACTTGCTATACATCACGATTCTTTGTGCCTCGTTTGTCAAAGCGATTGCAAACATGCTTTCTGAACAAGTAATTTCGGCCAAAATGTCACTCTCTACAAAGGGAACAAGCAGATGGAGTTTTGGAACCAAAGAACTCAAATGAACTGATTTATCTTGGGGACAGCGGTTAGCCTCAAAGACCAAGTCGTGGTCGATGCGGTTAGACAGCTGCTGAATCATTGAAGTATCATCCTTCAATTTGGTTATTATTTGACATTCACCGATTATCTGCTGAAGCGTTACATCAGGGTTCTGTTCCATCTTGTTCAGTATTCTTCTTCGTATATATACACCTATAGCTGCTTGTAGGCTGCAAACATAAATGCTGGATTTGTACTGGTCGCCGATCATCGTGGGAAACTTTGAACATTTGCATTGTCGATTTACACGGCTCGCGTAGGTGACCTAATCTTCTACATGTTTCCTAACCATCGTGAGGTCCTTGTTCAGGACATTGAATAATTAATGCGGGAAATCGATGTTAGCTTTTCCTTCCCAATCACTAAGTTCAGCCGACGTAAGTCTCCGTCCACTGGGTTAACCACATCTATTGTAGCTGAGGCAATCTTGATCGGATCGGATACACACTCCGAGACTGTGTTTTCCGGAAAGAATAATGACAGTGGCTCCCGTGTCTAACTGCAATCCTACCATTCTGCCTTTAATCAAAGGGCCTGCCTAGCCACAGTTTTTGAATACGTGCGATGGAATGTCCTACGTCTCTGGGTGCCTTGTCGCGAACGAGCGCACTTACCTTGCTTGATTCGCAGCAACGAGCAAAGTGGTTCATTTTCCACATTTTGCACATTTCCATCTTTATGCCGCATGTTGTTCGCGGAAACCTGGTTGTTGAGCAGCGCGAAAAATATGCATGTTCCTTACCTTACATTGATAAACTACGTTGTTTTGCGTTCGGAAACGGCACACAGTTCCACGTCATTTGAGTTCCTGCTAATGGGATGAATCTGTGCTGGAATACCTATTGCCGCAGGAGTTGATTCACTGCTAAAGGGATAAGTTGCGTTAACGTAGAAGCTGAATTCTTACTTACCACATTACTTTTGAAGGAACAGATCGCGTACTAGTATGTTGTCCATGCATTTACAATAAGTGCAAGACCGGACAAAAATCGACGACTCAGTGGTGTACACCTCGGCAGATTCATTTGTCCCTCTGATTCCCCAAAACTAGTAATACTGGTAAGTCTCTTTGTTTTGACCTTCGCAGTCAACCTGCCGAGCTCAGCGAACAATCAGCCAATCAAAGTTTACCTAACATTTTATGATAGTCACGTAAGCATCAAGCATTTTTGGTAGTGCAAGACCCCTATCGAACGGCGCGCGTCATCTCTGGCTGTGCGTGAAAAGATGATCAAGCGACATTTCGCCGTGTGATGGGTCTGAAAATTGGACTTATGGACTCATCTCGGGAACGATGGAACGGGGGCCAATAGCAGAAGGCGGCATTCACACAATTGGTCCGGCTCAGCACAAAAGAGGAACGGTGTGATTTTTGACTTCTAAGGAGCGGATTGCCGGGCGGGCATCTCACTCCGGTGTCCAGTTTAGCGAAACGCACAGCTGTGTCAACTAGCCAACCGGCGATTCATCAACCTAATCTACCAATGGCTGATCGGACTCCAGCACACAGCCTATGGGCGATAACAACTTAGATGCTCAACGTAAGTCTGGGTTCAGTAAATATTAATCGGCTCAGCTGAAGTACGAGCACGACCCAAGTGGATGGAGCTAATGTCAGAGCTCAGTTAATAACCGAGAGCCCATAAGAGGACGACAGCAAAATAATGTAGGTAGTCTAGGCAAAACCACGATTCTCCTTGATAATGATTTTTCTTCGCTGTCCAGACATTGTTTCTGATTTCTAGAGGTTTACTCAACATTTTGGTTGCTCGTCCACCCGTATTGGTGAACACAAACCCATCCAATTGCTCCTCCATAGATGCCAAGCACTTGTCATGTTCCGTTCATCAATGTCCAATTTGACAGTCAGTTGAATAACCGATAGTGATCCGATAAGCATCTGAGTATGGTTGTTGACTTCGTTTTGGCCTTCGTTGACATCATAGTGCAGAACTCTGCCTTTCAGGGAAGAGGGTGTATTCGGGAAAGTCAACTTGTGGAAAATCGCATCAAATATGACGGACCAAACTCCTCGATATATGCTGCACGTTTACATTTAATGTTAACGATGCATCTGACTCTAGTGGGTTCCCGCTTTGAGTCAGTTAAACAAACGGTGAGTAGCTCACACGAATGTCTGCCATTCCGTGTCCATTACTCGAATCAGTTAGCGCCGTCTCACATTGGTTTTCTTGCTCACTAGATCTATACGTACACTGATCTAACACACCCATCGTACGTGGACGCTTGCCTGAAGGGCGGAAAGGATAAATTCACAGTGACCAATCATAAATATTTATGAAACTGCAATCCACGCCACAAGAAGCAATTTAACGGAAAAAATGCAGATAAACAATCGCTTTAGTGACTGGCTTTTTAAATTATGGTATCCCCAGATGAATGGTAAACACAGCACGCAAGCGACCTTGAACCACTGAGAGTAAATCAGCCAGGCATTCTGCAGAGACACTTATCTAGCAATGCAACTCTGAAAGCGAAAAGGCTATGCTAGCATTAACTAAGGTAGTCACTGCTGTTAATGCTTTCGATCATTATCAGCATTCCATATTTTAGCAAAACATAAGCTCATTTTATACTTCCCATCAATTGGAGCCACTCACAAATTTGCTACCTTCATCCGGTCAACAATTTAGTGGCAGTTACTTGAGTTCTCTTCTCGCTAGTCCAGTTTAAGTACCCTCTTGCTCTCATCAATTTGAGGCTATCGACAAGAGCAAGTGATGCATCGGCCTGGGCTATTTGCTGCTTGCTACACAGCCACCAATACACTCCTCACTACTTAGATCAGAGAAGGGTTCTTCCGTGTACACCAGTAAACATGTTACCCTGAACAGGCAAACTGAAATGCAGCTGCATCAATCGTCACATGCCTGTAACACTATACATGCCCTGGCAATGTTGGGGAGGTAATTTACACTACTGCAGTGACCTGCAGTGTCAGCTTTTGGACCATATGCAAAGGCTGATCAAAGATTCATTACGGTGCAGATTAAGAATTAGGCGTAACGACAATCGACGCGGTAATTGTGCTGCATCCCAAATGACCACCCTGTAGCTGAACTCCTGTCAGATATTAGTCTTAAGGAGGGTCCTGTGACGACGAAACAGCTATGTCCTATTCCTAGGTGGTCTCAATGCTGCCACCTGTTGGTTTCGGCACCCGCAATGTGCAAACTAAATTCGACTAGCAAGAGCTTATTGCAAGCATCCCGCTCTTCAGACACGCAACTTCGCCCACCCGATTCAGAGCGGGTAATAGAACACCAGTGTTTAAGTTATTGCCTACAAGAAAAGAACTCACGCTGAAGAGAAACTCTGAGGCTGGGTGATTACGTAATGATATTTTTCGTGTATGTATATTATGCGTAATTGCTACAAGAACAACTTGAATTGTTTCGGCCAGGTACACACCTCGACATGCCAGCGGAAAATTTCGTTCCAGTGTTACTGCCTGGATAACGTTGGCTGACAGGTTTAGTGTTCTGAGTAAATCCAGGTCAAACAACATTCCCCGTTCTTCTGCAAGAGCAGTACTGTTCATTCCGGGCCCAAACGAAAAGCGGTTCGCAGTAAGAGACGAAGTGTCGGATTTGTCCAGAGCAAATCCCAGCCATGAGAGCTGAAAAAACTAAATAGTGCAGCTTATTCACTATACCACATTTGTCGTTGTGGACAAGTTTGTACACCAGCAAATGCTAGCGCAAAGGTTTTGTGATAAAAACAGTACACTATAAAAATCATCCGGAAAGTAAAGCTTGGTACTCCACCATTCATCTCAGCAAATAGATGTGCTCACACCGTTCTAACGCCATATTATGTTTTCATATTCCGACGCGCCACCAGCATATATCACATACATGTCCTATTTTCCCAGGCGCCATTATTTGCAAATGTCACTATTAGTTCAACTACGGTTTTGTCGAAGCATATATTGCTGTCCAAACATAGTTCCATCGGAGATATCAACGTTCCTCCAAAATCACTACAGTTTGCAACCACGAGGACAGCTGAGCCATTAACCCGATTTTCCCAAAGGTGCCTGAATCAACAGCAGATTCCCAGCGTTCAGAACAGGTTAACACTACTGCAATTTGTTAGGGTGGCAGCCGTTTAGATCCCGTCAACTATCGCCAAGTGATACCCCTCCCGGTGCTCTCCAATATGAGGGAGTCGATCTTAGTTAAAGCCTAAATGGGCTTTTTAAAATGATCTGATTGCATAGCGCAGGAGCAACATGAATTCTATCCACATCGGTTGTGTGCTACCGACCTACTGATCCAACGTAGTAGTTGGATTAAAACAGCAGCACTGCTGTCATCCACCTCGAAGGCTTTTTTCAGGAGATATTTCTCTTATAGCTTGTAGTGTACCGAAAAACAAGCTCTTTTAGTATTTTGCAACCTTGGATTTCACCATCGTTTTAACCTTCCTAACTTCCAATTGTTTTACTGCCGGCACTTCCGTTGAAACAAATTGTCTTGGTGGGTATCTTACTGCAGCGTTTCTCGCTGTGGTTGATTCGCTTCCTATTATTGTAGCCTGCACATTACACTTTGGGTATCGCCTCATCCAACTTCTATCCGGTTCAGTATTTGACACGTCTCTTACGCATCATTGATTACCGACAAGTATCCCAGGCACCGCCCAACAATTAGTGACCCCGATTCAGAACACACCGTCCGCCATCTCGAATTTTCATTCTGGTGAGCTCGTTACAGTCACTTAGATTCATTACTCGCTAACGTGTATTTTCTTACCTGCCGTATATACTTATTCATTTCTCACGATGAATGGTTCTGATCAAATGCCATCTACTTAAGTGGATACTACAATTGAGCTAGCCTTCCCATCTTTTCGGGAGAATGAATCGTTGTTTTGGTTTTCGCATTTGGAATCCACCGTTTACAGTCGTACAGTTTTATCTGATAATGCTAAAGTTCATTAACTTATATCTCGGCTTCCGCCATGTGTATCCTCCCAGGTACGAGACATAATAGCTTGCCCTTCTCCGGATGCGAAATATGAAATTTTAAAGCAGGCGATCATCCAAGGCATCACGCCCTCCGACAAGGTCCAACTGCAGCAATTGTTTAGGGATTTGCAACTAAGGGACAAGACGCCATCAACCTTATTGCGACAGATGCAACAGATCCTAGGACTACCCAGCATGTACGTCGGGATTCTCCACAAAATGTGCATGAATTGTCTCTCGGAAAAAAATACAGGCCATCCTCGCCGTGACCGCTGCCCTGCATCTCGCAGCAGTTGCCGAAGTAGGCGCCTGTGTCATCGAACGACATCAGCCAACGAACGTAGCTAGAATATTCACCCGAGTTAGCTCCGTGGCATCCACCGAGACATCCGCGACTAGTGAGCCGTCAGCAAGGGGCGCTTTATCATCGCAAATAGCGTCACTATGACGTCGTTGAGAAACTCTCCCTAAACGGTATGCAACTCAGCCGCTCTAGTTCATCACCCTGTCGCACAAGGCGTAACAATTCAGGCTTCTGCATTTGCCACTCGCGTTTTAGTAACAAAGCCCATAAATGCGCGCAACGATGCGACTTCTCCGTCCCGAAGAATGGAAACTTTCAGATTGGCTCGTAATGGCAACTAACATTGTCGGCAAAGCCCAATGTAGTCTCATCTACAGTGGGTATTATGATTCCGAGACTACGTTCTTAATTTATACCAGGCTGGAAGTCAGTGTCATTACCCTATGCCAGGTGCGTCTAGCGCTACGTTGTCAACAATGCCTAGTGACGCCAATCTGTTGCTTACCCCGGACTTAGGTTTTCGACGCATGTTCCGCTGGGTATTTACCGTCGCTGCAGTCCATTTTGCCATCATCGGCATTGATGTTCTCGGGCATTTTGACCTCTTGGTTGATGCGAACCGCCAAATGGTAGTCGACACTGCAACGAAACTCAGTGCATGTGACATCAACGTAGATATCGCATCTAGAACACTAGTCTACACCTGTCCCCAGTCCTCGCCAGACTACGCCATTCTCTTTTCCTACTATTCCAAGCTCGTCCAGCAAATGAAAGCAGCTTTTCCCGGGGCATCCCAAGTCACACATCATATCAAGGTCATGAACTTGTCAGCGTGTGCGTGATAATCGTGTAAACCTGTGCTCTGTGTTAAATTGGACTTATCTCCTCACCTTCTTGTGCCACCTTTTCGGAAGTCACTCAATCGATTCAGATTGAAGTAAGTGTAACGACACGCTGGTACACCACAAAAAACGCTTCGGAAGTCTATTCACTAAGGCCAACTTGGGTAACTTTGCTTATTTGAGCTCCATCAGTACCTTTGGGATACCATTCGACAGAGCTTTTGTAAGGCTGTCAGGCAATATATAACTTAATACTGCACCACTGTATGCCACAGATTCAGGCCTCTTTGTCGTCGCACCTTACCACCATATTTTTACGTGCATTTCACTGTACATAGCCTGTGTGATTTTGAATACTAGTGTGCCTAGTGGCGCACCAACACCAAACTCTCTGACCGGAGCAGACAACTGAGGCAGCACAAACGGCGTGACCAGCGCAACCTAAACGTGCATACCGAACATTGATCCATGGACCGGAGAATGTTGCCAGGCGGGAATGCGTTGAGCAACAAGCCCAAGGTCAACTGTAGCTCACGTGCGGGGAACTGAAATCCGCTCGAAAATCACGTGTTCGTACTGTGCCAAATCCTATGCCGCAACAAATGTGAACATTACCTAACGGAGCTAACAGCGTATCGACAGATATTTTGTGGTCCTGTGACTTAAGTCTATACCATTTCCCAGCCAAGTTGTCCTCTTGGGCCACAGAAATAATATGAGGGGGCATTCAACATAAGTCTACTTAATTAGTTGGTTCCGTGTGTACGCCAGTCACTTGTGCAGG
Organism: Dicrocoelium dendriticum; assembly: GCA_944474145.2. Taxonomy (NCBI): domain Eukaryota; kingdom Metazoa; phylum Platyhelminthes; class Trematoda; order Plagiorchiida; family Dicrocoeliidae; genus Dicrocoelium; species Dicrocoelium dendriticum. The sequence goes on along the minus strand of OX104069.1, from coordinate 91,311,206 downwards.
TGTGTAAATGTGAACTTATACACGTCGCCTTCAGCCAATTGGACCTCAGTCGCACTAAGTCATAGGGGTGCAGGCGGGACGCTTCAGCTCCTACACAAGAAACAAGTCTCACGTAATGTTCCAAAGCATGCAGTTACGCATAAATTGAACGATCACGGTCAGTAGCTGGGCAACAAGAATTGACCCCTACAGACAGTGCAACTAACGACGTTGTAGGTAAAATAAAATCTTGCTGTAGCCTTGACCTACCGTACACGGAAGACAAGCCAGACACCCCCACTCACAAGAAACTGCAGAACAAACAATTACTACGCAACCAAAAGGCGGTGACAGTGACATGTTCAAACGTCCAAAAACCCACAAGCGAATCGTTAAAATGTAGACAAGCCGAGAGGCAAAACCGATGGGCTGAACTAACCTGCGCACTCGGACTGAAACTACTCCCAGCGGGACTTACACACCTCTCACGAAACCCATCATCTCCCCACTCAAGGAAACCTCTGTTACTGCGAGTAACGTTTGGCAACACGCCCGATCTGGAATATATTATCTTTAAAGCCACATTCTAGTGAAATCTTCTGTCAGTGCCTGTATTCTTCCGGAAAGTTTATGGGCAGAAAGACAGAAGCGGAAATCCAACCCTAGTTCTTCACGTCAAAATGAGAAGAAGAAAGTGGTACCGGTTCATAGTGTGCCAGAATTGAAGCATGATGATAGCAGTGAATGACAGAAGCAAGACATCGGAAAATGAAGGTACATCGCAGAATTCTTCAACATGCAGAATGTGTTGGCTTTTGACGTCACCAGTCTAATTGTTTCCTCAAACTACCAAGTTAGCGGGCCACGAATTTTGAAAGTTACCTTGGCTGCGCCCGAAATGGTATCAGTAGAAATTCAAGCATAGCAAGACAACAGGAAACCCGAGCCACCAGAAGTACGGTTAAGACCATACCTTCATTTAACACAGACCTCAGATACGCATGAGCCAGCCTCAGTTGTACATATCTCAGATCAGCCAACCGTGCAAACAAATGTTTCAAATACCTTCAGCAGACCGGCGCTATTTGTGCCGGTCAGTGACAGCGAACCGAGCTCCTGACGCGTCAACAAATACAATACTGCTACATCAACTCTCAGGGGTTGTATTCTAAGCTCTGTGAACTGCGCCATCGAGATGAAAGAATAATTTGGGACCTCATAGCATTTCCTCAACCTTGGCTCTCAAACGACATACTTGATCCAGAGATTGAACTCATTGGGATGTTAGCCATTCGAAATGATTGTCGATCTCGCTGTGGCGGTGTCGCTCTATACTATCGAGATTATTTGAAATATGAGGCTCTTACCAAATTTTCCCTTATTATCCTCGACGCGCTATTTGCCGACGGCAACTAGCAGGTCGAGAAGTTGGTTCACAGAAGACAAGTAACGCTTGCCTGTTAGCAGTTATCTATAGGCGTCGGAACTCATCAGCAGACAGCGATAACATTCTGTTAAACGACCTCCGCCATGCTGTTTCACAAAAGTCCTCTCACTATCTTATAATGGGTGAATTTTAGGTTCCTTCAATAGCATCAATGTCACCTAATGGGCCTTCATTTAAATCGAAGCTCCTCGAATTCATGTATATGGAAGCTTTGTATAACCATGTGCATCGACTAACCAGACACCGCGGTTCAAACAAGCTATCACTCCTGGACATAATCCTGACCAATGAACAGTTGACTGCTGAGTCAGTAGCATACGATCCTCCACTGGACCATAACGAACATTCAGTCCTAACATTTGTTTATGCGTGCTATGCCAGTATAGTTGCTAAATAAAATTGACTCAACAAACTACTACGGACTATTTTAAGTTTCATAACTTAGCAACAACCGTTGCCTGGGAGCTACAGACGCACAGCTCAGCGAATGACACACGGAATGAACGGAAAGACAAAATTAACTGGGTCATGCAATCAGCATCGAAGGATGTACCATTACGAGCTTCGCGCCGGACCAAGTCCTGGATCCGGAGCAGAATACGTAAATGGATCAACAGAAATCTATAGGCAACATTCACTAAGCCCAAGTGATACTACATGGCAGAATTGCAAAGCCATCAGGAACTACTGCACGTCGCTCATTAGAGTCGATAAATACAAATGGCAGGGGAATATGCTACTGAAATTTACGAGTAAAACCAAACTACTGTTCAGGTTTGTGGATGGCAAAAGAAAGCATAAACTCGGAATACCATCACTCATGACGGCCAGTGGCCTAATGACTACTGCTGTGGATACCACGAAAGCTCTACTCCTGCAGTTTGGCTCGGTAGCTACAAATACCATGGCACCTTTGCCTTATCAATTCCCAACAAATGTCGTTGGCTTATCCAGTGTCAGCTTTATTCCATCAGTTGTTGCATGGAAGTTACAGTTTCGCCAGGAGTACAGTGCCCATGGAATCAACATGATCTGCCCAAAAGTACTAAGAACCTTTCCTCCCACCATAGCAGCACCCAATGAAACCTTTTTCCAGTGTCTTCTTAACTACTATACACGCTCATCTGAGTGGAAAAATAAAAGTATCACTCCAATATATAAAGGAAGTAAGATATCGGATCCTACCAACTACCGCCCTATTACAGTCCTTCCTGTTTTATCAAAAGTGATGGAATCGGTAACCGCAGATGAACTGATGCGATACTTTGAAACTCAAAACAATTTCTAAAGCCCAATATGGGTTCAGACGCAGACGATCTTTTCTTACCAATTTGTTGATTACTCGGGACTCATGGCCCAGGACGGCTGATGAAGCGGTCCCCATAGATGTGATTTATTTGGATTTTTCTAAAAGCTTGATGCCAACGACATCAACGGTTCCCTGCTCAAGGTAGAGCAATCAAATTAAGGGTAGCCGACGCTCACTCTGCAAGCTTGTGCGTCTCCAGTGGTGTACCACAAGGATGCGTCTTCGGCCCGCTGCTGTTTTTATTCTGCATTAATGAGCTTTCGGCAGACCTTCGATCTTCGATACAAATATTTGCAGACGAGGCTAAAATATGGAGAGAAATTCCCTTAGCTTCCGACCGTGTGTCCTCCAGAAAGATCTGACACTGATTAACGAATGGGCAGAAAGTAACCAGCTCCCACTGAATCCTGCAAAGTGCCACCTGCCGATGGTGCATAGCAGCTTCGTCAACACATAACATTTGGGGCAACACGTCCTTCAACAAGTGACTAGTGTACGCGACTAAGGTATAATCGTACAAGAGAATCTTGGAAATTCGCGCCAATCTTCGAAAACAACAAGTGTGGCGAACTTGAACATGAGACTTCTGAGGAGCGCCATCGGCACCTTTGTGCGGCGGCTAGCATCATTGCTGATTAAATCCTACATTAGCCTTCGCGTTGAATATGCACTTCAGGCCTCGTCTCCATGGTTAAAACGAGATATCCGCCTATTGGAACAGCCCCAAACAAGAGCCACAAAAGCAACGCGTGGACAATCCGGTTTAAGTTACGAACTGCGTCTTCGTGTATTCCGTGCGTTCTCATTAGAATACCGACGGCTTCGCGGAGGTCTTACTCTCACATACAGGATATAAACTGAAAGCGGGCATCCAGCTACACTATTGTTGACTCTAGCCACTTACAAACAAAGTCGAGGCAACCACCTGAAACTAATAAGGCAACAATCCCGTCTAATTGGTAAAAACTATTTTTATTCACTTAGACTCTGTTCTCACTGGAATGCATTACCAACATATGTAGTGAACGCACCAGACATGACGACATTCAAAAGACTCTTAGATTTTCATCTTAGTGATAAACACTACACAACAGTTTGATAATGTGCCATGATTTAACCACTGATACTTCACGTTCCAGGTTGAAACATTTTGATGTTGATTTGCTTTTGCATATCCATCCTGTGTGTCTCGTAAAGTTATGCTTTGTATTCCATCTTACACTATTTAACTGATGAACCCTTGAACATACGGACGAATGGCCCTACCGTCTTATGTCGTCCACGCCGACTATCGTCCGAGAAACTTACGACAGCCAGGACGGAGTTCGCTCACATGCTCGAACTGAGAATAATGCGCCATTCCGAAGGCGTTTGGTCCTCTCCCCTGCAGATAATCCCCAAGCAATCTGGTGACTGGTACGCTTGCGGTGATTACCGTGCATTCAATAGACTAACCATCCCAGATAGGTATCCCATCCCACACATGCAGGATCATACCGCATGCTTTACAGGTAAGAAGATCTTCAGCAAGATCGATTTGCTTCGTGCCTATCACCAGGTACTTATAGAGGAAGCTGACATTCCTAAAACAATCATTATCACTACTTTCGACTTGTTTGAATTTCTAAGAATGCCAGTTGGACCGCATAAATCCGCACAAACATTCCAACGCTTCATCCACGAAGTCGCTCATGGCCTAGACCTCGCTTATTCCTACCTCGACGACATTTTAGTAGCTAGTTCATGGGAAGAAAAGTATCTCGGCCAACTATGAGCTCTGTTCCAGCGCTTGACCCAAAACGGTGTCACAGTCAACCCGACTAAGTGCAACTTCAGCAAATTAACTGGGCATTTCGAGGCCAAACCGTTTCATCGTCAGGTATCGAAGCCATTCCTGACAAGAGCCAGGCTACTAATTATTTTCAAGCTCCTATTTCGTTCAAACACCTCCGTCAAGTTAGTGTTTTATGCAACTACTATCGACGCTTTATTCCGTGTTGCGCTCAGCTCATGCAGCCTCTGACTGTCTTACTCAGAGGGAATGAACATAAGTTCGTTTTCCCTAGCACCGCACAGACAGCCTTCACCTTGCTCCATTAAGCTATCTCCAACATAGTCCCCTCGCTCATTTCGAATAGACTGTACAACTTGCTATTACGACGGATGCCTCTCAATCTTAGGCATCCGTAGCCGCATCAAAGCTGACTTGTAATGCCCACCAGCAGAGCTGGTTTACGGCACAACGCTAAAGTTGCCAGGAGAATTCGTTTCACCTTCTGCATCGTCCGGTATGTCTCCACCTGACTTTGAGTTCTCCCTAGCTCAACGCATGTGTTTACTACGCCCTACTCCGCCCCGTGAGCAGACTAATGTGCAACTACACAGCAGACTATCCACCTGCACTCATGTCTTCCTCCGCAAGGACGCAATGCGGCGCCCACTCCACCCTCCATACACTGGCCCTTTCAGATTCTCGCAACGGACTCCGAAACATTTTATTTTAGACCAGAATGGTCACCAAACGACGGTGTCCATTGATTGTCTCAAAGTGGCTTTCTTTGAGGAAGCATTTGCAACCCATTCTGATGTTATCACACAAGCACACACACCTGCGGTGACTTTCCGAGCACTGGATATCCCGAAACCATTTGTTTCCGTTGACCCTCAACTTACCCCGCGTCAACCTGAGCAACCGACCTACACGGTAGACACGTCAAACGTCCGGTCCGTTTTACAGATTTTGTAAACGCTTGATATTTCCATTAAGCTGTGGGTTTCCTCCACAAAATTTTGTAACCTCAACAAAAGACCGAAATATTATGTGTAGTTATAAGGCGTAGTTGGTTTTTTCATGCAAGCCATGTGCCATCTCCGGCTTCAAGTCACGTTTTCTGACCCTTGCGCACCGCCTCTGAACTCTACCTTCCAGAATCTCTATCAGTGGAATTGCCAAGCAAACCTCGAGTGACTCGTCAACTGCATGAACGCAACCATCGAATGACACGTTAATCGGCTCAACGCAAACCTCGAATGACTTGCCAGCAGGCCCAAGGCCCATTCCTGACCCAAGAAACTGTCAGTCGCCCTAGACCGCGGACGGCCATGACCGGTGTGGTCCCCAACCGCCTGGCTACGCGTTGTCGACGAGGACGCCCGAATTTCTTCATGGTACTTGGACCGTGAACTGGGTGCGGTGGGGGAGTGACACCTCCCAAGCGCACCACCGGGTCTGCAACGGAGGGAATGTCCTACCGGCCTTTCTTCCGGACTAGCCAGATTTTTCGCAGTCCGACCAGCCCACCCCGACGGCCCGCCGATGATATACTTTTGTCCACAAGGTCATCATAAATAATTAATAACAATAGCCTGGACCCAGCAAACTCAGATACACACACCATCTTGGAAGTCCATGTTCAAGTCCATCCAACTATACCTACCCATCCTCAGCTCTCGTTTTCCTCTACTGAAACTCCATCGAAGGCGTTCATCATTCAGCCTTCTGTGGGAGGCACTTGTTGTGTACCGGAAAACACGCACTTTTAGTATGTTGCAAGGTTGGATTTTACGGTTATTTTATGCTTCAGACTGTCTAATTGTTTTACTGACGGCACTTCCTTGGACACAAATAGTTCGATGGATATCTTACTACACCGTTTATCGCTCTGGTTGTTTCGCCTTCTATTATTGTAGCCTGCACAATACACCTTGAGTTCAGTCACCCCCAAACTTACATACTGTCCCGTCTCTTACGTATCATTGATTACCGACTACTTTCACAGGAGCCACCCAACAAGCTGCAGACATACAGACTTGCGAACCCTATCCCTAGATGGATAGAAAAATTTGTTCCTCAGCAGCGGATCCAGATTTGGATACGGTAGTCAACTCCGATATTGTTTCTGTAGATTCTGGTGTTTTAAAGAGCTCAGTGTTAATGCGGCGCTTATACTTTGTCCTCATCAACGATATTGCTGCGTCACTGAGTCGATTTCTTTTAATTCTGTCAAAGGTAATAAGTCATTGGAGGATTACCGATGGTTGGAACAATCAGGATCTGCTGCATGAGGACTTGCACACTACCTTTGATTGTCAGAGGAAGAAGTGGTGGTAGAGGTGCGTCAACTACTCACCAAACTTGACGGCACCAAACCTGCTTGGTTTGGTAAATGCTACCACTTGCTTCACAAGTCCGTCTCCGCCGTCATCTCGCCTGTTGTAACTTACCTGTTCAACTGCTCTATGTCCGAACCTTAACTACATATCGCTGAAAATGCGCAGTGGGAAGACCGATTCCAGAAGACAGGGGCCCAGCAAAGTAGAAAACTATAGGACAAATTTTTTGACATCTATTTTGACCGAAGTTGCAGAGAAGATTTCGAAGGAATATTTGCTACAGCTATTTCAGTCAAACTTCTCCTGACACACGGACAAAACGGTTTCATGCCAGTCGTTCATGCATCATCAATCTGCTTGTGACTGAGCTTCCATGGTTGCAGGCAGTGAAAAAGGTAAAGTCTGTCGACCTGATCTACATCGCTCTCAACAAAGCGTTCATCAAGGTGAAAGATGAGTTATGCCTACTCAAGCTGTCAGTGTGCAGTGCTGTTGGACCGCAGAAAAAGTGGATCCAGTACTTACTTGTTTGAGATATTTGATATCAGAGTGAACGTACTGACCAACCAAAAGAGACGGGAATAACTGATTCGAGCAATGGAAAAAGAATGGCAGACATTCGTATGACCTACTCACCTATGTATAACTGAGTCAAATGAGGAACCCACTGGACTCAGATACATCGTTAACATTAAATGTAAACGTGCAGCATGTATCAAGGAGTGTGGTCCGTCAAATTTGATGTAACTTGTACTGAGTTGTCAGTTCGGAATACACCTTCTTCCCTGAAAGGCAGAGTTCTACAATATGGTATCAAAGAAGACAAAAACGTAGTCAACGACCGCAGTTAGATGCTTATCGGATCACTATCGGTTATTCAACTGACTGTCAAATTGGACATTGATGAACGGAACTTGACAAGTGCTTGGCATCTAAGGAAGAGTAATTGGATGGGTTTCTGTTGGCCGATACATGTGGACGAGCAACCGAAATGTTGAATAGCCCACCAGAAATCAGAAACAATGTCTGGACAGTGAAGAAAAATCACTACTAAGGAGAATCGTGGTTTTTGCATAGACTACCTACATTATTTTGTTGTCGTCCGCTTATTGGCTGTCCGTTGTCAACTGCCCAGTGATATTAGGTTCATCCACTTGGGTCGTGCTCGTACTTCAGTTAAACCGATGGACATTTATTGAATACAGTTATAAGTCGAGCCGCCTATTGTTATCGTCGATAGACTGTGTGGTGGCGTCTGATTGGCCATTGGTCTAATACATTGATGCTTTGCTGGCTGGCTAGTTTACACAGCGGTGCGTTTCGCTAAACTGGACCCCGGAGTAAGATGCCCACTCGCCATACAACTAAACAGTGCATTTCCTAAATGCCACAAATCAGACCGTTCCTGCTTTTGCTGAGCCGGACCAATTGTATGGAGTTCGCCTTCTGCTCATTGGCCCCCGTTCCATCGCCACCGAGACGATTCCCTTCGCCCCAGCTTTCAGACAAAATCACATGATTGCTTTTTCTTATATTAAGTAAGTTGGGGCAATGAGTGCCTTTCGGGGTTCCGCTGGGTGTACGCTTGCTGCCTTGGGTTGAAATTGCAGGTAACCTTTCTCGCTGTTGCTGCCGCTACTGATGGTGCAGATCCCCGTCTATTATCGTTGCGGCACTCAAGCACTGCTTCCGCCAACGTTCTTTTGACTCTTTTACTGTTCGCAACCATACTTCGGCTTCTATAACTATGGTTGGGAGTATTTACGATCCGTGGTAATAGTCCTTATTTTCTCTTATCAGTCAGTTCCGTAGTCAGTTGTGCACAAAAGCATCCGTTGATATCTCGAGATGTAGTAGCATTGTAGCTACCAGCAGCGGTTTCTGGTTCTGTGACTGAATAGTCGTTTTGCCGGACTTATTCCGATCTCGGTAAAAAGTTTGCTCTCCCCTCCAGCAAATTACGTACAGATCCTATTGGGTTTCCTTCTGTTTGGTAAGCAAGTTCTTTGACTGACTCAACCTTCCTATTTGATTTGATGTGATACATACTGATGAGAAGTTACCGAAAATCACACTTCTTGCTAAAAGTGCCTAATTCTACACAACTGAATTGCGGCCCGTTGTCAGGACGTACCGCTTCGGCTATTCCATGCTGAGTGAATTGACCCCCTAACTTATTCAACACGCTTTTCGTGCATGCTCACGGAAGGGCATCAGTCACAAAATAGGTTATGAAATGTTCGGTCAGAATCAAATATATCTATCCTTCGCGCTTTCTGTATGATAAACGGTTTAATAGGTACTCACGTGCTTGACAGCTCATTTCCGGTCAAAACTTCAGCGCTCGTGGTCTCGCCACGAAAGTTTAAATTTCTGGTTTTTCCCAGCGTAACAACTTCTGTATTAAACTTTGCAGTGCCGTCGGAACTGCTATCATATGACCCATGAATATTAATCCGCCTTGGTCGATGAGTTCGTCGAGGAAATGTAGGAACGGAATTAATTCTTGGAGAACTTTATTCCCTTATTCGTTCTCTCCCTTCAGTATCATCTGCTTTAGTGGCCTGTACAGTTCGTCCTCCTCCCTGCTCTGTTGTAGCTGATGCAAACGTTCCTCAGTGACAGCGAGCAGCTGGGTTGTGTAAACAAAATCCCGGTCTTCTTCCATTTCTGGGTGTTTGACAGATGCGTTCATACTGAAGACTAGTAGGGGGATTTGAATGGTATAGTTAGACATTCGTGACATCTTGACTCACTCAGACAGCCGTCACGCGCGTACCGATGCGTCCTTCTCATCGGGTCCGCAGTGTTCATCCAGGATCCTGGTCGGCAGATGATATCCAGCTCATAATTCTGCAGACAAATTCGCATTGTTTGCAGATAGCGTGGAGCAATATGTGCTGTCTTACTAACGATGGAAATAAGTGGCTTGTGGTCAGTGAAATTAGTTGTTTTGCGGCCAAAAGTGTAATGGTTGAAGGGTTCCAAAGTGTAAAAATGCGCCAGGATTTCCATTACAATGCTCGGTCTCCGTGAGCGTTCAGTTGCAAAAATCGATGGACTTCCCGCTTTGTTTATGAACAGTTCCAATGCCGCAATGACTACTGTCGAACTAAATCACAAGCTGATGCGACGGATCAAAATAGGGAAAGACAAACACTTCTGTAATCAATTTCTTGTTGGTCAAAAGGGCATTTTCTTGTTCGAAGTTAGAGTGTCTGCTTACAAATCGGTAACATTACATCAGCTAATCGTGAAAGAAAACGTCTCAAGTAGTTGACCAACATGTTTAGCCTGCTAAGTGCCTTCGTATCAGTGGAGTGATACATCTCGTTTTTGACCCAGCATTTCTCTGGATCCAAATACCATTTTGTCGATCTCAGCATGTGTCCATGAAATGTCACTTCGGGTTTGCGTAGTTCGAATTTCTCAGTTTGATGGTTATTTCAAATCAGGGTTGCAAAAATTGGTGAAGATGACTATCCTGTTCCTATCAAAAAGCAGCAAATAATAACAAGTTATCTACTGCAAAAACACCCCAGCCAGATCGCCCAAAGCATGTTGCAGGCTGTTTAGAATGACTTAGCTAGCTACCTTCAAACCGAAGGGCAAATGAACACATCCAAAATGTGCCGAAAGCGTCCCATATGTAGCCACATAGCTTGAATGTTTGTCTAGTGCTGCGTGTCAGAAGGCTGAAGTGAAGTAGCATTTCGTGAAACCCATTTGGTCTGATGACATTGCCGCTCGTCTGTGCTCTTCCATGAAAAGACAGTTTCTTGAGTGCGGTTCACCAGCCTATTGTCCGATCATAAAGGGTGAGGTGAAGTGACTGGATCGGGTCCACTATGTAGCTACCCGGCTCATTCCCAGTTTACGTGGTATGTCATACGAGGACAAATGTATTAGACTAGGGCTTTATACCCTGGCATATCATCGGCTTCGATTTGCTCTCATTATGATTATGTCGAGAGGGATTATCAACAAATGATATTTCCTAAGGATGCATACACATTTAAACGAGCTGCAAACAATCCCTATTAGCAAAAAGCGGTATCGCGATGATGTACTAAACTTTAATCCAATGATTCCACTCAACCAACTTTTTCCTCAGGATCGCTGTAAAAGTAAAGTCGATGCTGCAAGTAACTTATTCACACATGTACAGCTAAATGGTTTGAACATCCACCGATAGCTAATGTCCCAGAATTTATCTGGTTTTCCTTCTCAGAAGCCTCCGTGTAATTGCATCTGTTTACAACCCACCAAATTCATCAACTATGTATGTTGTCCTTATCACTTCAGCTTTCGATTTTGAATCGGAGTAGACGCACAAACAAAGTGTACAGGTCAGGTCAGGTCAGATGCACGATAGAGGCTTCCGCCAAACGAGCGTCCAGTTCTTGTGTCGGTAAGTGAATCGGCCCCCAGCACTTCGATGTTGGATTGTTTCTTGCTTCTGCAATGGAATGATGCAAGAACAAGAGTAGTCTCTGCACTTTCATATGACAGCATCAAGATACACTACATATACCAGTACAACTACAATAGCTCTGGAAAAATGGTGGACCAACAATTGTCTAAGCCCCTTTTGAAGGCTGCTCCTGTCTCAGACTCCACTAAATCAGAAGGAAGTTTATTCCAGTAGTTAACTACTCGGTTCGTAAAAACTTTGCCCTGATGTCCAAACGAGCTCTGTGATGTTTGAGCTTCAGGCGATGCCCGCGCAGGTGGTCTGAGGTAGCCAACTCAAACAGATGGGTGGAACTAATACCACTAAGTCCCTTAATGATCTTGAACGTCTCTATCAAATTCCCTCTCAACCTACGCCGCTCCAAGGAAAATAATCCTAAGCTACTTAGACGATCTTCGTAAGACTTCCCTCGTTGATCTTCAATCATTCTGGTCGCAAGTTTGTGAATCTTTTCTATACAACTGATGTCACTCCGGAGGTACGGTGACCAGGCATGAACACAATACTCCAGATGTGGCTTGACCACTGCTTTATATAAGGGCAAGAATACTTCTGCTTTAGTGTTACTCAGCGCCCTCCTAAGACGAAATAACTCGTGTCGTGCTTTATTGGCAGCATGGCGACACCGTGCCGAAGGCTTAAAATTGTTCGCTACGATGACACCTAGATCACGGGCCTCGTCAGTACATCGCAATGATAGAGATCCCACAGAAGACTGAACTGCAATTCCGCTACCACTACTAGTCAATAGTTGACATTTGTTGGTATTTAGAGGTAGGTCCCATTGACTTGACCAATTCGCCACAGTGATGATGTCCTCAGCCAACGTCGATCGGTTTCACCTACTGACTAGCTTCAAGTCATCTGCGAAGATGTAGCAGGGATCCTCAAGAAGAGGAGCCAGGTTATTTATAAACATAAGAAACAGCAATGGACCCAGAACCGAACCTTGAGGGACACCACTGTTGGCATGGCCAACACTAGAACTCGCTTCCCCAACCCTGACTCTAAATGTCCTTCCACGTAAGAATTCAGAGAGCCATAGTAATAGTTGAGGATGTAATCCAAACCATGTCAGCTTCTCAATTAAAAATCGATGATTCGCAGAGTCAAAGGCTTTATTGAAATCCAAATAGCACACCTCTACCGATATCCTACTATCAAGAGAACGGGTAATCTCGTCCAAAAAGCAAAGTAAATTGGTAAGACAAGACTTCTTTTTGAGAAAGCCATGCTGTTCCGCTCGAATTAGACTGTGCTCAATCAAGTGCTCACAGATCCTGTTCCTTATAAGCTTTTCCAAGCATTTCAGCATGATGCTGGTCAAACTAACAGGTCTATAGTTAAGAGGCACCGACTTAGAACCCCCTTTGTGGATGGCAACAATAGTCGCCTCCTTCCAATCACGTGGCAGCTTGCCTTCTTGAAGAGACTGGTTGAATAACTCCGCTACGGGATACTGAAGGATATCAGCCAGCGGCTTAACTATGGCGGGATGTACGCTATCAGGACCGGCTGATTTATAAGGGTTTAAACTAGCCAGCACTGTGAAGACCTCTGGCACACTGAGAATAATTTCCCGCATTGTGTAGCTAGTTGAGCAGTGCGGCTGTGATGGCAAGGCTGACCCACTATCCTTCCGATGCAGGCTTTGGTAGAAACGTAGCAGCAATTCTACATTATCGACGTCATCTACAGCCTGGGTACCGTCCTCCATGGTTAGACAGCCGACGACCTCTCTTAAAGAAGCCTTTGACTGGACATAACTGTAATAACACTTGGGATTAGTTTTCGCGAATTTGGCCAACCTAAGCTCATATGAGTACTTCGCTTGCCGCTGTAACTTAATAGCCATGTTTCGACAACATTTGTACTGCGGCCAGCGTCGAAACCCCCGAGTTTCTTGATATTTTCTCCATTCAGCATTGCGCCTCTTTATCGCTCTCTCAATTATTCTTCTCCACCATCGGGGTATTCCAAGATGTCTCCTGGGGCGAAGAGGAACAAATTCATTCAGCAACTGTACAGGTCCACTTTTAAGTAGAAGCCACCTCTGTTCCAAAGTGGCCTTGTCCTGCTCAGGAACAAAAGTGATCTGAAGGGCTCGATCCCGCAGCTTCGTAAAATCAATACGATTTAAATCTCTTCCCATTCGACGGTTCTCTGCAAGCCTCGGTGTGTCCAGAGAAAAGGTCAAAACACAATGAGCACTCTTACCTATGGGTGGCTCCACGCATAGGTCAATCAAGTGACCATGTCTGGCGATCACGATATCAAAGGTTGAATGGGTACTCCCAGTACGACTCCTAGTCGGGATATTGACGTACTGCTCGAACGCATTTACATGCATCCAATCTACTAGTTCCTTCTCTAAAGTACCCAATTTGTTTTCGGCATGCTGTCAATTAGCATGCGGAAGGTTTAGGTCACCGACGATCAGAAAATTAGGTGCGGCCATTGCCGCCTGTCTTAATAACGTACCAAGATCCCTGTCCTCTTCTCGCGTGGAGGATGGGCTACGATAAACACATACTATGATCTCCAATCTGCCCCATGCTTTTAGATAGCAGGATACCACCTGAACATTAGCAGAACTCATGGTAAATGGAGCCTCCCAGTGTTTATATTGGCCCTTTATAAGCAAGAGTACCCCTCCACCAGTCTGATACCCGGGCCTGTCAGCCCTGTAGCACGCAACTCTGTAAGCAGATCACCAATAATGTCATCTGGAGAGAGCTAGGACTCCGACACAGCGGCCACATCAACATGCTCACAACGCGTCATTAATTCCCCCCATTTGTTACGCATTCTACAACAATTAGTGTACCACACGCTTAGTCTCTCCGAACGCGGTTGTTTCCCCTCGGACGTAGAGCCCGAGGGGATAACCCGTTTTTGTACCATTTCATTTCGATCAGCTGCCTGAGTCGATGAATCAACGCTGGGCTGCTTTAACGCATTACGGGATAATCCCTTTCCTGGCTTCGCCCGCCTGGGCTTGCTGGATAAACTCCCCATGGGTCTCCTCCCATTTACCTGAGTCGACCTGACAGCACTGCACTTCGGATTTTCTGTACGGCCCAATTTAGGTGTGGCAAGTTTTTCATTTATCCTATCATTTTGTGAAAAGGGCATACCACCCATGGACTTTGGTGCCACTACTATCGAGCATGAGGCTGCCATTATTCTAGAACGCACCGGCTGAAGTCCCATTGCCACACCTACACTACCCTCTTCCGCCATAGAGGTGTGATTCTCATTTTCATCAAGAGTAAGTTTCTCCACAACCAAATGTATGCCAGGAGTTGTCTCGCTGGCGTCTTGTGAAGGGGGTTGTCCAGACAAGCTGTCTGCCCTTGCCACAGAAGAGCAAACGCTAGAGGTTTGCTTGGGTGTCTGCATAACTTGAGGCTCACTATCATGAATTCCAACGTGCGAGACCGCAGATTCGTTATCCAAGCTGGTATTAGTGCCTTCTAACCGGCTCAGCCGAAAGACTTTAGCCTTCGAAGTCAGTGTGTCCGGTGCTATTTGATACCGACCATTTGTCTGACATGCAACCAACCCAGCCCTGTAGATGCCCATGTAGATGATTTTAACATAACGAAGATACGTGGCCCTCCCAGACCTTCTTGTTTAAACACAGAGCATTCATTTATTTAGTCAGAGTTGGTTGGACACAGTGGGTTACTGTACCAACTAGGTTGACGAACACATTAGATGTGATATTTACAGTAGATTTAGCCAACGTACAGAGTGACGTTTCAGAGAACATCCCTAGTAGCGACGACAACATGATACGCTAAAACCTCACGGTAAAAATGGTCAACACACCAGTACCTGCTTCCCACTACTATAGCCGCAGTATTTACCGGAAAACCTTCCGTCAAATAATCCAATCCTGCGATTTTGATATTTTACATCTCACTAACAATGCATACACAGCCACTGAGCACTTCTATCATTAGGTTTTTTAAGGTTTAATCCTCGTTGCTGCACAAGCAAAGCGAATCGGTGAGGTAAAAATAGATGCATTCGAATATTTGGTGAGTCAGCAATTCAGCAAATTGACCGCGCGCTATAATAGGGTATTTTACAATGATTTCACAGAAGCACCGATTCGTCTCTGAAATCCAGCACTTACAATTTATGGGGAGAACACATGAAGATAAACCAACCTTACGAATGACATGTAAATCAAAAGAACTGGTCAGGTTTCTCCGTCGAAGACCCAGAAAAGACTTTCCACTGAGCACTGAACTGGTGGACGATATCCAGGCACCATACGAAAAGGATTTAACACTCTCTTCTGCATTTACATGACCTTTGACACTAAAGCTATAATTACACTAAGGCACCACCTAATGTGCTTCTGCTCTTCCTAATAGCCATCAAAACACCTATCTTACCGTGATGGCATTACCCTAGCCATCATGAAACTGGGAGGGTCTGATATGTCACTGCTTCTTTTGTATATGTTTGTCGTTTTACTGGAAAGCACGTACTTTGCAGATCAATGGAAACCCTCATTTATCAGCTCACACCAACAGCGCTCCGCAAAACCGGAGATAGACAATAACAGGCCAGCCCAAATCACTCCTATAATAGCCGGATTTTTCGTAAAATTAGTGAAAATGTGTGAGGAATTTCATCAACACACTGGAGCTGATAGACAGGTCCTAAGGTGTTTTCTTTGAGTAACGATGTGCACATTCCGGTAGGTGCATTAACTGAACTATATAGCAGATCCTACTGACTCAAATAATGTATTATTAATTCTATGCTTGGATATGTAGAAAACATTCGATCAGGTGCCTCAAAAACGGTTACCGATTCAGATAGCTTGCTCTGAATTACGGAAAAATTTATGGGTTGGATATCATCACACATGAACTATCCCGCTAAAACTGTCAGCTTAGGCGATTATTGCCCTTCCTCAAGTCCAATTACCAGCGGGCAAAAGAAGGAAGTGCGCTTGGTACATTAATTGCCCTTATTTTGTCAAGAATAGCAGCCTGGTAAACAAACACGACGTACCGATTTTATTTGTTGATTGTATATCATATGTCTACAAGTACCGACGAGTTGCGTATCCTAATTTACTACCACTCATTCAAGAGTATATTTATTTGCTTGAGTCTTGGTTCTAAAACGCGATGATAACGTTTTAAACATGACAGTCAAGTATCGTATTCCGCGGTCCCTTGATACCCGAAGTATCTATCACACGTAACAGCACACGAATCTGTGTACAACGGTCTACCCTTGACCTGAGAATCATATATTATTATACCTTTATTTTCTTAGATTAGATTGAGTTCCAGAGAGCACGATCCAGACAATCCTTAGCTAACATCTCTCATAACATGCATACAACCACAGCTAAAGTTTAACTATGTAAAATCCTTAATCGTCCCATCCTGGAATATCACAGCATAATCGGAGGCAAATTGAGGAAATCAGACAAAACACCCATAGAAAGCTTACAAAGGGAGCGATGCCAGCAACTCCATCTCAATCGGCTTTGGCTGCGTATAATAAAATATATGTTGAGACTGCTGCGCAATCTAATTCATGGCAATACCCATTGCAATCGATTCACGTTGAATTTGACCATGATTACACGCAAGACGTAGGTAGAAAAGACGTTATGCTGCTTATCTCACGATGCAGGACGAAGTTGCTTTTAATTTTGGTCTCACTATGTACGCTTCTCTGTGAAATCGGCTGCCATTCACCATTAGGTTGTGTGCGATTGTGCAGTTCATTCGCAGTAAGTTGGGAAACTACCTTTAACTGGACACCATTATGTCGCTTTTTTCCTGGGGATGATCATTCGAACATACATTCATTGACCACCTAGATCACAACTAATGGGTGCAACACCACCACTGCAAACAATGTAATTAGTCTTCAGTGTATACAAGGCACACAAACCGCAAATTTACCTCCTACCATCGCTTAAGACAAATAGATGAGACAAATACCTCGATTGGAATGCGTACGAATATAAGAAGATAAGTTGTAATCGCTCATGTCAGTGCATGAGATCACCTGGGCGTGTTTGTTCTGCGCCAAATATGACCACAATTTTTCAAGAGGAGAATTATGCTCATTATTAGTTTTATTATTATTATTATCCTTAGATTGGACATTGTTTTGACTAGAGGCAGTACTAACTTGGAGCCTAACTTTGCCAATGGTACAGTACACCTTGGACCGATCACATGTCGTGCGCTCGATACCTTACTGACTGCTCAACGATGCGCTGGAAATTTGGCACAGGGACATCGGCTACCTGCCGGGTCGGAATAAGAAACAATGATAACTATTTTCGACAAAAGATCTGTTAAGGAGGTGTTGGGGAAGAAGGTTCAAAAACCTCATGCTAAGCTACCAGCTACAGTCAGGTGTACTGTTCGTGACCTTTAGCTCTGACACTCTCATTCCTGTCTGCCTTCCGTTAACACCTACTCGGGAACACACCTGTATCCCATAGACGCATATTTCTACCCCAGTGCTTACATCCAAGGGATCCCATTGGCTAATGTCCCATGACGAACGTGAGTGTCACTGATAGTGCGTTCAGGTAACCCCTCAGGGAGAGAATTAATTTATGCTCACCTGAACTTGAATGGCCAACACGTTATTTTGATAATTTAACAAGTTAACTTATGAGAACTATGCGTGAAGTTGTCCGTAAAATGGTACAGTTGTGTGTGGTGCCTCTCAATACTGCCGTTATGTCCGTTTTGTGGGTGCACGCTGGATGCAGTGCTCCCGTAAGCACCCTGATGTTCATGTGACTGGGTGCGCTGACATGCTATTTGATAAGGGTAAATGCTGTTTTATCGTCTGCCTGTGGATTGCGTGATGTAGTTCACAGGTTGTGTTAAGTGGGCGCAGTGCCATCTTAAAGGGATGTAAGTCAGATGGAAGGTACATACATGAATGTTTCAGAGAGCTTGAAATTTTCTTCCCTATTAGGATTTTGGATACGACTGTGCTGGCCAAACTTCATGACGGACTCAAGCTTCTAATCTAGTCATATCTATACAATGTGCATTGCAGTTGATTCACTGGTATATATATCGTGCTGTGAATGCGAAAATTGAACAGTGGAATAAGCTAGATGGCTTGCTGACGCAGAATGTATTAATTCAAAGTATGTGTTACAGAGGAATTGGCTTACTTGCCTACTGATTTACTTACGCCACACCAGTACACGGCCTTTCGGGATATGGATGTGTTGGCAAAACCTTTCCAGATCATGGCTTTCGAGAAATCAGAATTTCTGTGGACACTGTTACGGATGAGTTTATTACGTTGTTTGACCATTTAATCGTCATTCCTCGGTAGCTCAGTGGTAGAGCAGCAGACCGTAAATTCGCGGGACCGGGGTTCGATTCCCGGTCGAGGCAGGTTGTTGTGTGCAGTTGCATCGTGACTTCTACTTTCTACGGACCTTACGCTACTTATAAACACCATTCAAGTAGTATGTTTATTTTTATTGCCAAATTTTCAAAATCTGTTGCATTTAAGTTGCGCTAATCCAAAATTCTGTTCGGGAACCACATCGAAGAACTAGAACAATCTTCTAGTTCATGCAATCCAAATGTAAGTATTTAGCAGACCGCACAGTTAGAATTAACTACCTACTGTCAATAAATATACCCTGTGGTATATTTACATAATTGTCATACTATTCCGCATCCATAGTACCTAAAATTGAGTTTCGTCTTTATTTGGCATTAGTATCAAAGAAAAGTACTAAGGAAATCATTACACAATAAGGCTAAAAGTAATGTTTCCGAAACCAGATTAGACGCAAACGTAAATTTGCTGCTACAATAATACTCAGTTTTCTACGAAAAATTTAGTTGTTCACACCAATTTGAACCTCTAGGTTCGAATGTTATTCGCAGCCATTTACAGCAAATTAATCTCTTCCTTTAAAAGTCTTCAAAACCTTCATGTAGGCGCCGTTTCTGATCATTGTGCGGTCTTGTGGTGATCAGCCATTGCAAATATGAAAGTTGGAACAATCAAGCAGCGCGCATGTTGGCTATTTATGTGCGGTCTGTAGCGCTGACTTTTCTTCATTGTAGCAGGAATACTGGGCCTTGGTAGTGGATTCCACGTGAGACCACATGTACATGTTAAGCGGCTGGGGGCAGACAAATGGACCAAACATCCCAAATGCCCTCCGTAATATAGACACGTCTCAGTTTCCGGTCATTGACAAATTCTCAGGTTGTCCTGAGCAGCTTGGACAACAACTTGAAGGACATGGTCTTCACTCCATTACATGATTTACGGCTAATTCCCATTGTGAGCCTCCATAGAATTAGGTGAATGAAACTGAAGCAAATTTTGAAATAACCACTCATGCGTCATGTTCAGGCCTTTTGCAGGTACACCGTGGTGTCCCTAGGCAGCGATCGTCCGCCACATCTTAACTTCCTCAGTTTAACCAAGAAATCCTGCGCAAACAGACTCGTACACTCGTTTGTAAACACAAGAAATGGAACGGATCCCTTAACACTTCATAGTCTACATGAATAGGAAAGGAAGAGCACTTCAAAAGCTAACCTAGAGTTACCTTATCTGCAGGTAATTCTTCTCAATCCGGAATTGGAGTCATCCAATCAATAGCTTCATAGTCAGTGAAGTAGAATGCTGGTAGTTAAGGTAGCCAAACTCTTTGGAGTAATCGATGTAGATGACATAGTTCCTCGTGGCTTTTTCAGCCGCTTCCACCTAACTATTAGGTATCACCAGTGGGTTTCTTGTGCATGAGCGTTTTAGACAGAAACCATGCGGCTGCGGTGCTAAGATGTTGCAGGGCTGTGGATTGTCAAGTAAAGCCAAGGCGATGATTGTCTCTATCACATTGAGAGTACAGAGAGGAGGACCAAGGGGTGATGCTCTTTGGGCTCTGAGAAGCTACCACTTTTGCAAGTTTGTTGAACTATACCATGTTTTCACACGCTAGGCAAAATGTGTTTATGCAAGCAAGTTTGGAAGAATTTCGCATATGGTTCGAACTGCATTTCTGATATTTCTCTAGGCTCTCTTGAATGAATGCAATCGATCCCATGATAACTATGGTTGCACAATGAGAGCGGTTTCCTCAACACATTTGTGTAGATAAAGCGCAAGGTGAATAATTAATACTACGCTGTCGCATATTCTCTGCCATTATATTTAAACCGTATTTATACTCAGAGTTATAGTCACACACTTGTGTAGTCGCACTCGTTCTATCCAGCTTAACCAGCACTAGTTAGTTGACTCCACCTTTCTGAGTCTACTTGTGCAGATAAACTTTTACTTCCACGTCGCATATTTTGCCCTTTTCGCGCAAAAATACACCAAAAATCTTACTAAGAATCAGTCGTAGAGGACTAGTGGATGTCTCAGACGATAGCCAAATACGAGATCCGGAATACCAGCTCATAACTACAGGTATTTGATCTACATTAAAAAAAGGTATTCGACGTACTGTGCTCCGCATCGTTCCATCTCTTTGTTCACTATTCAAAGCGAATACTAATCAAAAGACCAAGCAACCTAAACCTGTCATGCGAGGCCAGTGATACACCAAAAAGTGCTACCGACGTGCGAATGTCTAAAGCTGCCGATTCCGTTGCAAAGGGAGAGGCAGGTAGGCACGCGGGCTCCAGCCAATACTTGAAAGTCATGGATCTACAGGTATCAAAGTCATAGGTCGTACCGACTGATATAACGAAGTACATAAATGTAATGCGTAGCCGTGATATCAGTTTGCAAGGA
Source organism: Dicrocoelium dendriticum (assembly GCA_944474145.2). Classification (NCBI taxonomy): domain Eukaryota; kingdom Metazoa; phylum Platyhelminthes; class Trematoda; order Plagiorchiida; family Dicrocoeliidae; genus Dicrocoelium; species Dicrocoelium dendriticum. The sequence continues at coordinate 91,290,089 of OX104069.1, read as the reverse complement.
AAATGAACGTGAGCAAACTGACCGTTCCAACTGCATCCCCTCACTTCATTCTAAATGTTTTGAAGTCACAGTAAACCAGTTGAGGTGCCACAAAATAGACAAGATTCCCTGTGGTTACATGCAGTATGTAGGGTTATCCCACATGGAAAAATAGTATATGAACTATATCAGAAATCTGAAAGAATGGTGACAACGATTGCACAAACCAGAAAGTCCAAACTGGCTTCCTTAGAAGAAAACGTAACAGAGTAAAACGCAACAATTTTCAATAAGTTGGACTTTGAAGTTGAGAATTAGGGCTGGACAATGCGCTAAAAATACATCACCTGTGGTTTTGAACGGGAGGGGGTTGTACCGGTGGAGAAAAAGCGCCCGAAACAGCTAACGCCAGTCCGAATGGAATAAGTAAGACCAACGCCTTGCCAAGCTGCCAAATTGGCAAAAATTTCAGAATAACCTCCACGCCATTGCCGGTTGCAAGGTACTTACTGCCAAAATCACAAGTTAGCTTAGTCCTTCAGATACTACAACTGGTCCCAAAATAAATGAAGGCCAAACGGTACTAAAACTGTTTCCACCAATAGTTTGAAGACTATCGGCATTGTGGAATTTAACCCAGGCACTATTATTAGTCATTACGAGAACACGTACTGTAACGTCGGTAATTTGCAACACTGCTCCAGAATCAGAGTCAAATTCCGTAAAAGAAAAGCGACCCGATGATTTGCAGCAGTGGAAATCCATTTGTGATATCATAAGTGATTGAGTTAATCCCACCAACTTGCGCGGGTCAATTCTCACGCAAACACTAATTACAACGTTGAACCGAGACTTATTTGATATCCAATAACTTTCGTCGATGGGGCAGAAAGAGTTCAGTTATCGACAGCCTGCTCACGTAATGGATAATTTTCCATCTCCACCTTACCGGCCACTCCGTGGAGCCATCGTAAATGTGCGAAGCATAAACGGGATTATTACGGGAATGAATCCGTTGATAGGGTCATGATTTTACACACCATGATGAGCGAGAAAAGACCACCCAGAACCAGGAGCAGTGGTCTGTAAACGTCATAGCTCAGTGAATCTCGAGGCTTTTGCCGATCTTCAAGTCTCGACGGATGTGCCTTGATAATTGTGAATGCTGTACTTTAAGCCAGACGCATGTTAACAGGTTTATTATAATGCCAGTTTGCAGGCCACAGTAGCTCACTTCTGTTTTCCGGAGCAAAACAGCGTTCCATATTAAGCACCCAAGCGCATCACGTTAATCACACCACTTTCCCACAGAGTTACGGATAACCTCATGTATCAAGCAGTCAAAAATTGTGAACACACCCTAAGTATAACAAATAAGGAGAGGAGGGGGTACTGGCGGGATCCCTGAAGCTGACAATATGGGTTCCTCATTGCCTCACCCAAAAAAGTAGTGACCAAACTATCACCAGTCGGCAATTTGTACCCAGAACACCGGTCCCCCGAATGAATACTGAGGTCAGAAAATCTATGCTGCAGGTACATCACCTTGCAAGATCTGCTAAACATGGTTACTGAACTACGGCTACGTCAACCATCATAATCTTGGGACCTCATATTTGTAAATTAAACTTGGCTGCACTAAATATTACCGTTGAGGAGGTCACGATAAATGGTATGTCTCTTGTACGAGACGATTGCCTGAGAAAGAGTTATGGGTTAGTTCTATAGTTCCGCACTGACTTGCATTGACAATTTGCGGACGATCCGCAGAAATCGCTCTTTAACGACGAGTTAACGAGAGCTATCTAAACACGCGGTCTAGGCTGTGAGAATGAAGGGCGGTGAGCGGAATAGATGGTAATAGAGCAATTGTAGTTCGACTTTTATGAGAATGAAGTAAGTAGAAAGGTATAAATTACGAATTGGTGAACAGTCTTGCAATTAGGTACAGATAGTATTCAACGTGTTCAGGTAGGGCAGTCTGCACTTATTCGATGACGCAATATCCAGCGCATTAAAACAAAGTGTCCGTGTGTCTAAGTTATGCACATTGCTGACAGAAAATAATGAAAGGTTGGATAATAATGACTAAGGGCAAAACGTAAAATGGGCAATTCAGCAGTTAACTCAGGCCCTGAATGTGATCCCTACGCGTGGACTGTCTAACCGTTGTGGCTACAAATGAGAAAACATTATACTACTTATTAGTAGATAGTAACAAGTTTCGACAATCGAGGCAGGATTTCAGAATATCATGTACATCGGTGAATTAGTTCACACAGACGACGCCTGAGGGGTTGCTACACTTGGTTTGTAGCAGATGTTTATCGTCCCCCAATGTCCACTGGAGATTGATTCAGTCCGGACATATGCACAGGGATAGCCTTGCGACAAAGATTCAGCAATGTCCTCACCTCAGGCGATCTCGAAGTCAGGAACTTCCGGCGAGCCCCAATCGAGCGATGAAAGTCGATCCGTAAGAAGTTATTGCAAGTATTCCCCTCATCAACCATTTCAGTTCGGCAGCTCGATTAAGAGCGAAAAAAACGTCTGAGCTAGCTTTATTACTGATTAGAGAGGAGCTACTCCTTAATAAGTAAAGGTTGGAGTCTTATTCGAATCATCCAAAATAACAGAAAAGGTGACCGTTCACTTCAGCTTTGTGCAGTTCACGGCCTCTCTCTGTTGAGCAACAGCTTTCAGGGATCCTGCCGTCAACGCGCGTATTAGAGATCCCCATTACCTGGCCAGTCGCGGACATATTGAATAAATCGCCATCAGCTATCGCTGATGGGGCTGCATTTAAGATAGCAAATAAATCTGGAGTAGGTGGCTAGGTGTTGCTTCTCCAAACCCTGAGACCCCATGACCGGTTTCGTGTTCCTTTGTACTCATCAGATGGAGATACCCTGAGCTGAGTTGGACCTCAAAGTATAGTGTTCAAAGGTTGAAGACCTTACCACAATGCCTCCAAGGTCCGCGTGCAACATTTGGCACAGCGGTAAAGTGTTCCAGGTGGCATTTGGTGTACTCGCTGTGTGGTTGCATTGCGACTCGCAATCTCTATTCACACCTTCGTACTTACAATTACAATAACGTAACCGAATTGGTGGTTCTGTGTTGCTCCTACCAAACCTGAGACCCCATGACCGGTTTCCTAATACTTTGGACTCATCAGGTGGAAATACCTAAGCGGCGGCGGACCTCGCAGTATAGTGTTCAAATGTTGACGCCCTGACCACTACGGCTCTTAGATAAGCGAGCAAAGTTTGGCAGAGCGGTAAAGTGTTCCAAGTGGCATTTGGTGTACTCACAGTGTGGTTGGATTGCCACCCGCAATCTCTCTTCAGACCTCGGTCCTAAGTGGACCTCGGTCATTACGATCACAAGGACCGTAACCGAATGCGTGGTTCGGTGTTGCTACTCCCAAACCTGAGACCCCATGACAGGTTTCGTCCTCCTTTGAACAAATCAGATGCAGCTAATCTAATCTGGGGTGGACCTCGCGGTTTAGTGTTCAACTGTTGACGCCCTGACCAATTTGGTTCCTAGGTCCGCGAGCAACGTTTGGCACAGCGGTAAAGTGTTCCATGTGCCATTTGGTGTACTCGCTGTGTGGTTGGATCGCCACTCGCAATCTCTATTCAAACCTAGGTCCTAAGTGGACTTCGGTCATTACGATCACAGGGACCGTAGCCGAATTGGTGGTTCGGTGTTGCTCCTCCCAAGCCTAAGACCCCATGATCGGTTTCCTAATCTTTGGACTCATCAGTGGGAGATACCGAAACTGCGGCGGACCTCGCGGTATAGTGTTCAGAGGTTGACGCCCTGACCACTATCGCTCTGAGGTCCGCGGGCAACGTTGGGCACAGCGGTGAAGTGTTCCAAGTGGCATTTGGTGTACTCTCTGTGTGTTTGGATTGTGACTCGCAATCTCTAATCAGACTACGGTCCTAAGTGGACCTAGTTCATTACGATCACAAGGACGGCAAACTAATTTGTATTTCGGTCTTGCTCTCCCAAAAATGAGACTCCATGACCGGATACTTCTTCCTTTGAAATCGCCAGATGAAGATACCTTGAGCTGGGGTGGACTTTGAGGAATAGATTTCATATGTTGAAACCCTGACCACTATGGCTCCTATGTCCGCGAGCAACGTTTGGCACAGCGGTGAAGTGTTCCAATTGGCATTTGGTGTACTCGCTGTGTGGTTGGATTGCGACTCGCAACCGCTATACAGACCTCGGTCCTAAGTGGACCTCCGACATTACGATCACAAAGACCGTAACCAAGTTTGTGAATCGGTGTTAGTCTATCCTAAACTGTGACCCCATGACAGGTTTCCTCTTCTTTATATGTCAACAGATGGAGATACCCTGAACTAAGTTGGTCCTCGGGGGATATTTTTTGAACGTTGAGGCCCTGACCACTATGGATCCTAGGTCCGCGAGCAACGTTTGGCAGAGCGGTAAAGTTTTCCAAGTGGCATTTGGTGTATTCGTTGTGTGGTTGCATTTCGACTCGCAATCCCTATTCAGACCTCGGCCCTAAGTGGACCTCGGTCATTACGGTCACAAGGACTGTAACCGAATTGGTTGTTTTTTGTTGCTTCTCCCATCCCTGAGACCGAAAGACCGGTTTCGTCCACATTAGTACTCATGAGATGGAGATACCCTGAGCTGGGGTGGAACTCGAGGTATGGTGTTAAAAGGTTGACGCCCTGACTACTATCGCTCTGAGGTCCGCGAGCAGCGTTTGGCACAGCGGTATAGTGTTCCATGTGGCATTTGGTGCACTCGCTGTCTTCTTGAATTGCGACTCGCAATTTCTATTCAGACCTCGGTCCTAAATGGACCTTTGTCATTACGATCACAAGGACCTTAACCGAATTCGTGGTTAGGAGTTGCTCCTCCCAACCCTGAGACCCCATGACCTGTTTCGTCCTCCTCTGGACTCATGAGTTGGAGATCCTCCTATCTGGTGTGGACCAACAGATGTAATTTTAAATGGTTGATTTCCCGACCCCAGTGGCTTCTAGGTCCGCAAGCGACGTTTGGCAGAGCGGTAATGTGTTCCAAGTGGCATTTGGTGTACTTGCTGTGTGGTTGCATTGCGACTTGCAATCTCTATTCAGACCTCGGTCTTAAGTGGACCTCGGTCATTACGATCGCAAGGACCGTAACCCAATTAATGTCTCGGTGTTGATCCTCCCAACACTGAGACCCCATGATCGATTACGTTTTCCTTTTCGACTCATAAGATGGAGATACCCTGAGCTGGGTTGGACCACGAGGTATAGTGTTCAAAGGATGACGTCCTGACCACTTTGGGTCCAAGGTCGGCCAGCAACGTTTGGCACAGCGGTAAAGCCTTCCAAGTTGCATTTGGTGTACTCGCTGTGTGGTGCGATTGCGACCCGCAATCTCTCTTCAGACCTCGGTCCTAAGTGGACCTCGGTCATTACGATCACAAGGAACGTAACCGAATTGGTGGCTCTGTGCTGCTGCTCCCAAACCTGGGATCCCATGACAGGTTTCGTTCTCCTTTGAACTAATCAGATGCAGCTAATCTAATCTGGGGTGGACCTCGCGGTTTAGTGTTTAATTGTTGACGCCTTGACCTCTATGGCTCCTAGGTCCGCGAGCAACGTTTGGCACAGCGGTAAAGTGTTCCAAGTGGCATTTTGTGTACTCGCTGTGTGGTTGCATTGCGACTCGCAATCTCCATTCAGACCTTGGTCGTAAGTGGACCTCGGTCATTATGATGACAAGGACCGTAGCCGAATTGGTGGTTCGGTGTTGCTCCTCCCATCCCTGAGACCCCATGACATGTTTCGTCTTCCTTTGGACTCATCAGATGGCAATGCGGTGAGAAGGGTTTTCTTCAAAGTATAGTGTTTAATTGTTGACGCCCTGACCACTTTGGCACCTAGGTCCGCGAGAAAATATTAAGACAGAGGTAAAGTGTTCCAAGTGGCTTTCCGTGTACTCGCTGTGTGCTTAGATTGCGGCTCGCAATCTCTATTCAGACCTCGTTCCTAAATGGACTTTGGTCATTACTATCACAAGGACCGTAACCGAATGCTTTGTTCGGTGTTTCTCCTCCAAACCGTGAGACACCATTATGGGTTTCGTCCTCCTTCGGACTCATCGAATTGAGGTACCCTGCGTAAGAGTGGACCTCGGGGTATAGCGTTCAAAGGGTGACGCCCTGACCACTATGGATCCAAGGTCAGCGAGCAACGTTTGGCAGGGCGGTAAAGTGTTCCAAGGAACATTTGGTATACTCGCTGAGTGGTTGGATTGCGGCTCGCAATTTGTATTCAGACCTCTGTCTAAATGGAACTCGTTCACTACGATCACACGGACCGTAACCGAATTGGTTGTTTGGTGTTTCTCCTCCCTACCCTGAGACCCAATGAATCATTTACTTTTACTTTTCGACTCATAAGATGAAGATACTCTGAGCTGGGTTGGACCTCGAAATATAGTGTTCAAAGGATGACGCCCTGACCACTATGGGTCCTAGGTCCACGAGCAACGTTTGGCACAGCGGTAAAGTGTTCCAAGTGGCTTTTGGTGTACTCGCTGTGTGGTTGGATTGCGACTCGCAATCTCTATTCAGACCTCTGTCTAAATGGAACTTGTTCATTAGGATCACACGGACCGTAACCGAATTGGTGGTTCGGTGTTTTTCCTCCCAACCTGAGACCCCATGATCGATTTCGTTATCCTTTGGATTCATCAGATGGAGATACCCTGAGCTGGGGTGGACCTCGATGTATAGTGTTCAAAGGTTGACGCTCTGACCACTATGGCTCCTAGGTCCGCGAGCAACGTTTGGCACAGCGGTAAAGTGTTCCATGTGGCTTTTGGTATACTCGCTGTGTGGTTGGATTGCGACTCGCAATCTCTATTCAGACCTCGGTCCTAATTGGACCTCGGTCATTACGATCACAAGGACCGTATCCGAATTGGTGATTCGGTGTTGCTCCTCCAAACCCTGAGACCCCATGACCGGTTTCGTCTTCCTTTAGACTCATCAGATGGAGATACCCTGAGCTGGGGTGGACCTCGAGGTATAGTGTTCAAAGGTTGACGCCCTGACCACTATGGCTCCTAGGTCCACGAGCAACGTTTGGCACAGCGGTAAAGTGTTCCAAGTGGCATTTGGTGTACTCGCTGTGTGGTTGGATTGCGACTCGCAATCTCTATTCAGACCTCGGTCCTAAGTGGACCTCGGTCATTACGATCACAAGGACCGTAACCGAATTGGTGATTCGGTGTTGCTCCTCCCAACCCTGAGACCCCATGACCGGTTTCGTCTTCCTTTAGACTCATCAGATGGAGATACCCTGAGCTGGGGTGGACCTCGAGGTATAGTGTTCAAAGGTTGACGCCCTGACCACTATGGCTCCTAGGTCCACGAGCAACGTTTGGCACAGCGGTAAAGTGTTCCAAGTGGCATTTGGTGTACTCGCTGTGTGGTTGGATTGCGACTCGCAATCTCTATTCAGACCTCGGTCCTAAGTGGACCTTTGTTATTAGATCACAAGGACCGTAACCGAATGGGTTGTTCGGTGTTGCTCCTCCTAACCCTGAGACCCCATGAACGTTTTCGTACTCCTTTGGACTCATCGGTTGGGGGTACCCTGAGCTGGGTTGGACCTCGAGGTATTGTGTTCAAATGTTGACGCCCTGACCACTATGGCTGTGAGGTCCGCGAGCAACGTTGGGCAGAGCGGTAAAGCGTTCCAAGTGGCATTCCGTGTACTCGCTGTGCGGTTGGATTGCGACTCGCTGTCTCTATTCAGACCTCCGTCTAAATGGAACTCGGTCATTACGATCACACGGACGGTAACCGAGCTTGTGGTTCGGTGTACTCCTCCCTACCCTGAGACCCCATGATCGATATCGTTCTTCTTATTCGACTCATAAAATGGAGATAACCTAAGCTGGGTTGGATCTCGAGGTATAGTGTTCAAAGTATGAAGTCCTGACCACTATGGGACCTAGGTCCGCGAGAAAAGTTTCGCACAGCGGTAAAGTGTTCCAAGTGGCATTTGGTGTACTCGCTGTGTGGTTGGATTGCGACTCGCAATCTCTATTCAGACCTCGGTCCTAAGTGGACCTCGGTCATTACGATCACACGGACCGTAACCGAATTGGTGGTTCTGTGTTGCTGCTCCCAAACCTGGGACCCCATTACAGTTTTCGTCTTACTTTGGACTAATGAGTTGGAGATAACCTGAGCTGGGTTAGACCTCGAAGTATTGTGTTCAAATAATGACGCCTTGACCTCTATGGCTCCTAGGTCCGCGAGCAACGTTTGGCAGAGCGGTAATGTGTTCCAATTGGCATATGTTCATCTCGTGTGTTGTTATATTGCGACTCTAAATCTCTGTACAAAACTCGGTCCTAAATGGACCTCGGTCATTAAGATGACACGGACCGTATCTGTACTGTTGATTCGGTGTTGCTTATCCCAAATCTGAGAAAAGATGATCGGTTTCGTCCTCATTTTCACTTATGAGATGGAGATAGCGTGAGCTGGGTTGGACCTCGAAGTATATTGTTCAAATTTTGACGCCTTGAGCACTATGGAACTTAGGTCTGGTGGCAACGTTTGGCAGAGCGGTAAAGTGTTCCAAGTGGCATTTGGTTTACTCGCTGTGTGGTTGAATTTCGACTCGCAATCTCTATTAAGACTTCTGTCTAAATGGAACTCGGTCACTACGTTCACACGGACCGTAACCGAATTAGTGGTTCGGAGTTTCTCCTCCCAAACCTGTGACCCATGACCGGTTTCGTCCTCCTATAGACTCATCAGATATAAATGCCGAGAGCAGTGTTGGACCTCGAGGTATTGTGTTCAAAGGATGACGTCCTGACCACTATGGGTCCTAGGTCCGCGCGCAACCTTGGGCACAGCGGTAAAGTGTTCCAAGTGGCATTTGGTTTACGCGCTGTGTGGTTGGATTGCGATTCGCAATCTCTATTGAGACCTCGTTCCAAATTGGATCTCGGTCACAGCGATCACACCGACCGTAACCGGATTGGTCGTTCGGTGTTTCTCCTCCCTACCCTGAGACCCCATTTTCGATTACGTTTTCCTTTTCGACTCATAAGATGGAGATATCCTGAGCTGGGTTGGACCTCGAGGTGAAGTGTTTAAATAATGGCGCCTTCACTACTATGGCTCCTATTTCTGCGAGCAACCATTGGCACAGCGGTAAAGTGTTCCAAGTGGCATTTGGTAATCTCGCTGTGTGGTTGCATTGCGACTCGCAATCTATATTCAGACCTCGGTTCTAAATGGACCTCGGTCATTACGATTACACGGACCGTAACCGAACATGTGGTTCGGTGTTTCTCCTCCCTACCCTGAGACTCCATTTTCGATTTCGTATCCGTTTTGACTCATCAGATTGAGATACCCTGAGCTGGGGTGAACCTCGAGGTATTGTGTTCAAAGGATGACGCCCTGACCACTATGGATCTTAGGTCCGCGGGCAACCATTGGCACAGCGGTAAAGTGTTCCAAGTGGCATTTGGTGTACGCGCTGTGTGGTTGGATTGCGATTCGCAATCTCTATTGAGACCTCATTCCAAATTGGATCTCGGTCACAACGATCACACGGACCGTAACCGGATTGGTCGTTCGGTGTTTCTCCTCCCTACCCTGAGACCCCATTTTCGATTTCGCCCCATTTTGGACTCATTAGATGGAGATAACTTGAGCTGGGTTGGACCTCGAGGTGAAGTGTTTAAATAATGACGCCTTCACTACTATGGCTCCTAGTTCCGCGAGCAACCATTGGCACAGCGGTAAAGTCTTCCAAGTGGCATTTGGTAATCTCGCTGTGTGGTTGGACTGCGACTCGCAATCTATATTCAGACCTCAGTTCTAAATGGACCTCGGTCATTACGATCGCAAGGACCGTAACCGAAATCGCGGTTCGGAGTTGCGCCTTTTAACACTCAGAACCCTTGACAGGATTCGTTCTCCTTTGTACTCATCAGATGAAGTTGCCCTGAGATGAGTCTCACCTCGAGGTTTAATGTTCCATGTTTGACGCCCTGACCACTATGGCTCCTGTGTCTGCGAGCAACGTTTGGCACAACGGTAAAGTGTTCTAATTTGCATTTCTTGTACTCGCTGGTGGTTGGATGGCGGCTCGCAATCTCTATTCTGACCTCCTTTCTTATCGGACCTCTGTTATTACGATCAAATTTTGCGAATCCATAATTTTTCGGTTTCGATCCTCCAAAACCTGACATTCCTTGAAACCTTCTGTCCTCCTTTGGACTCATCAGATGGAGATACCCTTAGCTGGGTTGGACATCGAGGTATAGTTTTCAATGGATGGCGCCTTGACTACTATGGCTCCTAAGTCCGCGAGCAACGTTTGGCACATCGGTAAAGTGTTCCAAGTTGCATTTGGTGTACTTGCTGTGCGTTTGGATGGCGACTCGGAATCTCTATACCGACCTCGGTCCTAAGTGGACCTCCGTCAATACGATCACAAGGACCGTAACAGATTTGGTGGTTCGGTGTTTCTCCTCCCATCACTGAGACCCCATGACCGGTTTCGTCCTCATTTGGACTCATCAGATTGAGATACCGTTAGCAGTGGTGGACCTCAATGTATAGTGTTCAAAGTTTGACGCCTTGACCAATATAGCTCCTAGGTCCGAGAGCAACGTTTCGCACAGCGGTAAAGTTTTACAAGTGGCATTTGGTGGACTCGCTGTGTGGTTGGATTGCGACTCGCAATCTCCATTCACACCTCGGTCCTTAATGGACTACAGTAATTATTATTAAAGTAAACGAAACTGAACTGGTGGTTCGGTGTTGGTCCTCCCAACCCTAAGACCCCATAACCGGTTTGTCCTAATTTGCACTCATCCGATGGGGATACCCTGATCTGTGGTGGACCTCGAAGTATGGTGTTCAAACGATGACGCTCTGACCACTAAGGCTCCTAGGTCCGCGAGCAACGTTTGGCAGTGCGGCAATGTGTTCTAAGTGGCATTTGGTGTACACGCTGTGTTGTTGGATTGTGACTCGCATTCTCTATTCAGACTTCGGTCCTAATTGAAAATCGGTAATTAAGTTTACAAGAACCGTAACCGAAATATTTGTTCGGTTTTGCTCCTGCCAACCCTGAGACCTCATGACCGGTTTCGTCCCTCGTTGGACTCATCAGATGGAGATACACTGAGCAGGGGTGTACCTCGATGTATAGTGTTCAAAGTTTGACGTCCTGACCACAATGGCTCCTAGGTTCGCGAGCAACGTTTGGCAGAGCGGTAAAGTGTTCCAACTGGCATTTGGTGTTCTAGCTCTGTGTTTGGTTTGCGACTCACAATCTCTATTCCTTCCTCGATCTTAAGTGGAACTCGGTCATTACGATCACATGGACCCTAACTGAAGTGGTGTTTCGGTGTTGCTCCTCGCAACCCTGAGACCCCATGACCGGTTTCGTCCTCCTTTATACTCATCAGATGGAGATACCGTGAGCTGGGGTGGACCTCGAGGGAGAATATTTAAAGTTTGACGGCCTCTATACTAAGGCACCCATGTCCGCATGCAACGTTTTGCACAGCGGTAATGTGTTCCAAGTGGCATTTGGTGTACTCGCTGTGTGGTTGGATTGCGACTCGCAATCTCTATTCAGACCTCTGCTCCTAACTTTTTCTCCCGAGTCTCTCACATATACGGCGACACGCCCCCAGTGAATTGTCGCCTGTTTCGACAACACTACACTCCCCACAGTTCCTTTTTTCTGCGCATTAGCTTAGAATTATCAACCATTTTACAACTTTCTAGCCTGACATATCATTCAATATCTTGCAATGGTACAATTCTTTCGCGGCATGAACCACTGAGTTTAATTTACCTAACCATACCTCTTCCACATATCTTTTGACTACAGGAGTTTCGACTACGGGAGGCACATTCTTCTACCAGTACAAAGCTTGAACAATCGGTCATTCTGTGCTCTTCAATCCGCTTTGACCGCTCAACTGGTCCTGGTTTCTTCTATTTCTAATCAATTTCACTACATACCCCGCAGGATCTGCTGTTCTTTCTTCGGAACCTATCCGTTCCTCCAAGGCTTCAACATATTTCAACGTATATTCTTCGAGACTTCACGTGGTTCTGCAGATGATCAACACATCATATCCAGAAAGAATGCTTAGTTCCTGACCTACCGATCTGGCACAGGAGAGGACCCAGGCACACAATGGCCACTCGCATAACGCATCAGTCAGCAGAAAAATGGGACGCAACTTGACTGCGAATAACGGAGCAAAAAAACGTTCAACAAGAAAGGTAACCAGTTACAACTTGCCATTCATTGGATTGGCGGCAGTGTTTCATTGCATGGTGGGTTTTGGCCTGGCAAGCGTTCTCCCTATAAAAAGCCAAAAATGTCCGTTTAGCAACACTGCAGCGTGGCGAATGTGACTCGCCACCGAATAAAGTTACAGCCCATAACTTCACACTGGCAGCTCAATTAGAATCATCATACTGCATAGCTTCCTCAACAATTATCTTCCAATAGATCACTCAGGATTCTCAATCTATTAATAGTCGGGGTATGAAGGCGAAATAAGGCAGAGCGAACAAGTTCAAACAAATGGACCCAATCCCACTATAAACGAGTCGTTGTTTCGCATGTTCAACATTGCACAGTTCCAAGCATGGACATATGAAAAAGTTTATATTGTCAATACAGTACCCATAAAATTTTTGTACAGCCGTACATACCTGATCATGCCTCAATTGCCGTACTTTGCATATTCGAGAAAAAAATATTTATTTATTCATTTATTTAAGTGGACCCCGGCCATTACGATCACAAGGACCGTAACCGAATGCGTGGTTCGGTGTTGCTCCTCCCAACCCCGAGACCCCATGACCAGTTTCGTTATCCGTTGGACTCATCAGATGGAGATACCCTGAGCTGGGGTGGACCTCGAAGTATAGTGTTCAAAGGTTGACGCCTCGACCACTATGGCTCTTAGTTCCGCGAGATACGATTAGCACAGTGGTAAAGCGTTCCAAGTGGCATTTGATGTACTTACTGTGTGGTTGGATTGCGGTTCGCGATCTCTCTTCAGACCTCGGTCCTAATTGGACTTCGGTTATTACGATCACACGGACCGTATCCGTATTGCTGTTTCGAAGTTGCTCCTCTCAACCCTGAGACCCCATGACCAGTTTCCTTCTTTTTTGGACACACCAGATGGAGATACCCTGAGCTGGGGCGGAGCTCCAGGTAAAGTGTTCAAAGGTCGACGCCCTGACAGCTATGGCTCCTATGTCCGCGAGCAACGTTTGGCACAGCAGTAAAGTTCTTCAAGTGGCCTTTTTGGACTCGCCGTGTGAATGCTTTGCGACTCGGAAAATTTTTTCACACCTTGGTCTTCCGTTTGAGGAACGACACCGAACCACCTATTCGGGTACGGTCCTTGTGATCGTAATGACCGAGGTCCACTTAGGACCAAGGTCTGAATAGAGATTGTGAGTCGCAATCCAACCACATAGCGAGTAAACCAAATGCCATTTGAAACACTTTACCGCTGTGCGAAACGTTGCTCGCGGACCTAGGAGCCGTAGTTGTCAGGGCGTCGACCTTCGAACACTATACCTGAAGGTCCACCCCAGCTCAGGGTATCTCCATCTGATGAGTCCAAATTAGGACGAAACCGGTCATGTTGTCTCAGATTTGGGAGGAGCAACACCGAACCACCAGTTCGGTTGCGGTTCTTGTTATCGTAATGACCGAGGTCCATTAAGACCGTGGTCTGAAAAGAGATTGCGAGTCGCAATCCAACCACACAGCGAGTACACCAAATGCCACTTAAATCTGTAGTACTTCTCTCACTTCTTTTCAGGCACTGGTGTGTACCAACGTCGCGCTACGCTTCGGTCGTTGCTAGCAGCGTCGGCAGAAGCCACTTGACGTAGTTGTGCTTCCTGCCATACTTGTTCTTCTACATGTTAGGATGTCCTGACGTCAAGGCTGAACTAGTCCTCATGCGCAGACATTGAAACACACTGGACACACATCTGCGACAACATGTGCAACTCATCAACTCTGGTCTGTGTCTTCAACGGTATTATTGTCAACCACTGGATCTTTGCAAAATCTCTCCTAATTCTCTAGGTTCGTCGAGTAATTCCTGCTAGCATTAAATACCAATCACTACGCATGATTACCAACGTGAGGTCCGGTGGACGCATCGGGTCACTGAGAAGGAGCAAGCGGCCACCTCAGGGGAATTTCCTAGGCCTTTCCCCTCGATAACGAAATACTAGTGGCAAAAGTCGACTGTAAGTGAAGATTTATGAGAAACCCATGGTGAGCCAATCAACTGTCAAAAACGCCGACTTGAGCGTTGAGCCGTGCATTTAGAGTTACAGTTTAATTGGCCAGTAGCACCAATGTGGTCACATTCTGGAGTCCAAAGTGCTCCCTTCTGTGTAGAAGCTTCACAACAAGCTGAAGCTGAAATTGTCCATAAAAGTTATCACTTAAAGAGCTGCAAAACACCATCCCAGATAACTTCCTTAGGCTCTTTTCAAAAATGACGGCCCATCACTTGTTTAGGAATTAACGTCTCCAAACTATCTGGGTAACTGAACTTATCCCATCTGGGTGAAGCCAAGCGGATATCGTGACCTTCTTCAAAAATGGTACCCGAGCTGACTGTACCAACCACAGAGGGATTAGTCACATCTGTGTTGCTTCCAAGGTTCTCGCAGCTCTGCTTCTGAGGAGGATTAGCCTGTAACACGAACAGAGCATACGAGAGGAGCAAGCTGGGTTCCGCTCAGGTTGAAGTTGCATCGACCACATCTTTACACTCCACAAAATACTCCAGCGTTGTCACCCATTTGGCCGGCTAACACTCGTTATCTTCTTCACATACGAGCCGCCTTCACCTCAGTCGACAGAGCTTATCTCTGGAGTTGTCCACTGAGAAGGGGAGTGCCAAAGAAATATGTCACCTTACTTCAAGCCATCTAGTCTCAAACCTCAGGCTGATTGCAGGTTTACGACGAACTTTCGCCCAGTGGCTCGAGACAGGGTTTCCCAGCATCCATCTTCATGTTCAAAATCGCTATGGAAAAACTTTTGGAGAAAGCTTTGGATCATTGCGAGCCCAGCGGGATCGAGTTGCTTCCGAGGGATTGACTGTGGGGTTTGGAGTATGCAGCCGACTTCACCCTAATCTGTGACTACTTATAGGCTACCCAAAATATGTTGTGCATTTTGGAGGTTTCTGTCTCTCAGTTTGAAATGACCTTCGCACCAATGAAGTACAAACTCTTCCTGCCTGACTACCTAGGCGCTGCTGCTACCCTTACCCCTTAATATCATTCATTGGAAGTGGCAGGGAATTTGGTTTACCTAGGAAGCTGCCACAGCGCTTGTATTGTGACGGATGAGGTCACTTTGTGCGGCTGCAAGGCCCGGGTTGCTTTGGTCAATCTCCGCCACCGCTGGCATCGAGGCCCTCTGAATCTATCTCTGAAGCGCCCCGTAGCATAGATGTAACGAGCTTGTCTCTTAATCATGTGATACGGGTTAAAATCCGCGTGGGGTAGGCGTCATCGCGGTATATTCAGCCCGCGTGCGACTGGTGTGGGTCGCACAACAGCAAAGCGAACGGCGTACAGCTGGTATGATGGAGGGCCGAATTTACAATGCTATAGTGAGAGCGGTTCTGATCTATAGCTACGAGACGGCCAGTTCGCGCAAACTCTCTTGAGAGGCTGTCCGCTTTTGAGGAGCGCTGCCTTCGGAGCACTGCTGGTTCATGATTGCAACATCACACTACTAATGATGTTCGAGGAAGATTTGCAAAGTAGATATTCAAAGCAGAGCAAGAAGGAACAACGTTTTAAGGAATAAACTGGATTCAGATTATTTCATGTCTTCTTATTCAACCGCTTGGAGACAAAGCGTGAAAAGAGTAAAGGAATGCAATTGAGAAGGGGTCAATAAGGAAAGCAATAACACACTGAGAAACTCAAGGTCATCACCTGCGTCTTACCAGAGCACGGCTAGACTGGCCACATGGTCGACCTGTTTGCAGTGGTAAGGTTTCATTCGTCGGATGGCAGTGGCTTCAGAGAAACGAAGCAAGCTCGCGTTGTTTTGTCTACTGATAATCGGCCACAGCACAGCATAATTTCCCTGTGCAAACTTCCGTGATGTGGCCGTGTTCTTCGCACGCCTACTCGTCGCCTACCTTGCCGTGCTCTCTTCGACTGCCCAGACGTCAGCTGAAAGCGAAAACAAGACAGCTAATATATTACTTGAGCCAAAAGCAAGTAGGAGCTAACCTCAAAGTTAGCTGTGGTCGGGGGCTCTCGGTTTCCTGGCTGGAGTGTGAAGGATCCTGTACACATCTGGCTAGAAAGACTCATGATATGACAAGAAACCGCTTGCAGTAGTGGACTTCTTTTGACTTTCTATTCTTCTGAACAGGGTTTATTTTCCGTCTCCCTTCGATTGTTTATCATAGATGGCATTTTTCTTGGAACTATGCCAATGTTACTATTGGCGGTGCCGAATATATATATATATATATTTCTACGCATGAAAATTGGTTCACTTACTTTTGCACACAAATTTCAATCTTTTATTGCTAAGTTGATTTCATGCTTAATTATTGTGTTGACATGTGTGCAAGCGCTAACGAAACGGAAAGCATGAAACCCAGGGAAATCTTAATAAATCTCCCTCCTGAGTAGGGAGATATTATCAAGATTAGACATGTGTCGCATGTTTATTTTCAATTTTTTATTTAACCTCTTGATAACATTGACATCTGATCGATGGCAGATAAACTTGATCTCACATGAAACTTGCTAACCCCAATTCAGTGAAGGAGCCTGAAGGTTTGTTAAACCCTTTTACCTTCTCTCCGCATCTCTCCTAGCTCAACTCACGAAATTGTTAGTTTTTGTTGCGAAATCCCTCATTCCATTGATGCTAGGTACCAAATCTGGAAGGGCCTAAACCTTACTTGGTGAATAATAGAATGGCTTACTATCTGCAGCCAACAGCTACGATGTCATTAAGGACGGACGCATCAAATTATACTCTAAAAGCTGCGTTACAGCATAACGTTGGCGAAGCCCGCAGCTACTGGGGTTCTCTTCGCACAAGGTCACGTGAAGCGAAGTTCGTTATTGCGCTTTTGTTCTTCAGTTTCTCGCCATATATTTAAGTGCACGCCAATTTCAACAACTTGTTGCTGGACAAAAGTTGGTTATATATCCGGAACACAAGCCTTTGAGATTCGTTCCACAGACTAGGCCAGATGGCTACTCACACAGTGCAATATGCCAACTATACCTTATTTCACAGCACGCCATTGATATCCGCAATATTTTTGGGCGAGATGGTTCCAGCAATGATACACTGTCACACCTGCAGATGGGTTTGGAAAAAACGTCTCTCGTTGACCTAGAATACTCTCCTCATCAGTTTTGCGAGTGAATTATGACCGAGCTTCTTTGAAGATCCTATTAGTGTCTCTGTACACTTCACCAGGTACGACTGAATGTGATACTTTTGCGGCAATTACGGGACCTCCAGCATTAGTGTGAAGAACTATTTTCGATGTTAGGAGGAGAATTACTACGGTAATCTTCGGTTAAAAGCAACCTAAGTATGCCGATTTGGACTGAATTAGTAAAGACCAGGTAATCAGAAAATTCCACAGAAGCTGGTTATTTTAGTGTATGTAGTATTAGACGGACCGTCGGACAAATATTCCGCTCTATTTTCCAAAACTGCGCAGTGTTTGTTCACGCCTTTGTCGAATACACAATCAAGGTAAGACAGCATAGCTGAAGCACGACCACTTGGCACTGGCATAGCCTCAATGTTTGGCCTTTAAATTTCACTAAAACAAACAATTTCCTATTCGAGCAAATGCTAAAATTCTTGAGAAAAAGCGGCTGAAGTTTTCATTGATTAGGAGGTTACCTGGTAGTGGCATGTTTGGTTTATACAACCCTAAATATATATGCCACTCATTACTGCAGCTGAACTGAAACAGTCTTAAGAGTTCAATCCTTGAATCTCCTCAAATTTTACAGCTACTTAAAGTGCCACAAATTTTATTTTAGAGTTGTTCATGTGGCCATTCGAAAGTGTTCGTGAATTCGTAGTTTCTATAACGTCAGGGCCTACATCTAATAATTGGTTGGAGGAAACAAGCGTCTGCCTGCATTTTATTACTTTGCGACATTTCGTCTTCCTTTTGATATGTTTCGCCTATTTGAGCTGTAAAGCTAAACGGAGTGCACGACTATTCACTTCAAATGATCCGGCAATGCTTTTGGCAGGAAATTACTGTAGTCTCTTAAACTTTATACGATAACAAGGATAGATTAACCAAAGGGACCGGTAAGGCAGTGCTTCTTAACTCCCGTGCCATTATTGTTCGCTGGCTTACTATGGATTCCAAACCAGTCAGTGCAACATAATAACGAAAAATGAGTTGTTCATCTTCTCTCCCAGTAACGTTTGGCATTCTCGTAGCAGTAGTAATTGCGGTAGTGGGATTAGAAGGTTACATATTATTCTGCGGTGCACTAAAATTGATCATGCGTCATAATAACCTGATTCAGACTAAAATAATAATGCACAGCTTATACTGCTTCAGGATCTAAATCGACTCGCTTATGTCGGTGGTGGCAACACTGCTCCTGATAAGACAATTTGAGTTAACTACATGATGAGTTCTCTCAACAAATGCAAACAAGACGTCGAGTGATTGTGAGATCAGCATGATTGACCAATGGATTTTTTTTACATGACCCAAAGTGCACGGGCAGTAGTCAGCATAGTTTAGATGGTAGAACCGCATATGCCATGAAGGGTTTAGTCGGTAGTATTTGACAAAGCATTGGGCAAAGTAAATCATACAAAAATTATAGCTGAGTGCACCAGAAAATGCACGCATTTGATCTACCGTCATATCGGCGAGCGAAGGAAGACAACCAATCGTTACTTACTCCGGAAAACTCACTAGACTGGAAATTTTGCACAAAAGCTCACTTTGTTGGCAAATTATTTTGTGCCAAAGTTATGTGTCTTATTTATATTTACCAACCACTAGCTGAATGCTACTATACCATATTCCAAACCAATTAATTCATCCTCGATCATCAGTGGAATTGTATATAGAGGGCATTAGTTAAATGATAAGGTGTTCAAGCAGACGGAATTTAGATCGTCCTCTGGGTTTTCCTGGACGTCTTCCTCCCTAACCGGCAAAATATTTCGGCGGCTCGGTTGAGCTAGATTGGAGAGAGGAGTTTCTTCCGATAAGCACACGCTGGCTAGATGGCCTAATTTACCACATTGTCGACAAATGCTTTCTATGTGGAAACACACAGAATAAGGAGGTAGTTGCATCCCACAGCGGTAACAAACAAAATATCCACGAGGTTCGACAGCTTTAGGTAATTTAGCAGCAGCTTGAACAGTTCCAACGAAATGATAACCAGGGATTCCACGGTGTCAACGTGAGAGATTCCCTCTTTCCTAGCTCATTAGACAAACATACTATCACGGGGTATCTATCTCCATTAAAGATAAAGAGTTGCCTGCAAAGTTAAGAAGAGTATCCCTGCAGGTAAGCAGTGTACTTCCATTGATTCTTCAAAAATTTCGCTAGGATTTTCGACATACCGATAAAATAGGAACGGAATGGAGAATGTTTGAAAGAGTGAAGGACTCGCTCTTGTTCGGATTTTGAGCAAGCTTTATAAAGCCGCACCACCCATTATAAATGATGGAATATAAGGCCGTCTGGAATTCAAGATAAACTGAAATCGTTCTCCGCTTGCTCCTAATCCCAGTTCCAACTCAGAATGCAAAACTGAGACGCAAAGCATGTTTCAAAAGCATCTACTAAAAAGTGCACAAGCAGTATGGATACCAGAGAATATTTATGAACCTACCCAGGAATGAGCGCGTTTCCAAACAGCTAAGTCAATTGCCATGATTGATAGTTCAACACCGCTTTCCCACTGGGAGGTAGGTTCATGCGTCGTGTTGACCTGCGTTATCCTGGTGCTAACAATCCTGAGACGTCTTGCAGTTTCATTTGCATAGATTTGGTTCGAATCATTTCCCAATGAATTATTGTGGTTTCCTGGGGGATGTTCATTATTTCTGACATCCCCTCTTGAGAGCGTTGCTGCGGTGTATAATGTTGGTTTCGGCTTCACGAGCTGCTTTTATAAAGGGCGTTCGCAGTCAGTACGTTCATATCCTGGGTTGTAGTACTCTCAGATTTGGCTCTTGACTATTTGATAATAGTTCGCTTGGTTGCGGCCCTTCCTCTCTGGTTCCGGTAGTTTGAATTGATCTACAAGGCGGTTGAAAGGCATTTCTTTTGCCATCTTTGTATCTGACCGGCACAGCGTTGGGCGTAGCAGATTTGTATGGTAAACCCAGGTTTGCGATGCAATGAGCACGTTTAAATTTGATCTCACCTGGAGTCCATGCTGCATGGCCTTTACGGTACTCGCGTGTGGACACTGAATCTTTGGGCCTAAATGAACATTGCTATACTCCACGACGATAATTGAATTATTGTTCCATTTTAGGTTGTTTTACCATTAGAAGGTTCATTAGGAAGTCGAGGCGCATCAAATAACATGCGAAGCCTCCAGTTCATCGGTGCTTTCGGTGGGGACTCTCCGTTTGGTGCTCGCGGGTTTGATGTGAACAAATACAGGAAAAAGACGCTGTCGATAACTTCCTCTACGCTTCCGTCCCATTTTAATTTGACGGGAGTTTTCATGAAGGTATCCACAAACCTCTCTACTTGGCTATTCCATTGTGGGTTAAACTGCGGTCAGCAAATGTGCTGGATGGTGTATTGCTTGCAGAACTCTGTGCCGTTGACATTTGCAGCTGTCTGTGGGCAGCCGAACCTGCTGGAGATTTGGCGCAGCCGTGAAAAAGCAGCCTTGATTGTAATGCTATCCATGAGAAACACGGTTCATTTGCTCTAAGAAGCGATAAGGATGAGAAAGGTTTGGCCGTTGATCGGTGCTGCGAAGTTGACTTGGATACGGCACTATGGTATCGTGGGCTTTGAGCAAGACTGCGACCCCACCTTTTGGCATCTTATGGACATTAGCTCACTTTTGGCGGCGTTTAGCCAGCTCTTCCAGCTGTTTCTCCAAGTGAGGCCATTACACATATTTACCGACGAGCACATTCATTCGGTCTATCCCAGGATGTCAAGCATGGAACTGCCGGATTACTCACTGTGGTACATAATTTGGGATGACAAATCTCTCCGAAAATAATATGCATCTGTCCACAGTGGAAATCATATATCTGCTCTGGTGGTGATTCAGCAATACAACTTGAACTTGGTCAACTGGTTCTGAGGAGCTGAGTCGACTCTTGAATATTGGCTGCCGAAGCATTTCCTTTCGTATAACTTCCGCGATAACTAGTAGGTCAGGTAATGCCTCACTCACTAGCAATTTGACGTCTTTTTCGAACTCGACTGGGGCTATGTTGATGTCGCCTACAGATTGCAGATGAGAGTCTATAAGGCGTGAAAGTGCGTCCGCATGGCCTATGGAACCCGCGGTGTTGTAGCAAATTTCGAATTCATTACTCAGCACAATAAGCGACAGCGTTAGAGACTATTTGCTCTTTAGAGAGTAATGTCCTACTTTGAGTCAAAATAGTCAGCAAGGGTCTGTGATCCTTCATTTGCAAAAGAGGAATGGAGCAACGTTTTCCGACAGGTGCAATATCGGACGCTTGACATATCCCGTAAGATAGTACTGGTGTTAATTTCGATGTAATACTTGTGGTACAAATAGGATGCGTGAGATATGGGTCTCACCAAATATTTGATTTGGCTCAATTACGAGAACTTTCAAGACACCCTCAACTGTGTGTTTTGCATTACTTGGAACATCTGATGGTCATTGGGTTTATCAAGTAGTATAAATGTATCACAGTATCTACCCAGAGTTTTGTGCAAAGGGATAAAGTGCGGGCATTAATTTTATGTGCCTGGCGTTCCATGTCTGTGGTATTCGGACGATTTCCTCGACACTCCACTTTGCCATATTACGTGATCAGCTTAAACTGATTACCTATTAGAGATATTTATTGATTTCGTTTCAAAACAGTATAGCACGTTACTTGGGATTTCTCAGGTTCTGATGCACCATTGTTAGATCCACCTTAGAAGCCGATAACTTGCGCTGCATATTTTGCGTGATTTTAGCCTGAGTAGGTATGGAAGTCGAGACAAACCTCTGCCGCTCTTCCTCGCCCTGTGCTGCGTATTATTGAGCGCGATGAGATAGTCCTTCAGCTATGGCAGCCAAGCTTGTATAGTGTATTGCGCGAGCGGCTGCACCTTGACACCAAGCATTTTGGAAAGACCGATGGGCCAAACTTCCCGAACGCTGGACGAAGGAGGCCGAAATGCTGGTTTGCTTTACTTGATGCCTTTTCAGTTTGACTAAAACAACCGAGGTCATCTTGAACAAGCACGCCCCGATCGCACACATGGAAAGCGCGCAGTAATATTTGTGATCATAGGCAGCAGTCATAAATGTTCTTCTGCCGCATGTGGATAATTTTGCGCTTGGTAACTTTGAAATGCTGCATGTTCTCGATAGACAATCTTTACGCTTGTTTCACCTTTTCCTGTAAGGCTGTTTTATCCACAACTGAAGCGATAACACAATTTATCTTTAGATCATCGGCAAATATCGGACTGCCTGCAGATAGCATACTTGCGAGATGATTTCTAATGACCGGAAGCACGCAAACTCCGAGTACCGAGTCTTGAGGTACGCCGCACAGAATTTCGATTGCTTCCGTTAGGGGGCTGTAAACTCTCATATTCAGCTGACGTTGAAATAGGCATTCTTCTATCCAGCCCACAATACGATCGCCGATTCCATGTTGCTGAAGTTGCTGCAATATTCTACGATGGTCTAGACGGTGTGCTGTCTTTGAGAAATCTAGGTAGGTCGCTTCGACTCCTACACCAGCATCCACAGATTCCGTTCTGGTTGCAGGAGAGATAAACCTGTTAGCAGCACAGGACCGAATTTGCGAAATCCGTGTTATTCTGAAACAAGTCTTTTGTGGTTTCGTAGCTACTTCACTCAAGCTTTAGGTGTAATGGACTCCACGACCTTGGAGATCCAGGCAAATACTGTTGTCAGGCGATAATTTTCTGATTTAGCGCGGCTTCCACATTTGTAGTTAGGAGTGATGTTCCCGTGCTTCCACATCGTGCGGACCTGCATCTCGTTAAGACATCGCAGAAAAAAATGGCTAGCTGTTCCTCTGAACTCATGATGGATACTATCAAAGCCTAAGCGCGAATTCCGTCTGCAAATAGGCAGCTGTACACGTGCAGGTGCTTCCGCCTATTCAATACATCTGTGGGAAATAATACGAGAGTAAGTCCTGATAACGGCATGATCTACATAGGAAGAAAGTAAGATGGTTGCACGATTTGGAAGGTATTGCTTAATTGTTGTCCAAGAACGTTCGTCGTCTCTTTTGCCTTTTGTGCTAACCGGTGTGCTGCGTGCAGAGCAAGTATTTCGCGCTTAACCCGAGCGCAGTTTGTTTACTTGTCTGTATAGCAACTTGACATTAGTTAAATTGTTCCCCCAGGTATCGTTGTTTCTTTAGTTTAGCCTCCCGGAAGTGTTTGACACACTGATTTCCTCGTGCTAGGAAGACAACCCAGGTGTCTTTGCTCTGAGAGGCTAGGTAAATGAGCCATACCAAATCTCTCAATACTTGTCGTGCTCCATACGAGCGTCTTCAGTATTCTAAGCCGGTGCAATTTTGTCTCAGACGTGCTTGATACGAGAATGTTGATTCCGTTGACGAATGCTCGGCGGGTCAACTCAAGGGACCATTCAGCTAGGAAGCACTTCCTTCTTGCGCTACGACGAGAGTCTCCTCGCCAGGTTCTTTAGGATACTCTGCGTAACACATGTCAGGAAACACTAACGTCACATGATCACTACGACTAAGTGGCGTTCGCGTAGTTATTATGTCGATCATAAGTTCGTCGTTGTTTTAAATGAGTCAAAAATAGCCGGTAGTTTCTTGTCTTTAAACGCGTTGGGTAAGGTATATGATTGTACAGCAGTGAGGCCGAGAGTCGGTCTTGCAGTTCTGCCTAGAACTGCCCACGGAGAGTGACCGATGATTTTAGACTGTGCAAATTGAAGTCCTCTACCAGGAGAAGGTTGTTGCAGGAAAGTGCAACTAGATTTATCATGACCGAGGACAATATGAGGTCCATTTGTAAGGTGGGCCTTGAAGCGCGGTATACAATGGTCACTAAGCGATTATGGCACTGCCTTTGGTGTAATCAGCACCAGAAGGCGTCCACTGTTTAAAGCACTGGGTCGTTGACTCGGTCGATGTGTAAATCGGACAAGTACTAATAAATCACACTGCCTCCATTTGTGGGTCAGTCGTAGCGTAGGAAGGTTATACCAAGGATATTGAAACAGCGGCCATATAGCATTTTGCTGAACATTTTCACTGCGATGATTATGACCATTGCTTCATTTTCGATTTCGCCATACCTTCCCCGGATTTTGATATCATCCTTGCTCGTGTGCGACCGCTTTCTAGGAGCTACTCTGTTACCTATGTGACACTGCTGCACCGATCCCATGGCTTGATGCTTCTATTGCGAGAATGATTTCCTCAGTTGGGCCGTAATGAATCAGAAACAGATCGTAGGCCAATAGGGATTTAATTCGTTCAAAGGCACCTTGCAACTCTTAAGTCCACTTCGCTGCGTAGTGTTTGGTTAGTAGCTCGTTCAGCAGAGCACGCAGCCCATACGTCTCAGTCAAACATGCACGGTAGGGACTAATGGGACCTCAAAAGCAAAGTAAGGATTGTAAGCCTGTTGGAAGAGGCCCTTACTTCATGCCTTCTATGTTTGCTGTATGTGGATGACGACCGTCCTTTTGGAGGATGAAACGAAGGTACTTATTGGTCAGCGTGAAAGAGATACAGTTTTCTTCCAGGACCCCAAATCCATACGATTGAATCTGGCTAAGCATTTCGTCTAACTGATTAAATTGCTCTTTCGAAACTAAGCTTAACATGCTGATGTCCAGATATGAGGCACTTTCAGAAACTCTCGCGAGCACGATATTCATTAATTGTTGAAAAATGGCTGGTGCGGTTTTCACGGCAAAAGGCAATCGGTTGTACTGGAACAGCCCACGATGAGTGTTGCTCGGGTTTGCGGTAACATTCATCAGTAGGAAATTAACGATTGGCAAATACTTACAAAAATTCAGGTTTGCAAATATGTCTTCAAGTATTTGTTTTGGGTATTGGTGTTCGTCAGGCGAAGCGTTCAGTCCAGTTGAGAAATCGGCACAGACGCCTACCTTACCATTCGCTCGCTTCAATGCGAAAATGAGTGCGGCCCATGAGGAATAGTTCATTGGTGTAATGACGCCTGCACGTACTATCTGCTGGATCAACTGTTCGCATAGCTGCACAGGCACCGGTCTCTTGGGCTTGAATACTGGTTTGGATCCTGGGCGCAGGCACGTCGTCGCTATGAATTTTGTGCAATAATCCGGTCCATCTTGTAACACACAAGTAAAAGTCCGCTTAAGCGTGAGTGGTATATCCTCGACTGTTTTCGTTGAACGTCCTGAATTTTCTCGGACTCGGTTAGCCATATGGTTTACTGGGGCAAGAAAGAGTCCTAGCCTCTCGATCCAGTCGCGTCCAAATGGGTCTAGATGCGGTCGATCCGTCAAATAGCATGTTCCAGTCTTTTCCATCTCGTTAAATGCGATTTTGCAGGTGATTTCTGCAACCAGATTCAGCAATGCGCTAGACGGGTTGTCAGACACTTTGTTAGAAGCGGCAACCGTCGGTCTGTTGATGTGGTTCCATGTGTTCTTGGAAATGTTAGTTATCTCAGAAGCCGTGTCAAACTACAACCTGGAAACAATCCCGTTGATAAGGACGGTAATGCAACGTCTGTGGGGTTTGAACTCACTTTGGAAACCGGCAACGATTGACTGGGAGTCTGATGCGGTATTTTTGACATGCTTCTTAGGACGGAACGTTTTCGTGTTTATTGGTCGAGGCTGTTAGCATTGTTATTCCTTGTGACCCATTTGTGATACCCTTGGCAGGTGTGCATCTTGAATATTCAGATTCCGGCGAAATGCTGCATACCGCATGAGCAACGGGTAGTAGTCGGTCTGTTTTGTGACTTCTTAGTTGGAACACTCAGATCTGTTTCACTTGGAACCGGTCACAGCGTTAACTTTACGTTGTTGCGCAGCAGAGTTCTCGGTCATGGGGGTGTCACGGTTCAGAGCCATCAATCGTTTGCACACGGCGGTGAGGGAATTCAGCGTCTTTATTGGGTATTGATGCATCTTGGAGAGTAGACTTGGGGGGAACTCGGCATCCTATTGGGATTCTAAGGCACCGATAAAGATGCAACACTTGAAATGGTCCTTCGTCGTAGGGGGTAGCTGGAAACGTTCATACTCGCGGTTAACCATGTCAACCATCGACCAATAGACCTCTGTGCCCCGCTTGACCTAATTCGGACATGGATAGCGATTGCTGAATAATGGCGACGATACCGAAAATTTCGCAAAGTTGTGACACCATTTAGACAAAGCTGAGATCTTTCGGCTGTTATGGCAGCATGTGATCAACATACCTGGATTTTTCATCTAAGCCAAGTTAACAGAACAACAACCAAACTTTCCAGGAGTCGTCCTAACGGCTAAATTTCGGTTTGAACAAATAGTCCATGCGTACGCACCAAGTATCAAAAGTGCTTCCCAACTCAGGAGCACAATTGAATTCATTAATTGAATCGCTTGCGTGTCTCCCGAAGCAGCTTCTGAAGGCTGCAAACTGAGTCGCTTCGTCAAGGTTTCAATCAAATTCTTTTACAGCTCCATTTGTGCCTGGTGTTGCCGTAGCAGCATTTGAAATTTGTCTGCAGAGAAATTTATTGTACAGCCACTGTTGTCCGTCGCAGTTTGTTATGATCTACCTCTGTCTGGGATTCCAGTGAAACTGAACTCGTTCTCTGTTACCTCCTAATGGCAGCCTCAAATTATTAGGCAAATCTAAGGGGCAAAAGCGTGTTTCGGAATCAGCTACCAAAACGGGTACAAGCAGTATGGATATCAGTGGATATTTGTTAGCCTACTCAGGAATGTTCGCGTTTCGGAACAGCTAGGTCAGCTGTCACGATTGATAGTTCAGTACCGGTATCCAATTGGGAGGTAGCTCCATGCAACGTATAGACATGAATGTTCCTGATGTGAAGATTCCTGAGACGTCCTACTATTTCTTTTGTACAACATTGTTTCGAATCGTTTCCCATTGAAGTATAGAGTTTCCCTAGGATATTGTACTCCCATTATCGATAAACATTTTTCCAATCATGCCTTTTTAATAAACTTTTCCAAGGTTTATTTAGTTGCTTCGCAGTTGTTCCAATTTACTGCATCGTAATCTTGCTAAAATTCTGCTCTCAACGCGGCTGAGTATCATAATTCTGTGTGCATTTGGGAGTTTAAACGCTTGATTCAAAATAGTCGATTATTTGTTGATGTTTTCTACCATTTCATTCATTTCGATGTGGTAGTTTTATCCTCAACGGAGGGCAAACTTTAGCCGGTTAATTCATTATAGACTTTATTTTGTTCGTTGAATAAGTCAGCAATAATCAGGAATCCATGCGAATGACGCCTGCAGAGCATAATCAAGCAGGAAAACCAACAGCAGGAGGCAGAGTTTACCATCCAAAATATCTTCCCACATAAAGCACGACACGCGATTTGGTTATGACTAAAGGCTATTAATTGCTGAAAGCTAGACAAGACAACGAGAAAGCTATGTTGTCTAAGCTAAACGAATCAAGGTCCTCGCCTCAAATAACAATATCCTTGCCCTTTAATATTTCTGAATTTCGGGCGCCATGTTATTGTTATTTTGCCTATGGTCTCCGGTACATTTTTGCCAGCGATGTTGAAGCTGCGTGCACCTTCGGTCTTATACACCAGAACGCTGTGCTTTTCAGTTTACAACGGATCTAAATAGCCTAGAAATATCTGACATCCAATCAAAATAAATTGCTCTTTTGAATTGTTCGTTTCTGCCGCCAGGATTTTCGATATAGTTAACTGGTCTCCATTGGAAACAGTTTACTTGTGTCCTTAAGTCCGGGAACAAGACTTATATCAATAAAATAGTCTGAAATTTGCGAATCTGTAGGCATAAGTATCGAAATCTAAGATAAAGTTTGTAATGTTCATCAGTTTGCTGGACATAACAGACTAGAGGTTATACTTTACAGACACGCACACCACCAGTTACAAGTTGTTTTCTACTTTAACCAATGCATTGCAGCTTGTTACATCGGCGCTGGTGTGCGTTGCAAGCGCATTTAAAGCGTCGATTAGGGGTGTCACTCGAAGGCCCACTTTCCCAGAATGCTGTTGAACTCTGGAATTTGGCAAGAGTTGGCTTAAAAGGTTTAAAGTGATGTGGTACACAGGGCGTTATACGACCACAACGTAATCTTGGCAACGATCATGACTGATAAGTTCGAAATATGCTGAAATGCAATGCCGCTAAATGTCGAGTACTGAGAATACGCCAAAGGAGAGCTTATGCATACCGGCTTGAAGAGAAGTTTTGGAAACGCGTCTCCCATAAAAAGATTTTGGAGTTCTAGTGCAAGCCGAGAACAGCGTCAAAGTTAGTCAATAAGCACTTGAGGCTCGTGCGGAAAGCTTTCGGTCGGTTTAAGTTCACGTTGTTACTACGAATGCTCAACACTTACATGGAAACAATCGTTGAGTACGCCATCCATGTTTGACACCCGCAAGAAACCATGATATTTCTGCTCTTGGGACTCCACCAAGAAAATGATCGACAAATAATATTATTGGTCTGACTTATATGCCTTACCAACATTGACTAAATAGCTTTGAAGTTTTCGGTGCTCAATACCGTCGCATGTGTGGTGAACTTATTTTGATATTTTGGATTGTGAAGATTTAAAACCATGCATGTTGATACTTGTTGAAATGCAGTTATACCACCTCACTAAGAGGCTATGCTGCAGTCTAGCCGGGTGGAGTGCCACCGGTGCTTTTCCTCACTGCGTGAGTTGCAGTGGTGTAACCCTCTCCAAATTTCCGTCATCCCGTTTCTATGTTGAATGTCTTCAAAACTCAACTTAGTGTAACATTACACAGCGTGAACTATAATACAGCTAACGTTACTGAGACACCTAATGACAAAAGCAAACTA
The DNA here is from genome assembly GCA_944474145.2 of Dicrocoelium dendriticum. Taxonomy (NCBI): domain Eukaryota; kingdom Metazoa; phylum Platyhelminthes; class Trematoda; order Plagiorchiida; family Dicrocoeliidae; genus Dicrocoelium; species Dicrocoelium dendriticum. The sequence goes on along the minus strand of OX104069.1, from coordinate 91,260,705 downwards.
GGTGCAGAAATGAAACTTCGGTGGATCCATTGACATCCGCTACTATTGCTTTTTTGATAAAATCACGTCATTGCTCCCCTCAGTACATACGGGCATTGTCAGTCTTTGCATTTTACCCTTGTTAAATTCAAAGATCCCTTGAGACCATTTACCCAATTGTTCTTTTCAGTTGCAACAGCATCCTTGTTACGAAAACGAAAGAAATAATACAAGCTTTTGAGTCAAAATTGCATGAATCTCTCCTATACTGAATATATCACTACCTAGAATAAGCTTTGCTTATCCTTAAAATAATGTGCACTGCCAAGTGTTAAGTGATCATATTAGTGAATTGCTGACGATAATTTGAGGCAGTTAAACTCTTCAGACTTATATTACTATAAGCAGCAAACAAGAAAAAGGCAAACTGCGTATAAGACGCACCCAATAATGTTGAACCCAACCCAGAGCGCAATAGAAGAATGACCGGTCCAAATGTGTTTTTCTTGGACGTCTTTGCATTTAATTCATCTTTCCAATTTATCTTATTTCCCACAATAACCAGTAGCTGGCATAAGCATTTGTCGGACACATAAGCCCTTGCCAATAGCAACTACCTATTCCTCCTACAAAATTTCAACACCCAATTTCCTTTTCTACATTTTAACTTATCCCTAATGTTTTTGTCGGTGTTCTAACGCTGCCCTATCCCTTGCTCTTGCGCTGCCAAGCAAGCAGGAAAAGCAACAAAACTCCGAGGCCTGCTAGGCCGGTATATTAGGAACAGAACACGGCTAATATTATAGGTCATGTGCCATCATCTCCGAGTACATGTTTCTAAGCTGAGACACGGCATTTATCTAGACAGATACCAAACCTGCTACCGGTACGGATTTGGCAGCTGTAGTTGCAATCTCTCACTCCTGTCACGTTGCAACAAGTGTGATGAGGACGGACTGATTTTATCGGCTTCCCGAGTGACTTGTCGCGGGCCCACTTAACGTCTCCAAACCAGGTCACGTGCTTAGGCTGCTGCTGCCGAATAAATGGATTGTTAAGCATTGCTTATTTCTTGTCTGCATACTTCCAGGTGTTCAACTTACAGCTTCTGCTCCCCATTGTCTACGTACTCATTTACCTACCTCGAGTGTCCCACGCTGGGAGGAGTATACAATTTTAGCTAGAGTGGTGACAAAGTGTCTGTAATAAATTTATCAGTTCTTTGAACAAACCGAAACCCACTGGCCAATTCATGATACAAGTAATCAGGTTTACTGCAAAAATTACAGGAAGTAGCATTCTCTATCGATTATCCCGATATTGTGGTTACTCTTTTAGTTTACCTGTTCACCCACGCAGAACGTCCGCTGCGACAAGTTCAATGCAATCACGAAACGTTTTGGACCAGGTAGATATTTGTTCAAGCCAGACCTAAGCAATTCTTGGACATCCAACCCGCTCAGCCATGAGGTGCACTATTTTATCTTTGGATTGTCTGCTATGTGAAAGATAATTTTACTTAAACCACTAGCCACCATAATAAAAGTGGGACCTTATGACAGATGTGACTGTGCAACTTGATCATAAGTTGCGTTTGGTCTCTGGGACCGCTAGGGTATCAAGCATTGTCCACCATTTTCTGGGTCTCGCCATTTTATGTCACCCGTGGCTGACCGCTAAACCATCCTTTTTGAATGGAATTTGGGTGTTGCTACTCACACCACTGGCAAACCACGACCACGGTTTCCTCCTGGTTTGGACTCCTCAGGTGGAGGTTGCGTGAGCTACGGTGGAACTCAGACCCTAGTAGTCCGCGGCTGACTTCCTGAAACTTATACTACTGAGATCCGCGAGCAACGCTTGGCACAGCTCAAAACAATTCAAAGTTCCATTTAAACCATCATTTCGTCTATCAACCTTTGGTACTTGCCATCTCAGCACTACCAACCTGATACGCCATGAGATTATCTGATACAGGACCACCATCCACCTCGTAGTCATCCGTACTTGTGATAACGTAGGAGGATGACTAAAAATATGTAACCTGCAATCGAATACTCATTGGAATGTGAATTATTAAGTTATCATAGTGTACCAGTGTACTTTCGCTTTCTTTTTAGTGCAAAATTTTGCAATCTGGTAACCGCGATGCTACGATACGCATGCGACAGCCTGAAAGCGCGTATGACTATGGCTACTGTTGATATCACTACGAACATATACTAGCAGCTTGCTAGTTTAATACCTGGGCCCAATGACCCGGGTTACAGCAGTAAATCTGCGACATGGTTACTTATCACAGATTGAACCACTAATGACACTTAAGAGGTAAACCATATTTACTAAATATTAAAATCAAGTAAAAATTGCTAATGCAGATGTGATTATGAGTACGAGCCTTACTATTTAGTTAATATTTTTAACTTCTAGAAGTAGTGGAGCAACTTTAGAAACAGCTCGCAACATTCAAATTTAGATATGATAATTGCTATATTATATTATTGCTCCTGTAGTTAAAGCGTTGTCATGCTTTCAGTGTTAACGGAGAGCGCTCTTGAACATGATGATGCTGCAACTTATAGTTCCCGATAACTTGGTCGTAAAAATAGCGACCGTGATTTCTATATTGCTAACCATATTGACAAAAACTATGGTAGGGCAATTCACAAAAAGAATTAGAAAAAGCTCGACCTACTTATCTATTCAGAAATGTTACGCTTTTCAGTATTTGTGCTTTATTGGGCAGAGATAAATAGGGGAAAAGTGAAACGCCTTCGGTATCGAAGGTCTTTCACGAGTGATTATACAAACTGCGCTTTTCCCGTCTAGATGGGAGTTGATGATGTTTCTCCAGGTTGGGAAGTTATGAGTACTTTCGTTTGCTTTTTGATGCGTCTCTTGTGTTCACTCTGTTTTCTACTGTACCATCAGACATTAAGTAGTGAATTTATTGGTAGATCATATTTGCGCCAGCCGTTGCCAGACACCGACTGATTGGCCTAACGCCTAAGAAGTGTTCTTATCGTATACATTTAGAAACATTTGGACATTACTAGCAAACATCATCTTAGTTTCAGCATGTAACTAACTTTCGCTCCTCCAAGCGGCAATTCTGGTTACACTGCAGTATGTGTAGTTCCTTATGCGATGCCAAGGATAAATTTCTGAACATATGGTACTGCGCCTATTTAACTTATGTAGTCATCCGCTGAAACTCAATTCTATTAATAGCTGCGAATACTGCCAACTTAAACCAGTTTCGCAACTTATATTTTTATAATACAGCTGGAATCACTTTTCGCTTCAAGTCAACCAAGCCTGCAGAATAATATAAATTCAATTAGTTATGTCACCTATTGGATATTTTCAGACGAGAGCTAGGTAATGCAAAAATGATGCGCTTTTAACTGGATTATTTGTGCCTCTTTGCAATGTTTATGTATACATCACCATGTAAGCATTGATGTTGTCGACTGTAGAGAGCTACTAATGGACAATGCAGCGTTTCTACTGATATACTGTGAGCAGTACTTCCTTGCTTTTTCACTTGTTACAGTTATGATCAATTCATCATTCTCAATACGCTTCGTCTGATTGGCTTTCCGTCTCCGTAGCTGACGGCATGTAAATTTTAGCCGAAAGTTATCCGCATTCCGCTAAGTTTTCCTATGGTCAAAGCCCTACGGATGATGTTGTTTCCAAGGTTATTTAGCCCATTCGGCACCTCAGGTGTCGGGTCGGTTTTAGCCAGTAAAGATTGTGTGCTGTCTCCACTAATGGATACGATGGTGTAATGCTTTTCTGTATAGGTAGCTGGAATTTGGTCGGTGTTCGTCCCATGAATCTGTAGCAAAAGTTGCTGGCTACTGTCGCAAGTCACTAATGGTCACGGATTTAATCTCCAGCAAGGAACCGAGGGAATGCGCGCCATCGGCTTGCTGCAAATGGGTGGAGCGATCATCTGGCGATTTTTCAGATTGATATCTCACAAACGCGATCTGTAACATAATTGAGGAGAACGGAATAACATTATGAGTAACCAACAAACTAGCCATGCCCGCCTTCCCAAACTTCCGTGAGGATACATGGCACTGCCAAGGTAAGTCAGCACCCGGACAGCGAAACACTCTCACCATCATGGCCAGCAACTTGCATGTATGTGCAGGATGTATTGGCAAATATGGCGATTAGGTTTCATTCTGTGAAGGTCGGCTATCGTCTCCCATGACCTAGAGGCATAAGCTGCTGGTTAGTAGTGCAAGCAACTAACGGTTATAGGTTCGATCCGCAGCAGGGGATCGAAGGAAAGCGGACCAATCATGAGGACCATTAGAATCCAACAACCGTCTGGTGCTCCTTCGGACTGTTAATTCAACCTTGCGGCTTTTAATCAAATTGTAAGTAACCAAATAATATCAGACTGGTTAGTAATCGAAATGTTTAGGAGTTTGCATTTTCGAAGCTCATGTGCGGCACCATGCACAAGACGAGTAAACTGCTCTTCTACAGCAACTGTAATGGACAAAATAGAAACATATCGTCCGCGTACTCTAGCTTTGGTAATCGGTCAACCGAACTAATTTAACAAAATGTAATGAATGGCGAGTTTGTTCACCATCCAAGCCGCCACACAAGTGGAGGGAAACTATGAGAAACAAACAATAGTTTAGTACGCACATAAAAGCAGGCGCTTAACAATTTCCTTATAATGATGAGACCTAGGGTATAGAACGACAGAGTAGTTTGGAAAACTAGTTATGAACCATTAACTAAGTGTTGTGCCGGAACACATATACAAGTTTCCTTAGAGCAAGTTAAAGAGTAGGTTGGGGAAGACACTGTTTACTCCGTGCTTTTCGTTTACTTAATCCGACACATAATAGCAGTGGAGCGCTTTTCTTCAAGTCGCCTTTTGAAACGTTTAACAAAAAAGCAATATAATATGGCGTCGACTGGCAAAATCATTAGACAAATGAAGATAAGTAGTATCAGCCTGCTATCCAATATTGACAGATCGAGTCGTCGAAGCGACTTTGTAACGGGAGCGGTTTCGTTAGTATTGCTGTTTGTTCTAATCACATTGAATCGCTCCAAATGACATCTGGTGATCAGCGCATTAATTTTCTACTCAACCTCGGAATGTGCCGAACGAAACTTTATAGAACGAATGATTGCCGATTCAGTCTGTCTGCTCCATTCAAATGGGACTGGTGGCTCTGGGCTTCTAAATGGCAGGTAATACTTTGGTGTATAATATTCAGAAAAGCTTGAGATTCGCTCTCGTTTAGGCTTGTGGCACATCACCCACTTTGGGCCTAAATCATTTGCGTTGACAATGATATGTTCGAGCTCTTCAATTAGTGTTTTTGAACTCATCATTATCCTTGAAATAATCAGAACGGAGCTGTGGTGGCGACGTGATTTCCTTTAAATAATATCACTCTGTGATGCACTCAAGGTAAAAGTTCTTTGTTGTCGAAAACGTCAGTGGCACTCCTATGAAATTTTCACCTACTAGCGGGCAGTGCTTAAAGTATAGATGCTTGGCTAAACTTTTCGGATTCCCTTAACACCTGTTACGCAATTATTAATTCCACCAAACGTTCTCATTTAACACCCTACTTCTATTTTATTCTGTTAGCGGGGACCGAACTAACACAGCGGTTTTGCTTGGATGGTTACATGCCCCCGCTTTCAACAATGTCGCTGATCTTAATATTGCACAAGAAGTACTCCCTCAGTGTCAGGGGTTCCTGCACTTCATTCCATACGGTGAAATATACCTTATATATCTGAAGAAATCAGTTTCCGACGCTTTTGGTACTGGCTCACAGAGTTGGTTAACTAGCTGTTCCTAAGTAACCTTAGGGGTTATTAGCAAATAATGACCCATTACATTTTTATCCGTTGTCAGATATGACTAGCATGATTTCTGCTGTGTACTTAATGGGTTCCTCTGCGTAAAGCAAACTGCAACCAAAGGATTGCATAATAATAAAGAAACCGAAGTAACATTTGGCTGGTGGGTTGTTACAACCTCCTATTTGGTATCTATAAGGTACTTGATGTAGGACAAACCACGGTTCAATTGGCTGAGAACGTTGGCTGTTCCCAACCAATTTCGACTGAATTGCTAAGAGAATCTCTACTATTATGCACAGAGGATGTGGATTTTCACTTCCGGAATACACCATACTGTCAAATTGACAGCGTAGCATTGGGTAACACATTAGGTTCTGTGCTCACTGATTTCTTTATGTTGATGGTAGTAAGAAGCATTTCTACTAAATAGCCCAGGAGGCATACTGCAAACGACAAGTCGATGGTATCTTGGCTTTCTGCTGTCGGAGCAGCAGCTCACACATTTGGTAGAATGGCTCAATTGTGCTTATGCTAACTTACGGGTTACATGTGAAATGGAACAAAACAATTGGCGACCATAGATGGACATACACATAAGTCGCAGGGATGCTGAATTGATTAAGAAGTCCATTTACCAAAAATCAACTTAGTCCGGTCAGTACCTGCTTTTCACCTGCTTCACACCAGTGCGGTACAAACGGACAACTGTGAAGACTCTATTTAGTCGTGCTAGACGAATTGGTTCGGCCGACTCTCTGGACGATAAGCTAGTGTTAATTACAGCAACATTAATGTCGAACAGCTACCCTCGAAGATTTATCGAGAAACACAGCCAACCGCGTGGCCAAAAGGACTTGGTGCACACGGCAACCGAGAAGAAAGTGTATGTCGAGTTACCTTTTAAAGGTGACTTAGCCACGCTGAAGACAACTAAGCGTAAACTTTCAGTTACAAAAGGAAGTTACTATGCTGTACAAGTTATCGTCGTCAATCGAACCCGAAATTTGCCTATACCTCCAACGAAGGTGTCAGCCTATTGGGGCGAACTACCATTGTGTATACCAATTTGTAATTGACTGCGGAAACAGTTACATAGGCAGAACTAATAGAAGGCTGACTTACCGAATAAAGGAACATGTACCAAGGTGGGTTCAACGTGAAGTTGCTCAGATTGTTTGCCACCGTCAGATTCCAAGTTCACGCAGAACACCCGCTTCCGCGACAGGCAAACACCTAATAGACTCGGATCACCGGATAGAGCTGAGCTCAGCGTTTAAACTTATGTTACATCACACCAATTCTCGCTTCTATCGGTTCGCTGAGACTGTCAATATAAGTCGGATTATGCCAGGCTTGTGTGCTCAGAAAAAATTATTTGTCAGCCTAAAGCTGCCTTGGACGTAGGTGCGAACTTCCGTCATACATTCTGCACCTTATGCTTGTCTGGTTTCACACACTGTTAGCAATATTTATGCATATCGGTTTTTGTTAATTATACTGAGGAGACAATATGATTGCATACATCTATCAGCCTTCGTCTTCTTTATCTGCTTTTCAAATTGTTGAAGGGATCTAAGTGCTTTTGAATAGATATTGTATTGAAATTATTGCGCAAATGTTGATTACCCTCCTAAACTCTGGTCAGAACTGTCCATATTTTTTGATTAAATTTGGCGGCCTCAATGAATTGAGTGCCAACCGTCAGCGATTTGGAACATTATAAAGTGTGCAGTTTCTGACAAGTTTAATAAGTGTATTGATGAATGTTTCCAGGTGACCGACTTTTTACAGTGAACTTATGACATCAACCTAAGTTACCTACAATTATATTCTGCTTTGCTGTCTGCCAAAATGTTGTTGTTTCATTGTGCTCTGATGTGGTTGAGCTGAGACTACATTGTTTGCCTTGTGTATCTTGGTACCTACTTTGACCAGAGGAAAGTGACTAATTTCGGTCAGAAATTGTCATATTGAGCAGCGTGACCTAAAAACAAAATTTCACTAAGTCCACCTATTCTACTATGCTACACAACATCTACTCCAACTTAATCAGCGATTCTTTACTTAGATAAAAATGGTAGAACTGGCCTACTACGCGATTGGAAAATACTACCATCTATCAGGTGCAAAATGAGGTCTGACATGCATTCAGACGGGTGTACACTGACCGAGGTAATTAGCGAATGCATCTGTGTACTGGTATGTAAACATTCGATGCCGAGCGTTCGCCAATGGCATTAGCTACGCTTAGTAATCGCGAGTTGTCTGATTATAAATGGAAGGAAAGGAAAATAAACATTGTTTATTTGTAAACTGCCAGATACCGTCGTAACGAAACTGGACCTTAACGTGTTGAGACGGTTTGCGTACCTCATTGACCCACTGAGTTAAACGGGGTGGTACATCCGAGCCACTTGAGAGCTACTCATACCAGTATGGTCAATGGTAAGAGGTCAAACAAACTCAGTCTCCTGGTCTTCCAACTTGCAGGTTTGAAATGTGATGGCGTTCAGTATCGTAAAACTAAAACTTTCCACCTCCCCGCTTCGTTGCTGACAGGCTTTTGATTAAAAGACTTTGGATGAGGACCCTAATCGTCTTCCTGTCTAGGTCTTCGCAACCTGGTAGTATTTCAGCCCACATACAACCGTGAATATTGCTTCAAACATAACTTCAATCTGTAGATTATCAAGGGTTGCCTTATCTGCTGCGTACAGCAGGGCGGGTAGGCGAAAACATGCTACTGCTGGCGCCTCCCATCTTACTTTTCCACCTGCTTCTGTTTTTCCCATCTCGGCCCTCATTACTAGCGTTTTAGTTTAATTCCCAAGTTAAATGACAGCAGCCGAAGTGCCACCTTCGGCCGGTTTCCCACAACGCCTCTCGGACGCCTATCCGCAACAGTTCCTTATAAGTCCACGCTGTCCAGTTTCCATGACAGGGTACGACGTTCTCACTCTAAGAATATAGGTCAACGGGCTGCACTCGTACGCAGCATGGACACACTGGGTATTGATGTGTGTTGTTTGTTCGAAACTAGGATCAATGACCCTAATGGGGCTGTTGAATTAACTGCACCGGGTTTATATTCTCGTTATGGTTGCACGCATCCGGAGACGCCGATAGAGCACTCAAGGGTCAAGCTGGTTTATTTAACATTCTAAGCACCAAAATTGAGCCATGGTTGGTAGATTCGATTCCGGTGAACAACCGTTTACGTGCAGCCCGTTTGACGACATCAACTAAGTTGGATTCAGGAAATAATGCAAAACGCTGTTTGTTTGTGATTTCCGCTTATGCTTCTACCGAATGCAGTTCAAATACTGTCAATGACACATTCTATCACGAACTGCACGCGCTAATACGCAGTGCTACTAGTTTAGATATTATAGTACTTGCACGGGATACGAACGCACAAGTAGGGAGTCTGAGCTATTCAGAAGCTCTGCTGGGTGTTAATTATGGGCTTAACTCCGAACTGATTCACAACAGTGAGCGTAGGCTGCAACTGGGTGCGGAGCACCAGTTGTTACTTAGTAACACGGCTTTTAGACACAGTGGGCGCCGAAGTGTTACTTGGCGTCCTCCTGTAGCTGGCCCGTGATAGACCATAATTGATCACACAAACTAAAGTTAAAGATAACAGGGTACCATCCTACATTTCCGCTCGTACTGGAGTACCTGTGTCAATTATTAACATGTCTTGGTACCCTGTGGTTTCTCCATGATCTTTACTGGGAGGCGCAGCAATCGTCTCCTCCAAATGACAAATGAGAAATTATCGCAGCCCTAGGTCAGATAAGCATATTAAGATTCACTATGTACCATAGCTTTGCTATTTTATCCTAAAGGCATTTAGCATCAGTTGAATATGATCTCGGCAAGCATGCACGACGTACAACATCTGCATTTAGTACTGTCCATTTTCACCGCATCAGTCACTGGATATCTGAGTGGTCGGTAAATCTGTTGGAATTGAGAAAAACTTCCCGGCTGGCTATGAACAGCATGTGACTAGACGCGCCTTTAGGCGCAAACCAAAGCGGAGGGTACGTGTTGAAAAGGAAGTCTGTGGGACTAGAAGAGCTCCAGAGATGCAGGAGGCAGCAGTATTAGGCAATTACTGCAAGCTATTCCAGCTGATCCGCACCACTTTTCATAGAAAACCAGGCGTCGCTGAGAAAATCATAGACGGCGATGATGCACTGATGCGCAATAAGGAACGCCGGATGGTTTGTTGTGCGGAACATCTTCAAGATCAGTTCAGCTGGTCCCTTGCTTTCGGACATCCTCCGACTCGGGTAATGCAGGACGAGCCATGGACGGTTAGCTTAGATGATCCGTCCGAGACCTGGGTCCGAAACGCGAGCTCAGCCTTCAATCTTTTGCGTGCCGCTGGCCCGGATTCCATTACAACTGCACTATTTGAGGATAGAGGCGTGGTACCCTGCAAAGCAATGATCTCCCTATTCGAATGTATCTGGAAGGATGAGTGTCCCGGCTAATTGGAGCGAATCTATTACAGTGGCGGTATACAAGAAACGCAGTCGCACAGACTGTTTTAACCAGAGGAGTAGTGGCCCAACGCCAGTTGTGACAAAATTATTGGCCCCGATTATCGTTCGTCGCCTCATTGCGGAACGGGAATCTCTGATTAGGAGAGAGCAGGCAGGTTTCCGTCCAATACGTGGCTGTATAGACCATATATACACTTGGCGGCAGGTGTTAGTGCAGCGCCACACATACCGCAGACCGACAACAGCTGTGTTCCTCGATTTCACGAGTGCGTGTGTTTCAGTCGATCCATCAATTCTGTATGAAATTGTTGCTCGGAAACATGTTCTCACGATATATGTGAACATCCTTCGTGCTCTATAATCGAACACAACAGGCCGCGTCGTGGTCTTAAGTAACCGGTTGTCTAACCGACCACAAGTGACGTTCGTCAGATTTCCCGGTTTCACCATTTTTGTTAAGTTTCCCTGTGCACTATATCATGCAGTGATCCAAGTGGAATATCACGAAGTAGGTGTTGAAGTGCTGTCTAGTTAAAGGTTAGTTGAGCTAGATTATGCGGACGAAATCGCCTTGCTTTTCGACGATGTTTCGGGGAAGCAATCAACCCTGAATAGCCTGTTCAGAGTGGTCCCATTATTTGGTATACGTTTGCGCCTTCAAAATGTAAAGTGTTGCTGCATGACCAACAATTACTTGATGACCCATGGACGCTTGCTAACGCGGAACAAGAGGTGGTTGGTCAGTTCGCTTATGGTGGCAACTGCATCAGCAAGGTTGTGCGCAAAGAAACTGACGCCAGCTCACTCGCTGCAAAGGCCAGAGCTGCGTTCTTATTCCTGCGGCATCTTTGTCGAAGAAAGCAGTTTCCCTTCGTTTAAAAGGCCATGTCCTAATGGTAACAGTGAAGGCCGTTCTGCTGTATGTTAGTGAGACTTCGCCCCTTCGATATGAAGATCTGAGGTGCATTCAATACTTTTATCATCGTTGTTAACGAAACATTGCTGGAGTCGGATTGCACCAGCGTGCTCGCGAGGATGAGGTGCGTAGGCGAATATTAGGTGGTGGTAACCATGCTAACTCCTTAGAACAACGGATAGCATTGAGTAAGTTGCGTTGGCTTGGGCACGTGCTGCATATGCCTTGTCAGCGCTAACCTAGGAAGGCTTTAGTTTGTTGGTCAGATGTAGGATGGCGTAACGCTCGATTTATACGGAAGTTGTCTAGGCAGCTGAAAATGAAGTCAATGACGTCTAATCTGGGTACCGTCGGTCCGTCTCGCCTTCCGTGCTGGAGTCCACTTCACTCGCCTTGTGCTTGGCTCGAGAGTTCTCGGGACATGAATCGCAGTCGACACCAGTTGCGCGTCTGCTGCCGTCCCATAATCCGATTGCCTGTTTAAAGTGTGCTTGGTGCTCAGTTATCTGCGGGGTAATGGCTGATTATGATGCGGGTCAGTGAAAGCCGCAATTAGGCCGTCTCTCCGATGCCGCATTTGCACGATAGCCGGTTGTTTGTGACGGTACGTTGTCTACACTAGTTGTAGGCGCCTTGACCCTGAATGTCTGCTGAAGGCATTATTATTATGATTATTCCACAGGTCGTCATGGTTTTATGGCAGTGAACCATCAGTTCAAATAGCTGTTGTAATTTTTGTTTTTGTTGTTGTCACCGTTTTCGTTGCTGTTGTTGATGTTGAAACTACCTGATGTTCCTCGCCTGTTTTTAGGAGTAGTACGTTTAGCACTTACTCGAAAGCGTGACAAATTTAACCGGCCATTTTCTGGGTTGACCTTGCCTTCACTGTATATTGTTGATGGTGATTAGTTGTAAGGATTTTGGTATAATTGCTTCATCGTCACTCCCAATCAGCATGCTTAGGTTAGTCTAACAAAGACCAGACTCCGGCGTTTCGACATTCTGAGTCTCATCATTGGTGCACCTCTCAGCAGAACCCTACCACGTTCCGCCCCATAACTTCAGGATGCCATCAGCTAGTGCCATTTCGTCATGGGTGACAACCAGGGACCTGCGTGATTGACAGTTGACTATGATATATCCCGGTTGATGAGTATGTGGGTGGCAGCAGGTGTTATCAGTTTTAGTTAACACATTAAGGTCGTGAGTGATTAATGACTAATCAACTTTTAGAATATGGAAAGATTTTGCTTGATTTCGTGAGATGTTTGTCATCTCTCTCTAATAATCTATTACGGTGCGCAATACTAAGTAGTGCTAAATAGCAAAACGACTTTCCATTGTGTTCTCGGTGATGTAGCGTTTGACCATGCTAGGAAGATTTACTTTTAGGAGCGCTGTCAAAAGGCAGAAAGGGTCGGCTGACAAACCAATTACTCAATACAACCATGGCACGATGTGATTGAAAATAAAACCACTACTTAGAAAGTCTTGTGGTGGTTTGTGCGAATTACATAAGTCTAATAAAGTGACAGAAATCAAAACGTGCCTCTGTAAACTCATCATAACATACACGTTAACATAGGTGTATTTCCGTCTACTCCGATTACGAGAGCGTCGGCGAGCACATTGTTTGTCTGTGTCTTGTCCTTGCCCGATGAATGGAATTCATAACAAGTAAGGCGGATAATGTGGTGCATCATACAGCAATTTTAAAATATTTAATATCGTGAGCTTGTACATGACAAAAACGGGAAAAGCGTTCTAGGGCTCGCAAAAGCTGAGGGGAATGGATTCCGATGATATTTGGGCTGGCTCTATTAAAGCGAACGGTTTCAGTTGGTTGCCTCTCATTTTGATGCTTCGGCTAAATGTTAGGTGGTAACAAACCTAACCAAGGTCTCTAAGAATCTGGTGAGTCAGCATGAGACCAGCTCATAGGCGGTAAAATCTTCCAGTTTATACTCTTATAGTATTAAGTCGAAGTGAACATGGCGAACGGAACAAGTCCGTGACGTATTAGACTACCTTTCGAAGTGGGATTTCCAATAAAACAAGATTACGTTTTACTCATGGTCTTCAGGTCTGGATCACGAAATCCACATGCAGCCTCACATACATACTACGTAGTGGTATGAAGACGGTAGCGCCCAATCACCCGGTAAAAATGACTGTTCCAAACAGCATTGGTTGTTTTCAATCATTATCACATCCAGAGACGGATTTCAACGTAGGTTCTCTCAATTTATGCATTGTTTAATATATGGCGTACTTGTAAATTTTACACTAGTGGTCGTTGAAAGTAAGTATATTTGTCTTTGGCCATTCACAATTACGTTCTAGGTCACGTTGTGGTAGATCATAATCTTTCTGACTATTGATGGTCAAACATATTTGCTGGCACAGCCAACAAGGATGAATTCCTAATTGGATGACATGCTAATTTGTTACTTGAGAACAAAAATAAACACGGAAGTAAACCCGCTCTTCGTGGAACACCGTAGTCAACAGGATAAGAAAAGTAGCCGCGAACCTGAACCTATGGCCACTGCTAAAGAAGGGCGCTGTTGAACCATCCAAGGACTAGGTTCATAATTCCGTAGACATTCAGGTTATGGCTACAGTGAACTAACCTGTCGCATGCTTTAGGAAGGTCGAGAAAGATGAGATATTTTCCGGTCTTACTGTCCTCAGTTTGGTTCCAAGTGCTGCGCGCGGTGCGTAGATTGTTAGTACATGAAGCTGTGTAGCTCCCTTTCTGAAATTAGCTGCTTCTAACTAAGCCATTGGTAAGTAGGACAGCACTTTTGCGAGCATTGACAATAAAATAATTGGATAATAGTTGGATAGCTAAAACCGGATACCACCCACGCAAATTAAGCAAAATACCACGAACTCTACATTAGGTTCCTTTGCAATAAGCAGGATAAATTTAGGCTATCCTAATAATTGCCACCTGCAGCGCTTTCGTGTGAGCGTTATCAACTCCGAGGGAACTAGGAGTGCGCAACGAAAGTAGCTTCCTCAAAACTGTCTCTGAACGAAAAGTGAAGTTTGTTAATCCAAGCACCTCGAAGAATAAGACGTCTATGATACATGCTAGTGGCGCTATGGAATATTATGCATATGGTATTCGCAAAACAATTGTAGCACGCGCGGCAATTTGTTAAAGACCGTTTTCGTGCATGCAGTATTGGCCAAATTGTTAGAAATTTTTTTAATCAGCGAGGTTTTTCATCTTTCATCACAAATCTCGGAAGAATCAAATGATGTAACTGTAAAATGATTATATTTGCCAGGAATAACATATATTGAATGGAAAATCATCAAGGTTTGTATTTCGTAAATGATAGTTTGACAATTTTCAAGGAGTTAACACGCAATTGCATAGTATGTGATTTTTGTAAATGATGACAAATTGGTTGATATGACGTGTACAGTAGATTTGTGAACGGACGTTTACATTTTTATCAGACTTCGTTATTTACAGCTATTGTCTACATTTCAGGATTACGTGTGTCGGGTTTTGGATACATTTTTAGGCATTTTTAATTACTTTTATTGGTATTTTTCAAGGTCTCTTCTCAAGTAACGACAACCGTATTGATCGCCAGTTTTTAGATGGTGTTGGCAAACTAATGGGTAAATTACTTGACGTAACCCCTTGAAAGCGTGCACAAATTGCAATTTTGTTGAAAGATATTAAAGGAGCAGAAATTGAAACCAAGATTGGTGTCAGCCCAGCGTCCGTATTTCGACTTCGAAAGAAATTGTAGAAGAATTTGCCCCTGTCACCTAAACCTTTCGGCATATATGGTCGCAGAAGAAAAACGACAGCTCGAGACGACTCTCTTCTAATAAGGGAATGCCTAAAGAATCGCAAAGCATCTAGCAGACAGTTACAAGGGATGTTGGAAAAGCATGGTGTTGCAGTTAGTTCGAGAACTGTAAGAAGACGACTTTTGGATTCTTGGCTTCGAGCTTGCAGACCTCTGAAGAAGCAAACGTTAACCAAATAAATGAAAGAAAAACGACAGGAATGGGCCAAAGAGTTTCACAAATTATCCAAAAAAGACTGGGGGCGGGTAAGAAGCGGAAGTTTTATTTTCATATGGATTTTCCAGAACACTTGTGTCTACATTACTTTGGCTTTGTTTTCTGCGTTTTTCTGGTTTTCCTCTTAGGTGCTTTTTAGCGATGAGTGCATCATCCGGTGTCCTGAGCAGCAATCTCTATATGTCTGTCGATTACCTGGAGAACAGATGAGGGGACTTCGACATGCAACGAGTCAAACATCCCATTCAGGCCACGATGCGGCGCTCTACGAACATCTACGGAACTGGTCGGTTCTCCATCGTCCAGAGTAACATGAACCAGCCGCAGTAGAAAGAACTACTTGAGCACCAACGGATCACTCAGCTGTGTGAATGGTCAAAGGAAGAAGGATTTACACGGACAGGAGACTACATTTTCATGCTTGACAGTACTCCATGTCACAAGGGGAGTGAAGTCACACGTTTTCTTGTGGGTTGTCGTATAGAAGTGTTACCATGGCCTGGTAATAGCTTTAACATAAAACCAATAGAGCATTTATGGACAATTCTAAACTCATTGATGAAGAAAAACTTATTACCAACTAGCAACTGCTCATTGAACAAATTGTAGCGACCTGGGATCGCAGTGAAAGCATGACTAAACTTTGCAAAATACTCATTCACTCCATGAATTTGCGTGATAACTCATTGAAAAGTGCTAAAGTATCATTTATGAAATACTAACCTTGATAATTTTCTATTCGATGTATGTTATTCATGGTAAATGTAATCATTTTACAGGTACATCATTTGATTCTTACGAGATATATGATGAAATATGAAAACATTTGCTGACTGAAAAAATTTCAACTAATTAGGCCCATACTGTAACTCGTGGAATGTCATACTTCATTACCTAGCGGATGTTTGCTTTTTTCCGAAGCGTGTTGTTAGAAAAGAAATTTACAGTTATGCTCTGCATTTTTACGCGTGTGTCCTCAAGGATAAGCGTGGAACAGTGATTTATCTGCACCACATAATTTTTGGTTGCCTGAACTACGGTTAGCTCTGCACGCACGTCATGTCACATCCATTTCCGCCGTATGTTTGTAAGTTCTGTTCCCCATGAACGATGGTGCCGTTGCAGAACAAAGAGGCCTTACTTCAGACGCCGATTTAGCTGAGCACTGTATCTCATTATTATCCATGTGACAGTCCTCCGAAAGTCCAAGGTGTTTTTTAAACAATTTCTTTTAATTTGCCACAAGGCGTATTAGACGAAACAAGTCACTTTGTCCCTGTAGATACTTGACATAAATCACATAGTCCTAATGTATAGTGACATGATCACTAAGCCCTAGAGGACCTGCTACCGTTCGCTTTTCAATAATCAATTTTTCGTTCGTGAGAACTAAATAAATTTTGGATAGTCTATTTCCCGCTCTTAATCTGATATATGTATTGTTATGGATGAACAGCAAATTACTTGCAATAAATGTTTTATGGTGCAGACCGGATACTCACACTGGCAGATGATGGAAGTGGATGATGCATTGAATATCGAGGTCACCTGAAATGAGAACATGACTGTATTGTGGCTACATAACACTTCCCAATGTAAAAGTTACAAGGGTTCCATTTCTTGGGTTGAAATACTAAAAGAAAAGCCACTATAACAATGCTACTTTTGCTTTATCTCGGTCGCAGACAAGATCGGATAAAGTCCACCGGTTCGAAATGCAGGTCACTACAGTAGTGTATGAATTACCCAACCTAACTTTGTGGGTCGATGGTTTCGGAGTAGTGGCATACCATGTAGTTCGTATTCAGCGTCGGTAACTCTTGAGTATAAGCAAGTTTCCGTTACGAGTAATATGGTCCCAGGCATGCGACGCTTGACTTAACAGGATCAGCAAGCTTGTTCAGCAGAAGTTAAGTTACGTGCAGGATATTTTCTATGATCTAGCTAGTGAGCAGGGGAAGTGTGTGCTGTCTGTGAAATTGCTTGGACCGGTGCAATTGCAGTCGTTAACCGTCTTGGGTGAAGCGGGGAAGAACTATTTTTGTCATATCCAGGGACCCACCACTTTTTCATCGCTCCTAACTTTATTTGTAATATATGGGAGGAATCTAACGGTTTATTTAGGTAGATGGGTAAGGTTATCTCGTAGGAGTGCTGACTAGATGCGGAGGCCGAAGATAGC